>OX183131.1:41017418-42229418 GCA_945261195.1 Cryptosula pallasiana | reverse complement strand
TTTCAGAGTCTTCATTGGTTTGGTATCATCTAAGTAGGTGATAGATCTTGAAAGAAATTCTTGCTGTGTTGGAGAAGTGTGCTGTCTTCAGAATCCATGTAGTTTGAGTCTTCATTGATTTGGTATCATCTAAGTAAGTCGTAGATCTTAAACGGAATTCTTGCTGTGTTGGAGAAGTAGATTGTCTTCAAAATTCATGTAGTTTGAGTCTTCATTGGTTTGGTATCATCTAAGTAGGTGGTAGATCTTGAAAGAAATTCTTGCTGTGTTGGAGAAGTGTGCTGTCTTCATCTTCATTGGTTTGGTATCATCTAAGTAGGCGGTAGATCTTGAAATGAATTTTTGCTGTGTTGGGGAAGTATGCTGTCTTCAAAATCTATGTAGTTTGAGTCTTCATTGGTTTGGTATCATCTAAGTAGGTGGTAGATCTTGAAAGGAATTCTTGCTGTGTTGTAGACTGTCTTCAAAATTGATGTAGTTTGAGTCTTCATTGGTTTGGTATCATTTAAGTAGGTGGTAGATCTTGAAATGAATTTTTGCTGTGTTGGAGAAGTATGCTGTCTTCAAAATTCATGTAGTTTGAGTCTTCATTGGTTTGGTATCATCTAAGTAGGTGGTAGAGCTTGAAAGGAATTCTTTCTGTGTTGGAGAAGTATGCTGTCTTCAGAATCCATGTAGTTTGAGTCTTCATTGATTTGGTATCATCTAAGTAAGTCGTAGATCTTGAAAGGAATTCTTGCTGTGTTGGAGAAGTCGACTGTCTTCAAAATTGATGTAGTTTGAGTCTTCATTGGTTTGGTATCATCTAAGTAGGTGGTAGATCTTGAAAGAAATTCTTGCTGTGTTGGAGAAGTGTGCTGTCTTCATCTTCATTGGTTTGGTATCATCTAAGTAGGTGGTAGATCTTGAAATGAATTTTTGCTGTGTTGGGGAAGTAGGCTGTCTTCAAAATCTATGTAGTTTGAGTCTTCATTGGTTTGGTATCATCTAAGTAGGTGGTAGATCTTGAAAGGAATTCTTGCTGTGTTGTAGACTGTCTTCAAAATTCATGTAGTTTGAGTCTTCATTGGTTTGGTATCATTTAAGTAGGTGGTAGATCTTGAAATGAATTTTTGCTGTGTTGGAGAAGTATGCTGTCTTCAAAATTCATGTACATGTAGTTTGAGTCTTCATTGGTTTGGTATCATCTAAGTAGGTGGTAGAGCTTGAAAGGAATTCTTTCTGTGTTGGAGAAGTATGCTGTCTTCAGAATCCATGTAGTTTGAGTCTTCATTGATTTGGTATCATCTAAGTAAGTCGTAGATCTTGAAAGGAATTCTTGCTGTGTTGGAGAAGTCGACTGTCTTCAAAATTCATGTAGTTTGAGTCTTCATTGGTTTGGTATCATCTAAGTAGGTGGTAGATCTTGAAATGAATTCTTGCTGTGTTGGAGAAGTGTGCTGTCTTCAAAATCGATGTAGTTTGAGGCTTCATTGATTTGGTATCATCTAATTAAGTCGTAGATCTTGAAAGGAATTCTTGCTGTGTTGGAGAAGTATGCTGTCTTCAAAATTCATGTAGTTTGAGTCTTCATTGGTTTGGTATCATTTAAGTAGGTGGTAGATCTTGAAATGAATTTTTGCTGTGTTGGAGAAGTATGCTGTCTTCAAAATTCATGTAGTTTGAGTCTTCATTGGTTTGGTATCATCTAAGTAGGTGGTAGATCTTGAAAGGATTTCTTTCTGTGTTGGAGAAGTATACTGTCTTCAAAAACCATGTAGTTTGAGTCTTCATTGATTTGGTATCATCTAAGTAAGACGTAGAACTTGAAAGGAATTCTTGCTGTGTTGGAGAAGTCGACTGTCTTCAAAATTCATGTAGTTTGAGTCTTCATTGGTTTGGTATCATCTAAGTAGGTGGTAGATCTTGAAATGAATTCTTGCTGTGTTGGAGAAGTGCGCTGTCTTCAAAATTGATGTAGTTTGAGTCTTCATTGGTTTGGTATCATCTAAGTAGGTGGTAGATCTTGAAAGAAATTCTTGCTGTGTTGGAGAAGTGTGCTGTCTTCATCTTCATTGGTTTGGTATCATCTAAGTAGGTGGTAGATCTTGAAATGAATTTTTGCTGTGTTGGGGAAGTATGCTGTCTTCAAAATCTATGTAGTTTGAGTCTTCATTGGTTTGGTATCATCTAAGTAGGTGGTAGATCTTGAAAGGAATTCTTGCTGTGCTTGAGAAGTGTGCTGTCTTGAAAATTGATGTAGTTTGAGTCTTCATTGGTTTGGCATCATCTAAGTAGGTGGATCTTGAAAGGAATTCTCGCTGTGTTGGAGAAGTATGCTGTCTTCAAAATCCTTGTAGTTTGAGTCTTCATTGGTTTGTTATCACATAAGTAGGAGAGAAAGTCATGTTGTTTTACATCTATCGTTGGTGTTGGTAGATCTTGACCACATGTTTATAGTCTTTGCTACTGCTGCATTTCGTCTCAAACAAGAGTCCGAAGTAGACATCATAACTACAAAATACAAAAAATTGATTGTTACAATTGATTCATTTATTTTCATTGGCTTTATCTACATAGAGTAGCGAAGAAAAAGTTTGTGTGAGTATAAAACTATCTAGTACAGATAAATTTATATCTAGGTTCAACTAGCATTGAATAATTATTATTATTTTGTTAATAATAAATAAGTAGAGTCGGCTACTTTACTAGAGCTTGGACAAACACTTATTTTAAAAATGAATTATTAGAGCTTTCTACTAGTGTTAAATAATTATTGATAATAATTTACCTTATCACCACTTAGAGCCAGATGATTTAATTAACTAAAGACAAATAATTATTTTAGCATTTCTTACCTTGATGCTGGATGTTCTCCTAGTAGCTGTAGTAGATGATGGTTCTCCGCTTGCTGTTGAAGAACTGGATGCTTTCTGTGTGAAAACAGTGACTCTTAAATAGCTGAAGTTGCACTGATTAAACCCTATGAATCAGCATTTTTTCCAATGCTTTCGCGGGAATAAATAGTTTATTTTCACGCGAATAGAAACAGTTGCTTTCGCGGGAATAAATAGTTTATTTTCACGCAAATAGAAACCATTGCTTTCGCGGGAATAAATAATTTATTTTCACGCGAATAGAAACAGTTGCTTTCGCGGGAATAAATAATTTATTTTCACGCGAATAGAAACAGTTGCTTTCGCGGGAATAAATAGTTTATTTTCACGCGAATAGAAACAGTTGCTTTTGCGGGAATAAATAGTTTATTTTCACGCGAATAGAAACCATTGCTTTCGCGGGAATAAATAATTTATTTTCACGCGAATAGAAACAGTTGCTTTCGCGGGAATAAATAGTTTATTTTCACGCGAATAGAAACAGTTGCTTTCGCGGGAATAAATAGTTTATTTTCACGCGAATAGAAACCATTGCTTTCGCGGGAATAAATAATTTATTTTCAGGCGAATAGAAACAGTTGCTTTCGCGGGAATAAATAGTTTATTTTCACGCGAATAGAAACAGTTGCTTTCGCGGGAATAAATAGTTTATTTTTACGCGAATAGAAACCATTGCTTTCGCGGGAATAAATAATTTATTTTCATGCGAATAGAAACAGTTGCTTTCGCGGGAATAAATAGTTTATTTTCACGCGAATAGAAACAGTTGCTTTCGCGGGAATAAATAGTTTATTTTCACGCGAATAGAAACAGTTGCTTTCGCGGGAATAAATAGTTTATTTTCACGCGAATAGAAACTGTTGCTTTCGCGGGAATAAATAGTTTATTTTCACGCGAATAGAAACCGTTGCTTTCGCGGGAATAAATAATTTATTTTCACGCGAATAGAAACAGTTGCTTTCGCGGGAATAAATAGCTTATTTTCACGCGAATAGAAACAGTTGCTTTCGCGGGAATAAATAGTTTATTTTCACGCGAATAGAAACCGTTGCTTTCGCGGGAATAAACAGTTTTTATTCCCGCGAAAGCATTGGAAAAAATGCTGATTCATAGGGTTTAATCAGTGCAACTTTAGCTATTTAAGAGCCACTGTTTTCACTTAGAAAGCATCCAGTTCTTCAACAGCAAGCGGAGAAGCATCATCTACTACAGCTACTAGGAGAGCATCAAGGTAAGAAACGCTAAAATAATTATTTGTCTTTAGTTAATTAAAACATCTGACTCTAAGTGGTGATAAGGTAAAAAATAATCAATAATCATTTAACACTAGTAGAAAGCTCTAATTATTTATTTTTAAAATAAATATTAAAAACTTGTGAAAATGAACTGGTAACATTATGTCGACTGAAATAATGCCTAAAACGTCTCGCATAAATTTTGGTCTGACCAAAAACGGACTGAAAACCTTTACCTTTAGAGCGAGTACAAAATTATCATAACTTGCTATAGCGAATATTCTAAGAAATATTTGTTTTTTCCGTTGCTAACTTAACGTAAATATTTGCGACGGATGTCACATGATCTCAATCGGTTTTTGCCAACTGAATCACTTGGTTACTCGTAAACATTTGATACTCGCTTGATATTTTGGTTGATAACAGCAATGTCCCAATTTGGTTTATCGTAAATATTTCAAAAACGGATATCGCGTGATTTCTGTTAGTATTTTCTACCGAATCGCTTAGTTACTCGTAAACATTTGAAAATCGCTTGATTTTTTCGTTGATAAAACATGTCGCAAGTATCTATTAACAAATATTACCTTGATTTCAATCAGTTTTCCTTACTAGATTACTTAGTTACTCATCAACATTTCATAATCGCTTTCATTAATAGTCGTTGCAAAGCAATGTTGTATTTAAAAAATATTACTACGATTCCAATCAATTTGGTTTTAATTATTTATATTTAAAATAATCGAATCTCAACTAGAATTCACTCCTAGGTAATTTATCTTTACTAGATAATTTTATGCTAATAGTATCTAAGTTATTTCTTTGTAAGATCACAGACTTTGACATTAACAAAATTGTGTGTTTGCCCGAGCACTAGTAAAGTAACTGACTCTAATTATTTATTATTAACAAAATAATAAGTAATTAATATTTAATGCTAGTTGAACCTAGATATTAATTTATCTCTACTAGATAGTTTCATACTCACACAAACTGTTTCTTTGCTACTTTATGTACATGTAGATAAAACCAATGAAAATCAATGAAACAATTGTAACAAACAATTTTTTTGTATTTTGTAGACACAATGCCTACTTTGGACTCTTGTTTGAGACAAAACGCAGTAGCAGCAAAGACTATAAAACATCTGGATAAGATCCAATTGAAGTAACTGCAGATAACTAAAGGAAAAACATGTGCTACTGCATACAGAGTGAACAAGGTTTGTGTAGATTATTACTCAGTCTCATTACACTACTATTACTAAGAATTATTGTAGGTGTTGGATAAAGGATTGAGCAGTAATTTTAATAAATTCTAACCATTGTAAATAATACTTCAACTCAAATAAAATTAAGGAAAATTGAATGGAATAAAAGAATATTTCACCAAATACCCCAGTTTTCTTGTGGATATATACAAATAGATGAATATCTAGCTTCATCTATTTTTTTCATTTGAGTGCAATTATTTTTCCTCCTCTCTCCTCTTTTCCTCTCTTCTTTCTCTCAAGATTTCCCAAATACTGTAAATTTTAACCATCTAGAGGTCTAATTTGACAATTTTCCAAGATATTTTATAGTATTCAATATACTTATTATGTAAATAACTAAAAAAAATATTTACGCTCAAGCCTCCTCTCTCTCCTCTCTCCTCTCTCCTCTACCAAATACTCCTCTCTCCTCTCTTGCAGTTATTTCCCAAATACTGTAAATTTTAACCATCTAGAGGACTAATTTGGTGATTTTCCAACATATTTTATAGCATTCAATATATGTCATAAATGTATATTATTCAATCTAGATATAAATACATCCATAAATATGTACATAATTATCCATATATACATGGTTGTATAAAAAACTAAAAAATCTCTCTCTCTCTCCTCTCTTCTCTCTCCTCTGTACATAGCTATAAAATGTTAATATGGACATGAATTTGGACATGCGCATGTACATAAATATGAACATAGGTATGTACATAAATGGACATGGATATGGATATGTACATAAATGGGCATGAATATGGACATGAATATGGACATGAATATAGACATGAATATGGACATGAATATGGACATGTACCTATTCATGTCCATTTATGCACATGTACATGAATATGAACATGTGCGTATTTACTGACTATAGCTATATTATATAGGAAGATTTTCCCTACTTATTATGTAATAAATGTATATAATCATACAATGATTCATTTTTGATCAATATATTTATTCAATGTAGATATATCTCCTCTCTCCTCTCTCTATGTAGATATAAATATACCCATAAATATGTACATAATTAACCATATATACATGAATGTATAGAAAACTAAAAAATCTCTCTCCTCTCTCTCTCCTCTCTCTCTCTTTCTTTCTCTCATGATACCATATGTATGTATATATGCATTGATTGTCATTACGAGTTGTGGTGCTTTGTATTACTTAGTATTTACTGACTCTAGCTATATTATATAGGAAGATTTTCCCTACTTATTATGTAATCAGGTATATAATCAGATAATGAATCATTTTTGATCAATATATTTATTCAATGTAGATATATCTCCTCTCTCTATGTAGATATAAACATACCCATAAGTATGTACATAATTAACCATATATACATGAATGTATAGAAAACTAAAAAATCTCTCTCCTCTCTCTCTCTCCCTCCCTCCCTCCCTCCCTCCCTCCCTCCCTCCCTCCCTCCCTCCCTCCCTCCCTCCCTCTCTCTCTCTCTCTCTCTCTCTTTCCTCTCTCTCTTTCTTTATCTCATGATACCATATGTATGTATGCATTGATTGTCATTAAGAGTTGTGGTACTTTGTATTACTTAGTATTTACTGACTCTAGCTATATTATATAGGAAGATTTTCCCTACTTATTATGTAATCAGGTATATAATCAGATAATGTTTCATTTTTGATCAATATATTTATTCAATGTAGATATATCTCCTCTCTCTCTATGTAGATATAAATATACCCATAAATATGTACATAATTAACCATATAAGTAAAAGTATGAGTATGACTGGGGCACAGGGTGTGCACAGGGGCTTAGACTAAATAGAAACAATCAAATAAATAAATAATAAATAATTAATTATTAATATTAGTTGCCCGAGAGATGGAAAAACCAGTCAAGACTGAAGTAAGTAAAACAGTGCTCAACAAGAAAAAATCGAGGAGCTAGATACTAAAAGGTAAGATAGTAAAAGATGTTAAAACTACTGGCTGACTACAAGTTGTTTCATGTGCTAGAAAAAAAGATGGAAAAAGAAAATAGTTCTAGACACAATCATCAGGTCGGCTCTCAGCTGTTAAACCATATATATATATATGAATGTATAGAAAACTAGAGAATCTCCCTCTCCTCTCTCTCTCCTCTCTCTCCCTCTCTCCTCTATCTCTTTCTTTCTCTCAAGATACCATATGTATGTTTGTACGTATGTATGTATGTATTGATTGTCGTTACAGGTTGTAGTGCTTTGTATTACTTAGTATTTACTGACTCTAGCTATATTATATAGGAAGATTTTCCCTACTTATTATGTAATCAATGTATATAATCTTATAATGTTTCATTTTTGTTCAATATATTTATTCAATGTAGATAAAACTCCTCTCTCCTCTCTCCTCTCTCTCTTCTCTCTCCTCTCTCTCAAGATGCCATATGAGTTCGAACTATGTAAAAAAATTATCAAAACTTAAATGCCATACATTCAAAATCTAGCTGCCATACGAGTTCAAATCAAGTAAAAAAATAATCAAAACTCAAATGCCACTTAAATGCCACTCAAATGCCACTCAAATACCTCTCAAATGAAATACAATATAAACTCGGCGAATTCATCCAACGTCGTAACCCATTGCCTAAACTCCAAGATCTAATCCACAAAAAAACACTTGGTAGGGAGATCTGCTCATATATTACTACTAATAAACCAGAAATGTAAACAGTGACATAGCCAAGAACATGTGGAGGCACTATTCCGCAGCTCATTAGGCTCTTAGTGCTCAGTTTCAAACGGATCTTCAGGCTCATTTGGAGTTCGAACAACCGTAAGTGGGAGATATATAGCAACAGAGCTGCATTCAAAGGCACCTTGCATTTCCAGTACTTCCGATTGAAGCAACACACTTGATCAGTAATCGCCAGAACCTGTTCCTGTTCAACAGAAAGTTAACTGTTTCATTCTCCTGAAACAATGACAATAAATGTGAAATAAAAAACTGTTTGCATTTGGTGAAAAACACTTGACTCCAGCATAAATTATGTTGTAGTTAGAAATCGTTAATGTCTAAATCATTATATCAGCAGTTTTATTAAACGATTGAAATGTGTAATCAGGAATAAATATTTTTGTCCTAACTGAAATGTAGGTATCTGTTAGTTTGGACTGAAACCAAGACATTTGGTTAAAAGTGTGACTATGATCAACGACTTACCATATAAGTAACCTGAGAAGAGGAAGGGTGAAATGTAGTCTTAGATACTCGTAGGTCCTGTTGAATAGAGGTGCAGTGTCAAGGTTGGTTGCTCACCTATGAACCATAAAAACAGTATTAGATGGGACCATTATTCTCTAATCTAACGAAAAGGATAATTGTAAAACTTGAATATCTAAAATATTCAAATATGATTTCACTTTGTTCAAATATATATTGATGGAGTTATTTCATCCAATGATTTTTAGTAGCGTTCCAGAACTTTTTAGCTCTTTTTTCTATATTTAGTTATTCAGCTAATGTACCATAGAACAGCTACTACAGTTTATAATTGACTATTAATCTTTGCCATCAATGCAATTGTTAACATACGCAGAAAATTGAACAAAAAATGAAACAAGGGCGCAGCAACTATTAGGTGACTGTGCAATAAAACTAGGATCAACAAGTGGAACAAATGTTAAAACAACTTGGGTTTACATATGTCTATACCAATGTTAACCTCATACTCTAGACATTATAGAAACGGGGGCTGCCAAATTTATGGTCCTTTCAAACTGTTAAAAAATTATATCTCAACTGAGGTAATACTGAGAACAAGAATAATTACATTCACGGTGGATAATAACTACAACAATGATCTCAATAAACTGCAGTCAAACCAAAATATTTTTCTTATAATAAAAATTACAGTATATAATATTATAACATACATGATCAATTATTATTATTATTTATTTAGTAAAAATGATGATAATAAATTCACATGAATCAATGGATTGGTTGTCATTATTATTATTATAAAATATAGAATCATCATGGAAATTTTTTTCAATTGTCATACTGATATTTATTACCTCTGTGACAATAGTACACTCTAAATCACTAGGCGCAAGTGGAGTGCCTTAGGAGGAAAACAGTGTGCAACAGTGTTATACATGGTTTCAGCATGTAGCTGCACAACGGTTATACGGTTTCTGCAGTACTATCATGTCATATATAGTTCTAGGTAAAAAGCTGTTGTGAAGCATCTAAAGGTTGCATATATGAAAGTGAGCTCTCCACAGCTAGCAGCGCGTGTGACTATCGTTGTTTTAGATCTGCTATTGATTATTTCATCATAACTGGATGAGAATATACTGCGTCATTCCTCGTCTTGCAGGATTTTTGTAAGCAACACTATCCTACGGTTTTGCCTGCGCCTGGTTAACGTAAGGAGACCTAACTGTTCTCTGGCTTCACTGGCACTGTCATGATCTTTCAGACCACTCACAAACCTAAAAGTTCTGACCACCTTCGGTTGAGTTTATAATAGCTTGGTTTGGTAGGGTCCCACAGTGTATCAGCTTATTCTAAAATGGGTCCACATACACTGGTGTATGCAAGCAGTCGGCTGTTTTTGGGCTCAGTACCGAGGGAACATTTGATTTGATTTTACTAGCTTTCTCAGTTTTTAAGGCTCTGTGTTACTCAAAATGTAAATTGTGTTGAAGGATGACGCCTAAGATAATTGGTGCTCTCCACCCATGAAACTTGCAAGAAGCCAAGCTTGTAATGTAACCGAGGCTTAGGATTTGGTTCAAAGCACATGGCATGCCACTTCGTAGGCATTTTCCATCATCGTTGTGATCACCTTTCTATGGTACTAATGTTCTCTTGGAAGGCTATCATAAGGTTATCATTACCTTAGCAATGGTCTGACCACAAGCACACATCAATACTCAAGTTTATCATAAATAACCGTTGCACACACAAAAAGTTATTGAATAATAAATAATAATTAATTAATAATGATAACAATTAAAATTATTAATACCAATAATAATATAAATTAATAATAAATAATTATTAATTATGGTTTTATTATTATTATTTTATATTATATTATTATATATAATTAATATTTATTCAGCAATGATGATCTAACTACACAATAACCACCAAGATTTATATCAATTATTATATTATAAGTAACCGCATAATTAAGATAAATACTAGTTATTTATAATTTAATTATTAAATAATTAGAATAGTAGTAGTGTGTGTATATAATAATATATAAATTCTATTGTTATTTTAATAAATTATTAATAATAAATTTAATTACTTAATAATAATAATAGTAATTATTATTATTAAATATTTATAATAATAATAATAATATATATTCAGCAATGATGACATGTCCAAACATAACCACATGAATTATACTCATTGTAAACAATTTCAACTATAATCAATGTTGTTGTTGTTAACGATAAATTCATTATTAATCAATAAATAAATAATAATAATAAATTTGAATCAAACAAACAACTGTCTGTTACTATCATAATCAACAACACTGACTGATGAAATCAACAACAATATCACTCAAATTATGGTGCGCTGACCTGTTGAACAATGTTTGTTGAAATCTACGTGCTTCAATAGTTAACATGATTAAAACATCGAATAATAAAACTTTGTTTGCAAGCAGATAAAGTAGTTTCTTTCTGAAAAAGTCTAATTCAGCCATCAGCATTCATGCAACATAAATCGGCAATTAACACCTACAAAGATGGCGCTCAAATGGTCACACGGAAGTTCATTGGTTAATACAGCGGATGGCCATTCCAGTGGGTTTATATCATGGAGGAAATACACCAGGATTGCCAGCTACGCCCGTTCAATATAACTTTGACCACGATTCAAGTGAGGCCGTTTATGGGAGTCGCCATGACTAGCGATTTTTACGCAGTATCCGGTACGTACTTATGTTTTTTTAATGCAGTGTCGAGTTGTCTTTTCATTAAGAAAGACAACTACGCCAATCCAAGAAAAAAGTGATGTACTTCCGGTACGTTCGTAAAATTTGACTATTTAAAAAATTGCGGTGGCTGCTATAAAAAGATTTGACCAAAACTTGCGGCCCCTTACTATAGCGTATGTCACGAAATCCCTTGTAAAAGTCGCAGTTACAGTCTATATCCGGTACGGACTTGGCCGTTCAAATTGCTTCACCTGATTGGGCGCAGCTGGCAATCCTGGTGTATTTCATCCATGGTTTATATTTCAATGTGGTCATTTTTCCGTTTGGAAGACCTCTTTTGAAAATGGGATAGCTGTTTTGGCGGTATTGCGAAAAACTTGTAGTCCCTACTTTTAGAAAGTTCAAGAATTGGGCTATGCTGCCTAATAAGTTACTTGTCGCTGACTAGTTCCATTCTGGTCTCGGAAAGCATTGAGAAGTGATGTTTCTGTTTAGATTTTCAAATTTGAAAATGTAAAAACTTGAAACGGTTTTGTGCGATTGCTTTGAAGTTCAAAATGGTACATCGATACACTATGGCACATGTTTGTTGCAAATTTAAGCTACTTCGGCCTGTTGATTCTCCAACGGAAAGCTGTTTTATGCTAAAAACTGTGATTTTCACAAAAATCCAAGATGGCCGCTTCGAACTATTTTTTATTGACGTGTCATGATGTCGAATCAGAAGATGAGCGAAATGCACCATCTTTCAAAATGTCGTAATTTTTCTTCAATCGGGTCTCCGCTTTTTGGTCACTTTGATGCTTTTGAGAACGATTTTTTACCCGATTTCGCACCTGGATTGCGATGTTCTGGAATGTTCTGTAACTTCATAACTAACTTACTTTTTGTCCCAATGCCTCACGATCGTGTCGCAAAAAACTTTGTAGCTCTATGTACTACGGTTCTTGAGAAAAGGTGGCACGAATTCGGTCAAGTTCACCGCGAAAGAAGAAAAAAAAATAAAAACAGGCAGAACAATAGTATTTTAGATTCTCTAAAATACTAATAAAATATGAAACATAACCAAAGCATTAAACGCCCAAGTACTGTGTAAAAAATTCTGACATACAATACAAATCCATTAACTCTAGCTAAAAATGTTTTCTGAGCAATACAAATGCTATTTTGAAATTTTTCATCTAAATGCATTTC
Source organism: Cryptosula pallasiana (assembly GCA_945261195.1). Lineage (NCBI taxonomy): Eukaryota > Metazoa > Bryozoa > Gymnolaemata > Cheilostomatida > Cryptosulidae > Cryptosula > Cryptosula pallasiana. The sequence goes on along the minus strand of OX183131.1, from coordinate 42,216,906 downwards.
TCTAAATTCACTTCTCTGTTTGGTATTTTGCAACCTGCACTAACCAAGCTTAAAAAAAGCATTATTAAACTCAATACATGCGCAGGAAGTAGGTATGCTTTATAGAGGTCATCAATAAACTTTAACCAAGGATCATGTAGTAATATTTAGCGCTCCTTCTACTCTAACAGCGCTCCATCACAATTTGGCTCAACTGAATACTTATGGGTATCAGTACAGAGTACTGCACTGTTATTACCAGTGGACATGGTTAGTATGTTGTCACTACTAGCACAAGAGTTAGTTTTGGCCAAGCCATCAATTCGGGGTCTCACCTGTTTTATTTGTTCCCCCCTCCCAGTCTCTTTATCATTATGCAATAAGTGAAGCATGTTGCCAAATTTGTTGTCATTTTTAGGCAACCATTTGGAGCTTGAGCTGTAGTTTCTAGCATGGCTGACAAAGTTTATGCTATAACTGCCATTATCAGCTGTTTGGTTTGAGCAACTCTCAGTAGAAATGTTGAGTGGACTCGGCAAATTGAGAGAGCTTCTTGGTTGTCTCCAATAAAGTGCTTGAGCAGACGATTTCCAGTTCAGAGAAAGGTGAAGTAAACATTGGTAAATGGTCAGAAAGGTCTAGTGAGCTTACATTGTTTGACCTAAAACAATTCTACTGTTTTTGGTGTTATTGCGTATTTTTGGCCACTAAGCGTATCACCGAGCAAGTTGCTTCATACCTACAATCCTCAGTGAAATGTGTGGAAATGCTCTGGATTAAAACCTTGTCTCAGAGCTTGCAAGGTGCTTCTACTCCGGTAATCACAAGCAGAGTCTGTTCCCATTGGTAATTTGAAAAGCCCATCTGCATCGTAATGTTTCTGAGCGGGTTAGAAATTTATTTAATACTGATAGGCCATGAGCTTTAAAACACATCTCTGCCACCCTTGTGCCAGCAACACAAGACTGACTTTATCTGGTGACCAAAATCTAAAAGTGAGTCAAAAGCCTCTCGGGTTACTTCAGTGCTCTTCTTTTGTCTGCGATATGATTACCAAACCATCTAAATAGGTCGCCATTCTCGGTAGATCAGCAACTATTGCATGTCCATAGACCTCCAACATTGCACTCTACATAGATGCAACTCCAAAGCAAACTTGACTGAAATACATGAGCCCAAAATCAAGCGTTGGTTACACGCTTTCTCTTTGCTTCTGCAACCAGCTCCACCGGCGGATAAACAACAGCTAAATCAATTTTGGTAAAATACTGCTCACCATGTAAATCTTCTATCAGATGCCTCAGTTTTGGTAAAGTTTTTGAACAACTGATACTGGTTAGTTCAACTTCCTAAAATCTCAACAATTGTGCACTTTCTGTCAGGTTTGGAGACAATGGCTATAGGGACAGCATAGTTGTTGAAGTCGATGTTTCAAAACACCTTCCGAAACCAATTTTTTCAGCTCAACCTGGACTGTTGGGTGCTTTGAAAAATACCTTTTGTTTTGAAGAAAAGTGGTATTTTCTCAGGCTGAAAATGGATTGAAACCTTTGTACCAAGCCCAAGTTCGAGTTTTAATACTTGTGGGTATTTGATTGCTAGTGAAGCAACTTTTACATCGGCATGAAATTCTAAAACAGGTTTCAATTGGATGTCATCAGATTCAATGAGACCTTCTAAGCCATTTGGAGAGACCAAATGCATCACTCCAGTCAAATCCAAATAAACTAAATACAGCATGTCAGCAACTAACAGCTTCAAGTTTTGGATTTCTTTCTTACCAACTCAGTAACGTTACCCTGATCTTTCACATTCAGGTTATCATCCCCATATGCTTTGAGAGATGCACTCATTTTCAGTAACAGTGGAGAATCCGAACCTTCCAGCAGGTGGCTCCATTGACCTGAGGGTTGATCCACTCAGCTTTCCCAACAAGCCTGATTAAGCTGTCAGACAAGTGAATAACCTGTTCGATGTGAGGCTGTTTTGTATTACAAAAAGGCACACTCAAATTACAGTATAAACCCCAGCATATTTTGTGAAATTGTGGTGAATTTGGGTTTGCAAGTGACCATTGACTTACAAACACTTTGAACTGCTTTCTTTTGGAGAATTTTTGACAAATAAGTACTCAACAGGGCATTCATGTCTTTCATGAGCGATGTAACAGCCAGTGTAAGAATGTACATACCTAGTGTAACTTGTAAGTTTGTGGGTTTTTTGACCTAAAATTTACCAAAATGCTTTTGTGTATACATTCCAGCCATTTTGTTTACCCCCCAAATCAGGTGTTGTATTATGCTGAGTTGTATGTATATATAAATGACAGTCATACTTACAGCCTCTGATACAACAAAGAGTAAACTGAGAGTTAACAAGTGGTTAGATTGTATGTAGTGCATAGTTTCTTCCATCCACACCAATACACAAATTGGTAATGTGACGTAGGTGTGTCGTATAAGGATTGTTGTGACAGAGCTTGAGATTTAACTATGCGATGGGGACACAATGGTCTGTTCCAAAGCGCTTATGAGACGCAGCCTAGAGGTCGCAAAAGGCTGCTGTTTCAGACAAGCCATACAAAAATTATCTCTCAGTCTTACGAAAACAATGAGACTACCAGATAACTCCCCCACACGTCACTGCTGGAATGTTGTGAACAAGGGCTCGTGAACCATGATAAGTTTATTCAAATCGAATAACGACACAAAAGTATCAAGTAAAAGTTACAACAATAAATATCTGTATAGAAAGCAGCTTCAGCAGGCACCACAAATATATCAACTCCATAACCTCGCACGCCATGTGTCCATCTTTAATCTTTCTTATTTTTGTCTAAAAACTCCTTGATTTTATCGAGCATGCCTTGTGGATCTGTAAGCCTTGGTACCTGCAAACAAGAAGTAATGCTATATAATGCATTTTTACTGTAGATGAAGGGAAGGCGTTACATAAAACAGTTAGGCTAGAACTCACATTGTAATTCTGGTCCAGATAAATACCAGCATAGACTCCGATAAGTGCAAATACCTAAAAGGATTGAACGATTTTAATTGTGGTCACTCACTTTTTACTGAACTGAAAGGAGCATAAAAAACTGAGAGGGAAAAACAATTTTCATTTGACGCATCTCAAATGCGATTAAAATTTGTATTTTACAGGAGGGCGCCAGCAATCTGCACAAGTATTATTTCAAGAATTGTATTCAACTCTATCAACAAATCAGCTGCGCAAAAAAACTGCTAAGGAGTGCCAAGGAAGAATTACTCTATTGATGTTTTCAATGTTCCACTCACCATATTTGCGAATGCCCCCATCCTGTTTTAGAGAAACTAGCGTGTTGATAGGAATACAGCTCTCAGGCAAAATGGAATGGTTTGAAAGTTTTAATAGGGCATGGCCTAAAATATTGGTCAAAACACTTAAACATTTAATGACAGTAAAATTAAATAAAAATATTCATACAACCTTGATCTGTACATCAAATAAGTTTTAAAGACACTGAAGGGCTCACAAATACGGGCATCAAAAACTGGAATGTTCCGCTCCTGCAACTGTCGGCAAGGTATAAACAATGGTAATAATTTACTGCTGAGCGATGTGAAGAGGCTGTACAAATAATAGGATTTTTGAACAAATGTAGATACAAGTAAATGTCGACAGGAATGTATGCAAATGAGCCTGGAATAAATATGGTTAAAAAAATGTGACTAGATCGTGTATGCATGTCAATTAGTATACGATAAAGCAGTTATCATGAAAAGTGTAGACATTAATTTACAGTGACACAAAGTACAGCTGTGACAACCCTCCCTGGAATGTTGATAATTTCTGTTGTCACTACAGCGAACAACTCCTGGAATAGACATCAAAGATATTCCATACGCCACCGTAAGTTAATGTCAACACATTCAGGAACAAACTTCAAAATATTGGAAGGAAGTGTCTGCATTCACTCCAAAGTTGTCTACATTAATTTCTGTCCACTTTTGATATAGTGTTGGGGAAACACACAAAGTACAGACGATCGACACCAAGTAACACTCGACCCACTAACAGTTCTATGTAAACCGTTCTACATGACATTCATTCGGCCTCGGCCTACGAACATTATATTATCTACATTCGGCAGCAGCCTACTTTTTCTTATTCTTATATAGTATATAGTATTGCGTACAGGCAGCATTTCATGATAAACAAACGCACATGTATGTATTCACTCAGTCATAACGAAGTGCTGCCCCCCCTATTGTTGTCTAGGCCAATCAGGCCAGGTGGGTGTAGCCACCTTTTGTTTTATGTTAGCAGCATCATTATTATGTAACATATATTGTATAAATACGCGTGTTTGCATTGAATAAAATCAGAGTTAACATGGCACTCTCACTGCTTCTTTGAAACCTTTCAATAAGCACCTTGCGCACACAAAAGAATAGCTGATAAGCTAAGTGGACTAGCAAAGACTCATACCAGATTACTACAGCAGTAGTAGACAGCACATACAAGATTATTGCAATAGCAGCATTGCATGCTGACAGTACATTCATACAGTTTGAACAAACACAAGCATCAACAGCCACTTGGACAAGTCGATTAGCAGAACGAACAATTGTCAGTAGAAAGTGGTCAGTCGAATCGACTTACACTGCACACTACCCTAGGGCGTGTGATACTGGAACGATTGTTCCACCTGTTAATTCGACCCTGCATAGTCATCCTGCCGAACTAGAAATCAGTGAAAAGCAAGGCAGTTGTGACAACTCCTCGCTGTGTCTAGCTCACGAGCTGACAACACTGCAAATCCAGTTCGACCAGTTTAACTTGTGGGCCTTGGGCTCGTTAGTAGACAAGTCGCTGTACTGCCTGCACACATCCAGTACTGTGGGCCGCTGTACAGGTGAATGCTACCACATTAACCTGAAATCCTGTACATTGGTGACAGCAGTGGGATTGAGAAGACCCACACAAGACGACCCACAGGAACAGTAGCCACAGGCAGGAGTCAGCACAAGACGAGATGGCAAGCAGACGCCGCGCACTCAGCTCAGATCGAGATGGCTCTCCCCTACAAATCATGGGCACCCTGGCCGACATCTTGGATCGGATGTCCACCAACAACGGGCGCGACAGATTCAGAGTCCCTCAATTTAATGGTGAGGGAGAAGTGAACTATTTCATTCAGCGATTTGAAGAGGTCGCTCGAGCAAACCGATGGTTACCCGAAGAGTCCACCATCCACCTACGACAGGCGCTACTAGGGAAAGCGGAACAGTGTGGAAGGGGAGCAGACGCCACAGCCATCATTCAAGCCCTGAGGGCTAGCTTCGGCTTGACCAGAACAGAGGCGCAACATAGACTGACCACCTATCGGAAGGGCCATAGAGAAGGCTTAAGGGAACACGCGCTCCAGGTGGAACGGCTGGTGGAAGCCGCATACGGTGACCTCCCTCTCCGAAACAGGACAGAGCTTACTCTACAGACTTTTCAAAGCACGCTCGGTCACGTCTATTTGCAACGACACCTACTGGCCATACGACCAGCAGATTTAGAGGAAGCTGTGCAGGCAGGAAACGAATTCCTCCAAGTCCAACATCAGCCCCCAGCACAGTCAAACATACGCACAGTACAAGAGGACGGAGTCGAAGAGAGGAGCCCTGCACCAGAAGCCACTCTCAAATGCCAGGAGGTGGAGGACCCACTGGCTAAGTTGCTTAAAACAATAGAGAGCCTAAGCAAGGAGGTGGCTAGCTTGAAGGAAGAGAACTCAAAGCCCGCTCCCCGTCGCTGCTGGGGCTGCCAACGTACGGGTCATGTACGAAGCCAGTGTACAACCGCTCCATGGCAGACACGCCAGGGAAACGAGCGCGGCCCGCAGCAGTAGGCACTCCTACTAGCTGCACAAGGGCCCCCTCAGCCAAATTGTCCAAAGACAACTGGGTCAGCCGACCCCCAGAAAAGATAGAAACCCTCCCCTTGAGGAATAGATTCAGTCCACTGGCTGGTGACGAAAGCGAGGAGGAGGAACCAATGGAGGAGACCCCACCATTGGAACGACCCCCCCCCCCCCGACACTAGGCCAAAGAGACAGATGAGGAAGAAAGAAATTCCCCCCACAGCAAAGAAAGGGACGCCACTCACCATACACCTAAATCAGGTGGAAAGACCATATAAAAGTAGTTACTATCTACCCGGGCGAGTGGAAGGACGACCAGTGACCTACCTAATCGACACTGGGTGTAATACCAACTTATTGTCCAAGAAAGTGTTCGACCAGTTGACCCCACAGAACCAACAGAACCTCCAATCTTATGACTCCCACGGGCTAATGGCCGACGGGACTAGATTGCCATTCTATGGTCTGCTGACGCTGACAGGACGCATAAGGCACATCAAGTATGAGGAAACATTCGTTGTTAGCCAGATCAACGAAGATGTCATCTTAGGAATGCCTTTCCTGGCGAAGCAGAACTGTCAGATGGGGTTCGACCGGCCAGTCCTGTGTGTGCAAGGGAAAGAGCTCACGTGTACCGACAGACATGGAAGGGATCTAGTATCCAAGGTCCAAGTACAACGCGACACCCACATTCCCCCACAGACAGAGGCCACCATACCCTGCCACTTGGCAAGCCGCACCCCGTGTGCACAGGGAGTGATCGAGAGTACAGGAGGAGGTCTGATGTTGGCCACCAGTGTTAATACCCCTGACGAACGCGGACGCGTACTAGTCCGGTGTCTAAACCCTTCCCACACCAGCATCACGGTACCCGCCGGAGAAGTGATCGGCACTTTCACGGGGATAGAGCCAGAGGAAGTACGACCGGTGCACAACCTCTCAGAGAAGAGCACACCTACAGGAGAAGAGCTGCCACCCCACCTCACGCAAATGTTCGCCCAGGCTAGAAACGGATGCCAGAACACTCGAGAAGAATGCCAGCTTCGGAACTTACTCACCCAGTACCAAGACGTGTTCAGCCAGAACGACGGAGACATCGGCCGCACCCAGCTCGCCGAACACTCCATCCCTGTAGTTCCTGGCACACGGCCAATCCGGCTGCCACCACACAGACTAGGGGCGGAGAAAGAAGCAGAGGCCGAGAGGCAAGTAAAAGACTTGCTAGCCAAAGACCTCATTGAACCTGCAGAGGGCGCATGGAGCTCCCCGGTGGTATTAGTCCGAAAGAAAGATGGCTCCTGGCGTTTCTGTGTGGACTACCGCAAACTGAATGACGTTACACAGCAGGATGCATACCCGATACCCCGGATCGATGATTCTCTGGACGCTCTCGCAGGGAGCCGGTACTTCAGCACTCTAGACTTGACCAGTGGATACTGGCAAGTTCCGCTGGACGAAGACGCCCAGGACAAAGCAGCCTTCATAACCCGCAGCGGCCTCTGGCGATGGAAGGTGTTACCATTCGGCCTAACCTCGGCCCCTGCCACATTCCAACGGCTCATGGAGCGAGTACTGAAAGGGCTCCACTGGAAAACGTTGCTCCTCTATCTGGACGACGTGATAGTCATTGCTCCCGACTTCACGTCCCACCTCCAGAGACTAGAGGAAGTACTGCAACGCCTCCAGAGTGCCCACCTTAAGGTGAAGCCCTCCAAATGCGAGCTCCTGAGTCCTCAGGTACGTTACCTCGGACATGTGGTCAGCGCGAAAGGTGTGGCCACGGACCCAGATAAGGTGGAAGCGGTGAAGAACTGGCAGGCTCCACAAGATGTGAAGGCGCTGCAAGCGTTCTTGGGAACAGCTGGTTACTACCGGCAATACTTGCCGGACTACGCCACGACAGCCAAACCTCTCACCGTCCTGACTGGGAAGGAGATTCCGTGGAAGTGGGGAAACCTAGAACAGACGGCGTTCGAGCAGTTGAAAAACGGCCTGAGCCAAGCACCCATTCTAGGGTACCCCGACCCAAAACTCCCCTATATCCTGGATACGGACGCAAGTGCCGTAGGAGTAGGAGGGGTACTGTCACAAATCCAAGAAGGGCAGGAACGAGTGATCGCCTACTACAGTAAGACTCTGTCACCCGCTGAGCGCAATTACTGTGTAACCCGGCGAGAGCTCCTCGCAGTGATTAAAGCCACTAAGCACTTCCGGCCATACCTCTACGGAAGGGAATTCAAGCTGCGCACCGACCACGCTTCCCTCAGATGGCTCTGCAGGAGAAAGGAACCCTCCTGCCAGATAGCACGGTGGCTAGAAACGCTGGCCGAGTTCAAATTCAAGCTCGAACATCGGCCAGGGACCCAGCATGGTAATGCAGACGGCCTCAGCCGCCGGGACCCCTGCGTCGACTGCCGACAGTGCCAAGCTATAGAACAGAGAGATGGGGGACCCACCCATGCTGAACTGACGCTGAGCGGGCCAGCAGAGCAAAAGGGAAAGATGACTGGGGGACCCACCCATGCAGAGCAAAAGGGAAAGATGACTGGGGGACCCACCCATGCAGAGCAAAAGGGAAAGATGACTGGGGGACCCACCCATGCAGAGCAAAAGGGAAAGATGACTGGGAGACCCACCCATGCAGAGCAAAAGGGACAGGTGAATGTAACGGTCACCAACCCCACGGAGAACACCAAAGAGTTGGTACAGGCCCAGAGAGAGGGACGCCACTCCGTGGCCAAGATCTATGCAGCGGTCCAAGCAGAGAAGCAGCTCTCCGCCAGGGAATTAGAGGAGGGAGACACTGAGCTACGGACACTGCACGACAGGATCGAGATGATGAGCATCCAACCCAATGGCACGCTGGTCTTGCGATCAGAACACCAGGGGCGAATCAGGATCTGTGCAGTGTGCCCCCCAGCTTGGCGAAGTAAGGTTGTGTGGGATACCCACCAAATGGCGCACGCCGGAATCAACCGTACTCGACACCGCATACAGATAGACTGGTACTGGCCTGGGATGTCGGGACTGACACGCAGACTCATAAAGAGCTGTGAGGTGTGCCAGGTGGCTAAACGGAGCAACAGACCCACCGCGCCCGACGGCCAGAGACTCTTTGCAGGACGACCATTTCAGAAGGTGGCCGTTGACCTAGTGGGACCTCTTCCCCTCACCAAGCGGAAGAACAAATGGATAATGGTGCTCACTGACCATTTCACGCGTTGGCAGGACGCCATCGCGCTGCCCGACGCTACAGCTCCCACGGTGGCTACGGCATTAGACGAAAGAGTCTTCAGCTATTGGGGCCTCCCGGAGCAACTACACTCCGACCAGGGAGCCCAATTTGAGTCAACCATCCTGGAGGAGCTATGTTCATTATGGGGCGTACGGAAAACGCGTACCACTCCATACCACCCCCAGGGTAATGGCATGGTGGAACGACAAAATAGGACCCTAGGAGATGCTCTCCGGACTCTAATACTAGGAAAGGGCCAAGACGAATGGGACGGGTTACTCCCACAAATCATGCGTGCCTGCCGGGCCACACCCAACTCGACCACAGGAGAGACCCCCAACTTACTCATGCTACGGCGAGAAGTACGGCTCCCCGATCAACTGACCGGGTCCCCCCCGTCCCTCGACCCTTACAGCATCACTGAGCATACCCTCCGTGTGCAGAGAGAGCTGGCAACGGCGCACGAATATATAAGAGACCAGCAGGCCAAGATTCGGCAAGAAGAGACCGGAGAACCCCTTCGCTTTGCCAAAGATGAGTTAGTAGTGATAGAAAACAAAAGGCGGACCAAAGGGAGCAATCCGAAACTACAACCCAGTTACGTAGGCCCGTACACAGTAACCGAAACGTATCCGAATCACACGTATCGGTTGGAGAGAAATGGACAGGGATGTACGCAAAATGGTCGTCGGCTAAAATCTTACCGAACGTGTAGAGAACCGGTCGGTAGGGCCCCGCCGAGTCGGGAGACCGCCCTCCGGCCCAATATGAGGGGAGCCTACCAAAGGCGGGGGCACCCACCCCCAGAGGAGGCCGTAACACCACCACCAGAAGTGTTAAGAGAAAGAGCACCAGAGGAACCTCCGACTCCTGAGGCACCCCCACCTGAAACCGCTCCAACACTACTACTGCCAGCACCACCCCCAACCCAGCCAGAGCCAATGAACGAACCCCCACCTACTCTAGTGCAACCACCCGCTGAGGAAGCACCCCCCATCCCCCCAGTAGGAGAGGAACACTGGCCGCCACTTAATGCAGAACCAATGGTGGAAAGGAACAGACCAATGAGAGAGCGGAGACCCCCGGTGCGGTTTACAGACTATCAATGTTATCAGGCAAAGATAAAACAAGATAAGAGTGATATACAGATGCAGGTAAACGGACAGACCCCCCGAGCAAGGGGGAGAGTAGAAGGAATGGTCTATATACCGTGGGCAAGTGCAGAGGAAACAAGAGCTAGACTAGGATTACATCAACAAATAAACACCCAAATCAATAAAAACAAGTGGAAGGGAATACAGTTCGAACAAGTAGGGGAGCAGGTAACTCCAACGACACCGAGTGGGCAGATAACACACAAAAAGGCCACCGAAATATCGACACAAAAATTCAAGCACCACGAGTGGATAATTCCCAAAGGGAAATCCGAACGGGAAAACCAAAACCACGGGTACGCAACTCCCCTAACAACACCACATAGTGGCGAACTCGCCAATAACAAGGGGAGGAGCATAAACCACCTACGTCAGGACACGTGGTTGATAGAACAAAAGAATAACGGAACACGCGGTAATACAAAGCAAATAGAAGCAGAGCGAGATAGCACACTCAGCAAACAGAGAGAGAACTACTACAACTACCAAAGAGAAATAACAACAATGACCGACGAGGGACATATATCACTCGACGAGGACCCTGCATTCGTTGCAGCCATCACAGCTGTACCTAGGAGAAGAGTTCGTGTACCACACAAGGAGATGCAGGAACCACCAGCTAGAGTCGGTCGGGTAAGCATAAAGGAAGAAGGAGCGGCCAGATGTAGAGCCAGAACACCCCAGCCACCGACACCCCCTGCACCGACTCACGAGTACCAACCTAAAGAGACCTGGCTGAGCGAGAACACCACCCAATTAATAAAACACAACACACAACCAACGGAAGACGCCGACCAATGGCAGTGTGGAGTATGCAGATTGAAACTAAACAAAAAACGACTCAGCTATCACGTACGCCAACATTATGTCTTCTTCTACTGTAAGTGCGGTCACAAAAGTATATCGCGTGACACCATTTTGAAACACCTTCGACAACAAAATGGGGCTGCCGAACATGGGGGTATCAACCGCCCACTCTACGAGGTGGACCGAGCATCTTACACAGAATTCACCCATGCCATCAACTGGACCGACCCCCCTCTGTTCGGCACACCAACACCCATCAAGGAGAGATCCACTAGCCCCTGCCGACCACCAGTCAAACGGAGACTGGGCGACAAGGTAAACAAGACGCCACAGAAAATCCTGAAAGTCGACCTGGAAGAAATTAAACCTAAAGCCAGATCACGGGAACGGAGTACCACACACCGACACACTATGAACAGAGCACCTAGCAGAGAGAGGAGAATAGACCGACAGATGGAGGAAGAGAGGCGAGAAGAAAGGTACAGGCGAATAAAGAGGTACGAGGAAGAAATATACCATGCTACAAAGGAAGCCTTTAAACACCTCCAGAGAGTGGAAGAGCTGAAGCTCAATGTACAGAGAGAAAGGGACAACTACTAGCCGACACCCCAACGAGTTATATTGGCCCTACGAACGCCAATGGGGCGGAGAGTGTTGGGGAAACACACAAAGTACAGACGATCGACACCAAGTAACACTCGACCCACTAACAGTTCTATGTAAACCGTTCTACATGACATTCATTCGGCCTCGGCCTACGAACATTATATTATCTACATTCGGCAGCAGCCTACTTTTTCTTATTCTTATATAGTATATAGTATTGCGTACAGGCAGCATTTCATGATAAACAAACGCACATGTATGTATTCACTCAGTCATAACGAAGTGCTGCCCCCCCTATTGTTGTCTAGGCCAATCAGGCCAGGTGGGTGTAGCCACCTTTTGTTTTATGTTAGCAGCATCATTATTATGTAACATATATTGTATAAATACGCGTGTTTGCATTGAATAAAATCAGAGTTAACATGGCACTCTCACTGCTTCTTTGAAACCTTTCAATAAGCACCTTGCGCACACAAAAGAATAGCTGATAAGCTAAGTGGACTAGCAAAGACTCATACCAGATTACTACAGCAGTAGTAGACAGCACATACAAGATTATTGCAATAGCAGCATTGCATGCTGACAGTACATTCATACAGTTTGAACAAACACAAGCATCAACAGCCACTTGGACAAGTCGATTAGCAGAACGAACAATAGTCAGTAGAAAGTGGTCAGTCGAATCGACTTACACTGCACACTACCCTAGGGCGTGTGATACTGGAACGATTGTTCCACCTGTTAATTCGACCCTGCATAGTCATCCTGCCGAACTAGAAATCAGTGAAAAGCAAGGCAGTTGTGACAACTCCTCGCTGTGTCTAGCTCACGAGCTGACAACACTGCAAATCCAGTTCGACCAGTTTAACTTGTGGGCCTTGGGCTCGTTAGTAGACAAGTCGCTGTACTGCCTGCACACATCCAGTACTGTGGGCCGCTGTACAGGTGAATGCTACCACATTAACCTGAAATCCTGTACAATACTATAAAACGTAAAGCTTCATTTCTTATTCATCTACATGCACATATACAGCACAGCATCAGAACAATATTCGTTTGCTGCCTATATTACCATGAGATCAATTACTATCATCAACTAGGTAGAGGTTCGGCCATTGCTTTGGGGATTTACTGATCGCAGACACTTTTTGCTACGATACCATCTCACAAGTCCTATTTGCCCCTCCTAGAAATATGCACTGATGTACACTCAGTCTGTGTAGACAAATGGATCATTTTCAAATTCTAGATATGCTTAGCAAATGCTATTGCTCCGAGTAATTTTTGATATCAACTATTGCATGCGGTGTGTGGTGACATTTACGTGGCTTTGTAGCAGTAATAAGGTGAGCAGAGCTCAAAAGTTTAAAAAATCACCATTGTTATGTGGTTAGGTAGAAGATTATTTTCCCATACTTTTCTGTCTTCCCTATTTTATTATAATATATGCACAAACAAAACATTTATCATTACCATCGCTATTTGACACTTCACCTTTTTCTCCTGCATCATCAGTCATCCACAACAAGTTTCTAATGTTATAAACAACAATCATCATATGCTTAGCAAATTTTTCAGTGTTGTGAATCAATCAGTATCAATAACTGATTACCATTATCATTGGTAATAATTATTGTCATTTTATAATGAGGTTTGGGAGATTTTCAATAAAAAATAGCAATAATTGGTAATATAAAAATAACAGGAAGAATGATAGTGATAAAATTTAACTGATACTTGAAACAAAATCAAGAGAGTTACTAGAAGATATCGAATATATTTTTATACAATATCACAAATTAATTTAATTGGATTGAATTTTTATTATCTACAGATTGTTATTCTACCACTTACTTTTGTTACAATTTAATCATTTGTTACAACAATATCATTAATAATAATTATCTGTCTTGTTTAGGGTACAAGTCCCTAGACTTTAAACAAAACTTTACTACCCTTTGATAAAACACCCAAAGGGCAGTGGAGACGTTACATGTTACATTTACGAAGCGGCTACACTGCACCGATGTTTTGTGGCCAATGTATGTTTACGATGGACCGTAACGATGTATCGTAACGATGTGCAGGTGGCTGTACAAGCCAATGTAGTGTGCCGATGTACTAGAGTACATTGGTGAGCTGCTATTGAACAAAATGCGGGTTTGTGCCTGTTTCCTTTCTGACTAAGAATTAGTTGTTTAACTGATATAATAAATAAGTATTTAAAAAACACGTTCACTGTGATGTATGTTTATTTTTTTTCACTGTAATAAAACATTAACTTTGATAATTACTCTGTTTTTAATTATTATTATTAAAGCATCAGGATATTGTTGTTATTCATCATTTATTTTATTGTTATACTTGACGATAAGTATTATGAATTACTATACTTGAAAATTTTAAACTTGTCAAAAATCATTATTTTATGAGCCATGTGCGATAAATTTACTAGACTGAATGTTTTTGTCAACAACTGCATTAAAACAAAATAGTTTCAGTGCAAAGAGAAGAAAATATAAGTTTTATAGATCAAGTTAACTTTGGAATTCAAAGTTGATAACAATGATAATATAATGTATACTCATTGCTGATCAAAAAAACTCGAACAAAAATGTTTTTTAAATAGTTAAACTTGATGAGCTTGTCAACTTATCTCGGATTTACCCAATCAGAGGGAACTGGTGTTCCTTCAGCATTGGACATGGACCAACATGTTGGTTATGTTCATGAACAAGCCCCACGATGTGCAGATGTATTGGCCATGCCCATCGTAAGGCCTTCTGATGCCAAACATCGGCCCGTGTAGCCGCCCCATTAGTATTCTGCTTCGGGAAAAATGCTCCTTTCAAAATCGCTCTCTGAAAACTGCCTACTTGATTGTAAATCTGTCAATCTCTAAAATGTTTCAGTGAGATATGAATCTAACCTAATCATATATAAATATGATCTCTACATATTGGTGTATTACTTAACACAACTGGTTCACAGATGTTGACTTTATGAGAATTTTTATTACAATCCATCCATTTTTCTTCTGGTAAGCCCCAATAAGCTGTAGTGGGCTTTTCTGAATCACGCAACAATGAAATTGTGCAAGCGAAGAAACAGGTTCGAATTGCTCTATTACAAAATGAGATACTGGGTTAAGCTGTCGCTCATAAATATATTATTCTAGAAATTCGCATTAATCCATTGATTAGTTCGTGTTTGAGAGTGATCCATAATCTATTTGTTTTGCAACAATCAAGCATGATGCTAATCATCAGTGTACTACAAGCCTTTTTATTTATGATCAATGATTATATATACTAATAAGTAATGATATATGTAATCCTTGATAATTCAAACCTGTTGGGATTGTCCGCTCGATTTAAAAACCGGAAATCCCCAAGTGTCCATAGCGCTCTAGTGCAAGTTTCCAATACAAGTTTCATGAACCAAGGCTTTTTCTGTAGCACTTCCAGAGAGTTGATAGTGCAACCCAAAAAATAAACTAGTGATGATACAACTACCTATTGAGCTCTCTTTTTTTAGTATTTAAATTTTAGTTTTGGTTTTGTGATAATGTTGTATTTAATTTCTAACTTTTACAACTAACATGGCGTTTCCTTCTTCCCCATACCAAAGGGGTCTAGGAGATCTGGACCAACATAACACAACAGTTAGTGTGTTCAGAATCAGAATGGATTTATCCCACTAAGACCCTCGTAGGAGGTAAGAAAGCCTGGGAACTCATTTGCTATATTTATTCTCTTTCTCATTTTTTTTTCATTCAATTTCTTCTTTTTAAACATACTTTTTAATGTGATAATAAACCACAATGGAAAGAAAACAGTAAACACAGATTAACAAATTCATTGTTCGGTGTGGATGTGGTTTTTCCTTTATTTTTTTTATTTTGCAAACTAATATATGGTATATTTTCCCGTTTGCATAACAAAAGTGCAGTGTTAGTAATAATATATTAAATTGAAATAACAGCAAACACAGATTAGTAATTTTACTGTTGCTGCGGATGTCCACCTTTCTTTTTGTTCTTTCATTTATTATGTTATTTATTTTGCGTGTTAGCGTAATGTGATTGTTAGTAATGATATATTAGAATGGAATAACATCAAACACAGATTAGTAATTTCATTGTTTACTGCAGATGTCCCCAGTTGTAGGTGGCCAAAGAGAGTGAAAAAGCATTAGTCTTAGTGAGGTGGACAGTATTTCAAATATAATATACATATATATTTACTATTAGCTAGACAGGTGCTTTTTATATTTTATCCATATTTTATTAAAATATATAATAGCTGCTTTGAAATTTAGCCATTACACAGTATTAACAGTTACAACAACATCTATTTTGCAAGTACGACACTACAATACTTACAATATCTCCATACATTGCCAGAAACATTTTTTATTATTTTATTATTATTATTTGGAAAAACAAGATGGCTGCCCACTTTTCACCGCCATGTTTATAATCTCAAAGCATCATACATAGCCTCACAGATATTATACTCTTTTCTGATTGGTCATCTATTATACTCTTTTCTGATTGGTCATCCCTTGCAACCAATCAGCTGCCTGCATAACATATATAAGGCCATGTACATACTCAATAAAGTCAGTTTGGAATTGTACTCCAGCTCACACCTTCTCTCTTATCAGTGCTCTGATAGATAAAACTACACGATAGACTCACAGGATTATTCATGTGCTAGACTAAAACTTTATAGCCAAAGTCTGGGTTGGACGGCCATATTGTATAACATTTATCATAAATACCAAGTAGCTTGATAATATCTCGCGGAAGCTTCTGCAGATATTTAGCTAGTAGGCAAAAACTTGCCCTAAGCAACAGAGGTAACTTAGGCTGTGTTCAGTCAGGTTCCTATAACTTCCATACGATAGTAGAAAGGCTGTGCTCAGTCAACTACCGCATTATTAATCAAAACGTTGCTCTCGGATCTGGCTGTGTTCAGCTGATCCCCCAGTCTTGTAATTAGGCAGTGTTTTGCCAGTTCCTCTCAGGCTAGACAATTAAGTGATATCTTGCGGGAGTCCTTGCAGATATCTAATTGCTAGGTATTGTTCACAGATTCAGCTGTGTTCAGCTAATCTCTCCGCTGTGTAAATTAGGCAGTGTTTTGCCAGTTACCCCCGGGCTAGACAATTGAGTGATATCTTGCGGAAGTCCTTGCAGATATCCAATTGTTAGGTATTGCTCTCGGATTCAGCCGTGTTCAGCTAATCCCCAGTTGTGTAAACTAGGCAGTGTTCTGCCAGTTACTCTCAGACTAGGCTTCACTCAATTGAAGGTCACTTACTCCTACCGTCAAGGGACGACCCGTACAGTACATTAGTACAGGGAACAAAAAGACTTTCAGCCTGTCTGGTATTGTAGCATTTCTTTGGTGCTTCATTATTTGTTGTAATAACTCCTGAATTTAGGGACCTTGAAAATAGGTTAACCCTAAGATCTCTTCGCCTATCATCCAATGATGGAGTGCCAGTGTTTTTGGACTTTTGTAAAACTGACTTGTCCTTTAATTTTGAATATAAATTTTAGTGCTTCATTTAGTACCTTCTCAAGTTTCCCTATGTCACTTTTTGTATATGGCCCCCACACCTTTACTTCAACCTCGGTCATATTATTAAAGTGTGTTGTATACAATGAATGAGTCCTGGTTTAGTGTCTGCGATTCTCAACACCCCTCTCGGCATTCCGAATAGACTGGTAGCCTTAGACACAACTATCATGTCAATATGTTTGTTTACTCCATTTTAAATTGCCACTCACTCAGTTCGATGCCAAGATATGGGTGGGATGTGACATTTTCAAGTTTATTATTATTTTTAGGGAAATATTCAATTATTATAAAAAAATTCAATCAAAATAACTGTGTATGTATTATTATTATTGTTGTTCGTTACACTACTACGACTATTGATTGACTTTGGCTTTAGGAAAGGCCTCTCATGCGAAACACAACTCTGTGCCACATATCATGACCTCACAAAAACTGCTGAATCCAATAGCACTAACCATGCAATTATACTAGACTTTAAAAAAGCCTTTGATAAGGTACCACACGCTCTCTTGCTAGAAAAACTTCGACTAATTCATGATATAAATCCAACCCTTGTTAACTGGATACAAGACTTCTTAACAAATCGCTCACAGCAAGTTGCATTGAGAGGCGAGTTCTCAAAACCAGCTCCTGTTACCTCTGGCGTAACACAGGGTTCAGTCCTTGGATCCACTCTGTTCTTACTGTACATCAATGACCTACCTGTCAATCTCACATGTAGTCAGCTTGTATGCCAATGATACATTAATATATCAACAAATCAATACCAATAATGATATAGAGGTCTTTCAGGAGAATATCAATGCTCTGAAACAATGGTCACGTAAATGGAAAACGCCTTTCAACACATCGAAATGTCATGCAATGTGCTTTGGCGAGAATAATTTACAACAACCAAACTACATGCTTGATTCCTCTCCTATCCCATGGGTAGAAAACACTAAATACCTAGGTGTCATCTTGCAGCCTAACTTGAACTTTGACAAGCACATCTTGTTAAAAACAGAGAAAGCAGGTAGAATCCCAGGAGCTATCAAATACACACTCCAGCCGGCACCAGAGGAAAGCCCCCTCTTAGCTTACACCAGTCTCTGCAGACCGGTACTAGAGTATGCGGATACAGTTTGGGATCCAACAAACAAAACCACTATAGACTTCATCGAGAATATTCAAAGGCGAGCAGTCAGGTTTATAAGTGCACTAAGGGGGCGGGAAAGTGTCAGTGATGCTAGAGATGAATTAAGCCTAACAACACTAGCTCGCCGGCGACAAAAGCATAGAGTGGCGTTGCTTCACAAAGTCCTTTCAGAATGAGGAAAAACACAATGTACTCTCATCTAGTTACGATGAAATAGTTAACAATCGTTCAAAAACTGCAATGGTTACACAAGCTGCCAGCCGTGGTGAACCGACATCAATATATGCATCATCGAGTGTTTTCCACAACAGCTTCCTCCCCAGGACAATAAGGGACATGAGAGTACTACCAGGTCATCAACAATAAAACAGCTACATGCTGAAACTCGTGACTACAAGCACTTTTAGCACACTGCTTAAAAATATGAGGCGCACCACTGGGGTTGCAGTAAACTACATACCCTACCCTACCCCATACCCTACCCACGAAACATCCTACCCTACCCACGATACATCCTACCCTGAAAGAAAAGGTGAGGTCGGCACTATTTGGCGCATGTTGTCATACCAAAAGTGGAGTTGTCCTGCCTTAAAACTCAGAAATTCCAAAACAAGAGAACACAACTTGATTATTAACAGGAGTTGTCTTGGATCTAACCATTGTTGCATTATGACTGGAGTTGTCTGCTATTCATACATTTCGGATTCTTTTTTAAAATAACCACAAAGTGAAAATTACTGTCACCGTGAATGAAGTCATATTATTACAAACATGCAGCACTTAATGAGGTTAATTTTTGCAAACTTTGTGTTTTATCTAATGTAGTGTAATGATGGAAAGCACATATTGCTCCTGCCATATATTTGTTGAAAATATTTTCACTTTGTTTGCACTCATGTCATGTGACCCACGTGCAGAATCACTGCAGTGAATGAATGTAGTTATTACCACAGTCATAACTATAGTAGAGTAGTATATATATAATAAGATAAGTTATTATTGCTGCTGTTGTTGTTACAACACTGGAACAAGCATGGATGAAGTTGTGAGGTAAGGAAAACATGTAACTATGTGTGTATGCACTATGCAGTGTATAGCAAGCTACCAAAAGTATGCATAATAATTCATATCAATCAATCTTCTTCTTCTACAGAAGAAGAAAAACTTAGGCCTAATAATAATAACATTAATATAACCATAATAATTATAATTATTATTAAATTAATTAATAAGTTACTATTATTATGCATTCACTGTTGAACTTGTTGTTGTTAACTAAATATTAAATATGATTATTATAAGAAAATAAAGAACAAAGAAAAATATTATTAGACAAACTAATAACAGGTAGTGGTAACTAACTAACAACAACAATAAACTACCAACCAAGTTTTCCATTTATTATTTAATTAATTAACAATCATCACCACTGCTGCTGCTACTACAATAATCATTTCTCACGTTTAATTATTATTTATCAATAATTTATTTAGTAAGTTGTTGGTATATACACATACTACTACTGCTGCTGTAACTAACTAACTACTATATATATATATATTACTAATATTATATATTAGTTAGGCCTACCTAGAAGGAGTATTGAAAATACATATTCCATTCAATTTCAATTATTATTATCAAAATAATACTGTTTTTATTACTACTACCTACTACAAGCCTTCTATAATTAATTTAATAACTATGGCATTGCTTGCATTGTTTGCATTTTATGAACAAGTAGTGGTGGTAGTAGTATGTTTTTTTCATAGGCAAATTACCGTAACCTTTTATTAAAATAAGAACAAAACAATTTTTTTTGTCTAATGATTTTTATTATTGTGCAAATGCAACATTGCAAGTTGTTGTTAAACTTATTTTGTCTAATTAACTTCAAATAATAATGCTTAATTATTGAATCAAATATTGAAAACCTAATTAATAATGGGCACCGACCATGAATAAATTTAGTACAGAGGTCATGTGACTGACTTTCCCATGACCTGTCCACCTTTTACCCATAAAATATGGCGCTGCTAATATCATTGTGTGGCTGTTGTTAGCCGCTTAACAGCAATCGGCATGGTGTCCATTTTATAGGCCAATCCCAGACGAGCCCCAAATAAAAAGTTCTGTTTGAGTACAAAATGACCAAGCAACTTTGCTAAATCAAAATGATATCACTTGGATGCCGATTGACAACCACCATAAGTCACATGATCAAACGCGATAGCAGTGTTGTATCTCGGGTACAAACATAGCAGAGGTTGCGGGGACAGTCAATCACATGTCCTCTGATCCATGTTTTTTTTTTTGACAAATGATGAGGCTGCAGCAGCTTGAACAGCGAGTAATAAGTGCAGAAAATATGATGTTGTTTTTTATGCTTATGCCTTTGCCCTGTTACTACAATCAGCATATATACATGTGTATCTATACACACATGTGGATGCAACAAATTAATTAATGTTTTGTTGATTACAATAGCTTGCTGACCTCTGATGAAGATGAAGGTGATGATCAATCTGTGGAAACCATTGACAAAAAAATAAAACTGGAGTATGGAGTTGATGAGGTAATTGTATTATTTGGGAGTTGTACTGTGGCCATCTGTAATCAGTTGTAATGTGGCATATCTGAGAGAGTATGTGCTTTTCCTTCGTATGACATTCATTCAGCTACACAACAATAATATTTCAAAACTGCAAAAGTAAAATTGCAAAGCTGGCTTAGAACCTAAGGAAATCAACTTTTGGTTAAACTTTTAATTTTCAATGGACATCATTTATGTAGTTCTGGGAGTTCATGCCTGGTGGTCACATAATAGGTTAGTTTCACCAATGGAGAACCATACAGTCAGCAGTGCACCCACCTGACACTGTCGACTGAGGTGAAAACATTTCCAAATTTTTGCTTCAGTCTATGTTGCACTAACAATCAACATAGCATTAGTGGGAGTTAGTGGTGGCTGCCAATGTTGCAGAAGCTAATGAGAAAAACATATCACACCTAATTTGAGAGATGGCTATTAATACCAAAGACTATATACTATATACTATAATTATTATATTCGTTTTCACATTCATGTTCTATCCAAACTGAGGGAACTGGCTATTATGTAACCTAGTTGCAGGGTTGCTTTCTACACCACAAACTGAGCCATTTTTTGGGTTTAAATTATATATCAAATGGTTACAACGACACAACCTTCAATTAAAAATTAGGTACTTGAATTGACTGGAAAGTTTTCTATCCAAGATGGAATGAGGCAACTTTGTTTTGAAAAAGCATACTGTAAAAGATATTCAAGGATTTTCATTGTGTTTGCAGGATGATGACTATGGATCTCTGAGCTTCCTAACCAGGTAAATAATAATTTTCTTTACATTATGTTGTTTACATAATTGCTAGAAAACTAGGTTTTCTCTGACATGTGTAACTTTGAGTGTATAGCTATATGTTTAGGTTTTACATATTTATATCTGTAAAAAAATTTTTTGGTCTGTTCATGCAACAGCAGCTGCAAACTGTGAAAATGGTATAATATAATAATATATAATATAATATAATAAAATGGTGATTAACTGTTGATTTTGATGAAAATAATTATAGCTGTGTTTAACAATCCTTTTTAAAGTAATCTGATTAATCTTCTAATTAACTACTAAGTACTAATTACTCTCAATAGACCACATCAATTTGCATAATAAAACAATCTATTTTGGCTGATACCAAATATTAAAATAATAATTTTTCACTTTTGATAATTCACATGCACTGACAAAATAAATCATTCGTTACTAAAGATCTGTTAGACCTGCTAAACACCTACTTGATGGGAATTAGACCTGCTAAACACCTACTTGAGGGGAAATGTTGCATACGATATGATGTAGTTTCCTTTCCACATACAAAGTGTTAATGCCATTATAATTTATGGGCCATTGCTTCAAAATAAGTTTTTGGTATTTCATTCAGTTAGATGATCTTGCACAAATGATCTTGTACAATTTTCTTGTTTACCCAGCAGCTTCCAACGTATTCAGTCATCTGCCATTGACATAACTATTAGAACAACTGCTTTCGTTGTTGGATGGTATTGTCATTAAGAAGCTTTGTGAAAAATTGTGTCTCAGGTTGCAAACACATGGACACGCGGATGGCCACATTTTTGCGTAGCCGCTCTCCTCCTATGGGCTGTTAATTATTCCCAGAGCACAGCGCGCAGATGACTTCATGATTGGATAATTAGTGGAAGTAGAAACCATAGATTTATCTTCCCCTCTTTGGTAGAAGCGTCCTCCGCCTGCCGTGTGAAATTCGCAATTGCACTATTTGGGCTGAATTCTCTGATAGCGCGACGTCCGCGTTTGCACCTTAAAGGGCCTATGACACCAAAAATTGGGCATATTGAAGCTTGGTTTACCTGTTTTATGTGATTATTTAATAAATAAATAGTTGCGGAGTTGTCCTCTCATTGGCGAGACAACTACTATAAGCGCACTGAATGCTGACCATTTTTTTATGAAGACGCAACACCTCATATATAGCTATAAAGGCGACTTGCGAGAATTTGCCTTGTTTGCATAGAAGGAGGCCTTCCAAAAATTATTTATTGTGCTGAGATCATTTTTTATGCGAGAAAATGAGATAGAAACCAATTTTGAAATTTTTGGAGCAGTTTTGAACAAGTCAGCATATCTTTTGATTCTCATAGCAACGATGTTGTGTCCCCACATTTACTCACATGGGAATGTTTTACCACCGAAATCTTGTCAAATAATTATTAATTTGCAAGGAAATAATTCTATTTGGGCTTTAAATTGTCAAAAGAATGATAAAAATATTTTTTTGTTCAAATTGTTGTTAAAAATGAAATTTTCCGCAAATGTACATCCGGTTTTGTTGAACAACAATAATAATTAAATCCAAATTACCAAAAATTTTGCTGTGAAAAAAATATAATAGGAATCCCTGATAATAATTAAGATTTTTAAAATAAATTCAGAGTGAATTAGTTTTTTGACAAATTTCATAGCCACACCAATTTCGATTCCTTTGTGAGAGGACAACTCTACTGCCGAAGTGGGTCTCACGCACTGATACGCATACTGACGCAGACACTTTAAGGATCTATGACAGCTAATCTTTGGTCAGTTTAACTATGTTTCGCCAGTTTTATGTGGTTCAACAAACTGAGTCGGAGTTGCCCACTCAGGAAGACAATTCCTATATGGTAATACTCCTGTATGCTGGCTGACCGAGGCGCAATTTTATTTTGTAGTAGATGTGACTAGACATAATATAACGCTATTTGCAAAAAAATTGTCGCTTTTACATAGGAGGGCCACTGAAATTAATTTACTTTGCAGAGATGATGCTAAAAGAAGGTAGCAACAAATTTTAGTATTTATTTTTGCATAGCAGATTCTTTGCTTTTTCATAGGATTGATGTTGTGTCCACACAATTGCTCACAAAGCAATGTTGATGATCAGAACCTTGTGAAACGATTGTAAATTTGCGAGGAAATAATTTTTGGCGGTTTTACTTGGTCATAAGAGTGATAGAAAGATTTTTTGTTTCCATTTGTCATCAAAAGAAATTGTTGGAAAAAAATCCTTCTAGTTTTCTTCAAGAACAGTAATAATAGAATCTAGATTTAGAAATAAACCTTGCGACAGGAACTGCTAATATGAAGTTCAGATTTGATTATTTTTCATCAATTTCATTGGCGCCATCATCATCAATGTCACCATGAGCGACGATATTTGGGATTTGCTGTGTGAGAAGACAACTCTACTATGGATGCACGTGTCATGGTGTTCGTACGGTCGTAGTTACTTTTACACCTAATTTTCCTGATAATATAACCTGTATTGGTGAACTAAGCTACACAATATGTAACCATTTCATTCTTCATTACAGAGATTGCCATGGAGATAGCAAGGGTGCACACATTTGCAGAACCTATCATCTTACCACTGCGCATGCTGTGAAGTTAATCCTGCAATGTACAGATGATCAACTAAACAGGGAGACTTTCAAAGGTTGGTATTAATGTAACATGGATGGATAGTTTGGGCACATGTAAAGATATTTACATTTTCATGTTATAGCAAGAGGGCTCCATCCAACGATCATTTATAGAATCCACGGACACATTGATTAAAATGCACTTGACTCTCCCCACTGCATATGCTACTAACATTAGCTTAGCATATCCCATGCTGGTGGGTCCCCCATTGTTGCGAACTATATAATCACACCCAATAGTCTACCAATCATGCGACTACATGCCACGTCGCATCTCCATTTGTGTAATGCTAAAACAAGTGCTCCACATAATCCATGTAGGCATTTGATTGGCGAATGATTGGCAGTCATGATGCAATTTGCAAAATGGCGTTCACCGTTATAATTGAAAGCTTTGCCCATTCACTCCATCTTACAATTTCCATGATAGCAGTCAGTGAACAAACATATGTTTCCATTTAATAGGCATTTCATGCAATTCCATCTTCCTCTCTCCTGTACGAACTGAACGGCAACGTTTGGATTTACGGAGAGACGGCATGGGTGTTTGGGTAGAAGGTCATAGGCGTTTACCTGAGAAGTTTTGTCGCGACACCATGGTAAAGGATGAGGCCGGAGATTTGAATGTCAGAAGAATAACCTTCACCAACAAAGCTTCTCCTGATGTGAAACGTACAGAGGTTTATGCGGTATGTGACACATTATTTGTCATACATTACGATTAACTCTATCCATCTGCCTGCGTTTTTACCTTTCATTATTTAGTGGAGATAAAAAAAACGTTAAAAAAAGCCGCTAGGCATAGATAAATAGTTTTTAAAGGCTTTTAACTGTACTGACAACCCTTTGAAGACAATCCACATCTATACTAAGTCTCAATTTCATTTTTGGATCATAACCCACCTCAAATTAACTCCACTTTGGGCTTTTGCACTTGCATGATGATTACTAATGTTATTGCCAGCCTGATCACCAGGTTTGGCAGTCTAAAGATTCAAATTGATAAATGACTATGGTATAATTTTTGAACGATATAAATTTTCTTAAATTATTATGCAATATATTGCAAGATCTGAAACCCGAAGTGGAGTTGTTTCCTTGTGGTGGAGATAATCCCAAAACTGGCTTAGAAGTGTATTTGACAAAAAATTGTAGCTGTGATGGTTTTTGATCAGCCGATGATGTCATTACTTTTGGGAGGTTATTTTGGCTGTATTTTGGATCCATGAAGCCACATTCGTGATGACATGATCACCTTTGGACATTTTTGGTGAGAATTCAGCGGTAAGCTTCCGGACTAACAGGTTCAGGGTTCCACATTCCCAAACCACACTGGAACTGTATAACTTCTCGTTTATGTTATAAAATGCTACGGCATAAAGTCTCTGTGGCATTGATTGACTACTCACCATGTGCATTGCAGACTTTGCTCGATGGTGAGATATTTCCAATACTAACGATGTACAAGTTTGATGGAACGCCTAAGAAGGTAGAAGTTGGCCCC
The DNA here is from genome assembly GCA_945261195.1 of Cryptosula pallasiana. Classification (NCBI taxonomy): domain Eukaryota; kingdom Metazoa; phylum Bryozoa; class Gymnolaemata; order Cheilostomatida; family Cryptosulidae; genus Cryptosula; species Cryptosula pallasiana. The sequence goes on along the minus strand of OX183131.1, from coordinate 42,190,965 downwards.
CATGGAAACTCACAAAGTGGCTTGCCATTCTACCCAGCCAAAAGGTCATTGCTGGATGATGTGGAGTCAGAGCTGAAAAAGGGAAAGAGGCCTGCTCAAGTGTACAGCAAGGTACAGAAAATTGTAATCCTGCCATCAATTTGCTTTTTTTATCGCGTAATGGGATTTTAACGGGCAGACACCGCTTAACTTTGCGTGGTTGTAATGATGTTTCCATTTCCTTCATGTGGATTTATCATAAAATACCTAATGCGGAGTTGTCCTCACCTTGGAACGACGATTCCCATAGATCTAGCCATAATTTTTGTTTTTGCAAAATGCAGCAAGTTATATATCTATACATGGCTATATACATGTATACAGATCAAAGGGGCGGGGGGGGGGGGGGGGGTGCAAGGGGTGCATTTTGTCCAAAAAAAGCATGTTCATATGTAATATTCATATAACTGAATTCAGATGAGCTAAAAATTTGATGCATGTGAATAAGATTATATTACAAGAAATTGCAACATTATGCCGCAGTATAAGTTCAGAATTGAGTGTTTTTCTCATTGATTTCATCAGCAATAATTTTTGCTCTGGATAACACTAATTGGGATTCGCTTTGTGAGAAGACAACCCTACGACCAAAGTGCATCTCACCCACGGACACTGACATTGTCGCCAACATTCTTACATTTCAATTTCATGTCTAGCGATGTTTTTGTTCTGGGTTTAATTGTGTAATGTACTGCACACTTAGTGTTTAAAGAGTTATAATTCATTTGTGCGTTTCAGTTGACAGCCAACTTGCCAGGGCAGATCGAAGATGGCTCTCTGCCACGTGGCAAAAGGCAAGTGCACGATGTGAAAAGAAAGACGAGTGCTCAAGGTGGAAGCTCAGAAATCATATCCATCATTAACCTTCAGCGTTGTGAGCGCAGGGGTAATGCATTTATTAGGCAAATCACTCTAACAGATGACAGCACAACGGTTTGCTTATATTCCGATGAACAAATCAGCTTCCTTAAGGCACACTGCGGTGTCAATTCTACCATACAGCAGCCTTTATTTGTCGACGTCACCTACAACCTTACTAATATGTACGCTGTAGTTGTCACCGCAAGATGTGGAATGTTTGCTGGAGATCCCATTTATATAGGTCCCATTATGCTTACCAAGAGACAACGGCAGACTGACTTCGCTTTCCTCTGGCAGTCAATGATTTTGCAAGATGAAGAACTGCGATACGAGGCCTTCGTTTTTGTGACTGATGGTGATGAAGCACTCATCAAGTCTCTTCGAAACACATTTCCAGCATGCACATTGCTTCGATGTATGTCTCATCTGAAAGCCAATTTAAAGCGAAAGATGGTAGAGCTAGGTGTTCCAGAGATTCTATGTAAATTTGTGCTTAAGGATTTGGAAGAGCAGCTCAATCAACAATCTACAGATGTCGACAGCATGATAGATGGACACATTTCCGGGTGGTGTGACAAAGCCAAGGAGCTTGACTGTGAAGGCCCAGTCACCAAAATGGCAACGTACTATCGAAGAGTGATAAAGCCTGTCATCAAAGAGAATATCAAATCTTACATTCGTTCTCTACCAATACCAGATTACATGGAGAATGTGGCGAATCATCCAGCTGAAAGTGCTAATGCTTTGATAAAAGCACACACTGGGGAAAAGAATGAAACTGACAATCTAGTTGACATGTTAAGAGACATGGTGGTCACGCAAGAAACTGAGATGCTGCATGGCTTGCAAGGAAAGTCGCAAAGATTTCGGTTGAAGACACACTTGGAACCGGTGTCATCGCAGGCTGTATCATCAGGAGTTCCATGGGCCACAGTCGAAGGAGAACACCAAGCAAATGAAAAGTATGTATTTTTTATCTGAGTTTAACACCAAGTTGCAAGTGACTCAGTCGATTTTTTGGAGAATGTTCGTTTCCATGCACATGTAATATGAATTCGATTTCCATGATTATATGTTGTGTGTGAAATGTTTAAAAACAGACATGAAGAGCCGAGCCTATAATCTATAATCCTATATCATCCTCTTTATGCTGTAGCGATACATCTACACATGACTCGACTATTTCATTCCGAAATAGTTGCATTGCTCAGGCCCTTGGAGAGGTGGCAGTTGGCAGAATGGAAGCGAAAGATGTGAAAATAACGGATGGGGAAACAATGTGTATAGCTAAAACAGGTAGCAACATTTGACATACTATATTTTGGACTAAATACAAAAACCCCTTTTTCATTGGAACAATATTTTTAATGTGAATATACAGGATTTAATAACTTAACGCTAATTATTTAAAGTGACCCGAGCATTACAAACACCAGTACATGAGACCCACTTCAGTAGTAGAGTTGTCCTCTCATGCTGCGAATCCCAATTATGGTTCCTCATGGCGACAATCATGACGATGAATGGAATTTATGAGAAAATAAGCCTCTGGATTATTTTATGTTTGCACTTTCAGTTGCAAGATTAATTGTAAAATTCTCAATTATTTATAATCTTTCTTTTCATAATTTTTTGAAAAATTAAAAATATGCTGACTAATTCAAAACAGCTCAGAGAAATTAAAAAAAATTATTTTTATTGGCATAGAATATGATCTCTGCAAAATAAATAATTTCGGGAGGCCCTCTTTCTATGTAAACAAGCAAATTTTTTTGCATGTTGCCTTCATAGCTTTATGACTTGCTGCGTCTTTGAGAAAAACTTACATTTAAGTCAGCATTCAATACGTCTATAGGAATCGTCTTTCCAAATAGAAGAAAACTCCGGATCAATTTGTTTCTTGCGAAACCACATAAAACAGATAAAATATAGTTAAATCTACTAAAATGTAACTGTCATAAGCCCTGTAAAAATTAGTTGCGCCACTATTGTGTTGATTTTTTTTATATGGTTACAGCTGATGGTGAGTTCATCGTCAAAACAAAAAAGCAGTTGAAGTGTGACTGTACAACCTTTGCGTCCCTATTTGTTTGTGAGCATGCGATGGCAGTGGTAAGACTAAGAGGCAAAGCATGCTATGAGGGGTTCATCGCGGCATACAAAAAATGCTCATCAGCAAGCAAATCTGGCGACGGAGGACGCAAGCCGAATGAAACTGTTCATAAGAGACATGGTGGCAGGAAGGACAAGATATCATCCTTAAAAGCTACGAGTACCATTGCGGCAGGAGGATACCTAGCTATCAGAAAGAGTCTAAGGATATCAGTATGCAATGGCTGCAAACACTCATTTGGCGCTGACATCAGACATGTAATACAGCATAAGTGTAAGCTACCTTATCCAGCAAAGTCTGTTGATGGTAAACGTGTTATGGTTACACCGCCTGCTGCAGGAAACCACTACTTCCATTTGTCCCGCAAGTGCATTACCTCATCTGAGTATCATGCCGACTTTGATGGGAAAGTGGAAGTTTGCCCCTCTGTCTTCAGATCATCCTTGATCAAAGAGGTCAAGGATGGTATCGAGCTTTACTAATAATCACCAGTAGACTTATTTCTATATGTCCTGATTGCCTCGTTATTTCATGTACTCGCTTCTAGCTTTTTATTGTATGTACTCATATATTATACTCATAGTCTTGATTTTATATGTACTCGCTTCTGGTGTTGTTGTTGTATGTACTGTAAATCACAAGACATGCTTCTGTATGAATGCCTAAATATTAATTAGATAATGTTTTCGTGAATAGTATTTTCATTACACACATGTCATTCATAAAACAGTGTTGGGTCCAATGTGTGATAAATGTCTTTGTTGATAATCACAGGTGCCGGAGGATGTACATTGACTCTATATATATCCGACTGCCAGAGAAGATATATAAAAAACATGATCTTCCGAATATCGTTTTATCGTGATTGATTTTTATCAACGTACCCGTTCTGCCAACATTCTACTACGTGCGTGATCTGCTTGAATTAAAAACAATTGTTGGGCATGGATGCATGCTTTGTAACTTGGTAGTTGGATATGCGCGGGAAAGACAACTCTGTACTGGAACAATAGATCCAGTGGTGTAGTGGTACCCTGAACAAACCAAAACAGTGTTGAGTAAAAAATAGTAAAATTACCTCTTTGTTCTGCAATCAGGCTAGTTGATGTGACAAAATATATTTGCCACAACACAATAGGGCATGTTAATAATCAAGTTGTGTTCTCTTGTTTTGGAATTTCTGAGTTTTAAGGCAGGACAACTCCACTTTTGGTATGACAACATGCGCCAAATAGTGCCGACCTCACCTTTTCTTTCAGGGTAGGATGTATCGTGGGTAGGGTATGGGGTAGGGTAGGGTATGTAGTTTACTGCAACCCGCACCACTGGCACTATATATAGCGATCTAGAGTGTTCTACTGACACAGAGGTAAATTATCATTTATCAATTTATTATTTATACATATAATAAATATACTATATATAAGAATAATAATAATAATTTAATAGCAACAGTAACAACATCAATAATAATATATTATAATAATAACAAGTACATAGAAGATAATAATAATACATACTACTACTGATAACATAATAATAATTATAATCATGATGAATGATGATGACATGATAAGAACAATAACAATAATAAATAAAAAATAATAATAACAGTCAATGAAATGAATAATAATAATTTAATAATATTTAATATTATATTAATTATTAATATATATTATATCTTATATTATATATTAATATATATTATTATTATTATCTATTAATTATTATTTATATAAACATTACATAAATAATCATTATTATGATTATTATTTATTTATCATTATTATTGTATTAAATAAATTATTTTACTATTATTATTATTATTTTATTTATATGTTTTTATTATTATTATCATTATTATCATAATTATTATTATTGTTGTTTATTATTATTATGCATCATGTATGTATTGACTGCAAAGCATCATTATTATTGCATTAGTTTCTATTTTTTTTTAGCTGTTTTTAGCTTTGTTCACTGCAAAGTAGAGCCACTTACTACACTACGTTTTGAATGTTTGTGATTTACCTCACTTAGGAGATGGAAAAAATTGACAAGGTCGCATGAAGGTGAAGGTTTCAACGAGGTCTTTTAAATAGCCTTCAGTATAGTTCATGCGCACTCGAACGGAAACGCATGCTCGGTCAGTGTCAAATATAAAATTGATTTGATTCGTATTTTTTCCTGCCTCTAAGCTTGAGTCGCAAGAATGGGTAGGAAAATTGACCTAGAGAAACCCAAAAGAGGTCCAGGTAAAAAAGCAAAGCGTCAGCAAGATCCTGTTTTACCTAAAACTTTGATTGACTCCAAAGACTCTCCTGCTAAAAAACTTTCTTCTCATCAAAAGAAGCGAAAAAAATTAGCTCTACAAAAAGAAGACGACAAACAACAGCGATTTCTTCAAGCTAAAAAGAATAAAGCAGCCAAGGCTTTAGCTAAAAAAAATTTGGATTCTTCTAAGAACGGGTCTTCAAATGGAAATAATAGCCGGTTACAAAACACAAAACAACCACAACAAAAGTTGTCTCAAAAGAAAAGGAAAGCGACCATCAGTCGAGATGATGAAGACGGTAGTGATGCAGAATCGAGCAGCATTGGTGAGTAACAACAATAATGTCGATCTAATGTTACTTGTTATGTTATTTGTCTTTACTTTTTTTCATCAAAACAACGGCATGTTTGCTATGACTCCTACCAGACTTGCCAATCAGGGAATGGGGAATTGAGTGAGAAGAATTAGATTTGGGACGAACTTCACGCGCAAAATTTAATAAACGGGGTTACAACAACATGCATCAATAAAGGCTAAATGCAAGATCGTTACTACAACCAGCTAATGATACATGCAATATTATTATTATGTATATATGGATACAGTGGCAGATTTGGAAATGTGGGAAAGGAAACCCACTTCGGCTCGGAGTGCCAAAATTTTTTTTTAGCTCTTTTCAAAGCAGAACGCTCTTCCTTTTTTAATGATTTGCTACTCTTTGAAACAAAATTGGCTCCCCTATGTGCTATGTTGAAAAGCAACTATGGCACACTTTGGACTCACAGGATTCTGGCACCATTTTGCAAGTTTCAAAGAAAGTATATAGCTGCCAGTGTATAGCACAGGGCTACTACTGCAAAAAGCTGTTGGGCCACTTCTTTTAGGAAATTAATTTTGTGTTACAAAACCCAACATAAACTTCCCAAAAGTGGATCAAAACCCACCAGTTTTCTGCTGTAGGCCTGTGTAAAATGCCTTTGGATTAAACCTAGGTCACAATAATAATTTCAATGAAGTTTTGTAAAGATACTAAATGGAAAGATTTATTCATTCATGATGGTGCTACAATAATCATCAGTTATTATTATCGATTATATTCATTCGTATTATTATAATAGTTATAAATAATCATCATTTGTTTTTGTAATTAAATTATTGTATCATAATAATAATTATTAATAAATATAAATAATGACTTACAGATAAATGATGATGATAAATAACAATTATGATAATTATCATTACTAAATAATACTATTATTAACAATGATAATAAATATTATTATTTATTAATAAATAAATAATAATAAGTTACTATAATAGTAAAAATTATGTTGATGAAAACATTGAAAAAAGCCCTTGATGACGATTTTTATTTGACAGCTGAATTTTTGTAGAGGTCAACCACTCTTGCACTGAAAAAAATAAAGTAGTCGTAAGTGGTAGTAGTTAGACTAACAACATATGCTGAGATACATTTCATCCATGAGTACAAAACAGAAAACATGATATGTGCCACAAACGGGTCATGCATGCTAAAAACACAGCCCAAATACTGAATCTAGTTGAGGGAAACTACAAACACCCCTAAATTGAGGAAGTATTTCGTAGACTACCTGCAGTTCAACCCTTTGCAACAATGCAAACGAAATACTATTATTTTGAACGTAGATAATATAATAGTTGATAGATAGTAGTTGATTATTATGAATTATAAAAATTTAGTAAAATAATTTGTTTAGTCATTTTGGGGAAAAGCGTGAGACACGTGAGAAACGGGGCAATTGAGTGAGTCTCACCCAGAATGCGTGAGAGTTGGCAAGTCTGACTACTACTATAATAATAATAATAATCATCATCCTCCTAATAATATATTAATTAATAATCATTATACATATATATATACAATACTACTACATAATAATACTTAAGGCTACACATTCATACATATACATCTATATACCTCAGCAGACATTGATTTTTTTAAAGCACCATAACGATGCTTGAACATCAATGTCTGCTGAGGCGGCTTAGTTGATAATAGAATTATTATCGTTATTTATAATAAAATTTAATGTGAACTATTATTAGATGTTTATTATTATTAATTTAGTTGTTGCTACTTCCTGTGCTGTGAATATTATTATAGGTTATTATTATTTCAATGATGATGCTGAAGCTTCAGAATTTGCATGGCATTGAAATAAACTTTCAGTAGTTCATTACAAGCATTCATTTGTTTTTCTTGCCTCTAGCACCAAGAACGGGCCTTAAATTAAATCCGTTGAATCACTCTGGGCCACCATGCATATTGTATTTTTTATAGTACAGTGAACGACCCAAAGCGTCTATCCTCATTAGTTTTTTTTTACCATTTTCATGGTTACCCTAGGCAAATAAAAAATAATGTAAAAACTCCGCTTTTGAAGCTAGAAACTTCCCAAGTGAAAAATTGTAGCTAGCTTGCAGTATCAATTTTCTCATGGTTTGTATCTGTTGAATGTGCAGCAAAATATGCCATTTTTTTCTTGTTTACAAAATAGCCACATCTAGTTATAGAAGTCAGTTCAAAATAATAGTATGGAACAATAAGGAAGTTAAACGTTGCTTTTCGACGAGTTCATAAGATCAATTATGAATCGTTGTTTATTTGATAGTGTTATTTCTTTTCAAATACTCCTTTTAGCTGACGATGAATATGAAGAAGTGATGCAAGATTCAAGTGAAGAAGACTTACCTGAAGATGATTTTAATGACGACAACAGTCAATGGCTGACTCCGAAATCTAATAAATCCCAACCGCGAACATTGATTCAAGGTCTAGTTTTTATAGAGCATTGCAATATGTTGCACATGCATGTTTTATGGTTACTGTTCATTTGATATCTGCACATGATTTTTATCGAGCTGTTCAGCAACAGTTTTTTTAGTCTGAATTTTTTTTTTCTATTGTTTTAGACTCGGATGACTCTGATGATGATGAAGGAGAAGAAGAGGAGGTGAGTTCAGTTACTAAAGTTCATTATAAATTACCTCAATTATTCTCTGTTGGTTATTGATTTAGAAGTGGATTATTTTCTCAGTCAACTTGTAATTCAGATTTGGTGATGTTATTTTTTAGTCACAAGTAGCTTTAAACCGCGTGTACATATGGCGATTACTAAGCGATTTCCTTAGCGATTTTGCAACTTCTGTTTCCAGCAAAATCGCTAAGCAATCGCTAGCATTTTATTTCAGGTTATCGTCAGGTTTTGATCGAGATCGAAAAATCGCTAGCGGATTCCTTGATCAGCCAATCACAACGTAAAAAAGCTTTATCCTTATTTCCAATAGTGTCTCGTCATATTCAGCGTTCCGATCTACCAACGATGCTATAATAAATTGAAGGCTATGCTTTGTAACAGCGAGTTTGACCGGAATCGCTGAAGAATGGGTAGTAGTGAAAAGTTGCGCAATTTGGGGGAGGGACTTCCCCAATCGCTAAGCAAAATCGCTAGCACGATCGCTATATGTACATGAAGTATTAGTAGTTTGTTAAACTCAGTCTTAATAGCTCCATCTTGCATCTATTCATTTCAGTTTTAATTTGGTTTTAGCCTTTGGTACATAGGCTATGTAGCATATCACAAAATAATGGTGTGTGTATAGTGGTAGATTTGCTGTAAATAGCTGAAACACTTCAAACGTGTCTAAATGCAGTCAGTGTGATTTGAGAAATTATTGTTTCAGTAGTATCGGGGAGATAATTCCAAACCTTGGAGTTTTGGAAAAGGTCTTTTCTGATTCCTGCGTTCTTAGAAGTTGCGATAGAGTATCATTGATTAAGCTTCTAACTAAATAGCCATTTTTTTTTCAACTAATTACGCTAAAATCAGCAAAATAGCAGTGCACATGCTCTATCAGGTTTTTGAAATCTAAATGTCATTTTTATATGATATTGTTTTTATAAGAAAAAAGTAAAGTTACCTAGTTAGTTTTCAGTCACAAAAATGAGTAATAGGTTAAAGAGGAGGTATTTTTTTTACCTTCATAGTGAATGGTTATTTTTGGCACACGGTGTAAAGATGAGATAAAAAAAATTTAAGCAAAAAAATTATTTGCTGTAAGTTATTCTTACTTGACAAAGTGAAAAAACTTCTTGTAGCTTTAATTAGGCATAAATGTTTGTTTAAACCAAACTGCAATGCGTTGAAATCGAGTTTAAATAAGAATTGTACGAAATAATTGTTTATTATTATAATATCCAAAAATAATAGAAAATAAATACTAGTAAGAGGTTAAGGTCGATAAGATTTGTTTTCTAATCTAGTTTTTATATTCAGTGTTGTTTGGCAATGTATTTAGTGTTGGTCTACGGAAGATCAATATTAACCTCTCATTTTACCCAGGGATGTAGGAGAATGCTATAACATTGACATTTATTCTGATAGTTTTAAAATTGCTTTTGAAAAACTAACCAATAAAATGATTGATCTGGCAAAAGTCGCCGTTGTTGTGTATGTGACATTACTATTTGAACCAGAAAACTGTAGGGTTCAAATTTTGACTATTTTGTATTACTAAGTTCTTGCAAAGAAAAAAATAGTTCTTTCACTTGAAATGAAGAGTAACACGATTAGACAATAAAAAAGCTATGGTATGCGTTGTCAATGTCGCAGTTTCCATGACAACAGGAGTATTGTTTTAATAGTCCAGTTACACATAAATTACTTTCTCATACACCGTTGCAGATGAACATTTATTTTTATTGTATTCAACAGTCTGTTTATCATCTCTGTTGTGCGTCGTTCAAGCTTGGTCTGCAGCTCATAGGCTGTGATCTTTTAGGATGATGAAGAAGGTTTACTGCCTGTTGAGAAAGAGGCTAAGAAGCTGAGGAGACAAGAAAAGATGGATGAGACGTTGGCACAGGACGAGTTAGAGATGAATATTCAACAAACGGAGGTTTGTCTCACGTGAGCGCTTGCGTCACGATTGTGTTGTACAGCGCGTCATTTATCCTGGTGTCTCACACAAACCGTTGTCATACCAGAGGTGGTGGGTGAACGTAATTTAAATAACTCTTGATTATTTTATTTGTGTTTTGGATTTGATTCGAGCTTATAGGATGTTAGTAACTACTGAAGATTTATAAAACATTTAAATATACAGTGCAAATTGTATTTGCAGAATTGCACAAAGTCGAAGTTGGAATTTATTGAATTTTTGATGCCATGAATTTTTTTGGTGTAAAGCGCGATTGAACAAAGTTTATTTTTTTCCAATTGTGCCATTGAAATAGTGACAGCTACTTGTGAAAACTGAAAATGCCAAATTAATTTGATAAAGTTTTGAAAAGTATGTAGTTTTTTATTTAGTTGAATTATCGTTTGATTCACACTTAAGTTGCGTACACACTAGAATGATTTTTGTTCAAAAAGTCGTTCATGTTTGAGTTGTGCCCTTTTTCGGCCGATGGTTGCGTACACACTAGAAAAGAATTTCGGCCAAAAAAGTGTTTGCTCTTTGGTGAGAGAGATAGACAAATTTTGTTTTTCAACATGACCATAGCACTACTAATCATATTGCTGTTTGTTATTTCACAATCATTCACCATGTCTATGGTTGTTATTAGTAAATGCACTAGCTGTTGCTGCGTCGATATTAATTATGTTATATTATCTGTTGTTCTGAACAGAAATTATTTTTATTTATTTTTTCAGGTCCACCAAATACTTGATTTGATTAATTAAAATTATTTCTAAATTATTTAAACTTATACTCATCAATGAGTGACCAACCATGTTAAAATAAAAATGGTAATACATAAATAATAAATTTTCTTAGTGAGTTTTAACAAATAGTAATGATTGTTATTATTTGGTTATTGCTGGGAGAGTTAATTTTATTTTATTATTTTATCATCATTGTTTGTGACCACAAGCTACTTCTCCACTGATTTTGCGTTGTACTTGCCTTGATAATCTGCTAAAAGTGGCAATAACGCCAGCCGATATGATACAAAATCGGCCGTTATTGCATTCACACTAGGCCGTTTCGGAATTGCGCCGATTTCGGCCACGAAATCGTTCTAGTGTATACGCAGCTTTATAATATTGTATTGGTCATAAATATCCAACAAATGTTTTACATATACAGAGATCTCATTGATAGTTTTATTATACATACTACACGTATCGTACCCCCTGCCTCTAGCAGTGTGATGCGTGCTCGTATATGTAGTTGAGGACCATAAATATGCTCCTTTGTAGACATACAAACTGCCCAGCGGGCAGGATATAGCTAAGGACAGCAGGCTAGCACCAGATCTGGAGCTTCTCAAACAGAGAATGAAAGATATCATGCAGGTTTGTCAGTTTATTCTCTATTTCCTAAATTTCTATTGTACATGCAGTCGAAGCGCTACATTGTCGTATAGTGAGCACCTGTATTGTTTAGAGTTGCCCTCTCTTGGTGATTGTGGAATATTGTCGCAAAGTTAAATGATAACTGACCATAACCAGCTTCTAATTATGAGCATAATCACAGAATGTAAATTGGTCTAACTTTTCTTTCAAGAAAAGTCGGAAACGGTAGTTATTTTTGACCTTTTTTTCAAAAGACGTAACTTGCTTACGGGAGGTAACAAATGATGATCAATTCAAGTGGCACCCTGATGTGCATCGTTATTGATGCTAGTTTGTTTTCGTAAGTTGTAAAGCGAGAGTCGTGATAATCACAGAAACGTTCAACATGGTTCAAATTTTTCCACAACATCGTAGAGATTCCAAGATACCCACCGTCTTCTTTTGGTATTAGATGGATAACTCCAAGTTTCATAGTTGATTGGAGATATTTGGTGGGTGAGTAAGTTTTAATACAGACAGAGATTACTTACATTTGATGAGCCTAGTGCAATGAATGTGTCGGGCCTAACAATTTGTGATGGTAATTACTATTAGTACTCCTTAGAATCACCTACTTACTACTTGTATTGATGCTTTGTTCTAGCCGTAGATTTCGCCTACTTTTATTTAAATTCAATGTGTAAAGTTTTGGGTGTAACTGTTGTAGATGATATATAAATAAGTAAACTTCACAATTAAGATGTACACGGTTAGCTTTTTGAATTTCGATCGCTCCGACCAATAAATGAGCTCATCGGTCACCCGCTTTTTGCAAAAAAAGTTTAATTTTCAAAATTTTATGAAAATTAATCTATACATGATATGGTAACAGATTTATGCTCATATGAATCAGCATTCTCTCTTCTCTTAGGAGAATTATTAACATATTGATTCCACCTGTCTAAACTATTTTTATTATTTTTTTTGCTCGGAGACCATTTTTTAGTAATGGCCTCAACAGATCAACCAGTTCCAAAAAAAATAACACACTAAACGTAAAACTGATAGCACAGCTGAAAAGAGGACAAAATTCTGAGAAGAGTAGCAAAATTTGAAGCAAAAATATGCAAAAAAAAAGTGTTAGAACACTGCAACAACAATCTAGCACTGGCTGCACAGATTACCGAAAATTTCGGACATTTTTTTTCTGAAAATAATTATTATTTTTATTACAAGCGAAAATAAAGCCCTCATTGGTGCACGAATGAACTAGAAACATTTAGAGCTACATTTTGATGTAAAGAACAACATCAATCAACAACTTTACAAAAATAATAAAAAAAAAATTCAAGTTAATTATTTATTATCAATGCCGTATCTAAATAATTAATTACTAGCTTACTAACCTTCAATTCCATTATCAGAGAGCTCAAACAAGCTAAGATATTAATAAACTAAATCAGAAGAAGAAAACAATGTGCTTGCTCATTTCCAGAAAAAAATTGCCCCTCATTATGAAAAAAATTCCGAAATTGAAATCAGGAAGTGATGGGTTAAGGATATTTGGAACTGTTTCCTTTAGAAGGTCGTAGAGTCTTCAAACAAAAATCAGAAAATAGGCAATTCTCTGTTCTACACGATGGTATAAAAATTATTTGTGTCAGTCTACACAAACTTCTGCAATAAGTTCCGAAAACCGAACAAAATAAATCACGAGCATTGCTCGATGAAGGACTTTTGGTCACATGACTCAAATCACGAGCAATGCTCGGTTGAGGACTTTTATGAGTTAGCCTGTGTAATGTTTATACATGTAGCTCTGCTATAAACTTGGAGTTGTGTCTCCCGTTTTTGGTGTTATTAAATGACGTCATACAGGTAGGAAATATAGTTGGTTTCTACTCCAAGCGTCATTTTATTGCTGTGCACTTTAGTTCCCTAGACAGTCACATGCCTTCCCTACTTGATCAATGCATTGATGTCTACTACTGAACAGGTTCTTGGAGATTTCAGCAACCGTAGAGATCCCGATACTTCACGACAAGAGTATGTCACACAGCTGTGCAAAGACCTCTGCTCCTACTATGACTACAATGAGTTCTTGATGAACAAGCTCATGCATCTGTTTCCTCATGATATCATCGAGTTCTTAGAGGCAAATGAAGTGGACAGACCTGTGAGTGTTTCATAGTATCAGGGTTGGAAAAACGTGGTTTTTATGGGAAAAATCCGAATAAACCAGGTTTTTGGTTTAAACCGGTTTACATGGATTGAGTGCAGTCAATGCTATATATTTGGCCTGCTGAATGGTTAAAACTATGGCAATTGCTAAACAGCAAATGGCTTGTTAAAAGTGCTTAATATTTATTTTCAAACAAGACGACTGCTTGGTACAGAAAAGCATTAATATTTCAATAATTGACTGATTGTACAATATAACTACATCAAATAGAAAAGTATACCCGCTAACTGCATTACCATAGCAGGACACTGGATCTTTGGTATTTTTGAGGTATTTTTCGCATTGGAGAAGTGATAATTGAATATTTCATAAATTTTTACCTCCGAGTCAATTTTGCAGTCTACAGCGTACCATCCCAAATTTGAACTTCATCAGTTATTATGTAGCTCATATTTTGAATAAACATCTTTCATTTCTCTATTTTAGTAATGAGCTGTAACTGAGTTGAAAAGTTGGCTTTACCATTTTAGATCTTCAAATAACCAACAGAATGAGACCATAGCATGAATGATTGCTATACAGCGGATAAGGGCAAATTGAGCTTTGAAAACTTGAAATATTTGACTAACAAACGAGAAAAAAACCATAGAAACCAAAAAAAAAAACGCCAAAAAATACCAACCCTTCATAGTACACAGTACTGTATAGTCTTATTGTATAGCACTGTATAGTCTTAGTATATAGTACTATATAGTCTTAGTGTATAGTACTGTATAGTCTTAGTATATAGTACTGTATAGTATTAGTATATAGTACTGTATAGTCTTAGTATATAGTACTGTATAGTCTTAGTATGTAGTACTGTATAGTCTTAGTATATAGTACTATATAGTCTTAGTATATAGTACTATATAGTCTTAGTGTATAGTACTGTATAGTCGTAGTATATAGTACTGTATAGTCCTAGTATATAGTACTGTATAGTCTTAGTATATAGTACTGTATAGTCTTAGTATATAGTTCTGTATAGTCTTAGTGTATAGTACTGTATAGTCTTAGTATATAGTACTGTATAGTCTTAGTATATAGTTCTGTATAGTCTTAGTGTATAGTACTGTATAGTCTTAGTATATAGTACTGTATAGTCTTAGTGTATAGTACTGTATAGTCTTAGTATGTAGTACGATACATTCTACATTAGGTGACCATCAGGACCAACACACTAAAGACTAGACGTAGAGATCTTGCACAGGCCCTCATTAACCGAGGAATGAATTTAGACCCGATAGGGAAGTGGAGCAAAGTGGGTCTCGTTGTCTATGACTCCCAAGTCCCTATTGGTAGGTTCTCATCGTTTGCCTTCAGTTTGTGTGACTACTTTCGCTTTGTGTGACTGTACTTTCGCTTTGTGTGACTGTACTTTCGTTTTGTGTGACTGTACTTTCGTTTTGTGTGACTGTACTTTCGTTTTGTGTGACTACTTTCGTTTTGTGTGACTGTACTTTCGTTTTGTGTGAGTGTAAACTTCATTTTTGTGTGAGGGACTCTACTCCAAAACATCAATAAATGTTATTTACAGGGGCCACGCCCGAGTACCTAGCCGGGCACTACATGATACAGGGTGGCTCCAGTTTCCTCCCTGTCATGGCGTTGGCTCCACAAGAAAATGAGAGGATTTTGGACATGGCTGCTGCCCCTGGTGGTAAAACCTCCTACATGTCGGCGTTGATGCGTAACACAGGCACCCTCGTCGCCAACGATAAGAACAAGAGTCGTTTGAAGGTCAGGCTCAGAGTATTGGTTTGATATCTTTATGGAAGTATTCTCACATCTTGTGCAGCATTGTTATCTTTGGTTTTCCTGCAGGCTGTTATTGGTAATCTGCACAGAATGGGCATTACCAACACTATAGTTACTAACGTAGATGGCAAAGATATTCCGAAGGTAAGTGTAAGATTTCCTTGCTGTACGTCATTTAGATTTACCTCGTGGGTTCTGTTGAGTCACGAGATCTCTACGCTAACTTGAGAAAGGTTTTTATTTGGCTCCCTACTGCAATTGTCTTTGCCAAAATTTGTGTCGTCGCCGCTCAACATTTTGTTATCACTGAATGTTGAATGTACTCAGATTTGACGGCAGGAATCATGGCTAAATGCATATTGGTTGACGAAATTTCTTCAAACAAATGTTTGATGCCGGAAAAACATTATAAATGTTGTATCAGGGCTCTCCCTAGAGGGGCGGCAGGGGCGATTCGCCCCAGTGTCATTATATAGCACCCCAGCTCAAGTATTAAGAAAAATGGCAAATTGTTACTGTACAGGGTTATTTCTTTATGTTCAAAGAATCTTTTCAGCTTTACTTCTTTAGTACTAAGCAGGCTATACCTTTTTTTTCCAAGAATGGTAAACTTAACACCAGCAGTAATAACAACTTTGAACTTTAAACAGTGTTAATATTTATTTCCAAATTAAAATTGCTCAGTGATATTTTTCCCCTATTAGCCATGTGCATATGGAATACTCATTGTACATTAGATAACAACCAATCACGAGCAGCGAAATTGACTTTCAACCAATAGCGCTGCAGGGACCAAACAGCTTATTAACACTGGCAGGCATCAGGAGCTGCTAATATTTCAATGTATGCAAAGTTTATGTGTGTTTTGAGTGTTTTCGGACTATTCACCAGACGTCAGTTTTTGTTTCCATGGCTGAGAAAAGAAACCCTCATTCAAAAAATTATGAGTTGTGCACTAACTGCACATTATCTTGGATGGCAAATGATTTCAACACTTACTGCTTAGTGGGCAATAAATGTGATATTATTATGAATGATGACAGACCAGAGCCATCTGTGACACTAGTAACTAATAATAATTATTAAATAAATCAAAGTATTTTATTATTATTATTATTTATTATATTATTTTGTGTTATTTATTTAATATTTTATTTATTGTTGTTATTATTATTTATTATTATTTTTATATAATGACTAAAAATCCAATATTATGCTCTTGTTAGATATAGGAATCAATCACACAGCATTTTGCTGCTCATGCAGTTTCATCTCATGCGAGTTTTATTATTATTGGACAGTCAGTTATTATTAGTTACTTATTTACTGTTTTTTCTCATTTTTGAATTAGCATGGCAGCATTCAGCTCTCATGTATAATAATAAACTAAATATAATTAAAATATTTTTTATTGTGTTGTTGTTGGCTTTTCTTGTTGTTAATAAAGCCTGCAAAAATATCATAACTGATAGCAATAATACTTGGTGCAAAACTTTCAAATTGGAAAATAGTTGACAATAATATGTGTGTATTTACTCAGTCTGATGCAATGTTTAGAAGGACCTGTCTCTATTCATTTGCTGTAATAATAGAGCGAAGTTAGTTTTAGTAATCTCGGTTTTTAATTATAGCAAATGTTATACTCAATCGTAGTTCATAATTTATTTATTAACAATTAAAAAGCAAAATTGTGACTGCCAAAAATATAAATTAATGGGTAGATTTATTTATTCGATAGCATAATAATGAGATAATATGTGAATTAATTCAATCAGCTATTTAATAATTAAACAGTTTTTTTTGATGAATCAATAATAATTAACTAATTATTATTGAATTATTATAATCCCTTCTAGTCTCTTTATCCGCTTGTTTTTATTTATCTCTTTACATGTTTAGCATTATTACCTGTTAGTTTCTTTTTGTACTATTGCAATTCTTGGCATATAATTAGTGCCTATAGAGGGTCTATTGCTAGATTTTTTTCTCCTAGATGGGGCAGGTAGACAGCTCAAAAAAGCTTTTATCAAAGCAAAAAATTACCTGAATTTATGAGCATTAGGGTCAGTTAGCACAACATGTGTATGTTACTCAAAACTTTAGATATGCCATGCACTATTCATTGAGTATACAAAAATATCTACATATTTCGTTTTAATTAGGTCTACTAATAAAACAATAGGTGATTTAGAGTTATGTTAACCCTATCTTCAGCAAGACAATAGAAAAATTAAAACGATTTCATTACAGACATGGACATAGATGCTTGTGGTCCCCTTGTGGTGCGTATATGTGGTGCACACAGTCTTTGCCTTTCCCTAGTTAGACTAGCCCCAACTATATGAGGAGCTACTAGAAACAAAATGTACACTTGAATTTTGACCTCAGTAATAGCCACCCCACGGTGACCACTACCTGCGTATAAAAGTTGGTTTTCCACCCCACCTTTGAAATTCCTAGGGAGAGCCCTGTGTATAATGCAAGAATTTTTGTTCAGTTTTTTCTTACACAGTTGAGTGTTCCATAAGTTGACTGCTTCATCATTATTTAATGTAATGTTCTGTTGTCAACAGTTGGATTGACCCAGCGGATACGCATATTGTCAGTTCAAAGGTCATGTGTCACGGATTTTTGCTTGAATTCTACTAGATTTAATTATTTTAGGTGATTGTCTCATATAAAAAAAACATTAATGCAGAGTTGCGCTCTCCTTAGTAAAGTTGAGGAAATAAGCGCAATAGATGCTACTTGCACATAATTTCTTTTATGGCTTAGCTTTTTGCATCAGAGAACGGCTTCCCAGAAATCGTCATTGTGCAGAAAATTTGAAAAAACTTAGAGCTGCAATTGATTAATAGAGGTGTTTAGTTCAGTAAGCGTTTTTAATTTTTTTCGGCAAGCCTCTGATGCCCGTGTTATCATTATTATAACTATTTTATATATAGTTATTGAACTTTAATTATAATTGTCCTGTTTGTGATTACTATTCTAATTATTAATGGTTATTAGTGAATAATAATAATTATTAATGTGATCCTTGTAATTTTATAATAATAAATGATAATAATAGTAATTTATTATTATGTTAATAAATAGTTATAATAAAAAACAAAATGAATAATCGGTTTTGTTATTATAAATGATTATCACCACACTAATTTCTTATCGTCATTTATAATAATAGTTTCATAGAGGTGTAGATAGATGCTAATGATTACTTGTATTATTATTTCCCCCACAGATACCAGACGATCCATTTACACATAAACGTTGCGCTAAATAAATTATCGTTGGTGTCTTATCGTATTTATTAACTACTGTACCAACAATCGTATATAAGCGCTGACCGCATCAGGGTTATTTAATTATTACGCTCTATAGCTACACTTGTGTGATTAAAAACTTATGTACGTGTAACCTACTATAGCCCTGTAAACTCCGTGGCTTGTTCAATTATACCAATCGCATTGCAATAGCCTGTTATTCCAGTTGAAACATCCTAACTCCGTATTTGTGCATTGTAGTCTATATAAAACTTCCAGCATCTTCCGGTTGGACGTGCATCAGCGCCTTCTATAAGAGGGGATAACCCCAGTCACAACCCCATTGATGCACATTTCACTAGTTGCGAGTTGTCTTTATCTAGTGCTAAATAGTCTCATCCAAAATACTAAAAACGATCATAAATTATTTCCTACTTGTTTTTTATTGTATTTGAAAATCATTATTTATTTACAATCTATGTTTTACAATCTCTTTTAGCCGAATAACAAGTGATTCGGATTTTAAAATTATTGTTGTTGTTGATTACAACTACGCTAAAAATGCAAACCCACCAGTTTTTTCCTCACAAGTTCTAAATAATGATAATTATAATATTTTTCAATTAATTGCTATAAAAATAATTTTTTTAATTGTAATATTTCTTCAGTTTTTGAGGTATTTTTGTGTATGCCAGTGTGTACATAATCAACAATAAATCAAAGTGATGACAACTAAAACATATCCAAAAATGTTTACAAACCTATTTTTTATGCTCTTGTAAGTCTTTGCGCAATGACTAGGAATTTTTTCAACTCCGCTTTATGACCTTATATAATTGCGTACAAGTCAGCGTCTATTGCATTTATACTACATGGAATCAACGAGAGCACAACTCCAAAAACAAATTGGCAAGCATCAGTACAAATGAATAGGTTAGGCTTAATTCAGCCCAAAATACACGGCATTGCACTTTTAAAAAGGTTTTTCCATATCAATTCTGTTTTCCTTTATATATGTGTGATTGTGTTCATTTTTTTCAGATTTTTGTGTTTTACCGAGCAGTCGCATGCCTCACTATAAATAAAATATCAAAGCGTACATGTTGAATATTAATGTGTAATATTTATAAGTGAAAACTATATAAATATACTGAATTATGTTGATAATGGCAGCGTGTTTTTATCATTTGGTGCTAATAATTATTATCTTTCTGTTCATCATCACTGATAAGTGATCAACCACTATACAAGATGGGCAGACATTGTTATTATTATTATTAAGAAAATAACGTTATTCCAAGAATTTTTTGCTGACACGCTATTAGTAACGAGGCTGTAGAACAAAGGCAAGTGTAGACAAAGATAATAGAAGAGATGAGTCCCGATTTTTAATGATAACTGCATTGGTGGTCTTCACATGGTGTAAACTCAGCTCCAGAATTAGAGTTGATATAGTCTTTTTGTGTTTGCAGTACATGAAGAACTTTGACAGGGTTTTGCTGGACGCCCCCTGCAGTGGATCAGGTGTTATAGCTAAGGATCCTGCTGTGAAGGTAACTCTCTAGCTGTAGAACCTTTTGAATTATACGCTAATGATGCTATATTTTGATATAATATTGGAGTTGTCCTCTTTTCTAAGAAAGCTGTTGTAAATAATCGTGACTTGGCGATGGCTAATGAGTAGACTAGGTAGAGCTTGTAGCTCGTGTTCCTTCACCCTGTAAGGTGTAGTGTAACATAACCGTGCACCAAACACTTGACTGTTTTCATTTCAAACTTGTAATATTCATCCAATCACAATGCCCGCTCGTGTATTTAGACCAATAAGAATGAGGTGGATGTATCTAAATGTGCGCAGCTACAGAGAGAACTGCTATTGACAGCTATTGATTGTTGTGATGCTAAATCTTCTTCTGGAGGTTACATTGTATACTCGACGTGTTCCATCTTGGTGGAGGAGAACGAGCAGGTAGGCGTGTCTAAACTTTACTTCCTGCGCTCTCTGATTCTTTCCTTTTGATGTGCTGAACATTTCATGTTGGAAGTCTTTATATCAGTTTGCTGATGTTGTACCAAGTGACTTTTGCCAAAATCAATTTTGAGCGTGCAAGTAATGTATGTAAAGAATGAGCTAGTTTGGTTGAGCAGTTGGCTAATTGTGTATATCTTGATTATCATGCAGAAAATGTTTGTTTTTTTTATACAAAAATTTCTTTTATTGGAGTTTTACTGCAATTCACAACCTTGACCCGTGATGTAGGTTATAGACTACGCTCTAAGGAAACGAGCTGTCAAACTTGTGTCCACTAACCTTGACTTTGGAGTAGAAGGATATTCACAGTATCTGTATCACAGGTTCCACCCCTCTCTCAAACACACTAGAAGGTAGGTTCCACCCCTCTCTCAAACACACTAGAAGGTAGGTTCCACCCCTCTCTCAAACACACTAGAAGGTAGGTTCAACCCCTCTCTCAAACAAACGCTAGAAAGTAAATTCTACCACCCTCTCTAAAATTGACTAGAAGGCAGGTTCCATCCCTTTTTCTAACACATCAAAAGGTACATTCCACCTCTCTCTCGCAAACACCTGAATCCATGTTTTCTATAGAAACCCTTCAGAATAAATCTACTTTTTGGTAATTTGTTTCCCTCCCGAAAATTAGTAAATTTTTTGGTTTGTCCTGTTTTTATTGGACTCCCGGACTTGCCACTATATTGTTGACTTTCAAAATAATTGGAGGTTCAAATTTATTTTCGAGTTATGTAACCAGCCGCGTTAAAAAACATTTTTCTCATTTCTGTCTCTAAATCTTCCCATCTTTCTCTCTTAAGGAGTGGCTACACAGGCTGATGTTTTGCATCGGAAGGCCTTGCGATGGGCGTTCCTGATGGGCGTGTCTACTTCGGCACATCGTGTGGCCTGTTCGTGAGCATAACCAACATGTTGGTCTATGCCCGATGCCGAACAAACATCGGCTTTCTCAGATTGGTTAAAACAAAATATTTTGTCAAGCTCATCAAGTTTAACCATTTACAACGCATTTCCGTTAGAATTTTTGTCAACAACGAGCACCCACTGCAATCTCCGAAGGAACTATTATGTTATAATAATAAAATTTGAATAGTGAATTAATTTTACAAGGCTCATAGAACAGTGGTAATTGAAAATTTCAAAATTACTGAGTATAAATATATTAATAAGTAAAATTAATTACAAGTACAATGAAATAAAATTCATTATTATTACATCATTTATTTATTTACTTTTTTTATTATTATAACTAATGAATAATCACAATAATATCTGGAAGATTTAATAATAAACCGAACCAAAAAGGAAAGATTGAAAGCAATGTTTTCATGGTGAACAAGACCAGCCATACATCACAATGAAATTGTTCTTCAATTATTATTGTTTTTATTGTGATGATTATTATATCAGGGAAACAAATAATTTGTTGCAAGAAATGAAACAGGCAAAAACCCGCACTTTGTGCCGTATGATTGGCTAGTTCAGTTGCAGCTCACCGATGTGCTAGAGTATATCGTCACGCTACTTCGGCCTGTGTAGCCACCTGCACATAGCCACGAACCATCGCATAGGCACATCGGCACCAACACATTAGTGCAGTGCAGCCACACCTTTAGGCTATTGCATATCTTTGTCAATGCAACATTGTCCTCCTTGCTTTAGGTTCTACCCCCACAGTCACAACTTGGATGGATTTTTTGTCGCGAAGTTGAAAAAACTAACCAACACCACTTTGGTGGAGACGGACAATGCTGATGTTGACCTAGAGACCCAAGTGACCAATGAAAGTGAAAAGTTGCCTCCTGTTAGCCAATTGGGTGAGTCCTTTCTCATTTGGAGTTTTGTTTCTATTACATTGCTGTCAGCTACTTAGTTTAATTTATGTTGGTTTTATC
Organism: Cryptosula pallasiana; assembly: GCA_945261195.1. Taxonomy (NCBI): domain Eukaryota; kingdom Metazoa; phylum Bryozoa; class Gymnolaemata; order Cheilostomatida; family Cryptosulidae; genus Cryptosula; species Cryptosula pallasiana. The sequence goes on along the minus strand of OX183131.1, from coordinate 42,168,179 downwards.
TAGTATTACTTATAGGAGACTGATACAGCCGTAACTTTGCTAAAACCGCGTGTACATATAGCGATTCATTGGCAGTTAGCTTAGCGATTCCTTGGCAGTTAGCCTAGCGATTCCTTAGCAGTTAGCCTAGCGATTCCTTAGCAGTTAGCCTAGTGATTCCTTGGCAGTTAGCTTAGCGATTCCTTGGCAGTTAGCCTAGCGATTCCTTAGCAGTTAGCCTAGCGATTCCTTGGCAGTTAGCTTAGCGATTCCTTAGCAGTTAGCCTAGCGATTCCTTGGCAGTTAGCCCAGCGATTCCTTAGCAGTTAGCCTAGCGATTCCTTGGCAGTTAGCCCAGCGATTCCTTAGCAGTTAGCCTAGCGATTCCTTGGCAGTTAGCCCAGCGATTCCTTAGCAGTTAGCCTAGCGATTCCTTGGCAGTTAGCCCAGCGATTGCGAGATTTTCTCTCTTTGAGTAGACGCTAGCATTTCGTTTGAGGATATTACCAGGTTTTTGATCGAGATCAAAAAATGGCTAGCTGATTGGTTTTATCAGCCAATCACAACATGCAAATGTCATACCGTTTTTTTTCTCATAGTATCATGTCATCTGCATCGTCCCGATCTATCAACAACCATATATTAGTTTGTAGGCTATAGCTGTAACAGCGAGTTTGACCGGAATCGCTGAACAATGAATAATAATAAAAACTTTTGCAGTTTTTCTTAGGGCTTTCTTCTCTCGCTGTTCAAAATTGTTAGCACGATTGCTGTATGTACACGCAGCTTAAGCATTGCTTCCGCAACTTGACTTTACGATTAAAAACAGTTTTCTCTCCTAGCCTTCTGTTTATGAATCTTATCAAACTGTTACATTGACTGCTTAGAATTTCGCCAATCTTTTATCATTCGTTATTTGCTCATCTCTATATAGATTTTATTTCTAAATTTCACTGGTGTATCAGCGTTGCTCTCTGGACATGATGTGATAAAGCAGGTTGGTTGAAATATTCATGACTTGTTCTCTTCGCAGACTCTGAGAAGCCTGCCATTAAGCAGAAAGAACCCACCTCAAAGTCCGCCCCCAAGAAAAAGCAGTGGAACAGATTGAAGCGCATAGAGAAGGACAAGAAACGCCAACAGCAGCAGCAAAAACAAGATGGCAGCATCAAAAAGCAGGCTAAGAGGAGGAAGCAGCAGTAATAAAGTGATAGACAACTCCTACTGACTGCCAGTTCCATTTCTGTCATGTAGACAACTCCAGTGATTGCCATTGTATAACGTTGTTAATAAACAACATTTTATTCACATTTAGATAGTCTAATTACGAAGACACTTGTACTCTGTTGTCTGCTGTACTCTGTTGTCAGCTTGATTTAACACTTGCTTCAAACTGACAGCATTTCAGCGCTACAGTGTGTGTAGCCGGTAACACCTTTTCCAGTTTTATGAGTAGAATGTACCTTGTATATTCTGTGTGCAGATGTCAGCTGACAAGCGCTTTCGTCATCAAAAATGTCACTTGCAAGAAGCTGTCAATGAATGGATTATAAATATTCTTTTAATAATTTATTATATTGCAATGTTTTTACATTGGATATTCAATAAATTGTTTCTATCTGACTTGTCTATAATACTGTGAGGCATGAAGTATTGAAGTCCTTCGTTTCTGAGCATCACCTGCGACGGTTGCGGGTGGTGCACTGTCCGTACACGCTGTCACTGCTTATTCTGGTACAGCTTCCACAAATGCAGTCATCGTCACTCTTGCACTACAACATTTTCAATGTTATGTTCCTAAAATATGTGTGTTCAAATTTCATGCAATCTCAGCACATTTTGGCTTATGAGACACGCTCACTATTAATAATTTGAGCATCAATTGCCTCGCACCCAATCACTACTACAAAACAATAGTTGTCGCATCCCTACTGACTACAAAACAGCTGTCACATCCTAATGACTGCAAAACAAGGGTTGTCACATCCCTGATGACTACGGAACAGCTGTCACATCCTAATGACTGCAAAACAAGGGTTGTCACATCCCTGATGACTACGAAACCAACGCTGCCCCTATCCCTACCGACTAAAAAGCAGGAGTTGTCACATCCCTACTGACTACAAAAAAGGAGTTGTCACATCCCTAATTACTACAGAACAGGTGTTGTCACGCCCCTACTGACTACAAAACAAGAGTTTTCACATCCCTAATGACTACAAAACAGGAGCTGTCACATCCCTAATGACGACAAATCAAGAGTTCTCACATCCCTACAATGCTACTATTCACAAAGCGAAGATCAATTTGCGACATTCAAAACATTACAAAGGTTGTAGTAAATAACGACTACTATGGACTCGTGTGAGTAAATAACAGACTTACAAGTCTTCCTTCCACCTGGCATCCATATGGGAGTCGTCTGCACGTCAGATCCTTGCAGTATCCTGAGCAGCATTCAGAGTTGGAAAAACACTGCAAGAGTGTTACATATATTTATTATATTACCACTTACATTCATTTATTTTTACTTTTTCCGCAAATAGAAAATCGGCAATTTGAAAAGTTATCTGAAGCAAATACCAACTCAACCGAACGACATGAAAAAGCTATGCAGTAAAATGTATAATAACTTTTTTAAAATTCTTTTTGCGTAATTGGTAATAAAACCTAGTTTACTATGTGGACAGAAAACTAGAATTAAACTCACCCAGTCATAAACATTCACACATGTTTTATCTCCATATGATTGGCTAATAAGTAATGCAGCTGCAAACAAGCACAAAAATTTCACAGCGAACATGTTGTTGTTGTTGTAGTTGTTGCTGTTGTTGTCAGTTCAAGATATATAATGCTTCAACTTGGAGACCACACAGTTTTAAATACACTTTCCCGATTTTATGCTGGTAGGTTGAATGAAACTGCTATTTTTCATTGTGACAAGCTGATCACATTTTATGACACTGCAATGTGCTGGGTCCTCTGGCAATGCGAAAGGAACGTCCGGTTGCGTCAGCATTGTTACGTCAGCATTGTTACGCCAATTTTAAAAGCTTCGTCTGACTCAACAATCCAAAGGAAATGCTGGGCACAAATCAGCCAATTCTGAAATTACTTTTGTGATAATTTTATTGCCATTTATCAATAAATGGCGATAAAATGGTCAATTCATAAATTTAACGGTTTTTCTTCACATTTCTGTCACGAAATAAATTTTCCACAAATTTTTTTCATCACTGCTCAAGCTTTGAATTTTTTGTTATGCCATGTTTGGTCTTTTGCTGTGCCTTGTAAACCATCCGCTCCTTCGGAAACTCCATGCATCCGGTAGTAATAAAAATAAGGTTGTTTCACTAGCATCATCTGATAAATTCTCAACAGGAAATGAACTGTCGCTAGCGCATACTCTATGTTTTGCCTGTCGTCAATTAAGCTAGTAATGCAAAGGAAAACTCGAAACTTTCGTCAATGGAATAGTTTTCAATGGTTGTCTGGCTTAAACTGAACTACAATGGATGCAAAAAGATCAAACACAATGTCTACAGTGACAGACCAAAACTGGTGAACGTTGTGAAAGTAGCAGACATTTGTAGGTATAATTATTCAAAAGACAAACCCCTACTACAGCAGCAGAAAACGGTTTCGATAATTAACCATGGATTTGTATGACTATAGGAACAAAGTCAGAGTACGCGAAGCTTTATATTGCAGTGTTTGGCATAGTTTGCTTACTTTTCCTTCTGTTCAGCTGCCAGACTGTGATTACAACTAGTAGTAGCAGTGCTAGCTAGTTACTAACTGTTATTACTTGTACATTTGAACATTCTTCATTGTTGGGAGAATTCAAAAAGTTAAAATTTGTTTGTTGCTTGGATTGAAATATTTTAGTTCATTACGATAAGTATAGTACAAGTAATATTCCTTTACAGCTGTCTACAGCCGACTTTCAACTGCAGCATTGATGGATTAGGATCAACCCATCGCTATCTGATCAAATATGCAGCGTGGTAAGTCCAGGTTATGCGAACAAATTCTCAAACATTGAATCACAATTGACCGGCTGAAACTACTCCATCTTTGTTTATTTGTTATTATTTGGTGGTGTAAAAACATTTATAAGAGTAAAGCAATTTGAATCTGTCTGGCTCAGCTCAGTTGAGGTCTTTGTTTAAGCAAAATATTTGGAGTTTATTTTAAAGAAGTGTCAGGTACTACTTTGGTGACTTTGTTGGTAATAAATAATAAATAAAAATAATAGTAGCATTGATCATATCTAACTCGAATTAATTTGTCTTATTGACAGGTCAACCTGCGCCATGGATGTCTCCCGCTCCAAATATCCCAGACTGCCCACCAGGTATATGCAATTTTTTAGAGTGGTTTGCTGTGACGAGGGAATCCGCCAAAAATCTACTATTTGTGGCAATAACTCAATTGTTTAATAAATAAGTCAAATTGTAATTTAAATAAATTATATTGAAAAATTAAATCTAATACTTAACTTATTGATAGTGAATTGATGAAAATTCATTTTTTTTTCCTATATCTGGAGTGTTTTTTTCATCCGATAAACAAATGAAGAATTCACATGCATAACTAACTGCAAACAAAAAATTGTAGGGATGGAATATTTAGCTCTGATTGACTGCTACCTAATTCACCAACAGTACAGCCTCCTGGAAGCTTTCACAGGGTTTGAGGCGGGCAACAAGTATGAAGTTATGAATTCTGTCGGACAAAGAATTTATCTGGCCGTAGAAAGTAGGTTATATCGGTGGTACATGGTTTCCAATGATTTCCAAAAACACATTTGTTACCTACTTTCACTGGTTATGAATGCCAGGGACTGACTGCTGTACCAGGCAATGCTGTGGCAACAACAGACCTTTTGAGGTCAGTATCTACGATGCCTACCAGAGAGAGGTTCTGAAAATCAAGCGTTATTTGCGATGTGACTCGTGCTGGTTTCCATGCTGCCTACAAAAGGTATGTAGCAACTTATTATAACCAGTATTTCTGCATATTGCATTTTTTTAAACATGTTTACTCTTTTTGTATGAAAATGTATAAAACTATCATCTATCTTCTGTATGCAGAGTTTAATCCTTTCTTTCTGTATGGTGGAAGAAAGTGAAACAAATATTTATTTTTTATTAGAAGGATGTTTGACTTTTTGTCTGCAGAATGTTTGATTTTTGACACTATTTACATTTCTGAAAGTAAAGTATTTGATCAAACATCTTAGTTTCTGTATAAAAAAACGTTTAACTTTTCTGCTTGACGGTTGACATCTGAACTACTTTTCTGTATGTAGGATATGTGAACAAAAATTTTGCTTGAAAAGTTAGCATAATTAATAAATACTCAGTCTTTTCATTTAGGTTGAAATATTTACTGCAACTGAACAGCTAATTGGGTCAGTACAACAAACATGGAGTATATGCAAGCCTCACTATGATGTCAAAGATGCTCAAGAAAATGTCGTTCTTACGATAGATGGTCCATTTTGTACGTGTTCTTGTTGTGGGGATGTCGAGTTTGAAGTAAGCGATTACAGTGTAGCTATTTATTATGATGAGCGACGGCAAATCAAAAACTTGAACTGATTCGATTGGCCATTTAACAGATTTACGATCGCACAGGAAATACTCGATTGGGAACCTTGTCCAAACTTTATTCCGGAGCTATCAAAGAAATATTCACTGATGCCGATAACTTCAGAGTGACATTCCCGATGGATCTCAGTGTGAATACAAAAGCTTGTCTTCTTGGAGCGGCCATGTTGATTGTAAGCTTCAGACTTATTAAAGATCATTTTATTGATAACAGGAAAGCCATAACTTATAACAGAATGAGTATAAAAAGCTCACTGGAAATACTTATTATATTTGTAGGACTACATGTTCTTTGAGATCTCGTAATGGCCGACTCCGATTGTTCAGCTAAATAAATTGGTTTCCAGCTGCTCTAAATGTGAATGTAGTTTCCCATTGGACAATAACCCTAAATATAAAAGCTAGTAATTGAACAAACAACTTTCCATCTTATTTTATGTGAAGTGGGTTGTTTGTTGACGATACTTTCTAAGAATTATAAAATTTTGTTTTCAAAATCCACTGTAAGTTTCTAAAGCTCAACTGACAAACATTTATTTGCAAATGAAGGAAAAAATTCACAAGCATAGAAGTTTATGCGGAATAAATACAGCGGTTGTTATTGCCTTTAGACAATTAAGTTTATTTATTACAGTTTTGCTACAAACACGCTAAGTTTTCGCTTCACTGTTTATATTTTTGTCGGAGTCATAAATAACTTTTCCTGAAGTTCGTATTTTTGCAGCATATTTGACGCCAGTAACAGTCAATTGTGGGTATAACGAAATGAAATAGAACAAGAATTCACACGGTACTGTTAGGTGATGATGAATAAAAATGCAACATCCCTTTTTATTTCACGAATAGTTACATGTTTAATTTCCTTCTGTTGTAGGATTTTATGTTTTTTGAGAAAGCTCAGGGACAAAGCAATGACGGAATTGGAATGCTGGGTTGATTGATTTGTGCTTTCTTTGTTTGTACTTGATGTTTTGTTCGTAAAATATGATTTGTGTTTGAGACTAGTAAAAGGCAAATTAGCTTGTAATCAACAATTTTTAAACACAGTTTACTGTCACCATAAATAATAGAACTTGGTTAATAAACAGCTCGTCTGCTGCACCCATGTGTAATTACAATTCCAACCATTATGAAAGGTTTGAATTAAATGTAAAAACATAGAGATTACATTGAGATTCAGAGAACTTAGGCTACAGGGACTGAAGACCCCAGCCATCTATTTGATTGGACAATAACTAGTGAACTACAATGTGACTGTGGGGCCCTGTAGGGATCACTAACATATGCTGGAGCTTGTAACAATGTCGCGTTGGATAACCTCATGGTTGCATTTGCAAATTTCTTTTTATGAAAATCTTTGCCATTGTGACTAACGCAAACTAGTGCGGACTGCGCACACCCACCAAAAATTGATGGATAAAAGATATTTGTGGCTTGAGAGAGTGTCGAGTTATAACCGCTATCGCTTGACTTTTTGTTTTACATGGAAGATAGTGGTAGTAAGTGGAACACAGATACTTGGGATAGTGCAAGGCTGTAAGCAAAATATAGATCAAAACTTGGCACGAAAAGGCCATCAGTATATCTGCATGACACAAAAAAGGCTGTGTGGTGTTGGAAGAGAGTGGAGAGAGCATGGATAAAGTTGTTTAAAATCTACTCGGTGGGTTTGTAAGGTGGAGAGAAATACTACAAATCCTTCCATCACAACTATGTATAGTTGGTATTGCAGCCAAGTAGTAGTATTACACTGTATAGTTCTGGCTTCTACAGGCTGTTACATCAGCAACTTGTATGAGTCATTTACTCCTAAATTGATTAACTATTTTGGAGTTATCTTACTGCTTTACGGAATACCTTTTGCAATCATCCAACAATTGGGTCCCAGCTGTTTTTTTTGCGGCGCTAGCCTCAAAGAAACTCCATGCCCGCTTTCCACCAACAATACTATTAAAACAAAAGTCACTTCATTTTAATGAATACTAAAGAAACAGTTTTTATTCACTGCAGCTGATAAGTTGGGGTGTATAGTACTGACGATGCGCCATCAACATAAATAGTAACAGTACTTTGGCACTGCGGTAGCAAACCGCAGTAATAGTTCGAGGGCGTGCTTTCATTAGTTTACATTGGCAAGCTCCATTAAACTCGAAATACCAAACTATGGTTCTACCCGTGAACATAATATTTAATTTTTTTTTAACTAAATGAACCAAAACCTTTTTTAAAAAGAACTTCCGAAGGCTTTATTGATTCTTTGAGCTTTCTCAACAACATCATTTTTGTCATATTATTTGCTCAAATTTCCTCAAATCAGAATACTAGTCAAGCAAGTAGTGATTTCTAATGATAAGTTCAACAATCGACTAAGCTACATCCGGTTGCATCGCCAAAGTGAAACTACTCTGCCGGGACCCTATTGTCATACATAAATGAGTTATCTCCTCTCCCAAAAAACATTCAATGTTCGAAGAATGTTGCATAACCCATGTACGTGTTGTGAGAACTGATGAAATTTCTATAAAGGAAGTCAACAGAAATGAATGTTGCTCGCACATATATATATTAATAAATAAGACAGACACGACGAGAAGAGTGCAAAATAAATATCAAACACCAGGAAATGTATATAAGAAATATTGTGGAAGGTTTAAGAAACTAAAAGACTGGCAAACACTGATTCTTGCATCTATATAAACACACAAGCACCCCTCTTACACCAAACTATCTATAAATAGCCATAAAATATTTATAAATAAATCACTAAAGCAATAGTGGGCAACTCCTAATAAGAAGTTTGATTCAAAGCTGACATAGTGAATGCTGGCATGTAGAGGTGGCGAAGAGAATCTAGCTGACCCCTTACCTCTGCCAAGGTCATTGAACTACAATAACTAATCTGTCGGCAGATCTCAGTCTACTAGCTGGAGTTCTCGCTCTGGTATGCTCTCTATATCACTCATGTCTCCATCTGATAGCCCGGTCTCTTCTTTTGTGAATGATTGACTGAAACAGTAGAGAGAACGTCGCCGTGAAATATGAAGGAATATATAAAACAACAACATTTATATATTAGATTGCGGAATTGAACTCACATTATCTAAAACATTAACGTTGCTTTGCCATGGATTTTTGGCTCAATTCCATTTATCCATATAAGGCAATAAAGCAGTTATAAAAAACTTGGTTTATTGGCACAGAAGTGAGGCTTTCCAAGAACAGTGACAGTCACAAGAGTTTTAAAAAATAAATATTAGAATTGCAAACGATTTTAGATTTTTTAAAGCTGAGTTAGCATTGTTACTTATCATTGGTGAGTCCGCTATTACTTACACACAGGTCGACGCCCATGTGATATTTACACCTCCAATACCTCAAAAATCAAGACGTTTTTGCGATTAAAAAAATATTTCCATATTGAAAACAACCAAAGATTGAGATTATTCGTGAAAAGAATTTACTTGCCAAGCCTTTTCCAGGCATTGTTGTTGTTGTTAATCAATTTAAAACAAATGAAAATAAATAATAAATTTCAAAATCAACAACAAAATAAATATGAACCATTTCATAATTAGCTTTAATAGTTTCTACCCCCGACTGCAAGTTGTGCCGAAAAAAACAAACCTGTAGGAGTAATTTTCCTCATCGTGTGTGTAGGTGTGGGCAGGGCTTGCATTCTTTGAGCGCGTGATAGGAGACTTGGGGGAGGAAGGACTCACACCGCCAGAGCTAAAGTCTGTTCGTCTGCAATGAGAATCAAAGTGACAAAGTTCTACATAACGTACAAGGTAACAGCAGGTCCACAGGCTATCTAACCATACCTGGTTAGGACTAATAAGTACAGAATGTTACCTGGTGGGTGCTCTGTATGATCCCTCTCTGTCACTATTATATAGGTCATCTGTTAGCTCCGCCCTGCCTGGCGAGTAAGACCCGCCCCTTCTACTCATAGCATCCTGTGACACCCCGGCTCTGCCTAACGTCTCATTGTACTTCCTCTCCGCCCGCTGTCTGGCGATTTTCTGTATAAAACATTCAGTAAATGTTGAGTTGTTGTACAAGTACAAGCGAAAGTAGTTATTAGTTATAAATAGATATGGGTGCTGAAAAAAAGTTTGTTTTTTTTCCAGTTACTTTTACAAACGGTGTTTAAAATGGTGTATCCAGAAAATAAATAACGGTAAATTTACAGAAAACCAACTTTTTTCTCATTATTATGCAAAAAATCTTACTTTTGATAAAAAAAATTTTAAAATTATTTAAAAAAAATCACAAGCTAAAATCAACTTCGTTGGCCAAAACACAAGAAAGACTGCATTTAGTTACCTGGGTGGTTTGCTCAAACAGCAGCGGTCTCTCGCTGACTCTATCTTGCATCTCCTTGAGGCTCCTCCTGTACTCTTCAGCTCTAGCCTTCTCCTCATCCCTGTCAGCAAAAACGGCAGCGTGAATGGCAGACATCAGAAATCAAATAAAAACAAAAATCCTAACAACTTTTTTATCATATCGGATATTAGAGCAAAACCAACAGAATAGTAGAAAACAAAACATCAGAATCCAGTTGAAACTCTCTCACCGATATCTACGTAATTTTTCAGCAGTTTGATCTATTAGCCCGTACTGTACGTCGTTTCCTGCTGCTTTCTCTATCACTTCTTTTTTCAATTTTTTCTCTTTCTGCCTCCGTTTTCGCTCAGACTCCAAACGGGACAATTCTCTCTGCATTTCATCAGTCATCTTCTTTCTGTAAACACATCATTACCAATAGGTCATGTGTACTATTAAGGCTCAAACACACTGGAAGCGGCGAGCGCGGAATTTGCTAGCGAATCTGCCGCGGTATGCCGCGTGTCAAACATTATATAGACGCTCAAGATATTAAACCTGTTTCATATTTCGCTGCGGCAAACACGCTGATTGGTCAGTAACTTGGTAAGTTTTATGAAAGCGAGCTATTTTTTTCATTTTTGCATTTTAAAATAGTAGAGAAGTTCTTGTAGCTGTCCTAATGCAATAATAATAAATATTATTATCATTCATTATTAAAAATAAATAAACGACTATTATTAAACTACTACTCGTACTTCAATTAATAATGTGTAATATTGAGGCGCTAATAAATGAAGCTCGCCAAAGACCTTGCATTTATGATTTATCATTACCAATTTATCACACACATGTTATAAAGTAAATGGATGCAGTGTCTAGTCTATAACAAAAGTTATCTGCACTTTAGGAGTAGATAACTCCGGCTGCAATCACTAGCAGCGTTCACCAGTGTGCTTTGACGCCGCAGCGTCAGGCGGCTTTGTTAGTGGTCAAACTGCCGCACCGCGCTTGTTTCGCTTCCAGTGTGTTTGAGCCTTTACAACTAGTTGTGGACCTTTCCAGAACATTCCAGAAGAACGCAAGCAATTTACACTCTTCCATTAAAGTAACTAATGCGTGCAATACAGATGTCCATGATTAGCTTGAGTTCTACACTCACTTGGTGTGGGACCTGCGAAGCTCTACAGACTGGGTACCCATGCTTGGCATTCTATCATCAGATGTTACAGCAGGAGACAATTTGCCGATGTTATTTGGTTTGATGCGGCTGTTCTTGTATGGCCATCTTGTCTCAGGAAGTTCAAACTCATCTCGCACCATGTCGTACATTATCTTGTCTTTGTTAGACAGAATTCTCGACGTTCTAAGGTTAAAAGGTTTGGTGACTGTCCCTTCCTAAAGGATATAAAAAATATGTCACAACTCTATTACAAAACCAGCTTCATAGATAGAAAATAGCCAATGAAAGACTGGCTATATTATATAGGTCACCTTCTCTGCTTTGCTATTGGCTAGTCTCTGAGCTTGTCTTCTGTGTAGTGTATCAAAATCGGGAGCATCTCCCGTAATTTTAGGCCTGAAATAAAATAAAAAGCTCTGATAGACCAATCAGCCTTGTTTTGTTCTAGGTAATGGAGGGGAGACAACTTCACCCAAAAGCTATAGTAAATTTTTAAATCTTACAACAAATCAACAATTGAATAAAAAAAATTGACTAAAGACCTGAATGATGGTTGAGAGGATAGACCGAGGCCCCTCAATTCCCTAGCAAGCTGCTTTATTCTATTCAGTTCCTTAGTCTTTTCTCTAGCATCCATACTGGGGGGTAGTTTGCTTTCCCTCAACAACTCCTAGATACACAAGCTAACGAGTTGATAACAAACAAGAGACAACAAACCATCTAATAATAACCACAGGCTACACTCAACAGCAGTAATGAACCAGGGCTAATAACTACCTCTGCTCTCATTCTATTCCGGATCTTTCTGTACTCTTCTTCTTCTGCCAACTTCTCAGATATGTCTTCCTCCAACTGTGCAACATAGACATGGAGAGTACTGAATGATTGTAAATAGACATAGAAACCACACAGTAATTGTACATTGACATAGTAAATACAAACTAGCTGTAAATAGACATAAAAACTTTAAGCTAATCACACACAGATATGGAAAACAACAGGTTAATTACACACAGATATGAATACTGCGGGAAAACTGCGCATAGATGCAGAAGGTGACGGACTTACTTCATAATCACAAAAAAACGTGAATAAAAATAATGCACAAATCGTAATATTTCTGTTAACTAGAGTAATATGAGAGTTGTGCCCTTTTGACATAGGACAGACAACTCCTATTTTGGTTATAAAATCATTCGCTATAAAAACAAATATCAATGAAAGTCAACACAACAAGAGTTTCTGCAGAATCCTTGCGACAGCAAATGTGAAATATAAAAGTTGCATTGGGTGATATTTATTTCCAAGCAGTTCATGTAGGTCTTGGACGAAATAAAGGAAATAGCTCCATATATATAATTATTATCAAACAATTTATATTATTACTATGTATTTTTATTATTAAACAAAACGAATCTGCGTTCGTATTGCCATAATGGACAGTTTATTTATATTAATACTATTATTGCACATGATTATGATATTTATTATATAATGGCTAATTATTATTGGTAATCAATTGTTATGGTGAAATCGTCATATCACGCAGATGTCATGTTTTCCATAACAATACATATCGTTATATTATGTGTAGCCAATTAAAAACTGCCCCAACTGCTTTGATAATTGCCTGATACTAAAAATACGATAAATAAACCGTTAATAATAAATACATATGGAGTTATTTCCTCTTTTCCATACAAAATCTAAATGAACTGCTTGGAAATAAACGTCGCTGTTGCATTGCATAACTCATACAATCTCTTGTTCTAATGATGCAAAGTTGGGGTGGTGGCTAACACGCCCAACCTCTGCGCTAGGCTAATCACTGTGACGACTTTGGCTCAAACCCCAGTCAGTTTGTGTTTTTTAGGAATTAATTGCCCACTGACTGGCTAACAATAATCCTTTCAAATGCAACCCTTACCATGCGTGGCACAGGTTTGGCTTTGAATTTCTCCTTCTTTTTACTCTTTGACTTGCCTTCATACAAAGCCTCGTTCATTCTTTGCCTCTTTTTAGCCTCCTCTCGCTGATAAAACTTAAACGGCTTCTCCACAGACCTGAAGTGTATCACACGCTGTAGTTGTCTACGCTATACAATTATACATAGACTGTGTACTTAGGTAACCTAAGATAGCCTAGACTCTACCTCAAAAGCTCCTCTCTGTACTGATGGTTGAGTCTCCTCTTTGTCTCCTGTTGTTCAGCTATCTCGTCATACAATGGCATGTATATGTGGGCAGGCGCTGGGTTGGCCTTGAACTTCTTGGTTAACTCCGCCTCCTCGGCTTTCCTCTCTTCTAGACGTTTCTGCTCGAGCTCTAACTGAGCCTGTTGTAGACATCGATGGTAGTTAGTTTGGTAACTAACCAAATGCAAAATGGTACAGCGAAAGAAAGTGAAACCTGAAATTGTATTCTAGAGAAAGGCTTGGCAACAAACTTGGCAGAGAGCCAAAAAAAAAAACTCCCAAAATTCCATAGCACATAACAGCAGATAAAAATTACAAACGATTACCTTTGTTTTAGTCTTCTGCTTCTTCTCCTCTCGAAGCATCATATTGAATGGTTTGGGAATTGTTATTACTGGAGACCAAGTATCCTCAACTCGAGTGGTTGACGTTGTAGGACCCCAGCTATTGTTCTCTTTGTTAGATGTATAAGAGCCTGAGGAACTAGCATGTTGCTCTTTCAGAGAGCGAGTCGGGGCGTACTCATCTATATTGAAGTCCTTCCACATTCCTTTTATTCTACAATAACAGAGAGAAAGTGGGTTTCTTAGAGCATGATGAAGATTTATGAAGCAGTACGCTGAGAGCAACAAATTTTGTCGCAAACCTACCTTTCCATGCTGTCTGACAGGCCGTCCAATAGGCTAGAGTTTTGTTCTCGCAAAGGAGCTGCAAGAAAATACAATATTATATTAACAGTAATATCATTATAAGTACTATTATTATTAATATCATTATTACTAAAATTATTATAAATATTATTATTAACATTGTTACTAATATTATTGTTAATATCAATATTAATCTTATTATAAATATTATTATCATTATTGGTAATATTAATATAAATAATATTATTGTCTTTGGTGGCGTGAAAAAACTGATCAAAATGAAAAAAACTCAGACTTGCGATTTTTCAAAATTGAAATCCAAAAATACATGTAACTCAAAACAAAAATATAAAACCTACTGTTACCATGGCTGCGTATTCTTTGGCTGTCAAACTCTCCCTCGCTTTCTTCTTCATTGGCTGATGAATCAGTAGTTCTTCTACAACGATACGACATGTGAGATCATAAGGATACGACATGTGACAACACACGGATACAACATGTGACATCACAGCCCCAAGACAACATGCACGTTATAACTCACCTGAACATACTGTAATTATTAATGTTTCTTTCGGTTTGCCAGGCTTGCCTAGTAGTCACCGTTGGTGGTAGGGGTGGCTTTGACATGTCCCGAACTCTATCTGTGGCACCATGAACCTCGACTACCTAAATAAAAGCAAGAAGTGCTTTCATTTTTTAACTCAGTGTACCAACTTCAAGTATACATTGATCAATATCATTCAATGAAAAAAATTAAAAAAAAGTATTTTTACACGAATATTTTCGCCCACAAAAACATTTGTGAAAATAATAATTTGATTTCGTGAAAAAAAATTACTGAGTACTGTACAAATCATGCACTACCACCTTTTCATTATAAGCTTTCGCACACATGCTCAGTGTCTTTTGGTGATCCGCTTTAAGTTCTTGCAACCTTGAATAGAATTGGTCATCGCTGAGCGTGTCAAGGTCTTCCGCCAACTGCTCAATCTTTGGATCGCGAGGGCTTAGTGTGTAACCATGCGTAACATGGGGAACATCCTATTCATCAATATAAAAAAGTCAATTTTACATTTCATCATTCAACAACCACCAGATATATGTATTGAAGATAAAAAAGGGTAGTTTAATTTTCAATCAGCTGATCATGAAGGTTACAGGTTTGATTCCAGCATAGTCAGAATAATTCTAGATTTCATTTTTTTTCCTAACTGATTTTACTGACTTCTACATTTTACAAGATCCTACAACTCAACTGCTATTACTCCAGTAATAGAAATGGTGGTGGTGGTGAGAAAACATTTCAGATGGCAAGTATAACGAAAATAAATAAATAAGCAGTGCGCAACAGATAAGAATGTTGATAATATGCTGGTTGCATATTTGTGTTATTGACAGTTGTTAGTTATTTGGTTAACATTCATTTAACACTTTCTTTGTAGGCGTTCACAGATGCCTGTAGTGGACCTTAGATATTATATATCATCAAAGTTACAAAGTTCACCAAATCTAATGCAGTTCTAACATACACTAACACTCTATAACCAATGGACCACATTACAGCCACAATTTATAAACAAAGACTAGACAAGACTAAGTAACTTTCTAAAAAAAAATTTGTCAACAATAAATAGTTGATAATAAATAATTATATTTTTTCTTTATTTATTACTATAATTACTAAAAAAACAATATATTACTGTTATATGAATTATTATTAATTAATTATTATGGCACCATAACGGTCAATTATCTTCTTTGCTATTAATTGAAATTTGCTCCTAAACAATAACAATTAAACTTTCAATTAATAATAATGGGAATTGGAACGAACGTAGACAGGAATGAATGTCGACAGGAATAAATGCAGACATAGCTGGAATGAACGTAGACACATCCTGGAATGAACGTCGACAGACCTGGAACGAATGACGACTATGCAACAAACAAAAGAATTTCGACTTTCATTCCTGGAGTTGTCTACTTAGGGAAAAAACGATGATTTATTTCATTCCTGGAACGAATGTCCAAATGAAGCTTTATATGTTGCCAGGAATGAATGTCGACACTTCCTAGAATGAACGTCGAAATTTTCTTCTCTCTAACATAGTCGACTTTCATTCCAACAATAATAATAATTCGGAACAAATAATTAGTTACAGTAGTAACCTCAGTAATAACAGCAACTTCTTCTAAACAATAATAATATAATAAATACATGATTAAATAATAAATAAGATGGTGGTGGTGACCATAATAAAACAACATCATTTATTTATTTTATTAACAAACTATTATAACAAACAACGATAATAATAATATATAATAATAAATAATATATATATTGTGCTGGAAATGACTAAGCACCTCTATGGCCTGCTGCTTAACAAAAAAAATTACACAGAAAAGAAATATCGCTAGATACATGTTATATTCGTGTATTATGTAGTTGTTGGATTAGTGAAGGTTAAGGGTAGCTAAAGGATTGTGGATAGCTGGAGGGGATTAAAAAGCTAGGAAGACACTTTTGGAGTGGCCACAGTGCGTGGTGGTTGTGTTGTGCCGGAACTTATATATTATACTCAGTGAGTGATTTAACAATATATGCACATACTGGCGTGTACGATCCATATATAATCACTCTATGTAACTTTATCAATTTTAAGCATTATCATAGCCCTACGTCCTAATTACTCTACAATCATTCTATGTTATATGTATTCTTTGTGTGAGCCAACCAAACTTTCAATTATATTATCTAAGGCTGCGCTTAAAGGAACAAAGAAACGGTTACATAACGTTTTGTATAAATACTGGCTGAAGCTCCGTAACAAATCAGAGTTATTGGAGGAGCCAAGCCAGAAGAACAGAAGAACATAATTACTCTCAACCAATCTCGTGTGCTGCATTACCAGAAGTCTGCAACAATAAAAAGCTTGTAGTTGGGATCCAGCATTAACTTGCACACAAACACTGACCAGAGAATGGCCTACACTTCTGTACGGTCCAGCAAGTAAGCTGCGCGTCCAGCGTGGGACTTGGTCCAGCAATGCAGGCCAGCACTACTAGTTATTAGTGACACCTGAAGTGCTTGACCATAGCCTGCCGACTCTCATCTGAGCTGAGGGAAATGCAGGTACCTGCTACCTCGCCTGTATCAATAAATACAGACACAAAAATCTTGCACAATGAATATATATGATAATAATTAATAATAATTATAAAAAAAATATTAATTAAAATTATTATTGTCATCAATTCATTCGATAATAAATAATAATAATGTGCAGGATTTCACTGTGGGGGTGTGAGTTGGTAGCTCGGCCTACCTGCACAACCTCCCGAACTGTGATGGCAAACTGTGTCTATTTGCTTCAGCGATACAACCCTTCCACAGGTCGACTAGTATTCCTAGAAATGGTACATTACCATTCCAGTCTACTAGCTAGCTGCCGGCTGATTTAGCTGTTCTAACAGAGGCCGAACTTTGAAGGGCGAACTAGTCGGAGCTAAGTTCGGCCAGCAGAGGCTCGGCTGATCTGTTCCAGTGCAAGGCAGAGGCCGAACTTTGAAGGCGAACTAGTCAAGCTAGGTTTGGCCAGCAGAGGTCCAGGCTGATCTGCTTATTAATTACTACTCGAGTAATGTCGTACGTGCATGTACTTAGCGTAGTGAAGTTATTGTTAGAGAACAAAGAAACTTCTGAGAGTGTGCAAGCTGACTCTGGTTTATTGCTGCCTAACACGGCTATTTATATAAAAGATTACATAACATAACTTGGATAAAATGGATAGAACAAAAGAAGCCACACCTAACACAACTGGTTGGCTAGCATGGGCAAATCATACACAAAGGGTGGTGCTAAAATAAATGGTTGGCTGATTCCACATGGCGTACATATAAGTTTGCATGCTTGAATAAAATAATAATGGATATGCATAGAATGATTGTCTCTAGAACGTAAGCATAGAATGGTACAATGTAGTATAAGGTAAGATTGTTACTGTCATAGATGCGAGATGGCGCCGGTCCTTTACAATAATCTAAGGATTAAATAAATTTTAATAATAATTATAATAAACTATTATTATAATTATTTAATTATTAATAATAATAATCGATTATATTATTATTATGCTATCTATCTGCTACTACAACTGCTATTGCTACTACAGGTAGTAGTGCTAGTACTACTACTACCACTACTACTACTGCTACTACTGCCAGTGAGTGCTACTACTGCTACTACTGCTACAACAGTTATTATTATAATTATTACCACCTCGGGTCTTTCATCGTCACTATCATCTGAAAGTTTTTCCCAGTGAGGCATAGACTGGATTCGCTCATGTAAAGTATTAGGGAGTCCATCAGCAGGATTAAGTGGAGGTTTTACGCTTGAATTTGTGATCACCGACACTTTATGAAAATCGGTTGCCATGATTGAAAAATCAAACGAAGCAGTCCCGCATAAAAAAACACGAAGTTGTGGATTGGCGATTTGCAGACAGCAAATGTGATTGGCTGCTGACATCGACCTTCACAAAGTGTGGTTAAAAGAACTCGATGGTAAATGCTACTTCCCCATTACCAGTGTTAGAAAACAGGCTATATTTTGAAATTTTTTTGTTGACGACGATTGCTTTAAAAAAAAAAACTGTTTTTTTGTGTGCAGTATTGCTTTTACTACAAATAATAATTTGAGTTGGTTTTAGCGAAATTGAAGAATTAATAGATATGCAATTATTTCAGTTTAGCGGTCTTCCCCCTGACGGACCCCTGACGAGGGAAGAGGCGAAAAAGACTCAACAGGAAAACAGCAGCAATTAGAAGAATAATTAAATTTAATTATTATTAATTAATAATTATTATTATTGTTGTTATTTTTATTGTTATTGCTATTCTTTGATGATTAGTATTATTATTCATTGATGATGATTATTATTTTTCAGTGATTATTATTATTGTTCATTGATGATTGTTGTCATTGTGACTCACTCACTTTTTCACTGACTTTTTCATTTGATTTTCTAGCTCGTAAATAAATAAATGTTAGTTTAGTAGTTTGTGTTAGTTAGTTTGCAAGTCTCCACATTTTAATTTTTACCACGTTTCATTTCTCTCCTTTCCTCTCCTTCCCCCGTTTTATTGTTTCTAACAATCAATAGTCAATTAATTAATAATAATAGTAGTGGTAATAATAATTAATAAAATACTGATTTTTTCTCTCTCAATCTTAAAAATTTTAACAAACATGGAGTTGATAGTTTTCATCTTTATTGGTAGAAATCATTTTAATGAAGATGATGTTAAGCAGTTTGCTGCTCTATATTCATTTTTTTTGTCACGGTTCTTACTAATTATTACTACTGACTCACTGTTACTTTACTAGTACAAATAATGATGATTCGATTTTTAGCTTATAAGTATTTTTTGAATCTTTTTTTTCACGTTCCTACTAGAAAAATTATCAGAATACAGCCATTTTGTTATGCATGTTATGTTTTAACAGCTCTAAGTTTTCAGTGTCACATAATTATTATTTGATGTGGTATAATATCGATGTCATTTTTGATAATTGGACAATGTTTGGTCACGAAGATTATCAGTTTTTAGATTAATTTGTTATCTATTGGATGGCACAAAAATTTTTTTCGTAAGAATTAATTAAATAAAATTCCCTTGCCCGAAAAAGAAAACAAATGATTTGGTGTATCACTCTCACAACAGTGTTGTTATGGTGATATGAGATCAGTGGGCAGCAATGAAGCGGTCGCTAGCGAATACTGGAATGAATGTAGGCAGGAGGAATGAACATCGATGGGAATGAATGCAGGCATAGATTTTTGACATTCATTCCTGGAAGTGTCGGTGTTTATGTTTCTGAATATTATGGTCTTGAGCAGCAAATTGATGTATTGGATGACCATCTAGGCCCAGACAGTCCTGATTTACAAGCCTGCAAAATACCCTTTTTCCAGAAATGCGCCCCAATTTTTTTAAACTGCTTAAAAATTACGTCATTTTTGGGTTTATAGTATATTTCTTTCCTTCCCGTGCATTATTTATTTGGCCAATCAGATCCCACTCTTTCTTTTTTATTGTTATTTTATCATTCTTATTCTACACACTACGGTCTTTTCTTCCCATTCATTGTTCCCTAACCCACCAAAACAAGCCCATATTTTACTTGTCTTTTGATGGAAAGAGTGTTACATGATCCTTTGTGATCACATTGGACCATCTCAGAAATCCTTTAGTAGTCCTTTGTTGCTGTTTAAACAAATGAATAAACAAGCATGGCAATGATCATATATGACTTTAGAGCATGGACTTCGTTAAGATGCAAATACACTAATTGCAGTATATCCAACATCGATTTTATGTTTTCAGCGTGGAAATTCAAACCAGGTGAAAAATGGCGCGTAATAGTAAAACACCAGTAAATTTTAGAACCAAATTTTTATGGGATTTCTTCATAGGGATTCTCTATTCCCTCTGCAATGGCCTTCAGTAGACCCAAGACTAAGTAAATTGCCCAATCAGGTTTCATTTTAACCGTAACTTTATTTATATAAAATTCCAGATAATTTACTAAAATTGATTTGGCCCACAACCGGAAAATTTATCAATAAAAGTTTTAGTAAATCAAAATTCAGCTGATGCGATGAGATTTTGATGTCAATGAATTTTTGCAAACTTGTAAATCAGTACGGAGTGGGCTTACAGGGTCGTCCAATACATCAACCTGTAGCCCAAGACCAGAATATTCAACAAATCAATAAAAAAATTGTTCAAAGCAGTCATGCTTCAGGCTAATGATTGATGTATTTGTACCTACAGGCAATAATTAAATTAAGAACTAATTCCCACTCATGCTGAGTAAATGTTTTTTGTATAAAATAATTTTTTTTCTATTGAAAATTTGCATATAAGACTAGTTTTTCAGGTTTTAGTTTAAAAATGATTGTGGTTTCAATATCTTTTGCTGAACCACTTCCTTTTATATTATTTTGCAAAAGTATAGAACTGTGTGTTTAAAATTACAATCTAGATATATGAACGTAAAACATTTCTGGGTGTTTGTGTACCTGTTGGTCTGTATTTTAAATTCGCCATCTGTTCTCAAAATATATATATCTTTAGGTTTAATTAGATTTTTCAATAATGTAGGTGGAGAGTAATCATAAAAAGTTGCAATTCACTACAATCAGATGATTTGTGTCTTAGTTTGAGGCTCATATCATTTCCTTCTAGTATGCATTATTGCAACATTCATTCCTAATGTTGTTCTTGCCAGTTAGTTGTCTCAGTAGTGACTGCAATGTGCCAGCACGCTGTTTCTCTGTGTCATCTATCTGATAATTTGTGGAAAGGGAGGGAATGGAGATGTTATGGGAGAGGGTGGGGGTAGAGCAAGCAAGACAGAATGTGAGACATAGGGTGGGGGGGGGGGGGCAGGGGAAATGAGAAATAGAGCATTGTGAGTGAGGTGGGGTGGGAAGGGCTAGGCGGATAAAAAGCACGCTGGTGTATTTAAATTTGGCGGGTAGTACTATTAGTTAAATGCGATCGCTAATTCAGACTACCGTAGATAGATGGTTTTCAAGTTTCCACTTTTTAATCATCAAAGACTAGTAAAACTCTGAATCTGTACATTGGACTGCATTATGTTTCAGTGCTACATGGCCATAATTACACATGGTTCTTATTAATTATTCAATGATTTACAGCAAATAATTGTGGCACACCCCATTTTACTTGCAATAATGCTGCTCAAAAATGTGCAATATCCTCTCTCACTCTGTGAATATATTTATTGTACATATGTACACATATCCTCTGCTAGTTTTGGCCGTTGTCCCAGTCTTGAACCATCTTCTGAATTATTTTTATTGGTACACCTTGCGGATAGCGCTCGGTAAAAGCTTTACGTATCCTCATCTTTTTGAGGATTAGAGCTGTATTGGTTTTACACCCAAAAAATTGCGGCTGTTTTGACATCAAATAGTGATTTTTTTTCAAGCAACGCTAGAGAAATGCTAGTAATTTCTGTCTAGACAACAATGCAGAAAAATTATCTATATAAATAGTGAATAGTTCTAGCCCAATTGCAGCTGAGAAAAGTTTAATTTGAAAAGAATTTATCTGAAATCCATGCTCGGAGCCAAGTTTAAAGTTTCAAATTTACTTCTGAGTACAGCAAGTAAATAGTATTTAAATGATCCTGTAAAGTTGTGACCTTTATGATAACTAGTCATTACATGTTTAGTTCCATGCTGGATGTTTTCGAGCAAGAACTCTTCTCACGATTATTGCCTGGAAAAATGCCATGTTTTGCCAGTTGGTTTCTCATTTTCGCTGCAAAGGTTGTCTCCTCTCTCTAACAATCATCATAAATTGACCTTTAGCGATATTTTTATTTATTTGCATTAACAATTTGTATTAAAAGTTTTAGCTTTGACCGATAATGTTTTTGCTAGGCTAGTAATATTGCAAACTTCACACATTCATTTAGTCAATATTATCCCTGAATAGATCTGCCGGACCCAATGGTTCTATGGTGCTATGGTGGCTTTGTGGTATCTATTTATGTATTGTCGCTATCACAGCTTCCATTTTGTTCATTACCATATAAACCCATCACCGTCACACTAATGCCACTGTCAGCATTGCATCATTGAGTACTTTTGTTGTAATAATATTAGTATACACTGTTGCTTTCAGCTTTTGGCAAGCCTCTAATTCGTTTTTAGTTTCAGTTTACACTGTTTGTTTGCTGTATAGCTTTATTTTTACCATAAAAATTTCAAAATTGATTTTGAAATTTACTTCTAAAAAGTTACATCCTGCTATTGAAGGTCTCACATCATCAGATAATGATTGAGTAGTAACCGCCTCGATATTAGTAACTACTAGTTAGCAATAATATCTGCTTGGATGACCACAACTATGTCACAGTCAATGCACCGCTATTGTAACAGCTGCGTAATATCGATAGCAATATGAATAGCGCTCGGTGGCTGTGAAGTGTTGTGATTATACTGATTATAGATGATAGATTATAAGACTAATTAGTTGAACAGTGCTTTTTGCTTTCTTTTAATACCAGTGTATATAATTTATTTGTACCCAAAAGTTATACTTTCGATCACACAATTTTATTTATGGTTCCTTACTGCTTTGCTGATTGGTCGTTTCAGCTGACTTACCTAGAGCAGTATTTATTGCCAACCAGTTCTTTGCCCTAGTACAGCAGCAAGCGTTACTACTTGCTATTGTAGAGATTATTTTTTGTTATTTCAGCTCCACTTCCTGTTCATTCCTCATTGGAAACCCGGCAACTTGAATACTGCATCCAATCATAAATGCCCATCTGATGACTATTTTACCAACTTGTAAGTTGCATAACATTTAGTGTGGTCGGATGCAGTTCCCTCCTCTTATCAGTTTGTTTTTCTATGAACATAATTTTTATATGTTATGCCAGCAGAAAAACATTCTAATCATGGTCATATTTATATCTATTGAGACTTTGTGGTTTGTCGCAATACATTCATGATTTCCATTTGATTAGCCTGTATACCACACCTAGTGTATTTTTTGTGGGTGCGTCTTTGTTACATCCTTTCCTCTGTCAAGGTTTTTGATATATGTAAATGTAACAACATTTCAGTTTGGTTTATGTTTGTGAAGGCTTGTAATAAAAGTCATTTGGAGAGAGGAAATAAAAAATTAAAGACCTACGGCATTTTAATAATTATTATTTATTACAATTTTTTTTCTATTTGTTCAATGCATTTGTTCCTGAACAGACAAATGTACCTGTTAATGCAGGTTAACATCAGCTATAAAAAAAAACATTCAGGTCCAAGCCATTGTAGTGATTATTGCTCAAAGTTGCAGAAAAATAAACCAACCACCCTTCCAAATATTGTTGATTGTTTATTTTATTATTTTCTACAAATTAATTATTTAAAAGGAGATTGTTTGTAAAATTCTTTTTTGGGACGATTCAATATTTGGCTATTTAGCTTTTGCATCTGCATATCGCGTCTGAGTTAATGTCGCAAGCAGAGGTGTACCGGTGCGTCGTATTAGCTAACCTTAGCATACAGAAAAGATCTAGCAATCCAAAATTTAAATATTTTTCACCCCATTGGTTTAACTGACATCTGTCATCTACATGGATACCTGTTTGATATATTGATATTAGCAGTCAATCCACACCTAATCTACCTGTTTTTACTAACTTAATCTGACCCAAACAAAGCATTGTATGGAATGGTGTCAGTTTGATGTTTTTCACAAAGTCTAACAAGTTGAAAGATAGATTGACTAAAAACTTGACTCTGGAGTTCGTTTTCGGCTTGTGCAGTACATGAAACAAGATTTCATGAAATGCTTATTAACTCTGTGGTGTATTCTTTAGCTGTTGAATGAGAATGGTGAGGTCAAGGTTATGCATTGGCTTCCTGTGTCTGTGGGTGGTGATACTAATCTTCTGCTACCGTCAGTTCAGTGAGACTCCCGACCAATCAGAAGAGCTCAATAAGCAGCTAAGGGATGCCAAAGCTCGTATCAGATCACTGATCAACGAAAATAATGAGTTGAGGGGGGAGTCTGATAGAATAAAGTAAGGCAGCTCTATTGCAATAACTCTATTCTACTGCTGTGTTCCTCTAGTGTGATAACTCTATAGCTATAATTTTATTGTGATAAGTCTATTGCCATGTTTGCTTAGATACGCCTTGCTTGGCAATATGAAAATACAGAAAACATCCATTTGTCTTTGTGGCCAGTTTATGTGCCTACAGAGTTGAAAACAACAATTAAATCACTTAGCTACTACAACTTCAGTGTTTGGTTTTGTTATTCTTTCTAAAAACATGGATCTTTTCTGTTTAATTTTTAATAAAGAACGGAATGGTGGGATGGAGAGAGTAGAGCCGGGCAGGGGTGGGAAAGGATTGGTGTTAGACCAAGTGTAGGATGAGAAGTGGATCAAGGCCGGGATAGAGCGGGACGAGGGGAATGTGGAGTGTCATGGAGGTGGAGGTAGAGCCAGGTAGGCGGCGGATCAGGGGTGGAAGCATAGTGACGCTGGGTGTGAGAAGTGGAGCTGGACGGAGGGTAGATGGGGGCAAGAGGAGCAAAGTTGAATGCAATGAGTAATACTTCTAGCGGGATATAAACATCCACTAGTGAACACGATCAGTTTGCCATCCCTATCTAAAAGCTTTGTCTCTGTGGTTAACTTTTAATGAGTCTCATACTGAGGCTTGGTGATGTTCTCTTGGGTTGAACTTTGTGTATCCACTACGTGCAATGTCACTATTTTATGCAGAGATTTGACATTTGTTATTGATGGTTATTGTATTGTGCATGTTACCGCTACTAGGTGCACAAGTATCAATTCCACCGTTTCATGCTCACAATTGTGTATAGATGTAATGACTATCAGTGTTATTGTCTGACTTGAAGATATGCTGGTTAGTTTTTTTTCATTAAAAGTTGACTGTATTTGATAGTTTATGTAGCCTACTCTTTGGAATTGTCTTTTCTTCAAGTGTCAAAGAGTGCTCTGCTCTGTAAATAAGTATTAATTATGAAGCAATTATTTCTTTTATTAATTCTAAAACTTATTATTTACTTCCATCTCATGTTGCTTCAGTTTTTTGAGGTCAAATAACACGCAATTTAGGTTTGGTTTGCTTATTTTTGTTGGTAACAATAATGACCCCAATCATGTAAATCTGGCAATCAGACTTTCTGTATAAATAAATTTTGAAATATGTTAATCCCAATATTGTAATAATTTTCAAAATAGAAAATAATTTTTTATGCTTTGGTAAGGGTCTGCCTCTGGTAACCATT
The DNA here is from genome assembly GCA_945261195.1 of Cryptosula pallasiana. Classification (NCBI taxonomy): domain Eukaryota; kingdom Metazoa; phylum Bryozoa; class Gymnolaemata; order Cheilostomatida; family Cryptosulidae; genus Cryptosula; species Cryptosula pallasiana. The sequence continues at coordinate 42,142,352 of OX183131.1, read as the reverse complement.
GTTGTTAGGGTGTTATCCTTTTATGCAAACCAGTCAAAGTTCTGCAACTTCGTCCCGTGGCTTTAAGTTGTTGTGTTTCAAAAGATAAACTGCATACAAGTCAGCAGCTCTTGTACTTGCGCTGTGGATGGAATCAACAAGACTCAACTCCGTGACAAGATCATGTTCAAGTTTTACCTGAAATAGATATGTGTTCAATGAAAAGCCCATATCGCAGCACCTTTAAAAGTTTTTCTGAAGTCATTTTTTCCTGTTGACAGGAAGTCAGTTGCAGATGAGGTCAAGGCCAGGCTAGATGATATCAATCAAGAGGTAGAACAAGCCAAGTCAGACATGAAGTCTGCCGATGTGAGCAAGGAAGAATGTCAGAAGAAGGTACGGAGCTGAGGAAGTTTTAATTTTTATTGCGTCTAGTAATAGTTACACTAGATGTTGGCTGCTTTTTGGTCCGGTTTGGGAATTGACTTTTACCTGGAAATAATAATTATTAATTATTTAATAGATGCTTTCAGACATAGTAAATGCTTATGTGTTTGTCAACCGGTGCACAGCAAAGCACTCTGATTATACGACTATAGTATAAGTATACGGTTTGCTGCAACAAATAATTCTCTTTTGAATTATAGAATGATACTGTTGTGTCAGTTTTTTTCATAAATAATTTACCACTCAAGGTACAAAGGGGACAAGTGTATACAAAAATTACACTTTTTTTGTTTCAAAAAAATTGAATTTTTTTTCACGTAATGTTTTTTGTTCAATTTTGCTTTTTTTGCGGTATGATGTAGTAACACTTTGTAGATTGATTGGTATATTATTATTGTTCATGTACTTTATCTTTTGAAGATTACCGGCCTGGAGCATCGTATTGCTGAGTTGAGAACTTTACAAGCTGAAGGGAATGCTTTTGTTCAAGGAGGTAAACACGGCATAATATCTACACCAGGTGAGATTTCGTTACCTCTCAACACAATGTGCATCTAGCTAACACTTTATTGGAGTTTTGTTCTCTTGGCTGTATTTCTCTATGCTTTTATTGACTTTTTAGACTTTTACAGAAAAACTCATATTATTTCTATGAAACTTTCATTGAGCTATTTTTACCTCAGGTGCTAATGAGTTTTTGTTGGTTTGAGGCGAATTTTATACTTACCAATAGATAGAAATATTTGGTATATTTGTGGGCCGAAATACTAGTGGTTGTTTATTATTATTATTATATATTATAGGTTGGAAAAATTTATTTCTATTTCTTTTTGCATTAATTTTTTGTTTAATTTCAATCTCAGTTGGTTCAATCATCTGAACGTGAAAAAATTACCTGGTTGATGTTGTGCTATTTTTGTGTATGGAACAGGGCATTGGTTTTTATTTATTCTTTTTATTTTAAAATTTCAATCTGTCAATTACCGACTTTTGTTACCTGTTGATCCAGTCGTCACGTTCTCACTTTTTTTTTTTTAATTTACACAAACCAACATTTTCATGTTCCTTGCCAAATGCACAAAAATTAGTTAGTGACAATCTGCAGTCATAACGTTTTGTGTGCTGAGACAGTGGGCAAAGACGGTTAGGAGCTCAGCTACTGCTCATACTTTCAATGATTCAAGCTACTGCACTTTTTTATTATTTAACTGCTGTTCAGGTCCATAAATTGTTAGCCTATATTTCGAGTTAACAGTTGTGGGGCATGCCATAATCCAGCCCACCCATTTGACTCACACAGAACTGCACGCCGTTGTATACCCCATCAGTACCAGCCATTGATTTAGCAGTCCATAAATATCAATAATTTCAAGAGCATTTTGTTTGCTCAGGACAGACTTTTAGGTTTGTTTTTTATTGAGCCCTTGAAAATGTCGAACAGCTTTTTGACTGTCCAGGTTATTGTGGTCACCTTGGCTCATAGTTACGCAAAAGTCACCACAAGGAGGCACGTGTGTTCTAGTGGTTACAGTGCTCGCACTTCAAACCAGGACCTGGGGTTTGATTCCCAGCGCTGTTATCTGTGAGCGAGATATTTGGCTTCCTATATGCTCTGCCTGGTCGGATATGGGCATAGAATTAACGTGGTCCCTAGTTCGATTGCACTCTCCATAATATTTATGGAGTCATGCTAGTAAAAGATCCCCCACTGCTTTTCGAAAGAGTAGCCGGTGCGATGGCGGGCATGGGTATAGGGTGTTGCTCACACAAGCTCGGCGTACGAGACCCGTCTTTAGGTTTGCCCACGAGGCACAGCACAAACATAAATAAAATTTGTTGAAATAAGATAAAACGTATGGCAAATATTTGTTATTAATATTTATGCTGATTTTTGAAAATGAATTCATTTGATATGAAGCACCAAAAGGCTTCAATGCAAAGAATCTAAGTTTTAATTGTGGTGCCAGGGAATTGCATACAAAACAATATCCATGTGCTGGTGCATTTTAGGTGCAGGCCCAAGTTTGGACCATGAAAAAGCCAGGTTTAAACTAGCCAATAACATCAAAGAACTCTGGTACTATACCAAATCTCAATTAGGTAGCATCAAGTCTGCAGAGGCCAAAAAAGTATTACAGGCCATCAGTAACCAGCATCGGTGAGTATGTCAAGCCTTTCCCTATCCAGACACATCCAGACGCAGGTGGTTTTATGCTATAGAGCACTTCCAATCTCCGTGAATAGTCCCTATTATATCACAATTATTGTTTTATTATATTATATCATTGATTATTTTTTTAAATTGAGGCTAAAGGCTCAAACACGCTGGATGCATCAAGCGCGATTTCGCTCTGGCACCGTCGCACGACGAAAATATATAGCCACTCAAGATATCAAGCGTGTTTGATATTTCGCTGTCGCGAACACGTTGATTGGTTGGTGCACAGGGCAGCGAGCAATCTTTCCACTTTTTCGAAAAAAAAAATTATCCGCTCATTACAACGATCATTTATTTATCATCGTTGTTCTTTACTATTATTAGCAGAATAACACCATAACGCATTCACCAGTGTAGGCGCAGCTTCATCGGTGGTCAAATTGCCGTTCCGCAAATGTTTTATATTCAGTGTGTTCGAGTCTTAATTAATCAACACCAATTACATATAAATAGCTCAGCCAATAACAAAGATGAATGTATTTGTAGGTCAATAGAGCTAGATCTATTAAGTCTCTCTCAAGTAGACGACAACGAAGCGTGGAGGGAGCAGGAGCACGCTGCCTTACAAAGTATCATGCAGCGACGTCTGCACTACCTGCAGGTGGGCGGGGCTAATGTCACAGTCTACAGTGATTGGTCCAGTTACGGGTGACATCTCTCAGTGACTTGTGCTTGCTTGTATTGTAGAATCCAAAGGATTGCACCAAAGCTAAAAAGCTAGTCTGCGATTTAAACAAAAGTTGCGGGTTTGGTTGTCAGCTTCATCACGCGCTCTATTGTTTTATGATAGCCTATGGAACTGAGCGCACCATGATAATGAAGTCAAAGGTAGGAGATAGTTTCTTGTTATAGACCTACATCTAGTTGTCCGTGCTTTAGGTGGTTAATTAGAAACTGGTAAGTATCTCTTGGAATTTCAGCGGAATTTTGGGTTTCTGTAGTAACCTTTGTATGTATGGGCTCCGGTACACTTGTGGAATTAGTAATCCTGTTTTCATTAAGCCTGGTTCACATACATATCGTAGATGCTCACAAGTGATTGCGGATCCCTCGTGCGAGCATCTCCGATGTATGTAAACCTGGATTTCCTGTGGCTCGTACGGCGTCGTAGAGGCTCGTAGAAAAGTTCAGCTGAACAAACTTTCGTGCGACCGTCGTACGATAGAGAGTAAATTTTCTTACTTTCTTTCTCAAAAACCACATTCAGGTCAAGGTTACTCATGTAAAAATGACTGCCGTCAAAAAATTATAATAAAATTATTATTGTTTAATTATAAATATGGATTATTATTTATTATTAAGTTTCTGAGTGAAATATTGTGATAATTGATTTAAATGTATAAATACAAATATTTTCTGTAAATTTTCATATAATAGTATAATTAGCATATTATTATAAATTGAGATTCAAAATTTTTCATTAAGAGATGGTAAAAAAATGATAATGCATTGAACAACAGTTAAAAATTTAATTAAAAAATATGGAATAACATTTAATGATAATATGAGCAAAAATGTAATAAATTTTTTATAACTTTTAAAAATAATAAATTATTTGGTGTAATTGAACAACGATAATTCATTTAGTATGTGTATAGTAGTTGGTCAGTGAAGACGTGTTTTGAGATTTTATTACCTCCCAGTCAAGAGAGTGATTATACCTCTTGCGATCTTAGGTTTGTCAAGTTTTTGTGAACATGTATGGCGGATCCGTCGCACGAGGGATCCGCGATCACTTGCGAGCATCTACGATGTATGTGAACCAGGCTTAACTTGTGATATGTAGAACTTTATAGCAGTAATTGAATTTCTTTGCAAGCGTTGTTGCAAATATATCTATGCACATCATGACTATGAGCAACAAAAACACAATGCTTCATACATTTCTAATAATAAAACATATCCACATGATCACAAGTACACTGTACTGTGTAAAAGTCTAATTAACAAAAAAATTGAAAATAATCACAATCACTGTAAAAAGAATAGTTATAAAAAATCACAACAACGAGTCAATAATTTTACTTCTACTAAATTTAATATCACTTGCCTATTACCATAATTATTATTTATTATTACTATGGTTATAATATTAACGACATCAGTGATAATCGACAACAGTGATAATATATGAAATAATGGTTTCGGTTCTTCACTGGAACAACTTAAAAAAGGAAACTCTGGATGTAATGCTAGCTTGACTTACTGAACATTTTTTTTACTAGATCGTATAGGTTAGCGTCACCAAATTGTTATTATTACTGTTTACGAAGCTTATTAACTAAAGTGACTTCCAGCTATGGCTGCATTTTGTCTGGTAGAACCAAAAACTGAACAACTTCGCTAAAACATTAACTTAACCATCCCCCCGAATGCCTATAGTAAAAAGCATTTTCATGATCACCACTTTTTAGAATTACGGCCCTTCTCATTACTTGGCTTTATATTTCTGTGTTTTGGCATTTGAGACCACGAAATGAAGCAAATTTAAAAAACGGTATAAATAAATATCTATGGATTAAAACATTCCACATATCAAATTTAAGTAAACTTATATCAATACTTTGTTGTTTTGATATCAAGTCAAACATTTGATAATTGTTTATTTATTTATCAACAATTAAACAAAAAGTAAACTGTGCTAGTGGTAAATAATTATTACTAGTTGATCAATTAAATTTTTGTTAGTTTGTTTCAATAGCTGCTCACTTTTTTGTTAACCATATGTTGACCAGATTAGTTTGTTTGGCAAACCATTTTTCAAGTATCGAAATCCTTTTCACTGACTGGTTTCATGTATCCAATCTGTTAATCTGTTCACCAAAACTTCCAGAACTGAGCAATCCTACTTGGTACTGTTGATGTTATCAATGGTTTATTGATAAACTGGATAACGTATAAAGTGATGGAAGGTTGAATCTTCTACCAGCTTGACGAGTCTTGCGAAATATAAAGCTTCTAAGATTTTTTGCGTCATCTTTTTCTACGGCAGTAATTCTCCAGTTGTGATATTTGTAGAAATAGTTCTCTAGTAGTTCCAATTTGAGACAATTCAAACTGTAGCTTGTTACGTTCATTGTATTGTATCTATTCCACAGGGGTGGAGATACGACTCTAGAGGGTGGGAGCAGGTGTTTCTACCTTTGAGTGAGACGTGCACTCAGGTATCCCCTGGACAATCAACAGTACCATGGAGTGGTAAGTAACTGTGTAGATGCTTTATTGCAGTTGTAATATGCCAACTTGTAAGGGTGATGTAATGGTGACGTTTATTTCCAAGCAGTTTATTTGGATTTGAGATGAAAAAGAAGAGAGCTCAATATAAATTCATTAAAAAAATGTTTTATTTATAATAATATTGTGTATTTTTAGTATCAATCAGTTATAAAAGTAGTTGCAGCAGTATTACAGTTTAATTTTTATTTGGCTTTACATAATACAACGATATGTACTGTTATGGAAAACATGACATATGTGTAACGCGAAAATTACATAAGTTGAAAATAAATATTTATTTTAATAAAAATAATAAACATCTTGATCGTGTTGATTAGTAGTAATATTATAAACAAATTGATCATTATGACAATATGAAAGCATTTTCGTTTTGTTCAAAAGCACATTTTTTATTATAATCATATGTCATTAATAAATCTATATGGAGTTGTCTCCTCTTTGTCATCTATAATCTAAATGAGCTGATTGGAAATAAATTTCACCTCATATAATACCTTCTACTGTTGTTGTTGCAGGTGAGAGTGCAGTGCGAGATGCTCAGGTGGTTAGCATGCCAATTGTGGATGCCCTGCATCTCCGCCCACCTTATATGCCTCTTTCATTCCCGGAGGATTTGGCACCAAGGCTAATGTAAGTAGTTTTGCTTTAGCTCGCTCAATATACCTATACATACCTAGATATACATGAGAGCAAACATATAGAATGTACTTTATTATATTCATCTTGTATTCGTGTTACTGAAGTGTTTTCTGTATCAGCATAATCTTTTTGATGTTCATTTTGTTTGTAATTGGGATTTGTCTTTCTATAACAGGAGAAGACAACTCTGAAACTGTGTTCCTAACATTAACCTATTGTACTGCATATTTTAGGGCACTGCATGGTGACCCATCAGTGTGGTTTGTCTCACAGTTTGTGAAGTATATGATGAGAATGCAGCCGAACACGTCTAAGGACTTGAATGAGGTCAAGGATAAAATGGGCTTCAAGAACCCAATAGTCGGGTATGTATGTCAATCAATCATGGCCACTAGTCGTCTCAACTGTTTTTAATTGTTTGTAGAATATGACAAAAGTATAGATTGTTTTCACTAGTAGAGTGTATTCCACTAAGGGGCGGAGCTTCTAAGGCTATCAAATACTGTACGCTGTTTCTATTTGAATTTTTATACCTTTTGTTACAGTGTAGCAGCTGTCATGTGCTCTTATGCATTTTGTACCAGAGCAAAAAAAAAGTTTTTCTTGCTGTAATTTTTTTGCGTTCGAGTTTATCAAACCATGTCCAAGTATTTATTTTAAGATATATGTTTCCTCGGCTACCAAATAATGTAGTTAGCGCAAATGTAATGTTTAAAGGAACTATTTTTTCTCAAATCAGCATCAGCTCATAGAATAATTTGATGTCCATCCATTGGTGCAAAAATTATTTGTGTCCCACCAGTGGTTGCCTCAAAAAAATAAATAAGAAAAAGTACCTTTGCTTTGAAAGAACACATGACTGGTGGTCTCAATGTCAAGCACTGCTGCCACCAGTGTTGTTATAGTGAAGGGAAATCAGCGATGCCTGACGACGGGTATGCAATATTTCAGCGGGAGCCAGGTAATGGTAATACATGTGAAGTTTTTTTTTTTTGAAATGGCTCTCCAGTAAAGTTATTTTTTTGTCTACATAATGAGGGTTTTCCATGATAAATAGTATACCGCTGGGTCGCTGAGAAATAGAGAAATTGAATCATGTAATCTAAAACCTGAAGTGTCCATAGCGAAATCGGAAACTGCCAGTTTACGATGCATCATCACACCGTTTTTTTCAAGTCCACCGCAGGCAGTGCAATGATAGGCTAAGCCTGGATATTGTTTCATCTTTATACCTTTTTAAATTTTGTTTAAAAAATCAAAAAAGAATGAAATGCCTTATCTTAATACACACTACGCTCTCGTGAGTTTTGTGCACCCTAAATAATGTTTTATTGATAAGTCATATTATAATTATCTCTATTATTAAAATGGCGAGATCAAGAATTTTTACTAAGCTCGTCTAACTTTAAGAAGAAAGTAAACATTATATCATAAAAATAGGAGCAATACTGAAAGCTCAATGGTTTACCTGAATAATGTTTGTAACTTAATTTCAATCAATTATTATATCGGTGTGAAAGTTGACATTTTTTTTATTCCAATGAGATTAATGTTTATTCTCTATCATTTATTTATCAATTACCAATTATACAGCACGCTAAGTCATAATTTACGACACAATATGTATATTTATATATGCGTATAATACTATTACTGACTGCTTTCGTCTCCACACATTAAGAAAATTTTCCTGAGAAAGGTTTAATAAATTCTTATCTCATGACATAAATCACTGCATTGATTTATGCTAACTCAAGTGGATAATTGTGCAGGAAGTTGTATCTTCGTATGAGCCATAGAAAGTACTTAAATACAACTCCCTTGTATTTAAGTACTTTCTACGGCTGTATTTAAAATGGCTCTCCTTAGCTCAACCAATGTAATTTCCTGTTGCAGGGTGCATGTGCGACGGACAGACAAAGTGGGTACTGAGGCTGCATTCCATGGAATAGAGGAGTACATGGAACATGTGAATGAATGGTTTTTGACTCAAGAGAGAATTCCTGGTAGAATAGATAAGCGTAGAGTGTACATCGCATCTGATGACCCCTCAGTGCTGCCTGATGCCAGGAAAAAGTAGGTCGAGTAATTACTACATGGCCATTTGACTTCCTTTGTCGTTGGCTGACTTCTTTAACGTGGAGCATTTTGCATTTCTGAGGAAGCCATCAATGGAATTGTCTTTTCTTCAAATGCCAAAGCGTATTGTATAGCCTTTACCTTTACCAAATTAGAAAAAATTGTCTTGAATCAGCTCATACTTACTTTCCGAAAATCTTTGTTTATTGTTACTTTATGCTGCTTCAATGTCTAATCAAATTGCTTTCAATCGATCTGCGACAATTGTTGTTGCTGTTGGTATAACAACGACATCAGAAACACAAATTATTTTTCTCCACGAATAAGTTCTCAATTTTTTTATGAAAATATTTTTCCAACTGTAAATTCAACTTACTGTTTGTGGTGTTGACCATTTACCATATCACATGGACACTGTTGCGCATACTTGTGATAGCAGATTTACCAATAAAAATAAATATATGAAAAATTAGGAAATTCTGACTCAAAACGAAAACCTTCGAAAAAAAAACTAAAACTAGTTTGAACCCTCATTTTTAATGCTTTTGAAATACTGCGCAATAACTGTTTCTTTTATGCAAACAATACAAGTTTTTGCTATTCTGCTAAATGGCCTTATTTAAGTTGTTCATAAAAAAAAACGTATGAACAAGTCGGCATCTACTGGGCTCATAGTACAGATGCAACTTGTGAAAGCAAAGCATCACAAATATTTTTTTCATTGGAAAATTACTTGAAATTGATAAATAGACTCAAATTGAGGAATTCCTGGCTCAACGATTTTAATGATAGACTTTTCTAGTTATTATTATTATTTTTTTTTTTTTTATAGGTTTCCTAATTATGAGTTCTTTGGTGATGTGTCTATCGCTCAGTCAGCGGGGATGGGAAGTCGATATACAGACAACTCCTTGCATGGAGTAATCATAGACATAGAGATGCTCTCCCTTACTAATTACCTTGTTTGTACATTCTCCTCTCAGGTTAGATGCTTATTATTTGTTAGGCATACATTGAACAGGTAAGTCTGTATTATATATCACCTGAGCATTGTACTATAGGTGCTGCTGTTATTATTTACCATAAGTATATTGTACTGTATTGTACAATGATATTTTATCATATACTCGTGTGTTTCCAGTAATGTGTTTATTGTGCGCTATGTATTAAAACCTATTGTCTCCGACTAAATATACATGTAAATATCTTATATGTCATATTGTATAGTATAACTCAGTTATATTGTATTTTAATGCAATATGTGAATTACGCTGTAATACCTCTTCTATATGCCGCATGTATTTTGTCCAGTAATGCTTATATATATTATATACAATGTTAACGTTCTACAGTAATATTCCCTTTATATGCAGTATTTGAAACGTACTGTAATACCCCTATTAAATGCTATATTGGAATTTTACTGTAATATCTCTATTATATACAATATACTCATTGTTCAATATACATATATTATATAACACATGTATGTCCTTCAGTATTTCCTATAATATATACCAGGTATGCAGAGTAGCATACGAGATAATGCAGACACTGCACCCCGATGCCTCGCAGTGGTTCCATTCTCTAGATGATATTTACTACTTCGGAGGACAAGGTGCACACGAAGAGGTTGCCCTTTACCACCATGATCCTGAAAATAGAGGTAAGAGCTTTTTATTGGATGGTTGAAGCTTGCTACTTTCCTTCACCTAGTCATTCATGCAGTCAGTCTTTGATGCTGCGCTGTTTTGTGTAGTTTCTCTATTTTTATTCAAAATGGGAGTTGTTTCACTTTTGTGACAAATCGCTGTTTTGTGAGAACTTTTGAAATATAATCCCTTAATTTGGCCATCTAAATGCTATTGGCTTGGCTTCTAGTATTTATTTGTTTCTAGTATTTATTTATTTGTTTGTTTAAGTTGGCTGCTGTTAAAAGATTATGATGAGCAAAAGAATTGTTCATTTTTTGCTTCAAAAACTTAATTGTGTACACAAACTTGTCTATTTAATGGTAGGATTCATCCCTCATTTATACAATGAACTTACCGCAATTGCTTTTGGGCTGGAAAGCTGCATAGTTTTTTCTTGAATTTCCAATCTGTATACAATAGAGGGGTGGGGTGCCATTGATTTTATTTGGAGTTATCACTTAGTATTACACGAAATCACCTCAAAAAGCACTCTGTAGCAAACCATAGTTAGTATTAATCATATTGCATAAGTTAGTTTATTTTGGTTTATGTTGAAAAATGAACCAAGTTAATTTTAAATTTCCCTGATTCTTTTTCAATCAGAAATTTGGTAATTCAGGTTTCATTTAGTTTTGAGATATTGTTGATAAAAAATTGTATGGTAATTTGTGGTGTCTACATCATAGCAAATCTGCCAACTGTAAGAAAATGCTAGTTTATCCGAAGAGCTTGAAAATGCTGAAAATTCTGCTTTTACCAACTACTAATGAAAGATTTTACACTTGAACTTGTGAAAACCTCTGTTTTTATGCAATCAAGTGAAACTTTTGCTTCTAAGTAGTTACCCTTTGAACAATATATATTCCATCATCTGATGCAATTAAACACCAGAATACTGGCGAGAGCACAACTCCCAGTTAATGTTTTATGTATGCTACTTTCTTTTCATCTAACTAGTAAAAATAGATTTGGTAGTGAAAGTGGAAGCTAATTGATGAAATATTATGAAAAATCTATCAAGCTGAGGAATCCACTGACCCGTGCGGCTCTGTTGTTGTAGAAGAAATAGCCTTAGAACCAGACGATATCATAGGCATAGCAGGCAACCATTGGAATGGCTATAGCAAAGGACATAATAAAAGGACGGGTGGTATAGGCCTCTACCCCTCCTATAAAACAGAAGACAAAAAAGTTATAGTGAAATATCCCATATATCCAGAAGTGTCATTGTCTGAAACTTAGTCTATTCTTTTCTGTGAGTATTCATTCGTCAATTTGTGGATGGTTACACAGTGATTGGTCAGTTGAGTAGTTTAAAGCGTTTAATGATTGGTTTACTGTTCGGACTGGTCAATCTTGTCTCTGCATTTACACAAATTAATGTATTCAGCTGGCTTTTTCATTTCTCTGTCTGCGATATGCTTCTAATCTCTCGATCGATTGTTTTTGTTCTGTCGACTCACTGCAATAAGTGACATGTTTAGCAGTTGCTGTTTTTATCTGTAGCCATGGTCATATCTTCAACAGCCATCAAGTATGCCAAGATCTCATACTAACCTAAGCTCAGTTACCGCATCTATCAGCAAATAATTGTGTTAGATGATCAATATATCAGCTTTGACTTGCTGCCGAGATATAATGTTTTAGTACCATATATCTAATATTACATGTACTACATGTTAACTACGCGGTTTGACATCTGTTATATATATTCCTAGACATGTTGCTCTATGGAATACGACCAGCTACCACTTGCCATCTCTTAATTTCTATACATTTGGTCTTTTTTCTTCAGCACTTTTAATTGACATGAAATATATGAAACTATGCATTTTCTACCAGGTAGAAATGCATATTTGTTGAATTCGTTACGTATGATGAAGGTCATAGATGTTAGTCCACTGTTGTCAAAATATTTATTTCAAAACATGATGTTTCTGTATATATAGATATATACAATTCAAATAAAGTTACACTCAAGCAATGTTGTGTGGTGTATGATACAGTAAGCATGTAATGTATCAGTGCTTAACATGGTGTTTATGTTCTAATGTTGAAAAAAAGTATACAAATGACAAAAAGAATCGTCTCGCCACTCGTTTTTTTTTTACGAACAGGAACGATTAAAAGGTTTTCGATGTCATGGAGGTAGATGAAAAGGATTGCTCGTGTAACAAATTTAGTTTTACTATTGTGGCTTACCTGCCGTTCGAAAAGAATCAAAATGACTAAAAATATAAACTTTTTTTATAAAATCTCGTAAATGAAATGACCTGGCCTACTCAGGGTGGCCTATAACAGGGTTTATTCTGATTGAAATGAGTTGAAAACTCATGATTTTATACGCTGGTTTGATCTTCTATAAGATTAGCGTTGACTTCAAAGTTAATATTTCTTTTCATTCAATCAGTACATGTGGTTTTTATACGTATTTAAAAAATGTGGTTAAAACGATAGCTCAAGAAAACTGTCTTTAGTACAAATATGCAAAGATTTTATATTGAGCATTTAAAATACATGTAGATACAAATGCAAACAAAGCTTTCGTTGTTTCCTCAACTTGAAGTATGGAAAGCATACAAGAGAGTTTACCCTGACTTTTTTGTTGATCTTCAAAGTTGATCCATATTCATTAGTGTTATACGTTGCTTGTTGGTTTTTTGTTGTTATTAATACTATTCTTATACCAAATTCTGACTTCCTTTTTAAAAACATTTCAAAAGGTAGAATCACAAAGTAAATGGAAATTTGTACAGATGTTTAGTTTAAAAAAAATAACCTGTGGAACTTAATAAATATCAGCTATTAAAGTTTAAAAATACCTCCGACCAGGTTGGAGAATCGACAAAAATAGGTTAAGTAAATTACAAGTCAGTCAGCAGAAATTGACAAAACTTGCGCATTAATGCGGTTCCTCTATCTATTAGTAACTATTGGCTAACATACTCTAAAGTCAAGTCAGTGGTAGCAATCTCAATTTAATTTTATAAAATTGCGGTTTTTAGCACGCTAAGCTTGCCCATTTGAGCACTATTCATTCGACTGGCCCAAAACATTGCAGCCCTTGCGTAGTGCTCCTTGTCAAACCTCAAACTAATTGCTATGGATTGCTTCAAGCTTTCTTTATTTGTGAATTTCTAAAACATAGAAGAGACAAATTTTCATCATTTTTCTATTAAAGATTCAGTTTGAAGATTTGCCCAAATTAACGCAATGTTGCGTATCAATGCACCAATTACCACTTGAAAGCAAATGGACCAAACCATTTCATTTTTTAATACTTTCAAGCTTGAGAAATTAATTGTTTGTGCAATGAAGTTTGACTTCCTTTCAATAAAACAACTGTCACCAGACAAACCTCTGGTTTGCTTGTCCAGCAATTTCGGCATTCTCCAAAGGCCTCTCCCCCAAAGTAATCCTGTGCCGGTATCGCGCTAAGAATGCTGCAGAGGTGTCTGCCTCAACTGAACAGTGATAGCGAGTCCTCGACTCAGACATGAAAGTCAAGGCTTTAAAATGACCACAATTTATCTATCTAACAATACCAGAGTAAGGACAAGTGAACAATAGCAAAGTGCAAAAACAAATTCAAAGGGTGTATGAAAAGTTCAGCCTTTTACAGTCTGAGCCGCTGGGTACATTTGGTACATATAATACAATATCCAACAACTAACAATATTAATTATTCCATAAATAAAACATAATAGCTATAAGCATAGACGAATGATATGTGAAACACAACATTAAAGGCATATGGTGCCCAAAGATAATAGGCAGACTTGCTCTTTAGCCAAGCACTCCAGTCAATCTAGCTGTGTGGCCCCTTGGGTCCATGGTCTTTACGTACTTTGCTCCGAGGATCTCCACACTTGTTGGTTACTAAGGAGTGAATATAGGTGTAGGTCCTTATGCTATTTCTGGTTTTTGGGCCACGGCAGCCATCTAGTTGCCGGCCCGGGATAGTTTCTTACGGCTGCTGTTTTGGATATATACTGCTCCGGGATAGCAGGTACTGTTAATTATTATACCGCTATATTAATGATTGTTGCTGCTGTGTTTGTAGTGCGTCTTAAGCCATTGTTCTGTCGAAGAATTTTCGATATGTTAGGGTTACAGGCCTACTGCAGAAAATTTGGTGGATTTTGGACCATTTTTCGGAATTTTATGTTGTGTTTTGTTGTTGGTGTTTGGAAGGTAAGTCATGATTTGACAGACTTGTCTTCACGTGCTGGCCTGCTGGCTCAAAAATAATTTGGGCAGCACCCCACCAAGAAAATACCAAACCCTCTGGGCTGTCGATACTGACCTTTTTTATTCCAATCAGATGACTACATGAGAAGCAGCAACCTCGTGTTTTCAAGATTTGTGCTTGCAAAAGGCGCGTCACGTAAAATTTCGTCACATCACCCTAGTCTCCTAAACTAGCAAGTCCTAGTTTACGGGGGGCGACAAAGGGTACTCATCTCAACTTCAACATTATTGGTAACTCGTAACAGCCTGCGAACATTTTCTGAGGCTACACAAGAGGAGATTCGAGAGTTTGCCGAAAAAAGTAAAAACGATGCAGCCTTTACCTACTGATTATACTCACCGAGCGCTCTCGTCGAAAAGTTGAAAAGCGGCAAGATGCTTAATTATTACCGGGCGCATCATCTCTATTTTCTTCGGCAGTAATGTGTTGTGGATCCTCACAACACTAATACGGGTTAATACTAGTGCCCGTAGTTTCAAAGCTGAGATGGCGACTTTTCGTCACCCCCGTGGGTTAGGATTTGTTAGTTTAGGAGACTCGGGTGATGTGAAGAAATTTTGCGTGACCCGCCTTTGGCAAGCGCAAAATTTGGAAACACGAGGTTGCTGCTTCTCGTAGTCATCTGATTGAAATAAAAAAAGGTCAGTATCGACAGCCCAAGACGGTTTACTTTTTGGTAATTTCTTGGATGGCTGCTGCCCAAATTATTTTTGAGCCAGCAGGCCAGCACGTGAAGACAAGTCTGTCAAATCATGACTTACCTTCCAAACACCAACAACAAAACACAACATAAAATTCCGAAAAATGGTCCAAAATCCACCAAATTTTCTGTAGTAGGACTTTGGTGAGGGTCACCACCACCAGGGAGACAAATATACACTGGTAGGGTAAAACTCTGATAACATCTACCACAATAGTATCATTATCAATGATTTCTCAAAAAAAATGACATTGCTCAAATGCAAAAAAATGACATTGCTCAAATGCAAAAAAAACTTTAGTCCTGTAGCCATGTATCTTGTCTTCCGAAAACTTGAGCTTTCTAGATTTTCAGTTTTAGCTGTCAACAGCTATTCCGTACTTGCAAATGCACTTTTAAAATGTAAGTCTGCTATTTGTTGCACACTGTAGTTATGTAGAAATTTGTCCATTTTGTGTCACCAGACATGTTATTTTTCTATAAAGCTGACTCAAATTATTCTACATTAAACACCAGGGAGCAAATTATGGAAAAAATTGTCCGTGCTTCATCTAAATGCATATTTCAAAATAAAAACTAATACACATTAGGCAAAACGACTGAAATGAGATTGATTATTATAGTTTATATAGCTTTTTGGAAGATTTTGTCCTACGTTCACAATAACAACTAAGTGTATTGCTAGCAAGCAGTACCAAACAACCATCAACAGCAACAAAAGCTACACCTCTAGCTCCAAAGACAAGTTCTTCTGCTCTTCTTAGTTTCTCTTCCCAAATGTTACCGATTCAACCACTGAGTTCCCTAACACAGTAACCTCTGTTCCTATCATCCACATAAAGCAATCCTCCTCCTAGTACTATCCAGCAGAATCAGCAAATCACGCACACTTTTAAGCAATATAATTTATTCCTGGTAAGATACAAAAATCCAATCCTGAGTTAGCGCCCAGGTAACTTTTGCCATATCGTACTACATAGTCTGGTTTTTTATAAAATGGCCCTAGAAAACAGCATTATTAAACAAGGTGACTACCAATTGCAATATACAATAATACAACACAAAACTAATCATTATTCAAGTATCAAATTTACTAACAATTGCAAGCGATAAATTAACAAACCAACACGGAAGTAGCTATTACACAACACATGATAGCTACTACACAACACGGGGTAACTATTACACAACACGGGGTAGCTATTACACAACACGGGGTAGCTATTACACAACACGGGGTGGCTATTACACAACACAGGGTAGCTATTACACAACACGGAATAGCTATGACACAACGCGGGGTAGCTATTACACAACGCGGGGTAGCTATTACACAACACGGGAGCAGCTATTACACACTGCGGGGTAGCTATTACACAACACGGGAGCAGCTATTACACAACACGGGAGTAGCTATTACACAACATGGAGTAACTAGTGAACAAATCGGGGTAACTGGAGGGTAGCTATTTAGGGAAAAATTATGGCTTCTCGGGTGTCTAAAAGGGTTTATTTTGCTCGAAGATGAATATGCATCACCTCAGATCCTCTAATTATGAAAGAGCATGTCATCCAGCCATGAATAAGGGGGTAGGGGAGTGGAAGAGCAGTCGTTGAGGACTCTAAGTTACTAGTCTGGATAGTCCACCCCTGGTGAAGGGGAGAGGAATTTAGCTCATGTTTGTTTGTTTGCTTGTTTGTTTGAGCTGTGCCTTGAGGGAAACTTTAAATATGGGTCCCATATGCAAGGGGATTGAGGCCCATAGGGGTTGGGAAGATGGAGAGGGTATAATGGCTACAAAGTTCATTGAAATTCTTCACAGGCATAACTTCATGGGATACCTCTGCACAATTAGCACAAGTGATTTCTCATTGACAGCTAATAATGTATGCTTCGTTGATTTAAGGCTATGCCAAGGGGTTTGGTAGTCTATTGATTAAAATTATGACCTTCAATTAGAAAAGTCAAGTGCACTTTTGCTCTATCGGGCAATTAGAAAAGTCGAAAACTCATTTTTTCTATCAGGAATTCTTTCTTGCTATAAGCGTATTACAATTCTGGAGTAATGCCCTGGTCACACGAGACCGATAAACGAAACTATTTTAGAAAATCGCCGAGGTGCGACGATAATAGTTTCGTTGTGCTGGTCACACGAGAGCTATAATTAGTTCGTTACGCCTAGCAATCACTAGTTTCATCCAATGACAGAGGATTGCGTTTTGTGCGCGGGCCTACTCATACTTTACTGCGTGATGTAAAAGCATGGAAGAATGAAGCAAGGTTTGGAATAGATTATTTTAATAAATAGCTAAGTTTGACCAGCCAGTACTATTCCAATTGTTTGATTATAATTTATTATTATTATCTTTCATTTATTTAAAACTCATTATGAATATAATATAATAAATAATTATTTATTCAAAAAACAAATGTGCTACTACTATGGAAACCATGCGTTCGTTGTGAATGACCCTGACATTGGAGACCAGCCAATAACAGAACATAGAAAATAAACCTATTAATGAGCTTATCTGGTCCAATGGTCCAATCACATGCAAGCATCGCAACCGAAGATTTTCCCAAACCTAGCATAGCTTGATCACGATGAAAAACTGAAATATTCGCTCGGTTTGCTCAGCAACGAATTCGCTGGGCTTGAAAAAATAGTTTCGTTGACAGTTTCGTCAGAGATTCGGTCTCGTGTGACCAGGGCTTAAGGACATTTAGGAGTTTTCGAAATATGGTAGCATTGAACCTTTGCTGGTGCAGATGCACTTTTCGCTCTCGAGGCAAAATCTGCGGTTCAAATTCTGTCCCGCAATTAGAATTATTTTTTTTCTCTAAAATCCTCCTGTCTTTAATTGTACATAGAAACTAAGATCTAGTTCTATATTATTATTCAATTATTATTCTTTTTTCTAAAATGCGTGGTCTTATCGTTGCAAAAGCAATATTTGGCAGGTTTATCATTCCCTGATGCCGCTGTAACATTTTGTAGAATAGCCAATGCTTTTTCAGCTGAGTATACTTCTTGTCAGCTCGCTCATGAATACATCGAGCTAGTTTAATGGGGTTTTTTCATAATCTGTTACTGCACATAAAATTCAATCAAGTGTTAAATTGCCTCAAACAATTATCATGTTTCGCAACAAATACTCAAGTTACAACTTTGCACATTTGTAAAACGTTTTTGTCTTTTTACATGTGAGCCAGATAACCATCACACAAAACCTGATTTTATAAGGATTTAAAAATGCATAGTAAAATCTTTCGTCATAGTAGAATGATGTAGAATAGAAATACTAATGCTGGATGACAAGCGATTTGCTGATCAACAAGTGATAAAGCAGTGAAGTGTATGATACAAGGTTTCCAGTGTCTTAGAGTCAATTATAGAATATCCAGTGGGTAGCTTGTATCTAGTCACGTAGCATGATTATGACTGTTGAAACACAACAATCGAATTGACAAGCATCTAGGTACAGGTGTGTTCAGGTATGTTTTCTAAAGTTTATATAATCAACTCTGTTTTCTTTCTTCTTGCGTATGTTAAGGTTCAATTTTTTGGGATTTATTGGTGATTTTTACCAAAATATGTTATGTCATCGTTTGCCCCAGTACTGGCATTAATCGAGGTTAAAGATAGTCTCTAAGTCTGACAGCAAAATGCATAGCGTTACACGTTGTACCAAGTCTTCAATAAAGAGTGACAAGTGATTAAGAGTATAAATATTGATCCCCGATCCCTGGAAAACCCTTGATATGTTTCTGTCAAAGAAGTACAAGTCACAGATTATCTGTAAATCAATGCTACTGTTGAAAAAAGGCAAAAACCAGAGAAAACTTTCCAATAATTATACTGTTGCTCATTTTAGCTATTTTAGTGCAGAGGAAATCTACTCAAGTTTTCAGACACAGCGGCACGTTTCAGCGACAGGAAGCAGTGGCTCAGGAAGACTCGAGATGTAACTGAAAGATAAGGTAGTCCATCACATAAATACGTAAGCTTTTTATAACATCTGAACAGTCCTGAAATCGGCTAGCTAGATGTTTGGAGTGTCTTGAAATAAGTTACGAGTTGTGTAAATAGCCTGATAAACTGTCTCTTAAAGCACCTTAAGTGGTTTGGATGAGTTGATATCGGCTTTGTTAGTTTCGGAGTTTCACGCAATAAAATTGTTATTCCTGTCTTACGAGTGTGCAAATTTCAAAATATCGCGGTAGATTTGCAAATCACCCATGAGATTCTTGGATGATTACATAGATTAGAAAATTACAAAGCTTACGAATGCTTTTTGAAGCAGAAAGAATTATTATAAAAATGAAGAAATTTTTTAAATAATCTGACTTGATTGAGATATTTAAATAAAGAACGACTAGCAAACTAAGCACGGCCACTCTCCTGTGTATTAACACATATCTGTAGAAAATCTATCACAGATGTATTCATTAATAGACACAAAGCCAATTGTTCAATTGAATGGAGAATTGCTAGATACAATCTCAGAAGATATATTTTATAAAAATGAAAAACTTGCTCAACTGTGTATAATAATTATAAACAAATCAAATAAATATTTTAACTCCAGCGTATAGGAAAAATAAAACAATGCTGCTCATATGTAGATAAAAAAAATATTTCAAATTTTTCAAACATCGGAAAGCAGCTGTTTCGGCATTTGTTGTCTAATTAGCGCAGTGCAGGAGGATGATCGCTATTATTCAAACAATTGCATCAATGTATGTTGTAAGTGTTGCTGCCGTCAAACACTAAAATGCTCTATAATTACATACCTCTTGCTAGAATAGGACACTGAAATGGCCAGAGGCTAAATGTATTAATAACTTCATCATACTTGCATTTTGAATCTTAAAAGATCTGATGTAATCGAAAGCGCATTTAAATGCTGAAAAATGTAGAATATAAACAGATTTGAGCCATTTTAGAAAAAATCAAATCCTACTGTTGATATTTTGTAACTTGATGTACATTTTTGCGTATTGAAAAACACACAGCTAGAGTAACAGAATTTTTCTTGAGGTGTTCAATTTTCCTGTTTTGCCTTTTTAAGATCCCAAACGTTCTCTTGTGAGAGATTTGTATAATATGTTAATTGTCCCCGCCCCTCTGTCCACCCCCCACACCCTAGAAACCACCTGTGTCCCTCCCCATACTTGTAGTAATGACCTTGAAATAGACCCGAAGCCTTTCCCCCGACTCATACACCTGTTTCCTCAGATTTAAGGATACCGGCTATCCCGGGCCAGTATAGACCCTGTATCCAGCCCATAGAACATATAAGAGCCTACCTCGGGTACCCCAGGTATCTCAGTCAGTACCCCAGGCCAGTATTAAAGATGGCTGATAACAGTATCCTGGGGCCTTAGGAGCAGAGCAGCAAGCCCTTCATTATTTGGATACCGGAGCAGTACAAGTGATGGAAACAGAAGCTATTAAGTAGGGATACCATATAAGGAGTGGAAGATTTTCACCACCACCAAAAAAGCGGGGATGGAGCCCAGAGCCACTTTGCCATGTGGTCGCTCCTCCCATTGGTTCACTGTGTTGCTGTGATTTATATTATCTATTTCTATTCGTGTATACTTTGTACTGTTGTCTGTCATTGGCTAACCCCCTAATAAGGGGGTGAAATTTCCTGCCTTCTCCTATATAAGGAGCTGCTGCACATGAAAGAAAGCAGAAGTTTTGTGGAGTGTGCCAAGTACACTTATATGTTGCTTAATAAACTTATGGAATAATTTTACTCTTGTAAACCTTTGTGTAGTGTGTCTGGGTCGTGGACCCCGTGGAGTTGTTAGTGTCTCTAAGGAGTGGATGCCATTGTGTCTGTCGGTAATAGAGGACATAAGTCTATTACACTCGGAACCAATTCGCATTTGCTATAGTAAAGACTGAGTGAAAGCCAAGTATTGAACATCTACCAAAATCAGCCTTTTGCAAGGTTTGACTCAGTTTTTTACAATTTCTTCATAGAAACAACCTGAAGCATTCATCCTTCCACTCGGTTTGGTTTAGTGAAGAATTTGGTTTCAGGTGCCGATGCTTTTATTGAACATTGTTTCACTCATTTCTTCAATCAAAATTAATACACTACAGGAATTCCACAACTCGCAAACTAAATGTTTTTACAGATATCCGCTCTTCGAGTGGCACTTAAACACACACAACTATGTGCTCAGTATAGAGCCAAAACTAGCCAACCAAATACACTGTTTCATGCTTCACTCACCAAAGAGTGTTCTGCCCTCATAACAGCTCATATCAGATTTTATACTCGGTGACTATAAAAAATAGTTACAGCGCTGTACACATGAACGGCTAGCATTTTCCAACATTACAGCTTACCTACCTTTGTAGATATTCATTTTTGAAATTTTGCATCTAACAGGTTGTTCTGCTACTGAGAGGCAACCCATTTCCCTGGCTACTGTTGCAGGGAATTTTCTTCTCACTCTCATCACGTGTGCCTCAATCATTGGCGTGCTTAGCGATGGGGCATCTTAGGGTGCATGTGGCATTGAAAAGCTTTAAGGTGGCTGCCTGTGAATCCTGTTGACTTTGAGGCAAGGGTTTGAAGGGAGTCATTTACAGGTGTCTTATCTTATGATATTCCCCTTCCTCTGAGGTTTCTAAAGCCCTCACTTTGTGTTGGGCATACAGGCCATCCATACCTGCAGGTACTTATTTCCTGCTCTGATTGCATCCTGCAAGAGTCATAAACTTGAGTCAGACTCGAGTCTTTGACTTTTTAAATACTGACTAGCATACAGCACTAATTAAAATACCTCGGATTAGAATTAACAAGTCAATGAAATGACAATTGGTTTACTTGATTTGATTTTGAGGCATAGTTTTGCAATTTTCTATTGAAAACAACAAGCGACTTAAACTTACACAGTTGTTAAATATTTTGTACAATTGCATTTGGTTATACCATTGTTACCTTTTGTTATGTTCATGAGAATTGTCCTTTAATGTTTTCCAAAGTCAGGGTTTATGGGAAGCTTCAACTTAACTCAGTAATTAAATTGAAATAGAGGACGTGATGTTAAGGTGTGACCAAGTCAAATAATGCAGTGGAGTTGCTTGTTCCCACTTGGTAAATGTGTATCTTGAAATACTTTACAATAAGAGTACCTGTTTCGAGCTGTGACTTAAGCGTATCAGCGACTTGCTGTTTTGAGACTCGAGTACGGCACTACAACACAACAGCAATAATAACTATTGAGTTATCAATACACACTACACTTGTTTTGTATGAACGCGGCTCTAAACATCTACTGCAATAATACTCAAAAGCTCTTACAGAGATTCAAGAAGTCGCACAGCTGTTTATGACCCAACATCAGTATCACTTGCCGTATCCAACAAACGAAGCGCTAAGTAAACAATAACGACTGTGAAGCCTTTTGATCAACCGCACAGAAATAAAAGACACAAATGACCTTTCAAGCGAATTAATCATTTGAAGTAAATGGATTGGAATCATAAAATTGTAATTGTGAGGCTATGTACTGCTTAGTGTTTCTTTTGTGGATTAAAGTAGAGATTTTATATCTTTGTGATAGTCAGGTGTTAAATAGATGGGCTATTGTTTAAGCTTTGGCTTTTTAGTAAAGCCAAGGCAAAACCTGCTTTTGCTTGCTATATATACCGATGACTTTGAGACATGTAATCAGTTGATCTGGATACGCTGAACATACAAGATTTGTTCTGCTTCGTCGAAGCGGAGCAAATTAGTTCGCTAAGGGTGACTCAGGTGGTTTCACTCAAGTAGCTTGACTCAGGTAGCTGGTGAAGCACAGCCATGTCATTAGTATGATAGATGAATAGGTGCAGCTTCTAGGGTGACACAGGTAGTTGTTGACACAGGTAGCTGTTGACACAGGTAGCTGGTAAAGTGCAGCTGTGTCAAAAATTTCTGAGTGCCTCACGCACCCATTATAATATTGCCTCTTCTTCTCCAAGAGAAAATAACTCCTTTCACACTGTTTTTATCAATCGCTTCACACCACTGAGGGCTCTATGCCAACTGCACTGTGTTTTATGGCGGAACAGACGGAAACATACGGAAACAACATGCTCACCAGCATTATTAAAGTCTAGAAGTTTGAGATGTACGCAACATCCTGTTTGAGGTCTGTGTCTAGCTCCAGACTCTCCATAAATACGGAACACTTCCGAATACAATTTATGCAATGCTAATAAACAATAATTTATAATATACAAGCAGTGTTATCAGTCATATTCAAACTTCATTATGCCAGCCAGCTCTATTCTTGTCCCTCTCTCTACTCTACACCACTTGAGCCTTTGCCCTCCTTGCTCTACTTCTCACCTTCTACCTTGTTCTACCCATGCTTCTTCTTCTACTCCACCGCTCTCTTCCCTTTTCTTTCTCCCCACTCAATATGAAAGATGACACAGGTGTGCTGACACAGGTGTACTATGTGCTGGCAGAGAATAATGTGAGCCATCAACCAACACGGAATGGTTTGATTGACACTCCAACCACTCATATTAGTAAAATGTAACTGTTTGTAATTCGTCTGCACCTACATTACAAGAAAATATCAAATCTACAAATATCTCCAGTTTGAGAACAAATGGCCAATTTTAACCTTAACACTAGATTAATCCTTAACCATACATTAGATTAATCCTTAACCATACATTAGATTAATCCTTAACCATACATTAGATTAATCCTTAATCGTACATTAGATTAATCCTTAACCATACATTAGATTAATCCTTAACCATACATTAGATTAATCCTTAATCGTACATTAGATTAATCCTTAACCATACATTAGATTAATCCTTAACCATCCATTAGATTAATCCTTAACCATACATTATATTAATCCTTAACCATACATTAGATTAATCCCCAACCATAAATTATATTGATCCGATGGAATTTATTATGAGAAATTTTTTTTCTTTCAGTGAAGCGGTTTAGGAAGTTGGAAAATGAAAAGTCTGTAAACATACAGACAGATATTTTTTCGCGTTGTTAGATAATGGTAGATTTTGGTGGAAGTTGATAGTAAACAGGTCGTTTACTCTCCACCCTTGGCAAACAATGCGCTAGACGTCAGCCTACAGCTTTCGGTTGACTGCTGATTAGGTGAGATATTGTAGTGCGCCTCTTACCCACCCGGTATAGCTATACTGGGCCGGTACAAGATGGCCGACATAGCGGAGGAACCTTAAACTTATCTGAGAACTTAGTCAAGGCCAAGAACCAGAAGTATCCTTCCTCAGATTACCAGACAAGTGGACCGTAAGCTAACTATAGCCTGGGAGCCCTGTAGGACCTATGATTGGACCATGGAGATGAGACTCCGCCCTCTAGCCACTTGGTGCCTTCTACGTTTAGCCTATTTACCTTACCTGATTTGCTAACTATTTATATACCTGCTTGCATTGGTTGAATTACTTCCTGTGCTCTTACTGTTATACAAATTATGCTAATTACTTCCTGTGAGTCCTCCTATGAAAGGAGAGACTTTTGCCACAATCAATGCATTCATTCTCATGTCTTGCCACTATAACCTTAGTGGATTAATACTCTGTAGGACTTTGTCTTGTGAGAATAAAGCCATTATTCAAACTTCACTCTGCGTTGTTTGTGTGAGCCATGGGCTCTTGCTATACCGGGTAATTCGGTTGCCTGATTGCACAGTTGTCACTGTCGAGCAGCACAGTGTCCCCTCTGGAGAGATGTATAATACTTGAGCTTAGTGGATGTCCGTGGAACCAGGCCAGAATCCATTACAATATTTAGATTATGTTTTGTTCTTCATTTGTTTTATTACATTTTTTTGTTGTTTTATGTAAATATGTTGTTACATTAGTTACTATTCTATTATTTTTCTTGAATCTATGTTTGTTGGAGATGGTTTTCTTTTTGAATGCAGTATAGGTTTTGCTTCACTCAGGCCATGGCTAGATTTAAATTTTTAAATAAGACCAGAATAAACACTTTACATAAATAAATTGTCTAACAAAAGTTGTCGTTGCTCGAGATTAACAGTGTAAAGATTAGTTTATTGATTAATTTTGCCAAGTCCAAAGATTCTGGAGACAGCCTCATGTGCACATAATCCCATGAGTAGTAATGTAGGAGCAGATCTCGGTAAAAAGAGACCTGCCATATAAAGCCAACAACTTTTTTTGATAGTTAAATTTTTTAGATTGTTTTAAAGATCTATCAAAAATGTATTTGTTAGTTTTTAGATGATTTTTGGTGGTATAATATATATATAAATTGGAAAACAGATCTGCTAACTTATTACATTGGTGTTTTTTGGTATGAATATTTTTACAGACCTGTTACAGTATAATATCTATATAGGTATGTATGTATGTTTGGTAATGTAAATTATAGTTGGCATTTGCACAGAGCTGTAAGATATTTATTGGTTTGTTATTTGTTTATCCTGGAGGTTTCCCTCCCGATATAGATAGTGGTTGACACGGGCCCTTTGCTTGTTTACTCTTGTTGTGGTAGTGGGGTAGTTATTATGTTTATTTGATTAAAATAGTAATAGTGAGTGTAATAAAGTATATAATAATAGTGTAAGAAGTGAATGTAATGAAGTATAACATAATAAGTTGATAAGTGTAGATATAGTGGACAACGCTTGTATTAGACACTATAAAATAGTGCTCTATGAAGTCTGTAAAATTTTTAATTTGTAAAATATTTATTGATATTGCAAGAAATATTGTCACATTTGGGATGAATGATAATGAGAAGATTTTTTTCCATTTTTTAGTTCACTATTTTCTGACACAGACAGACTCATTCCTGAAAAAATTTTCAAATCTAACTAAAAACTTTATAAAATGGAGATGGAGTTGTAGTTGCTATTGAATTGTTTTCGCATACGGTGTATTGATTTTCACACTTGCAATCATTAGTTGTTTCCATAGTAGTGTTGGTTTTTGTTAGAGTAGAGATTGTAGTCACAGAAAGTATGTTGGTTGTTGGATGTGTAGTTGCTGGCTCAATTGTTGTTGTTGTTCTCCGTGCTGTAGCTCTTGATTGTTCCAAATCTAAATCGACGTAAGCCCGAGGAGATAAAACAAAGGGAAGTGTTGGATCTGTAGTTGGTAGAGTTGTTGTTGTCGGTGGTAGAATTGTTGTTGTCATCATATGAGAAGTTGGAAGAGTTGCTGTTGTTGTCATTGTAAAAGGAGTTGTTGTTGTTGTCGTCAGAGTATTGCTGTTGTTGATGATGTAGGAGTAGTTGTTGTCATTGTCCGAGTAATTGCTGTTGTTCTCTGAGTTGTAGCTATTGATCGCTCCAAGTATAAATGGATGTAAAACAAAACTTCATCGGTTTTGCAAACAAATGGATATTGGTTCATCCTATCGATTCTGGAGCAGATTGATAGTCGTCTGTCAGGAGCTATGGAACATGTGAGCACATGCATTTGATATTTTAAATTTTGATCCAAAAGATGACCCACTACTCTAACATCTGTGTTACCAAGAGTTCCATAGTGACAACCTGAAGCCCAATGGGATAAAATGAATGGAAAAGTCTCTGCTGCAATACAATGTCTGGAAAGGAGAGAGAACAATAGAAGATAAATCTGGTATTTTATTTTTTCTTAAGAAAGAGAATTTTCTTCACTCTAGTTCATGCTTTCATCATCTAGAGTTAACTGTCTCAAACATCAGCTGCACTCTGTTAATATGATGCAATTAAATCTCAGTATGCAGGATGTTGGGATTGCATCTGTCTTTGATATCTCTTCAACACATGATGCTAATGATAATTTTGTGTTGAACAGTCTTTGGAGTGTCAAAACTGGAAAACGACAAGACAAGTTCATACCTTTGACACCATCGAAATCAGTGATGATAGTAGTTGGTTTGATGTTGATCGAGCGATTACACTTTGCACGTGCAAAGTTGAATGTCTCAAATTCTTGTGACAATTGACAGATCAGAAGTGAGGCTTTGCAGTCAAATGCGCACAATTCTCTATTCCAAAACAGTTTAGCGTTTTGGGTAAGACCTTCCGTACCATTTTTAACTCCCATCATACATTTCTTTTCATTTGAACTGTATTTTGTTGGAGTATTACAGGATGATTCATTTGTAGACTTTTGACTTGTGCAAATCCAAAAGGCGTTTCAAGGGATGAAAAACCCGTAATTCAAAAAGCCAGAAGGGTAGTTTCTCACGCAGTTATTGTCATCTACATCTGTATATCATATACTCCTTTCAAAAAATGCAAAAAATAAGACATCATCTCTTTCCATACCTCCATCGGTACAATCATCAATGTTGTCGGGGTAAAAGTTTCCATTGACATTGAGAAAAAAAGCCATCAATAGCAATACGATTGTGCAACTCATCTCCAATAGGTGTATTCGCGACCTGGATTGATAATCATCTGCTATTAATCATATTTGGGATCCACATCAGTTGGCGGCAAACGCATCGATACAGGAGTTTAATTTTTATTATATAATAGTAAAAATAATATCCATCGACCAGGATCAGACCTGAGGGCAAAAAATTCCAATGTGCATTGTAGCGAGCATGTTTATTTTCACATGTGTAAGCAATTCATCAGCGAAGGTTATTGTGTTGTTGATTCCTTATTGTTACTGTTACTGTTTAACAAAATAGCTCTGTTTTCATCATTTTGGTCAATCCATTTCCAATATATCAGTATTGTACATGGAAGTATAATAATTAATAATAATAAACAACATACATAATAATTATTAATAAAATAATAAATGATGCCGAGAATGAACTGCTTTGAAACAAACGTCAGCCACGTGGGTATATATTAATTGTTTTGTTATGGATCGGTAATGTTCGCGACCTATGAGTATGCCTTGCAAATTAATATTTTGTGGCTCGTGGGGATGGTATTTTGCGCTCCATTAAAAATATTGCTACCGACCCATTCGCATTAAATAAATTGCAAAAATATTATTTATCAAATTCATTGTACGGATCAATCCAGGTCGCGAATATACCTAAAGTGCTCTTGCTTTCAGCATTGACAACTAAATGGTTTTACTCATTGACGGACGTGTCATTTATAAATAAACAACTATTGGTTTATTCATCTCACTCAGTTGTTTTTGGAGATGTGAGACAATTCCATCAGAGTGATTGGCGAAATGTAAGTACGGTTCCACTCATGTCTGAGAAAAAGAATATGTGAGGATGTCCACTGAAATATGCATAAACCTTTTAAACTCGAAACATCCATCAAATCACCAAGCTTAGCATCTTCCAAACATTGTTTTACATCAGTCAGTTTAATCGCTCTTTTTAGATTCTCAAAATATATCGTCTTGTCTTCTGGACAACAGACTTTTGGATCAAAGCTCCTATAGCAATTTAAGCATTCAAGAGGATTCGCTCTTGAAATACAATTCAACGTAAAAATCTACTTTGTATCGACTTGCGAGCTGGATCGAATCCTAACATAAAACAGAATACTTCTTCGGTAAGGAGTTGAACGAAAAGAGGATCAAATCTCTCCAAAGGGATGTGCTCAAAGTCGTTCTTTATGAATTCGGGAACAAAATCAGCTAATGTCGTGATTGACTTGAAGCCTCAATTTTTTCCAC
Organism: Cryptosula pallasiana; assembly: GCA_945261195.1. Classification (NCBI taxonomy): domain Eukaryota; kingdom Metazoa; phylum Bryozoa; class Gymnolaemata; order Cheilostomatida; family Cryptosulidae; genus Cryptosula; species Cryptosula pallasiana. The sequence continues at coordinate 42,113,464 of OX183131.1, read as the reverse complement.
TCCTTTTTTACAGCTCAGTGATGAATGATGCAGATTTTTTTTTGTCGCTTATTTTATTCAACCCTGTTCACGATTGTTGGGTCTTCATCGCTCATTGTGTCGTTTGAGTCGTTATCATCAGCATCAAGACTGAATGCGTATGAATAACCTTCTGCTATTGCAAGTAATCTATCTTTTAAATACTGGTAAGATAGTTTTTTTTGAGATGTAGGTAGTAGATAGGGATTTAATCCAGCACCTAAATTTTTTAACATGTAGGGAGTCGTTAAATCATCAGACGAAAGTGCCAAAAAAACATCTATTCATTCATCATGCACCAACAATCCCATTTTAGCAATTTTTAAAACTAATCTTTTGTCAATCCAGTCTATAGCATCTGACATTTCTTGTTCACTAGGTACAGCGCCTTTCAACTCAATGTATCTGTCACAAATGGCACATTGTCGATCGCTCCGGAAACAGTGACAGTTTAATAATGATAGATTTGTCGCTTGCTTGTAAAAACTACCTCCTAGTGCACAGTATACACATTCTTCCGTAAAAAAATCTCCTCAACATTTCATCGGAGACTTCAGCCAAAAAAGTCTTGTCTCCTATAACTAAGAAACTTCTCGGTGCAGTCTTCAACACACAACATGTTTGTTATTATTCCGTTGAGCTACAAAACGTGAATGAGGTGTCGTCAAACAAGAATATGTATTTAATCTTTGAAATTTGTAATTATTTTGTTTGTTCATTTTTGAGGTTAAGTGTGATAAATATTGCATTAGCTCAGGTAGATTCTCATAACACCTTTAATCACAACTTAACAATCATAGATTGGACCGCGCTTTAGTTCCGATGAGCATTCGGTAAATTTTCTTTCTTTACACTCACTGCAGTAAATGAGATGTCAACATGGAAGAAAGATATGATTGGTGGGGACGTTTTTCAAGTGACAGACACACATTGATCAAGTCTAGTTTGTTCCGAGTGATCTTCATTTTTTTATTGACTTTATTGCCTTTATAGCGTCTAATAAAATTTTGTCACCACACGCTCCCGATCTACTCTCATCAAAAACATAAGTATCATCATCCTTCAATTTTTTTGTGGATTCCCATCGGAAGTATTCGTATTTTCCAAAGCGTGTAAAGCTTCAATCATCAATCCTGTTCGCTCAAAAGGCTTTCCACTCAACATCAACACTTTTTCTACATTGTTTCGATTATGTCCCAGTTTTTTGCAAATACATTTCGTTGTCTCTTTTTCATCGAACTGAGCTAAATGATCTTTTTTTTTCATCGATGTGACTAAAAGCTCTTGCTCACATTTTGTTGAATTGTCCGTTTGTTTGTGAACTTCTTCAACGTATTTTTCTCCCTTACTCATAAGTAAAAAAAAACAGTCTGGAAACCAACGACAGTGTTCCACCCACGGTATATCATTCTCTTTCCAATCTTTGAGCTCTCCTAAACAAAAAAAATATCTTACACTATCGCCAAAACCAGTGTAGAAAAACCTGCATTAAAAAGGAGTTTCATAGAAACTTTACCCTTCTGCCGCTTGAAACTTTCATCTTTTGCCGACCCAGGAGCAAATCTGATTGCACCAGCATGATCAATCAAGGTACCCAGAGGTATAACTTCTGCAGTCAAACGAGTCAATTGCCTGTTTGTTTGTTCTTCGATCGTATAACTTTTGACAACGGAGATGTTTGTCATTTCTTCCTCAGTTAGTTTCCTAGGTCTGTACACTCAATTGTGAGTCAATAGCCCTTTAACAAAACAACAAAATGAAAAACTTTTAGCATGCTCTATTGTTGGATGTTTATCTTCGTTCTTTCATTTTAGTAATATCCCTCTGCAGAACGCTCACTAAATGCTATTTTCTTTTCCGAGATTGTAAAATCCGGACATTGCCATGTTTTCACCAGAGTGTCTACCTACATGACTCCAGTTTGTGACAAATGACTTTCTTTGATAATTCTCATCGAGCATCAAAGTCTCTCTTTCAAAAAATGAGAGCTCATTGTAAATGGACTTGATGAGTCCTTTCGGGAAAGCTCCGCAATTGTTCTTTGTAATTTTAATGACAGTAGACTACAGTGGTTGTCCGGATAAGTTGCAACGACATAAATCAATGCATAAATTATAAGAAAAGAACGTTGTAAAAACAACGAGTTGGTGTTGAGTAGAACATTGGCTTTCCATCGAAAAGGGATCCCAGCATTATCAAAGACATTTTGACATTTTTTCATCTTCGTTTTCATTGTGGATGGTATTCGCTAAGTGTTTGTTGTTGAATGCACGACACATGATTTTTATACAATGGTGACTTGTTTTTAGTTGTGTACAAAACAACAAGTAGTACCTCGTCAGTTATTGCTCAAAGGGGAATTTATGCTGAAAATTGAACTTCTCCCATTTTCAATGATTGATAATGTGAAATAAACAAAAAAATGATATAAAATATAATGAAAAAACTAAAAAAAGGACTAAACTTTGAGTTTTTTTGATGTACATTTGAATAGATTACAATTAATATGTTTATAAAGACTTCCGTTATAAATAAAGTTGTTTTTGGATTTAGGTGAATGTTATGTATAGTTGTTGGAATGTGAACTTATTCCTGCTGAAGAAGGAGCTAGAATAAATAATAAGAAAATGTGTCACTAAAGTTTGTGGTTGTGATTTACGACTACATAAATAATATCCATTACTGGACTATAAACAAATAGTTTTACAACTTACGTAACCTTGAAACCTTAGTGATATTTGGATAAGTGAGGATTGGATGACTTTTGATGACAAAGATATCAAATCATTGTAACTGTAAAATAAAAAAATACGTTTTATTAAAGCTAAACGTCCTACGTAAATACAAGAGATAATAAGTAATTAGAGCGCGGTTGTTAGCTCTTTGACCAAAAGGTAATTTTGTCAACAACTAAAACTATGTAGTTATGAGAGCAAACCAGATAGGTTTACAAGTACAGCTTTTTAGAGCGCAACTAGGTGAGTTTTTCAACTAGTGTTTAGTAATTATTTATTATTTCTTACCTTAATGCCGAAAGTCCTCCTCGTAGTTGTAGTAGTAGATGTTGTTCTTTCAGTTGCTGTTGTGGGAGTGGATGCTATCTGTGTGAAAACAGTAACTCTAAAATAGCTCAATTTGCACTAATTGATCTTGCACGAAAATCCTGATATATTATAATGAGATTTTCGTGTGTAGAAATTGTTTTTTTTGCGCGAAAATCTCTTTATAGCATATAAGGATTTTGGTGCAAAAAACGGTTTCTTTGTGTGAAAATCCCTTTATAATATAAATGAAGATTTTTGAGCGAAAAGATTTTTTTTGTTTGCACGAAAATCATGATATATTATAAAGCAATTTTTGAGCAAAAAACAACATTCTTTGTGCAAAAAAACAACATTTTTCGTGCAAAAAGAACAGAATTTTTCACGCAAAAATCCCTTTACAATATAAATGAAGATTTTCGCGCGAAAAATGTTTTTCATTTGCGTGAAAATTCTTATAAATTATAAAGAAATTTTTGCGCGAAAAACAACATTTTTCACGCAAAAAAACAACATCCTTTGTGCAAAAAAGAAAACAAAATTCTTTGCTCAGAAGTCTCTTTATAATGTATATGAAGACTTTGCCGCAAAAAAATTTTTGTTCACGCAAAAATCCTAATACGTATATTATAAAGACATTTTCACGCGAAAAGCAAGATCTGAAAGATCCTTCTAATTCGAACCTTTCCTGCTTAGCAATAAACACTGCCGGAATACTGAACTTTTGTCATATAAATGAAAGAATAATGATTGGAAAGTTTCAACCACTTTATCTAAACCCAACACCATCGCTTTTTGGAGATAACTTACATTGAAACACCAGTCGAGGATATCTATAAAAACTTTTCCATTGTCCACTACAATGTTGAAATATTTGGTTACAGACGACAAATCAGATCTAGCGTGAGTAAAGGGGAAGCTGACAAGTAAGGACCATTGCAACTCAATGTGTCAAGGCTGGTGATCTTCATGGGTTTCCATCAGAAAAAGCAACAGATGTTTCATCTAATCAAATTTCCCACTACTATAACAGCTGAAAACGCTAAACAAGTAATTAGGTTAATAAGAAGCAAAACACCTCAGTTGCTCAACATGATCGGTATCGCAACCCTCTCTCAGCTTCCTGTAGGTAGTGTAATCAGTTTTGAATCTCCTCAACATTTAACTTTACATAATGGAGAAATGGTAATGAACGCGCTACTAGTGAGCTACAGATGTTTGCAATATGATGGATTGATGATGGGAGTTCTGTACATAACCAAAAAATACGCTGCTTGCATAAAAAGAATTGAAATGGGAGTTATCTTTTTACAAAATCGAGAAGTTAGTGGATTTGGAAACTTTCAACATGACATCGTCGCATTCAAACCAATGCAAGCTATGGAGGCAGCACAACAGATAACCAACAAACCTGATGAGCCTGATGAACGGATGAACTTCTTGACAGCAGGGTGTTACTGCTTTCAGCAGGAAATGTCGCTTTTACCGTTTCGGAAGAACCTAAACTACAAGACAAGAATTGCGATCGAGGAGTTCAAGACGATTGATACAACTTGGTGAGTGATTCATTTGTTTTATATAAGATAAACTATCCATTATAAATAATACTTCAACCCAGTTTAGTCGAAATAATTTATACGTCAAGTAATTTTTTGTTTTAGATATAAAAAGATACAGCTGATAAAGGGAACTAAACAAATACATCATTATCATCCAAGACTCAGTAAAAGTCCACTACAAATAGCAATGTGTTGATTAGTCAAACACAAATTACTGGAACTCTTTACTAACAAACAAATATTTTATTTATTCAAAGCTTATTTGCTATATGCTACTATTATTTACTTTCTATTACAAATATTATCCATTTTACCTAGACTTCTTACACTATTATTATGTACTTTATTACGCTTGCTATTACGGTCTTAATCAAATGAACATAATACCTAATCCACTACCAAAACAAGAGTAAACAAGCAAAGGGCCAGTGTCAACCACGATCTATACTGGGAGGGAAATCTCCAGCATAAACAAATAACAAACCAATAAATATCTTACAGCTCTGTGCAAATGTCAACTATCATTTACATTACCTATATAATATTATATTGTAACAGTTCTGTAAAAATATTCATATTAAAAACAACAATGTAACATGTTAGCAGATCTGTTTTCCTATGTATATACATATTATACTAACAGAAATCATCTAACAACTAACAAATACGTTTTTGACAGGTCTGCAAAACAACCCAAAAAATCCAACTATCAAAAAACTTTTTGGGGTATACGGCAGGTCTTATCTTTACCGATATCTGCTCCTACATTAATACTCCCGTGTTTACAAGTATACTATCACCCCATGGTATTATATCACAATCAAATGTTCAGATTCGCAAAAGCATTCAAAATAGGTCAGTTTGTGAAGTTCTTTCTATGCAACTGCATAAGTCAAAGGGCTTGCTTTGTTTTCCGCAAGAGCTTTTTGATGATAGAAGTTTTTTGAGAAAACAAAAAATATCTCTCTGGAGTATACACTTCAACTTCAATGATCACCTCATAAAGTAATGTGGTGGATTTTTATGACCACAAAGTGTGTGCAAGGTCTCCCTGTCTACTGCAAAGTGTCAAGCATGCCTAAATTAAGCCTGGCAATGCTAGAATCCTTGTAGAAAGGAAAGATATGGGCACTACCAGCCCTGCAGAATCACTAACGTTCCTGTAGCAATTACTACCAGCCCTGCAGCAGTCAGTACCGGCCCGCAAGTATCACTACCGCTACATAAACTGCAATAACCTTGACAGTAAAGTTTAACATAATATATGCAAGGCATATGCAAAACTGTAATTGTAAAACAGATAGTAAATACAACTATAAATGTTGAAAACAAAGGTATCTCTGCCAGTTTGGGGTAGCTGTGACCCTGCTCGGGGGGCTTTACAAAAGCCCAGAAGGATGGCCAAAGATGGTGAAAGTGGCGAATGTCCTTGGTGGCCACTCCAAAGCGGTAAAATTGAGTACCCTTCACAAAAGAGAGGCATCCCTATCTCAGAGTTGTCTGAAAGAAGTAGGAGACAGTCTGTGCTTCCTACCACGATCTGGGGTAAGAGAAAAGCTGGTAAACACAGACAGAGTGTAGGGAACAGAGTCGAAAGCGCCAACTCTCTCCCCAGGAAGCTATTGTCCCTTCATCTCATCCAACTGACTGCCTCCCAGTGCCTCAGATGTCTGGCAAACAGTCACTAAGCTCTGCCCCCACCACTTCCCACTGCCACTTAGCAACGGTAGCACCCAATGTGTGTCTCACTCCTGATCAGGACATTGTTATTGTTGCAGATGCGGAGTCCTAGTCAATTGTGGACGTGAAGCCGAAGTTGGAAGTACATTTGGTACAGATCACGCCACCCCCCAGTGCTGGAGAAGAAGGCTCTTGATGAGAAACTGACATTAGAGGATGAGCCAAGCACCACATACGCCAGAGAAGGAAAAGAGAAACCCCACCAGGTGGCGTATGCTACGCTGGGTAGCTGCCCCTACGGAAAAGCAAGTTGAGAGTCTGGTACAGATAGCTGTGCATTTTTTTCGTCCCAAGTGCCGTTATGAGTCCAAGTACAACAGACAATTGAGGATGCATGTACCTTAGCATTATCTCCAGCACTACTGTTGCTGCAGATATGGCAGCGAAAGCTGAGACGCTGTCTACTTGCATCAGGCGAAGTTTGACGCACCGGGAGACCAGATGCACCACTTTAAGACTTGCATTATATACATGGTTGACAGATTATGTTTTATTTGTTTCTGCCAGTTTATACAGTGGGCAGACCCCCCCAAGATTCAGGAAGTGCATACTTATACACGTAGGCTAAAAAAGGCTGCCGCCGCACTTCCCTACGAAGAGCTAAAAAGAATGTGAAGAGAACGGTGAACTCTGGACCGCCTCCCTCCCTCCAGACTTACTGGATCCCAAAAGAAGAGGTGTGCCCTAGTACGGAACTGCTACCTCCTGAGCCAGTAGAGCAGCTTACTCAAAAGACTGGAGAGCCCAGCCAGCCAGTAGTGCCTAAAGTGTCGCTACAGCTTTTACAAAACAGCAATCGGCTTGCTGAGGTGGTTGAGAACCACATCCTGACATTGCGAGATACGCTGCAAAAGTTGAGATGCCTTATTATAGGGCAACGACTAATGGAAGAAGACCGTACCCTCGCTATGAACGAGGACATTATTGCAACAACAGAGATGAGCCGCCTGCAGCAGCATCAAGCGTAGAAATTCCGCCATGGTCTGTTTCATACAGACACTTTTCTGATATTTATATGGTCACCTTTATGCTACTATTTGTATTGGTTATACAAAGTATAAATCTATCTGAGTGCAGGTGATACTCAACATTTATGCTATTCTCTTTGCTATGATTAATTAAAGACCAGGCGAAAATGTTTGTTGTGGAGATAGGAATATAGTGGATTTTCATGACCCATAAGTGTGCGCAAGAATGCACTGGCAACTGCAGAGTATCAGGCATGCCTAAATTGAGTCTGGCACTGCCAGAATCTTTGTAGAAAGGAAAAATAGTGGCACTACCTGCCCTGCAGCAACCACTACACAAAAATTTTCTGCACAGACATGACAATTACTAACAGCTATTTCTATCTGCTTATTTATCCCTTTCCACCAGTAAATTGATCGCAGCTGACTCTTACACCTCGCCATGCCCAGGTGGTTCTCATGAAAAATCTGGATGAGCTTACTTTGATAACTCTCTGGCACAACTGTCTTCCCACATCTCAACACCACATTACCAACTACACTGACTCGTCTCTTAATCTTTGATAGAAGTCGTAAAACTCAATTTGACCAACCCAATTGTGTTTCACCATTTGACACAATTCCTTTATGATGACATCATTCTTACAGACAATTAAAAAACAAATTTTCTTAACAGCAGAAATGCCTGCCACCAATTCACTCTCCGCATCTGCAAATGATCGACCTGCCATAGGCCATTGTGACAGCCCATCAGCTACAGTGTTCAAATCTCCTTTTTGATATTCGATTACAAAAGAGCATACCATTAGCCTTGACCTCCACCTAGAAAATTTATGACCTGCTTTCTTGTTATTAAAACCATATATTGTAGTCAAAGGACAATGGTCAGTAACTAAAGTGAAATGCTTACCCCATAAATAAACATGCCAGTGTTCAACAGCCCACAAACAAGCGACAGCTTCCAGCTCTAGAATACTGTACTTTTCCTCAGTTGTTGTCAAGGCTTTGGAAGCAAAAGCAACCACACGCTCACTACCATCTGGATAAACCTGTGATAAAACCGCCCCTAAACCCTTCATACTTTCATCTGTTGTCACTTAGGCAGGAGGATGCTCGTCGAAAGCCGATAGTGCCGTACTACAAAACAAATTTTGCTTGACCTCATGTATGCACGCTCGCAACTCAAGACTCATGTTCGATGGTTCATCATTAGGCCAAAGAGCTTTTCGAATGGGCAAGGACAGCGCAGCCAAGTTTGGAAGATGTTTATGGTAATACTGAATTAGACCAAAGAAAGTCCGAAGTTCACCAGTTGTTGTTGCTTTCATTCCAGCGATGGCAGCTAGCTTGTCCACTTGTGGCTCAATAACTTCACCATAAAGTAATGCCCCTAAGTAGTTCACTTTTGGTCGACAAATGACACACTTGTCGTAGATTAGCTTCAAATTGACACTATCTAGCTTTTGAATCACCTGCTTGAGCCTTCTTGTATCGTGCTCCTGCTTCGATCTACCATACACTAGAATATCGTCTAGATAGCACTAAGCTCCCTCCTGTTTATCCAAAACAATACCTTCATCTTATGAAAGAATGAAGGTGCTGATGCCGGGCCATATGTTATTCTTTTGAATCTAATCAAGCCCTCATCTGTAAAGAATGCAATTAAATCCCTTGAATCAGGATGCAGGGCAGTGGTACTTGGCTATATGCTCCTTTTAAATCAAGAGTAGCGAACACCGTGGCACCAGATAATGAGTTGAGTATCTCCTCAATCTTTGACAGTATATGACAATCTATGACAACAGATTGGTTCACCCTGAACAAGTCAACACAAAATCTGATGTCATCACTATCCTTTTTACTGATGACAACAATAGGTGATACCTACTCTGAAGCATCTATAGGTTCTATTATATCTTCTAACAACAAACGTTGCACTGCAGCAGACACCTTACCCCACAAATTCAGAGGTATAGGAGCCGCTTGGCAGTATGAGTAGTAAATTCTGTTTCAACTTGACTTAATGAACAAACTTGATGACATGACAGTTTGCGCTCTGTACAAGGGCAAGCAATGAAAATCTTGTAATTACATCCATACCAAGTATGTGTGTGCCATGTTCTACCTTATACAAATCCACTTCACAGGAATTTGCTTTAACAGAAACACGCCCATTAGCTACCTCACACACCGCGATTTCTCCGCCTGAGTAGTTTGCCAAGCGCTTCTTAGGTTCCTTTAACACCACAGACATAGGAAAGTACTTTTGATATACATCAGGTGGAACTATGGAAAACTTTGCACCAGCATCTACTTGAAACAAAATGTTTTCACAAGTATTATCAGACACTGAAACATATGCATTCGTCATAATAGCACTGCCACTACTATCTATTGAGTCACTGCTGTTAATGTTAAAACAGTAAAATGAGTCATCTCTGTCTATACTGTCACAATTTGCTACTGAAAACCCACTAGTTTCATTAGCAGAAACAATCTGATTGGTCTTAGCAATGGCATCAGCATGCCCACGCTTCTTACTGTTAGCAAAGTGACCAACAGCCTTGCAATCACGGCATACTTCACCTTTTGCAGCAGATCTTGGGTCGGTCGATTTATGACCCACTTTGGAACAAGCATAGCACACTACTTCACCGTCAGTAACACCAACCTTTGTAGCTCTATCTTACCTAACCTCAGTATATCTGCTTGGTTTACTTATAGCATGAACTTCAGAAAAAATCGTGGTCATACTACTACCATGAGACTCACTGCCAGTTACTGTACGTGTATCTCGGCTCACTGCCTCTATGGCCATGACTGTAGATATTGTTGTATCCAATCATAATAATGCCTCCTCAGGAGCTTTTTTTGCAGACAAGTACAAGAGTGTTTCACAAAGTTTGTTCAAATGGCACTTCTCAATCATCTGATCTCTGAGCACATCCTGCTCACTAGCTGCTCCATAGTGTGTAGTTACAGCCAGAAATAATCACATAACCTTCCACGCTCTCATTGGCCAGTTGACTACGTTGTCTAAATCTTACCCGCTCAGCTACTTCATTGCACACCGGTGTAAAATGTCTCTTCATAACAGTTATAGCAGCAACACAAGTGTCATCACTAACAGGCATGTTGAAAAACAATCTTTGGCCTTCCACACCAAAATAATTAATCAAATAAGCCTTCTGTGTCTGCTCATCCGCTCTTCCCAACTGCGCCATAGTTGCATAATTGTCATATATCTTTATCCAAGTAGTCCATGGTATGGGCGGCTCTCCCTCCTGAGGTGCTCAAAAATGGAAATGGTGGTGCAAATGCCATTAGTAAGAAATGATTACTTGCTGCAGGAGTCCGTTGACTAGCTAGTTGCTCTGTATCAGACACCCTCGTCGCCAAATGTTATATTTAAGATAAAATAATGTTATTGATTTGTCTTGAGCACGTGTATTTAACAGCCATTAGTTAACTTACAGCTAGTAACACTACTGTCATGCTCAACTACTACTGACATCAAGTGAGCATAGCCTACTGGAAGAAACCTAAATTTTACAAATTTGCACTGCAGTTTATCAATGCTGAATAAGAAAACAACTTTGTATCAATAATTTATCTTGCTAAAGCTGTTTTCAATACTTCAAACAATCTACATAAACCCACTCCTGTGCCCAGAGGTTAGACTTAATCAGCATGTATTATACACAAATGTCTATTAGAAAATTGAAAATAGTTTCACCTGAATGCCTTGACAGTTTATGGCAATAGGTTGATGTGTCGACATACAATTGGCAAGTTAGTAGCTAGACCTAGCCTAACTTGTACTTCTTTTGGTTACTGATAGTTTTACAAGCGTTGTTGGAAACTTACTAGTTCTGATTGGCAATTAGAGCTATTTGGCTGAAAACCAGTTGTTTTTCATGGACTATAAGCTATCTAGTTCTTCATAGGTACAAGAAATGGTGAAGCTTGAGTTACGCGTCGGGTTCTTGACTTCGTATGTGGTGATACTAGTATTCTGCTACCACCAGCTCAGTTACATCATCAACCCATCAGAAGATTTCAATAAGCAGCTGAGGGATGCAGAAGTTCAGATCAGGTCACTGGTCAACAAAAATTACGAGTTAAGAGGGGAGTCTGATAGACTAAAGTAAGGCTAACCTATTGTGTGAGCTGTATCATGATAGATCTATTGTGCCAACTTGTTCTGTAAATACTCCGATTCAATTTCCTATACCTAGATCGATAGTTTTATTGTTGTTCAACGTTATTTAAAACAACAGCATTTCCACAGCATAGTTTGTCCATTAATTTAAGAAAAGATGCCTGAGCAGAAAAAAATGTAACATACATCATGGTCTCATTTTAATTTCTTAAAAAATGTATTTTCTGGTTATTGTGATAGTTGGATTGCTATGCAGTTGATAAACAGGATTTCTTGCGTTGTTAAGGTAGAGGAAAGAGCTCATTCAAGGCAATGAGTTGTATTAGTAAACTAAAACTGTTAGATATTATAGCTGAATGATTTCTTTTTGAATAGTTAGCTATGAACTGAAGCAGTAAAAAATTATGAAACTTTTGCAACAGTTTTTGGCAAGAATTCTTTTGCACCAGTTGTTTTCTTCACATCTCTATTGTTACTAGTTGCTAGTTACTAGTTACTAGTTGCTACACTGATTTGATGAATATCAAATTAGCCTATACCTCTACCACCAACTTCTTATAAACGATTATTTTGTAAGCTTTAACACAATTGAAGCGACAACTCGCACTTTTGAGTCAAGATCCATTCCCAAGTTTTGTTTAGGTTTTAATTAGCATCTTTTGAGTCTGCTGCTTGAAGAAACAAGAGTACCTAACCCAAGAAATCCCATATTGCTTACAATGCTTATAATGCAGCCCTCCGACGCAAAAGTACACAGAAAAGTTCTTTCAACTTTCATAATCAATTATGATATAACACCCAATAAGATAGGGTTACCAACAATATAATGCTGGCACATAAGTTGTAGGTTTGTACCCACAATCTGTTTGATAAGCCCCTTAGACAGGGTAGATTCCTTAGGTGGGTTGAAATAATCCTTGTTCCCAGTTTTAGTTAAAGGAAACTTTACAGTTTTAATTCTGATGCACCCAAAAGCATTTTACTTAGGTATCTTTGTTATATTTGTGTATGTGCAGTTTATTTGATAAAATAATTTTAAGCTGAGTAATTTCTGTATTTCATGAACAAGGAGAGAAACACCTGCAATATACCCCAATCATGCCTTTCAAATTCAGAATCACCAACCATCATTACATCTACAGTAGATTGTTTTACAATTGTTCCAAATGGAACTTAAAAATTATTCTAGTGTCTAATAACCATTACGCCAATTTTTCATATCCTCTTCTCACTAAAGCTTTGCACTGAAAAACGACTTCACTAACTTGGTGCGTAAGTTTCTCTTTTGCTGTTTAAAGAGAATACATGGCAGAAAAGTTCCAGACTCAACTAGACCATGTCAACCGAGAACTTGAACAAACTAAAGCAGAACTGAAGTTGGCAAAACTGAGGAAAAATGATTGTCAAAATAAGGTAGTTGAGTAGATGCCAAATCTATGCATTTTATGTAAATTTTTATGCTAACTCAATGTGGATGTGTTACTGTTACTCAGTTTAATATCGGACTTAGCATCAGATGATAAAGTAAGAATTTTCCGGTAATACATTAAGAGTATTCGCGACCTGTTCGTCGAACAAAATAAAAAAATGATAGGTGTTCGTAGTTCTATATGTCGCGTAAGCAACGGAACATTAGTTTAGAACAACATAATATTCAATGAAATGTTATAGTTTACCGAACAAATCATAAAGAAGATATCTCCCAATTTTCAAAATAATTATGAAAATAATAAAATTTGAACTGCTACAACCCGGAATAGTTTGTCAAGCTGCCCTTTAATTTAGTAAATCTTGAACGCTTATATTATTTTGATTTATTTTTCAAGGATATAAAACCGGTCTATGAAAATGAAAAAGATCAACTCGCTCAATATTATTTATTTAGTGTTCAGTTTCATTCGCAACCTACGAACAATACAAATAAATACTTGATGATTAACTTTTTTATTCAGTGAGCTACTTTTTGTTGACCCACGGGTTCCGAACAAAATGATTATTTATTGATTAAATTTATTGCCGGTCTGATTATTTTTATTGCAATGTGTTCGGCGAACAGAGGTCACGAATACTCTTAATATCTAAAAGCATCAATAATATCAATCAGCCACCGCATAGCAATATTGAATTAATAAAAGGTCTCCATTTGTTGATATTGCTATGAAACATAACCTTTATCCTACCTTGAACAACTCACGTGTTTTAATGCTCCTGCTTATGACCTGCTTATCCAGAACTGTTTCAGCCAATAACGTTTACAACCTGTACAACAGATCAATCCAAATTTATTAGATGTTTTCTCTTCCAGCCTCCAATCGGAGTCGATACCTCAGGCCAAACAACTAGTTCTGATACTAGGCTGGCACTAATCTTTATTAACTCTATGTACCAAATGCAAGCAACGTGTATGAGAGTTCTTGTTTCACGTATTAAAGTCTTGACTTTTGGTGTGGGCCATTTACATCTACGATGTTCTTACATTACCTGCACAGGTTTTTGACACAAAACGTAATTTGGTTTTTCCGACAGCATACACTAAAATACATCATTTGGTTGTCAGCAGAGAACTGCACCTGCAAAAGGGTATAGAGACATGTTAGATTATTTTTTGTGAAAAGTGAATCCATAAGAAATTGGTAAGCTGTCGCAAACTAGACAAGTCATATTTTTAATTTTGTATATTTTCTTTTGTTAATGGCGTTATTGGCTGTGTGGTTTCTCATTTTTGTTAGATTATATCTGATGGTCTCATTGCAAGTGAAGAAAGGATGAAGGGGGCGGAAGGGGGGGGGGGGGGGGTTGGGGAGGGGGCGATACAGTTCACCCATAGTCAGGGAAAAGTGGAGCTATCTTCCTTCTAAATTGCATTCTCTACTGTTTGTAACCATGGTTGTTGTTAACTTTGGCTTTCTTTGCTTCAGTTTGCTTTATTTCATTCAACCTAACAACAATAATAACTGTTATATATCATTTAAGCTGTTCTAGCCAAATAGAAGTGCAGACATATGCATTATGAAAACATTGACTAGGGTTTGTAGAAAATATTGTGGTGTTTCATGCTGTTACTTTACCACTCTAGTTTTCTTTTTGATTTCAAGAATACCACATAGCTGTAGTACTTCTCAATTTTTCTTTTACAGACAATCAGATTTATTGGATTCAAAAGATACATGGCCGAGCTGAAAAGTTTGCAAACCAAACATATTGCAAAAAAGGCCCGCACAGGTAAGAAAGGATTTAACCTCTACATCAGGTAAGATTTTAGTCTTTTTTCAGCGGATAAAAGTGGCCGAAATATTTCTGGTGCCAGATCTTTGACAGAAAACTAATTCATCATTGTATATTGATTTGTTTATGGTCTCCGGAATAGGTTGGTTTCAATCTCAGATAATCGTGAGATGTGTACTGACAGCGGGCAGCGCAAGCACAGAGCTTTTAGCACACAACGACACCGATTTGTTCGGTTAAGAGAACCGGAGTACCATATACAAAATATCTAACAAAATAATTATCACAAGTATATTGACAGCAATTACTAAATTATCAAGTATAAAAGTTTTATAAAAAAGTATTAGTGCCCCTAGTCAACAATCTAATTAGAATTATTTTCTTGTCAAAGTGAAGGGAAAGTTAGTATTTCTGTTAAATTCTGATCCGTGGAGTCCCTCCTCTGCTTCTGAAGAGTCAGTACCAAATAATATTTTTAACATCTCTAAGCCAGCAACTGCATCTGCTAGCTAAAAAGAAGAGTCTGTCCGCAAGCACTCTGTAGATCTTTAGGTTTAGGGATAGATAAAATAGAATACTTTATGCATAGAGGAACATATCCTGAGTAATTTTTCCTGTACTTGTATAAGCACCTAGTTGATACCTGAATATACCACTTCTTTTTGACGGAGAATGTTCATAGTGATAGATAGTGGAGAAATTTTCCTGGTTACACTAAATAAGGCAAGGGAGGAAGTTGGTGAAGAGGATTAGCGTAACTACAAATGTCTTTCATTTTTAATACATGGTTTACTCTGACCACTCTGCTCTCATTTTGAACCAGAGTGGGCACATTAACATAGGAAAATGCAGAATCGAGGTACAAAACCTGGAGTTACAGATATCTATATGCTTTGACCTGCACAATGAAAATATATTGCAAGTTCTTTACTGTGGTCATCATAACAAGTATACTGTTTACTGATGTTTGTCTCCACCAATAACCTTTGAACAATTGGGAAAATCAATGTGTTTCATTGCCACCAAAAAAGTAGAGTTTTAAATTAAATGTCACCATTTAATAGAGCATGGGTCTATGCAAGGAAATTTTTGTTTTACGTGGAGTTGGGAATTGTGTGAGGCAGCAGAGAGGTATCTAAGCCAATCCAACCTAGCAGAGAATAAAAAAGATGCAGAACTCTTGTAGGAAACTGGGAAAACGTATTTAATGAATTCTTTCTGTCCTGTTATGTTTTAGGTGCAGACCCAAGTTTGGACCATGAAAGGGCCAGGTTTAAACTAGCCAATAACATCAAAGAACTCTGGTACTATACCAAATCTCAATTAGGCAACATCAAGTCTGACGATGCTGGAAGAGTGTTGGTAGACATAGGCCATCGTCACCGGTGAGTACGGGGATGTTTCTTTCATCCCTGTGGTCTATGTTTTTGTGTCTTAGAAATTACAACAGCTTTTGGTTTCTATGAAAGCCTTTGATATTTTTTGTTGATGTATTGATGAATTTTTTCATATCAAGTTTTTATTCTGTTTCTTACTTGCATTTTGCATTATCTGTTGAGTTCGAGCAATGCCCCCAAATGCTTATATGTAGGCAGGTTAAAGAATTGAAAAAATCATTATTTGTGTGTTTTTGTGTTTGAAGGTGGATTGAGTTAGTTCTATCAAATCTCTCACAAGTAGACAACAACGAAAGGTGGAGGGAGCAGGAGCATGCTGACTTACAAAGCATCATGCAGCGACGTCTGTATTACCTACAGGTGGGAGAGACTAATGTCACAGTAACTGCCAGTTACCTGTGACAGCTCTCAGCAACTTGTATTTGTTTGCATTGCAGAATCCGATGAATTGCACTGAAGCTAAAAAGCTAGTCTGTGATTTAAGAATACGATGCGGGTTTGGTTGTCAGCTCCATCATGCGGTCTATTGTTTTATGATAGCCTATGGTACCGAGCGCACCATGATAATGAAGTCAAAGGTAAGACATTAGACATACTTGTGCACATGAGAGACCACTGCATCACTCAGTGACAACTTAGTCACCTCAGCAGTTTTCTCAGTATGACATTTCTTTTAGCACTAATACTCAATAAATATTGCATCATTTGACTGGGTTGTAAATACAGTGAAAAAACAAACCATAAGAACATATGGCCGAATCCTCGCAAAAAAATTGTGCAGTTTATTTCTGCAACACTTGAAGATATAAGATTGTGTACGGATGGAAACCATCCAAGATTTTCGGTGGCCTGATTACACCATGAATTGAGAGCAAACTTGGAAGTTATGAAATTGGGGACGTTGTTGAAAAGAAAAGTTTTGAAAAAAGGAGCGAAAGTTTTGATTAGGTGTTTTTCATCGGCAGAGCAGAACAGCAATGCATCATGCTTTTTTGCATTGCATCTTACAATTACATTTATGATTATTTATACACCCCAGGTTTTATTACCGTGATCCCAAACCCTTGAAAAGTTTATTTAAAAAATTTTCAGGTTGAACGCCAGTACGATTTATTGTGTATGATATTACTCATTCCAAAACTACTAAAACAGTGTTCCAGTATTTGGCACCTCCTAACATAGCTCTGGACTAGTCTGCCTTTCCCACACTTATTCTTTATGGTTAGTTTAACTCCATTTGGATAGAAAAATTTGATCTTTAAAACTAAAGTTTATTTGAGAGAATTGCAATCCAGAAACACTAGAGTTTGGGCTGACAAAAAATTCCTAATTGGTCAAAGACTAAAGGCTTGGCTACACAGGCCGATGTTTGGCATGGAAAGGCCTTGCGATAGGTGTGTCCGATACTTCGGCACATCGTGGGGCCTGTTCGTGAGCATAACCAACATGTTGGTCTATGCCCAATGCCAAAGGCACATCGACATTCTCTGATTGGTTGAAACAAAACGTTTTCCCAAGCTCATCCAGTTTAACCATTTACAACGTATTTCCGTTAAAATTGGTTGTCCACAACGAGCATCTACTTCAAGTTCCAAAGGAATTTTTATGTTATAGAATTTGAACAGTGAATTCAGTCGAGTGAATCTACCTTACATGGCTCTTATAATAGTGGTAATAGATAATTTCAACATTACTGAGTATAATTATAGTGAGAACTAAATTTATCATCAAGTACAACAATATCTTAAAGATTTAATAATAAATAAAACCAAAAACATTATTGAAAGTAATGCTTTTATGGTGAACAACAGCCTACATCACAGTGAAATTGTTTTTTAATTATTGTTATTATTGTAATTATTATATCTGGGAAATAAATAATTCGTTGTCGGAAATGAATCAGGCAAAAGCCTGCATTTTGTGCCGTATGATTGGCTAGTTCAATCGCAGTTCGCCAATGTGCTCTATTACATCGTCAGGTTACATAGGCCTGTGTAGCCACCTGCACATTATCACGATCCATCGTATAGGTACGTCGGCACCGAAACATCGGTGCAGTGCAGCCACGCCTTTACCCTGTGTGCGGAGTTCCTTGCTATCAGTGAATGCTAACCAATTTATAAACATCTGTTCATAAGCCCCAAGAGCAGTACACAAACTCACTGTTGCAAATGTTTAGCTCTCAGTAATAACAAAACAACAGACCAAAGACACCTTATTTCACAAAGTAGGAAGTAGAAATTTACTCCAGGATTTAATCAGTTTGGTGAAACCACGGTAGAACTAAACAGAGTTCTCCCACAACAATTCGATAGCATAAAAAATGTGAAACAGCTATGATAGTGCAAATGCTGAAGACTAGTATAACTCTGCCAGTACCTTCAGTAGTATAATGTAATGATATTGTTAATATTTCACAGGGATGGCGGTATGAGCCAGGAGGGTGGGAGCAGGTGTTTTTACCTCTGAGTGAAACCTGTACAGAGGTACCCCGTGGACAACCAACAGTACCATGGAGTGGTAAGTGACTCATCCACTGAGTGGGTACTTTGTTACAATTTAGATATACCAGGTTGTAGGAATTTATCATGTCTGCTATGGTTTATGCAGGTGAAAATGCAACAAAAGATGTTCCAGTTGTTAGTATGCCAGTTGCAAATAGCCTAAAGTTCCGTCCACCATACATGCCTCTATCTTTTCCAGAGGATTTGGCACCAAGGCTTATGTAAGTGGCTCTCTATATTAGTACTCAAATGTTACTATAACTCCCTCAACCCTTACATTTATTATTTCCCTCTTCAGCAAAATTAAAAAAATCTACTCTAAGCCCAGTGCCGTAGTAAATGAGTGCGCCGTCTGTCTGTTGTCTCTTCTTTTGTTTCTTTGATACGTATTGTATCGAAGATGTATTAGCCCATGTCCAGTTCTTGCACAAACTGCAAGGCTTGCATAGACATATATATTGACCAAAATAGTGGGGTGGCTAAAGACTTAGATTGCTATCTAAAGTAAAAGCTAAAAAGTTATTTCATACACTTTTGTTTATTAGTCAAAATTGGAAGTTGCCAAAGATGGAATATATTATAACGTGCATGTAACGTATTGCTACATGGTGCAGTTGTGGCCAATTCACAGAAAATTAAGGGTTAGAGATTTCAAATAAAATTTATTGTTTCTTTCTACTATGCTTCTCACATAGTCACTATGGCTTAAATGTGCCTTTTTATAATTTTTATGACAGTTTTAAAAGTTTTTTTGTCATAAGTATGGGTATGAAAACTTGCAACTCGCAGCCTGAATAAACCAAATCATTAATACAAAAACGTCATAATTCAGCATAATGAGGCAATGATTTTTAAAGGTAAAATGATCCATAAAATTAATGTTAGGATGACCAAATGCAAATAAATCAGTTTTTGAGCACACTGAATCGATTGACGTTCCACCAAATTGAGTGCTGGAGGGAGAGGATAGATCAGAACAGATGCAAAGCAAAACAGTATTGAGTAAGAGAGAAAACTACAAGCGATGACTATCAATGTAACTTGTTTTCTCCTCTTGGAAATGGGTATATCGCTACTGCAGTCATGATTATGTGGCGCGATTAAAAGTCACTACTAAGTAGCGACTTATAATAGCACCAGATCACTGAAGCGTCATGGAGAAAGGGAATGCCGTAGCGCTACTGGTTTGCACATGCATGTATTGTATTTCCAGCATTACAGCTGTCAAAATAGTTAAATAAATTGGACAAAAATTTCAGTGATATGAGACAGTTGCCTTTCAAGACCATCTATATTAATTAAAAATGATGCAGAATAAATGATTACAAATATATTTATGTGTTTTATTTCATATTATTTGTTTTTTCTCCCTATTTTAGAATTTGATAATGATAATAAAAGTTAAATAATAATAAATAATCAATTGACTGTGGTTAAACAATAATAAAAATAAATAATTATTTTAAATTTAATAAATAAATTACAAATTAGCCAAGCACTGCTGCTTCAAAATTTTATCTGTGGAGTATGTAGCATTAGATGAATCAAACACAAGAAAAGCATTTAAAACTAATTGTTGGTTGAAACAATTTTCCTTCATACAGTAGTTTCACTCGTTGACTCACTAGCTCAAAGTCCCCGTTGACTCGCTAATTAGGGTTCATGACCTTTGGGCCTACTGTATTACTGGCACATGGAAAAGCGTGATGGTTTATCGCTATTGAGAAGCACTGAGCCATGAAACCATAATGTAGCGCTACATGGAAAGCTAGCAATTGATTGCTATTACCATCCCGGCGCCGAGTGTCATGCAAGGCCAGCATTGAATGTTACCGGGCCGGTATTGTCACTTGTAAGGCCGGAATTGACTTCTTCAGCGGCGGCACAAGATGGCCACCTAACATAAACTGAAGCGTCTAAGAGTAGCCTGAGTTGTAAAGAATGCCCTATCCACAACTATGTTTGACCACGGGGACTAGACTCGCTGATCACGAGCTACGAAAGACCTGCAACCTTACCAAAAGATGAAAGAGATTTACCAGAATGACTCCACTCATTGACTCTGCCCTCTAACCACTAGGTACTTTTGCTGGGAAATTTGTTGGCTGCAGTAGCCAGCTAAGTGCAGTATAGAGGAGTGTAGTATTTTTACTTAGTAGTATAATTAATAATAATGGTTATTACGTTGATAATAAGACAATGTTCAATTACCTTGAGTTCTCGATATATTGTAGTTGTGACAATTAGTTAACGTGGGGTTTGTTAGGACTGGCCGGCCAGGGTGGACACCTAAGGGTAGCTAGATACAAATCAATAGTTTGTTTTATAGAGTTTGCACAGTACTTCTTCCATGCGGTAGTTCTTTGCCTCTGGTGAGATCCTCGTGAACTAATAATATTCTATAATAAATTTTGTAACTAAATATTATAACTAATAATATTACAAGGAGCCCACACACTTCCTGCGATTAGTCACTTCCTAGCAGGCAGGTTTGGGCAGGTTTGGGCTAGCAGAGGATTGCTAGCAGGTAGAAGGCAAGCTCCTCCCGCTGGATGGAGTGGAGAAACAAGACAATCATGTGATTGGATGATGGATGATTACTTTAATACTATTGGACAATAAGTTAAATGGATGAGTGCAAAATACCACTAACCTCTCTCCAGATGGGAAACTGTGTTGGTATGACAGTGACAACTAGTGATCATTTTGTGCCGAATCAGTTGGCAAACACAGAGCTCATGGCTCAGACAAACTACACAGAGTGTCAGCTTGATAAATGGCTTTATTCATTCATCTGTACCATGTTTTAAGGTGGCAACCCTCTAGAGTGGTTGGCAGCACATGAGTGCAATGAATGCGATAGTCATAGTGAATTCAAGTCTTTATATTGGCAGGCTGGCAGGAAGTTAATTGCATACAAGCATCCAACAATACATTGACAGGAAGTGATATGTCAGTTGTAATGTAGGGGCAGATCTCTGTCATCTGTCACGGAGTTAAAGGACAAGAAAGTTCTTGTGGTTCCAAGTGCCGTTTTGTTGGCACTAGTTACCATGAGAAACTGAGAGGTACTTTTTGTGTACCACTTCATTAGTTTTAAGTTTGTTTTTAATTGTATGATTAACTAAGTATTTATTGTGCAGGGGCTGTTTATATTAGGGTTTGTATGATGATTTAGATTGGGGGGTTGAGTATTGTATAATTATAAAGTGTTGTATTATTGTATAGCTATTGATAGGCAAGATGTCGGCAGAGGAAGATGTGGAGATGAGAGTGTTGAATGAAAATGATACCGTTGATGGCAATCCGAGTGAAGTTGTAGATGCTTTACCAAGTCTGAAACGAAAGTGTCATAGTTATGATGGTATTAGTATTTGTCATAGGTTTTTCTACTTTTGGAGGCGTTACTGAGTTTAGTATATATGAAAGCGCTGTCAAGGAAATACAAAAGGCGAGAACCTCTCTCGATCGAATCATAAATGAAACTATTGGTGGAAGACAAGCGTCTAACTCATCATGGATGGCAATGCTGAAAGATTGGATGTGAGGATGCGCTCCCCTTTTACAGCAATGATTGCGGGTCCGACTGGTTCAAGGAAGATTCAAGCAGTTTTACAAATGATTAAAGCTAGTCAAACCATAGCTTATCCTCCACCGGTAGAAATACATTACTGTTATGGAGCCTATCAAAAAGCCTTTGACGATGTATTCTGAGTGATATTTCATGAGGAAATGATAGATATAATTACGAGCTTCTCCAGAGACCGAAAAAACTGATGGTTGATAATTGATGATTTGATGGATGAAGTATCTGGTAAAGCTGATGCCAATGCTTTGTATACGAAACATAGCTATCATTTGAACATAAGTGTCTTTTTTATTGTTCAGAATCTGTTTTTAAAAGGAATTCTTACAACTTCCTTGAATAATCACTACTGTTTTCTTGTGAAAAACCCTTGAGACGCTTCTTCAGTTACTTATTTGGTTTGTCAATGCTTTCCCGGAAGGACAAAATATGTACAAGAAGCTTTTGAACAAGCGATAAAGAAACCATACTTTTTTCTACGGATAGACACGACTCAGCAAAACGATGATCATCACAGATGGTTGGGAAACTGTACATCTGTTCAACCTTTGCTATTATATGAACCCAAGTGAAAGCATATGAATACAATTAATATTCATTTCACTTCATACGTATTTTGTTATTCATCTGTGTAACAGGTTGTTAATATAATGACTGAAGCTCTGCAACAAAAGTTAAAAAGAAATGCGGCATTGTTGTTACCACTCATTAATGCATCCACTGCAATTCAAAAGTCTGTAATACCTAAAGCAAAAAAAACCTTATTATGACTCCAATGGAATGCGCAAAAGCTATTATAAATGGAACGATACCATTGACAACTGCTCAGTATAATCAGTTGCAGCAAAGCCTGAAGAATATTGCTGATCTGGTTAAAAAATCCTTGATAGACGATAAAAAAATTGTGCTGCAAAAAGGAGGACTTGTAGCTTCCCTACTAGGACCTATTATCAGCAATGTAGTTTCAGGTATACTGAAAACTGTGTTAGGAGTATCTCTCATCTGAGAAATGGTGTTTCCGGTTCCAAGGCTGGTGAAGGTTCTTCAACTATTTCCTCTGATAACTCAGTCATCTTGTGCTGGCCCAGTAGGGTGCCTACACACCCTGCCAGGGTAGTACTAGCCTTGCAGGCTGTGCTGCCGGCCCTGCACTGTCTCTTTGTGCCAGGGTAGCATGACAGCCCCTTTTGTGTTCATGCCTCTGGTTCTTCTAAAGGTAAATAAGGATTCCCACAAACACCTTACTCCAGTAACTAACAAATTATTACAAACTGAACAGCTACATGAACATAGTTAGGTGCTCCACCAACAGAAGGTTGCTTTACCTCTGTCTCTGACCAAAGTACAAGAAAATTTTTGGCTTCTTATAAGATTTTTAGCTTAAGCTCTTACTGCTTTTACTTATTTTTTTCTAGTAAACTTCATTAGATTGGGTACTTACGATCACTGCATGTTATACACTGTAGCAATAGGAAAATTAGCCAGGGTAGTTTTCTGGGGTGGGTGGTGACGTTCTCTAACAAACGGCTGCCCTCCACTATCCACCCCACTCTTTGAGAGCCACCGCATTATAGGGAATCCCATAAAGGTGTGGAGTTGTATTCACAACACATGTAGGGCACCTATAAGCTTGCTGTACCCTCTCAGCATTCCAGATTAGTTCTACTAGTGTTGAGGTACCTGACTATTTATTTGACTAATAAATAATGTTTGATATGAGTCTCAGCTCAACTCTTTTACATACTGCTACCAAAATTGACCTATTAGACACGGGGAGATTTTTGAAGAGCTATTTTTGCCCAGTTCAACCAGTGTGCCAAAGCTATAGAATACAGCATATAAAATCGCCAAATCATTTATTACTTGCACACTTATTTTTAAGTTTTTCATTCTTCTAGGAGTTATTGATAGAGTGCTAGTGTAACTAGTACTAGTCATTGATTGAGCATTATATAATGAAGAATATTTAGTTTGAAAAACAATATTTAGCGTAAGGTACTTTCTCAATCTGCTGTACAAGCGCCCATCATGACACATTTCTGTTTGCTGAACTCATGTACCTAAGATCTATGTTTTAGGGCAATGCATGCTGACCCATCTGTGTGGTTTGTCTCACAGTTTGTGAAGTATTTGATGAGAATGCAGCCGCACACGTCTAAGGACTTGAATGAGGTCAAGGATAAAATGGGCTTCAGGAACCCAATAGTCGGGTATGTAACCACACTAACCAAATCTATTATCGCAAGAATTTCTATTTGGCCGAATAAAATTCCCTAAACATTAGGTTGCTATGATAACTACGATAACTTGCATCTGATTCATTATGTCACCCAATGTAATGTCCTGTTGCAGGGTGCATGTGAGACGGACAGACAAAGTGGGCTCTGAGGCTGCATTCCATGGAATAGAAGAGTACATGGAACATGTGAATGAATGGTTTTTGACTCAAGAGAGAATTCCTGGTAGAATAGATAAGCGTAGAGTGTACATCGCATCTGATGACCCCTCAGTGCTGCCTGATGCCAGGAAAAAGTAGGTTGAGTTATTTCAATGCTGTCAAGCAGTTTATCATGTAATGAAATTGTTTAGGGTCCGTTTTTGTTGACCTTGTAGATATCCGGAATATGATTTCTTTGGTGATATATCCATTGCTCAGTCTGCAGGAACTGACCACCGATATACAGAGAGCTCATTGCGAGGCGTTATCATAGACATCAGCATGCTCTCCCTAACTAACTACCTTGTTTGCACATTCTCCTCTTCGGTTAGAGTTTATTAATTTAACTTTGACTACTTGCCAACATTTTGTTATTGATATTTTTCATATATTGAATGGATTGCACAAAAATCAAATGGTTGGGCTTAGAAAAGCTCTTTACATGACCAAGCCTTCCTCTGCTGCCACCAAACTACTGCAATGCCCATCAGTGTTTATCCTACATTTTGGCTAGCTCCGGGTCAAATTATTTCAACTCGCTCACAGAGCTCCTCAACATCAGCCGTAACTCTCACAATTGCTACCACCGAGCTCTTCTAGCCCAGATATTTTTCCTCTACAGGTCCTCACCATCCCATACCTCTTGATTGCAATATTTTCTGATTTACAGACAATCTCAAAGGCAACCAACCTAACAGGCGACAAAGTATGTAGCAAAAACACCCACTTCATTATCCCATATATAATCTAGGTGTACAGTAATACCATACCATACAGAATCTGATCAAGAGCTGATGCATTATTAATTATGACTTTACGTGCATCAGTACGATTGAAAATGCCAGTGAGCCTTTAAAGAAACAACCAGTCATAATACACATATCGGGAAACAAGAAATGAAAATTATCAAAGTAAAAGATGTTTTTTTGCCATTGAACAAGATAGTCAGTTGTTTTCGCAAAATTCAGACATTTTGTAGCCAGCCAATCAAAAAGCTGCTCCTCAATTTCATTAGCTCGGTGACTGAATTTGAGTATCAAATATTCCCATCGATTGAAATTGCTTGCTCCATAATCTGAAACTGTTTCCAGTTTTTTAAACAATTTTCAATTTAAATGGTAGTTTTTAGTGTAAATGTCATTTTTTGGGCTGAAGGCAGGAAACAAGCACAGAGTGGCCCAACTTCCAAATTCACTAGCTTCAACTTCTTGCTTCTTTGTTAGAGGGAGAGGATGAAATACGGTTGAAAAGAGAGTGTATCAGCTCCTCTAGGATGGTTTACAGGTTGTAAAAGGAAGTTGTCTTTGTGAGCCGATTACTTTGAAGCATTTAGCTAATCTCTGCCTTTATTTTATTAAAAACATAAGAAGCCGCTTTAAAAAAAGGAAATGAATATAGATCAGCGCTAGAGGCCTTTGGCTATGCAGCCATTCAAATGAGAGACCACACTAAGTGACTGAGGCTAAGAGTTAAGGGTATTATTATTATTATTATCACTGGTGAAACCTAAGGAGTAGGAATATTTGCGATGTGTTCATCGAACAAAGGACAAAAGTAACAGATGTGTTGTAGATTTCAGTCTGTGACCACACAATGCTACTATGCTTAACTACTCTACCTCTCTTCAGAGGAAACACCGTTGGTATGGCTGGTGCTACTTGTTCAAGTGATTTCATCAACTTAATGCATAGCCCATGGCTCAGATACCTTAGTCTGCTTGCTTGAATAGAAATACATTTATTTCTATTTTCGACTACTCCAGAGCGACTATCCTTTAGAGTGAAGTGTCAAGAGTAAGAGCAGTCAACAAATGCAATGGCTATGAACAAAATCCAGCTCTTTATAGGCTGCAACACATGAAACTATTGACCTACTTAGCAAAGTAGCCAATAGCATATAAAGAAAGTAACATAAGCGAATAAACATCTATATTTATAAACAATAATGAATGAGAGAATAAGCTCACAAAGTTAAAGGTCTTGAGCCAAGCTAGTGGGTTTATTGTCTGGGGGGGGGGGGGGATGTCCTACTAGGTTTCTGGGCTTTCCACAGCCTAACATCATCTGTTTTTGGGGTCTTGAGATAGCTGAGTCCTCTACTTGTCCTTCTGAGGTACTATAGCTATCCTTTAGGTTCCTGAGCTAAGGTGCTCTCTTCATGTCCACCCAAGAGTCACTTACCCTGACCCAGTGATTTTATCTTGAGTCAGTAGGGGTCCATGACCGGCTCTGGAATATCTATCCCGTAATTACAGTGGCCCATGACCGGCCCCGCCAAATAATTGCTAAGGTACTGGCAATGCTGGAAGCTTCAGTATTTATAGCAAGTGCTATCATTGGTCTTGCTTCAGCAAGAGGGTACCTCTAGAGCTAAAATAAAAACAGCATCGCTATAAGCTTTCAAAGTTTGTTAAATCACCATCTTTATATAGTACATATTTCATGATAGCAGTTGTCTCCTAACATTTTTGAGGATATAAAAACATATATAAATAAACAAACTATACTTGCTCATTATAATTTATGTAGTGTCCAGTTTCATTGGCAATCTATAAATAAATGTTTGTTAATCAGTGAGCTAGTTTTTGCTGACACTTGAGTTGCAAATCAAATAACTAGTTTTTGATTGGATTTATTGCTGATCTAATTATTTTTACTGCATTTTACTTGGTAAGCATAAGTCACAAATACTCATAAACTATAGATGTACACAAGAGGGACAACTGCAACTTCCTATAAAATATTGAATAGGCCACTTCGATGGGGTTTGTTGACAAGGCTAGGCAGCCCTGCCTGAAGGATCCAGGAGTTGGGGAAGGGTACACAGAACTTGTAGCATTACATCTGCAAAAAAATTTACCTCAATAGATTGTACATTGCCTACATTACAACTAGTAGTTCATTGTACAGTATTTCCTCTATTATATACCAGGTGTGCAGAACAGCCTATGAAATAATGCAGACACTGCACCCCGATGCCTCTCAGTGGTTCCATTCTCTAGATGATATCTACTACTTCACAGGACAAAGCCCCCACGAAGAGGTTGTGCTTTATTATCATCAACCTAAAAGTAAAGGTAAGAACTGTTTGTGGGTCAATTAAAACTCATTTACCTTATATTTTTAAGTTTTATAAGCAAAATGTTTCCTGTACCATTTTTAATAATAAAAAAATAATAAATTGGTGCCAAATTTGTGATATTAATTTTGGCCACTCCTTCTTGGGAAAACCATTTTTTGCCTGTTAGGCATGAGTGTTTTTCGCTGTTGCAAAAAGACACCCTGAAACATGACTGGTGCTTGAACCCAGAACAGTACACCCAAGCGCAGCTGCCTGTTAAGTTATCCATTGGTTGAATGACAGTTATGTCTGGCCAGTGAACTACAGAATGTTACTGTACGGTCTTGGGTTCAATTCGAGTTCTGTAAGTCCTGTTTTCTTGCAGTTGCAGAAAACAGTCAAGCCTGATTCACCAAAAAAGTTTTCCTATAAAATTGTCAAATAAAATTACGTGAAGTAGTTAAGGAAAGAGTTTTTTCCACAGCAATCAGATAAATATGAGCTTATTATCCCGTGTGCTTATGTGATTGCAGAAGAAATGGCCTTGGAACCTGGTGATGTTGTACATGTAGCAGGCAACCATTGGAATGGCTATAGCAAAGGAAAGAATAAAAGAACCGGTAGTGTGGGCCTCTACCCGTCCTATAAAACAGAAGACAAAAAAGTTATAGTGAAATATCCCATATATCCCGAAGTGCCGTTGTCTGAAACATAGTCTATCAAAACTGTGTGCGAACTGTCAATACTTGAAGAGACAAGCGATGTTAAAGAAGTCAAACATCACAGTGCTGTCGTTGCATTGATACTTAATTTTAAAAGCTACTAGTCAATTTTTTCATGATAGAAGTGGATGCTATAATTTTATCGCTTTGTATGAGAAAGTTTCTTGTAATTTTTAGTTTGTTTGTTTCATAATCATTGTTTAAATCACAACTTTTTCTACACCTCATATTTTGACTTATGGTTAGTGGTAACAAGTAGATAGTGGTTGATTAATTTTTTATCAGAATGTTTAGTAATTGGCTAATTAAATAGTTTATAACAATCAATCATTTTTGTATTCCTTAATTGGTAAGTTTTTGTTTAGGTATATTTTCATTAGTGGCCCTGAAGGAGTGAGATATGCCAATTATTGTGCAATGTAAAATGCATTTACAACTACTGATTGGTCCCAAACCAAACTTTTTCAGTCAAGTTTATATATAAATACTATTACTCGAAAATATTATAATTAAAATATTCAGCATTGAGTCTTTTCCGAAGAATCCTAATTCAACAATTAATTTGAAACAAAAAGGTGTGTTTTGTTAAACAATAATACAGTTCTACTTTTTAAATATTTGTTGTAAATATGAACTGATTAAGGATACAAGTCTAAGGATCCATGTTGACATAATTTATTCTGGTGTAAACTTTGCTATAATAAACCCCATAACCATTTTATGCCAAATTTTATGACCAGAAATGTCTCCATAACAGCAGATAAATGTTACAAAGGCTTGTTGATAAAATGATGAAAGATACAAATACTATTTAATAAACACAACAAATATATAAAAGTGTCATTATAGCCATAAACTATGACTTGGAACGCATTCCGGTCTGGTGACACGGACATCCACTATGCTCGAGTATTATACTTCTCTCCAGAGGGGACACTGTGCTGCTCGACAGTGACAACTGCGCAATCAGGCAACCGAATTACCCGGTATAGCTAGAGCCCATGGCTCACACAAACAACACAGAGTGAAGTTTGAATACTGGCTTTATTCTCACAACACAAAGTCCTAGGGGTATTAATCCACTAGGGTTGTAACTTATAGTGGCAAGACATGAGAATGAATACAAAAATCGAAGTAAAGTCAGCCCTTTTATAGGTGGACTGACAGGAAATAATTAGCCTAATTTATATAAGAACAATAGCACAGGACCTAAATCAAACAATGCAAACAGATATATAAATATTTAACGGATCAGGTAAGGTAAATAGTTAAATATAGAGAGCGCCAAGTGACTAGAGGGCGGAGTCCTGTCTCCATTGTCCAATCACCCGTCCTGCGGG
Organism: Cryptosula pallasiana; assembly: GCA_945261195.1. Classification (NCBI taxonomy): domain Eukaryota; kingdom Metazoa; phylum Bryozoa; class Gymnolaemata; order Cheilostomatida; family Cryptosulidae; genus Cryptosula; species Cryptosula pallasiana. Next base: position 42,083,705 of record OX183131.1, on the reverse strand, counting down.
CTCCCAGGCTATAGCTAGCTTATGGGCCTTTTGTCTGGTAATCCGAGGAAGGGTACTTCTGGTTCCTGGCCTTGACTAAGTTCCTAGGTACTCCTAAGCCGTGGCTACACACACCTACGTTTTGTAAGAATATGACAAAAAAAAACGTTTCGTAGCGTCGCTCTGGTGGCTACACACACAGATGATTGATCACCGCAACGCTACGGAGTGCCCAGTGAGGCAAAGAGGACATAATTATTGAAAATAATCAATGTAATAACTATAATAAATATAAATTATAATAATTAATTAATTATGATATTTCTTTATAATACTAGATAAATAATTTATTATCTGTGATAGATAATTAAAGTTTATAAATAATAATTAGTTGTTTATAAATAAACAGTAACCTCTTTGATAAAAGTACTGTTGGACAATCAGTAATGACCAGGTCAAGGTTAAATTATAAAAAAGTTCACTGGAGTCGTCAAATTTCATCCCTATATTTTATCCAATCGAGAGTAGTTATCTAATAATAATTGTCCAATCATCGAAGCGTCAGGCAAAAAAAGTTTTCGTAGACCAACATGTTGGTCTACGAAATTGAGCGTCTTTTTGTAAAAAAAACGTCGCTTGCAAAGAAAAAAAACGGGTTTTACCGCATACCTACAAAACGTAGGTGTGTGTAGCCACGGCTTAAAGGTTCCTCCTCTATGGCGGCCATCTTGTGCCGGCCCAGTATAGCTATCCCGGGTCGGTAAGAGGTCAATACCAGCCCTGCAGGGGTCACTACCGGCCTTGCATACTATGCCATTGGCACAGTACAACTTCCAACCTATTGAGCAGTCTATGGAAAGCTGTAGGTAGAAGTCTAGCGCATTATTCGCAAAGGGTGAAGAGTAAACTACCTTTTTATTGTGACTTTTCACCAAAAAGTTACCACAGTATGTAATGATCTATACCCAGTGCTTACTTGGTTTATATTGAAAGTAACTACAACAATCATAGCTGTCAGTAATTATGTTGATAACAAATAATTCCTTCTGTTGTAATTTTTTTTTATAATCATTTAATTCTTTTTAAAAGGTTGAATAACAACAAATGTATCAACCTTTGCTGTTTAGAACCTATTAACCATCTTAATACAAAGAACAATAACAATAAATTGTTGTTTGTTGTTTGTGATATCGCGTGTGTTATTGTAAACAATGCTACATAATTCTATATAATAAACTCTACGATCATGCAGAAAAAATATGAATTGGCTTGTATAGTGGATTTTGTGGGCCTGTCAAAATACCACCAACAAAACCTCTCTCCAACTCCACAACTGTTACAGAGCCCATGGTTCAGACTCACTACTCAGTGCTTCAGAGTAATAACCATGTTATTATTCCACAACAACCCAGTGTAAAATAACAGTGACAAAGTATTTTGCTACTTGGTACAATCACAAGCAGTATTATGATACAATGTGCAATGAGTACAGGTACAACTCTGCCTTTTATAGGCAGAGGCACAGGAACTGATTGTCCTAATTACACATGTGGCCAATAACATAAAAGTAGAACATAATTATGCGAATTAACAGATGGATTATAAATAACAAGCGATCAGATATGGTAAATAAAGTTAAATAGATAAAGCTCCCAAAAGTACCAGGCGGAGCTTAGTTGCAATACTGCTTGGTCAATGTCTGTATTGCACCATAACCCCACCATAACTTCCTGGGCCGGATTCTAGTGCTGAAATAAAGCGTGTTTCAAGGCTTTAAATACTTCTGATGGTAGATAGGCTGCAGACTCAGGCTGCTGCATCTTTTGAGTCCACTTTTTGTCCTCAGGCTACGTTGATTCTGTTCTCCCTGGCCCGGTATAGATTGGCTACATGGCCTGCAGGGTTGCAGCAAGGCTGGTAGTGATAGCTGCAGGGCTGGTGGTGATAGCTGCAGGGCTGGCTGGCTGGCCGATCAGGTGTCTGTAGGGCCGGCAGGGTTTCTTTCAGGGTCGGTAGCTGTCTTCCTGCAAAGTTTCTGGTAGTGCCAGACTCATAGGAGGTTTGCCTGACACTCCGCAGTTATCAGGGAGACCTTAGCGCACATTATGTGGCTCGTAAAAATCCACTAAACTTTTATGAATGCATTTCACTTCCTTATATGTCAAACTTGGCAAGAGGTATTTATTTTTGCTTGCGACTTTTACTATAATGCCAGCACTAATTCCTATTTTATCAAGTTTGTTTTACATAATTATAATCAGCAGGTGTGTCATTGTGATTTCTGTACAGATATAAATAATAAAATAACCCTGCGAGCAAACAAGATTACTTGCCACAGTACTGTTTCTAGTATCTCTATTACACGTCTTCAATCCTGCACGCAGAATGTTACTTGTGCCAACATAATATTGTGATAGATTTGCCCAGTAGACGCTGTTACTCTTCAAGATTTTTCCGTTTGTCTTAGTGCTGCCGCTTTTAAAACTCTTTACCTTTCCCATCACCTCCCCCAACCTTCCTGCATAACTCTTTGTGAGAACCAAAGAGCTACACTTACCTTTAGGGAAGCCACCACCTGCAGTTGGTAACCTTACCCAAGGCTGTACAAAAACTGACTGATAATTTTGGAGTTCTCTGCCCTTGGAAGCTCGTGCTATTGGCTAACCCCCTGCCGAGCCCATTCTGAAAGCGTCCCAACCTGAAAGCGTAAGAGTCTTTTGCAAACCCATTGTGCTATTACGAACTCTAGAGTTGAGGTCATTTGTCAGCCAGCAAAGTTCTTGGTGGAAAGTTCTGACTCATTAGCAGTTGGTAGTGAGCTTGGAGAAGGGACATCAAACTCAGAACGTGCCAGAATTTGAAAATTTAGCTTCCGAAATTCACAGAAGTTCTTGAGGAGATTAGGAAAAATGTTGATAAGGGTTAGCACTGAGCTGACAGCAATCTAAGAGTCAGAGACTGGTGTTCTGGGGATGGCAAAAATTGAGGGTCACTAAAACAGTAACAAGTTAATTTTAGATGATTGTAATTGGTTTCTCATAGAGACAGGAGAGATCCTTTGCAATATTATTTGCTTTATTTTACGCCCCCGTTCTACTTTTACTCTAATGGCAAAAAAATATTGCACTTTAATAATAATTCTTTCTGAGGGACTAGCTGTTTAACTGCAAAAGTGCTAAGGCAACATAAAACGAGAAGAAATCATAGTTTTCTAAGTTATTTGAAAAGTCAGCATCACCTACCAGGATTGTTAAACTGGTATAGATCTCCCCAGAAAAGGTGGTTGCAAGGGAAGGGGGGGGGGGGGGGGGGAAACGGGGTACACTAGTTTACGCCTGAGTGAGCAAGTATTTTTAAAGATGAGAAGAATATCAAAAACTGAACTTTCCCAGATTAATGCCAGCTTTGGAAATCGAGATCAATGTAAATGTATTTCACAGAAAAAAAATTAGTTTTCATAGAGCTAGCATACACTAATGATAAATACTATGTTTCCATATCATAACAAAATATTGCCAAATCTCAGTGGTTTGCTACCACAAATAACTGGTGACAAGGGCATATATTTCCACAACTCAAAACTTATCGTCGTTGGTTAAACCATGCCCACAGAGGCAGTTGCAGTCAGTGTCTTGTTAAGTGCAATTTAGCCGACTAGCGTTGCAGGCTGTTTTCATTATTATCTTCTTATATTGTGGAATAAATATATGAAAAAATTATCACTGAGTTGTTAGGGAAGCTGTGTAGTGACAAAGGATTTTAGTAGCACATTGACTGTGATTCAATAAATTATATTATTTATTACCATTAGTTAGTAACGAATAACAATAATAGTAAAAGAACCACCAAGAGAATTTTTGCTAAAAAAATACTACCATTTGTTTTTCATTACTGCAATAATTAACTACCAGCAGCTAAGATTCATTCGTTTCAAATCAGTTGTATTGTTGCATAAATAACGATGTAATAAACCACAAACAATCCTCGTCAGTTAAATATCAACACACAAGCTAACGATGCCATGGGGTTACAATGGATAAATTGTGGCTTCCTGTTTTATTATGCATGACTGGTTTTATCGCTTTTGCCGACAGTAGCGTTTCCAATAGCAATAAACATCTGGAATTCGGCTTATCGCCAATTTTTCGCTTTCAGAGAGCGACAAATGTTTGTCGACCAGCCTCACAACAAATTTATCGACAATGGTGTCTTCAACTGGAAATTCCCTTTATCGCCGGCAGTATCACCAATTTTTCATGCTGTGGAAACATAGTAATTGACAATGTGGAGTTGTTTCGCTCATCTACTACAGGCACAACTGTACTGTAATCACAAACATAGCTGAAGACCTACTACTTCTGCCACCTCATGGGTCCATACCATAAAAGGACCCAATCGGCTAACCCTGGGTCTGAATCAGTCTAACCCCCCCTCCCCTCCCCCCCCCCCCCCCAACGACTCAGATATATTGATATATAGACATTTGCATAAAAAATATGGCTTTATTGTTCATTCTCCTCTTAGCATTGTAATAGTATGCACAATACAGTACTCCAATGACTTCTGATATAATGGCCTAGAGTGTCTCTTTTAATATGGAAACAACAGCAACACTCACCCTCTTACAACGGATGAGCCAATCACATACAATAATGTGTAATTCCACAAATAATGTAAGGCATCATGATGCGGCAGCATTAAATAATATAACAAATGAACAGAAAGCACATGAGGAGTTTCCTTTTGATAACTGTAGCCAATCATAAGGTAGGGAATCAAGCCCCCAGCTCTTTTAAAGCAAGACAAGTCTTCCAGCATGTGATCCTTCACATCAATATTATTATATCTTATATGCTGCTCCTCCATTCCAAAGTCCCCTAACCATGAATTAGTTGGAGGGAATCTTATCCCGATTCGGTATAACCATTATATGACTCTAGAGACAGACCCAAAAGGTTTATACCTGGTCGGCATTACCCCAGATTCAAGGTTACCCCAAACTAGGGTGACTGTTACATACTTGGTATATAGTTGTTTACTTACAACGGGGCCTGCGTTTTGGTTGGATTTTACTGAGGCTTTCAGTGAGAACTTTGAGTTTAGCTAAATAAAGGTGAGAGTACATTCAATATAAGGGTGGGGGTGACCAGGAGGGGATCTGGGGGCCAGGGGTATACATGTAGGTAACGGAAGTTATTTATTCTAAAATCTACCACCCACGTATCAGCTATGAGTAATTCAAGATGGCTCTTATTACGCACCCGCTACTGTGCACTTATTAACGCACCTTTTCAATTGACTTGAACCATTTGAAAAAAAGGTCATGTAGTTTGTAATAACCTTAGGTATATTCGCGACCTGGATCGACCAATGCAATAAATTTAATAAATAATATTTTTCGCAATTTAGTTAATGCGAATGGGTCGGGAGCAATATTTTTAATGGATTGCAAAATACCATCCCCACGAGCAACAGAATATTAATTTGCGAGGCATACTCATAGATCGGGAACACAACCGATCCATAACATAAAACTTAATATATACCCACATGGGTGACGTTTGTTTCAAAGCAGTTCATTCTCGGCATCATTGATTATTATTTTATTGTTATATATTAATAATTATTATATATGTTGTTTAATATTATTAATTATTATGATTTCCATGTACAATATTGATATATTGGAAATAGATTGACCAAAATATTTAAAAAACAGAGCTATTTTGTTAAAACAATAAAGATAATTGCTATATTTAATCAAGAATAAATTGTTTTGAAATAATTGTTGTCAACCGGACAAGTGTAAAGCTGCTATTCTTTGACTCGCTACCACTATCTGCTACTTACCAATGCATCATGCTAATAGTACCAATAACAATAACCGTTGCTGATAAATTGCTTACAGATGTGGAAATGATTATGCTCGCAGTCGCTACAATGCACATTGGAATTTTAGGCCCTCACATCTGATCCTGATCAATGGATACTATTTCTTATTATTATATAATAAAAATTAACCGCCTGGATCGATGCGTTAGCCACCAACTGATGTGGATCCCAAATATGACTAATAGCAAATGTGCATCGATTCAGGTCGCAAATACACCTCTTGACTACGTGGCACCTTCTAAATAATTTGGTTTTTAGAAAAAAAGACTAACACTGAAAGTACTTTTCGTAACATTTCCATGATGTTGCACTCAGTTACAAAATTATTTTTCTTCACTTGCACTTCACGTTCAACAAATGGCACATGTCAGTATGGTAATTTTGTGGTAGTTGCCTCTTAACCTATGTATTACCTCTGAGGACATACCAAGTTTTCAGTACTCTCGGAGTATTAGATTTGGCCACCGATTTTTGTCTGTCGGTTATTATTGGTTTGACTTGTTTCCTTAGCTATTGTGATAGAGTTACATAGAGTGGTCAAAACGCTAGCGGCTTGCAAGAGAAACTTGCTGACTGCTGTTAGTAATCCAGCCGAGTATATTAATTGATTACGCTTTAACTGAGTCACTGTTAGCACTAGCTGGACATGCCAGGCATGTTCAGTTGATAGCTCATCATCTGCTCCTACAGCCCGCCTGCTGCAGTCAAGCCAAGAAAAATTCTACTAACAGCAGCATTTGAAACTGGCTAGCCGCCAAGATTTGAGTAATTATTACTAAGTATTGTTTTATAAGCCATCACCTTGTTGTGTGTTATTTTTTATGTGGCGTCTGCTAACTCATGTGTGTTATGGGCTGATATTTTTAAGCCAATCATGTTGTTGTATTATCAATTGTATTTCAACTGCGTGCATACTATATAGATAGTGAGAAATGTAGCCCAGAGGGGCAGAGTTGCTTGTTAGCTTGTATAGGAAGCATCTCCGCAAGCTTTTGTATTCTACATAATAAAGTGTTTATAACTTAAACTAGTATTTAGTTTGGCAGGTTGCCTGTTAGCTTGATGGTTCTTTCCCACACTGCAGAACACGGTGCGTTTTCACACACATAGAAATAGTAAAGAAGCCATTACCAATGCTTGCTGTAGCGCTCTCTAGTAAGAGTTGATTCTTCTCAACCCGTTACAGCTATTCCTAGTTGCTACCATGCATTAAGGTGTTGCTAATAGTATGAAAAGTTTGTTAGTTGTCTGCCATATTGCAACCGGGTATACTCTCTTTAGTAGCTGTTCGGTAAAGGCACTGCAAGATCCTTTACACTACTATTGATGATAACAAAAAATAACTGCATGAAACTAGGCACTTTCCACACTATGGAATACAATATTTGTTTGCCAACTTTTTTCTTGTATATATTGCCACAGGCATTGTTTGCAATGGACAAAAGATAAAAGTATAAAATTAATTGAAAAGAATTAACTACTTAACATGCTTTAAGTAGGTATAGCAGCTGGTGAAAACATGTATATAGCAAAATAAAGAAGTGCAAAATTAAATTGTTTATTGATTGATAGGTGAATAACATTTTCATGGATAATGAACTCTTATCTGGTGCAGCTCTATCAGTCACAATTCACCGTAGTCCGTAGGGTTTTGGCTACAATCGTAAAAACAGATTTAAATAAATAACCAAGTGACTCAGTTAATATGCTACACAAAAATCCAAAGCTGTGTATTACATATACATTAGTAGATACTTACAGCCTCTTTGGCCAAAGATATATTTCTTCGTCAAGGTACCCAGACTCCTCTTGGTGCCCAACTGACACCCTTGCTAACTCCCAAGGTGTAGCTGACCCACCTGGGTCAACGTAGCAATCATCGTCCAGAGCATTTACGGCAACCGCAGGTAGCTCTTGCATAGCAGTTCCATCATCGTCATCATTAGCTTGTTGCGGCTGTTCCTGCGACTCAAGAACCATAACTGGAAACCTTTCTGTGAGACTAAACTCAACATCTAGCTCTTCCACATCTGTCGATGGGGTGAGGATATCAACAAGTTGTTCTTCTTCTTGACCACTTGAAGTGCTTTGTGGCAGCACATCATGTGACATCATTTCATCCTCGCAGTCATGTCCACAAGTTTCCTCAACAGCTATGCAGGAGATCCCTTCAGCAACAGGTTGAACTGGGTGGAAAATGTCACTAAATTTTTCATTGATATCAAGAACAACCGATGGGTCAAGAGGAGGGCTTGAATAATTGAAGCTTGCTTTAGGAGTGATTTGAAGGAGCTCATTTTCTATGTAAAAGTTTCTTGGGAGAAAGAAAAAAAATGGCAAAGCAGCCAAATGTGATGGCTGAAAATTACCAACTGGGAGTTGATTGACTTGAAGCGAGACATTGGCAGGATGAGAGCTGCGTTGCGTTAATTTGATCCAGCTTTGTTCCTGATGAATGTCATCCGGTACCGAGACATTTTGATCATTTTCACTGTAGTCTCCACCATCATCAGGGAAATTTAAGCATTGCAAAGCTCTATCAAATTTTGCATCAACAGCTCGTAGACCAGTGGCAGGTAATGGTGGTCGAGAGGCTTGCAGAAAGGACTGCGCACTATTTCTGTTTGAAGGAATTTTAACTGGAAGCAATCTTTGTTCAGTGCTGTGTAGCATTTCATCACTAACCAAGTTTATAGCCATTTGACTTGGCCGGGGTGCAATTGATTGTTGGTCATCAGTAGCAGGATGAGAGCATGAGTTTGTAAGAACCAAGTATGTACAACCTCTGCTATTCTGGTGAGCTGGCGATGCTGACAAATGATAAAGGTTGGAGTCCACTGCAATGTTTTGATCAGTGATTGACCTTGAGTAAATCATTGATCGACCACGCCTCGTACTCGTTAACGTTTGATAATGCCAATGGTCACAACTGCTAGAAATAAGAAAAGCCCATGTCCAGTCTTCATCAGGGTCTACACCGCTACTGTAATACCGAAACGGATCATATGGCCAAGTTTGTGTGTTTAAATTTGTATTGAAATCTCTATTGCCCACATATATTGCCCTGACCGAATTGAGATCTCCTTCAAGTCCTTCTCGTCTGTCCAGCTTGTGTGAGTGACCAAAACCCTGTAGCACTTGAAGAATAGCCTGGTTGTCTTTGAATTTCTTGAATAAATAGCAAACCACAACTACAATCATCACCACAAGTTTATTCCATAAAAACTTTTCTTGTCTACTTTTTTCCCAATCATCACCTCCACCACCCGACGAACCTGAAGAACTTGGAGGCAAACACAAGCGATATGCACGCCTTCTTGCTCCACCAGTAGCTACTGTGTTACCACTTTCTCCTCCAGCTGAATTCCTTGACGAGTGTGATTTGATATGAGTTCCATCATTCTTCTTTTTTGCAGGTAGTTGCCTGTACGGTGAGTTCTACAGACAAAATGAAAACTGGATTGCATACCTTTATTTTACAAACTAAAAGACATAGTTTGCCCTTTTTCTAATTGCAACTATATAGAAATAGAAGTCTTAAGCAGGTGTTCCCACAATATGTAGGAAGTGTCAAACCTACCTCGATTGCCTCTGAGCTTCTGAAAACTCCCCAAAATTCGAGCAGCTTTGAAAACTTCGATTTAATAGCCATACCTAGTAATAAAATATACCAAGTTTGAAAAAAATATTGGCACACAAACCATGATAACTTTCAAATAATGACATAGATTTTCAAATCACGCATTGGTTAATGATCCACCACTCATATTGCTGCGAGTAACAGGCTCAATCAGCAAGTGATGTGTCATTTTTAGTGGGCCGCAAGCTTTTCAGAGTCAATATCCCAAAACAACAGTTACATAAAAAGTTTTAAATGAATATGCTATAATTATGTAATACAACTTATCCCAATAAAAAAAACGTATTTGAACTTGTTTCATGAAATGGAAGTAACATAATTGGAAATTTATTTATGCTGGCTAAGAATACCATTATATTACGTGTTATAGGCATTTTTTGTCACTACAGCAAAATTGCCAAGTTTAACCGTTTGACGGACAATATTTTAAAAGTTAAAGTTTCATATCAGTTCATATCATATGTTATACATTAGACTGACATCGTTGAGTTTTTTCTTTAAAAGCTCCATTTTCGACTATCCATTCTATAGCACAAAATCTTTGCTATACAATCTAAAGACAAGAAAGGGAATGTATTAAAGTCACCCGAACTATGTATAAAAAACTTCTTTATCAACTCACATTGATCTTTAGTCATCTTCAAAAGTCTTCCTCCTCTACGATATTTGCCAGGGGTACGTGATTTACCAATAGTCGCTCCCATAACGGCTGCCTAAGAATGAAACTTTTTTTTGTAAAACAAGATTTTCAAAAGCTTTAATCCATTTAAACTATCAAAGCTCCTCACAGAGGTCTTTTACAAATTCAAGAGTTTTTATTGTCATTAGTCGAACAGAAGACAACAAATAATAGGTGTTCATAAATTAATAGATCCCGAATGGGAAAAAAAAAGTTTGTTTAGAAAACCATAATAAATCAAAAAATTTGTATATATTGGCAAGCAAAACCGTAAAAAAAATAACCTCCAACTTTCAAAGCAATAAAAACCCACACCGTTATAAATTAGCATAGTTTGTAAAGCTGACACTTCCATTTAGCATGTTTCACAACCATAGTTATCTCAGGATGCTTATGAGGATATAAACTGGTCAATCAGGATGAACTACTTGAGCTCACTATTTACAATCTATTTAGTGTTCAACCTTCTTTGTGACCTAAAGACAATAAATGTGCTAGTTGATTAATTTTTTATTCAATGAGCTACTTTTTGTTGACTCACGAGTTCCCAGCTAAATAATTAATTTTTGATGAGGTTTGTGCCAATTTGTTTGGCAAACAGAGGCTTTGAGTTTTCTTATTGTTTCATAGTCACACTTACCTTCAATTGAGGCGTTTCATTTGCGGTGGTTTTACTCCAAAGGCGATGAATTGCAACCATTTGTATGATAAATGGCTGCATTTCAACACCTTTAGAGACGGCAATATATTGTAATGTCCCCGTATTCGGGGGCCATTGCTTGCCTTGCATTGCTCCGGTTTGAACTGATAGCTTTATCTGCTCAAGTTTTGGGTGGTCCAAAATGCAATAATCTTCACAAACTTTCTTATTGGGACTCTTGATAATCTGGATGGGCCACATAACTGTTCTTCGTACTTCTGCGCTTTGCATAGTTGGCAAAGAAATCTGAAAATAAATCAAACTACTGATATATATCTATCGATCTCATTACAGCCCATAATTTAAAACAACAAACTATCAAGTATTTTATTTCAGCTAATGCATTCTCATTTAATAGTAAACTGCAATTCATCAATTTTATAAATGTTTTTTCCACAACAGAAACCAGGATGTGTGAGTTGGCAATTTTAATTGAAGATTTAAAAAAGTGATGCATATGCTAATGAGACAAACTTTGGTTTCTGTGTAGAGCTCAATGCATGACTTGTGAGAGTTGAGTGCCAACGGTGTAGACACATCTTGGCACCATTCACTATCTGTTATTGCAGAGTTTTCAACTGCAAAGGATTGAGTTCATATGCATTGGTTGTATACAATATGAATTGTTAAAAGTTGTCTTATTGTTGGCTACGTACCTTTAGCTGGAAATTCAACGTCATACAACTCTCCATCGTTAGAATTTTTCCTTGACTCCAAGTCAACAGTTGAACTCTGAAAGATCAAACCAATCAATAGTGAAATAACAATGAACATACTTTTTTTCTTTCTCTAGCTAAGGATGTTTTAGAGGTTTGTTTAATGAATTTTTGTTCTAGTTAACATTCTATAGAACTGTACATAAATTTCTAAACTGTGATAAACAAATAAACAAGCGGTCAAGTAGTTTTAGCTCCAATTTTCGGTTAGTAAAACAATAGTACACTGGGTTGTTTGATATCAATTTACAATTACTCCATTTTTTTGTCTGTCAAGCAATTTGGAGATACAGACACAATGGATGTCTGATCTGGTAACAGATGAGTTACGTTGAAGAATGAATTTGGTGAAAGTAAACTGCGCTGAGTTCTTGTCCGCTTCACCAAGAACTCAATCAGAGACTGACACAGAAGTGTGGCCTTTTGGCTCTCATACACAGCAGAGTAGTATATGGCACTGATTGGTGTAATTGTCTTGTGAGTCTGCAAATAATTGGTTACCATAGTGAAACATTTTTTTTCTGCAAACTGTTATACTGACGAAAATGCAGCATCACAAACTCCCATGTTTAATATTTATCCCCAGGTAAAGTTATGAGATCTAACTTTTGTTTACAATTTTTGATGACGATGATAGTGAGTATCACCCTAATAAAAAAATTGTTTACTAGCCATAGTTTTTAATAGTGCGGAAAAGCTACAACATTTTGTGCTTACTTGATGCAATTTGGCTTTACCTCAATTGAAATCTTTTGACAGAAGATGTATAACTTTTTATTAAAAAAATACAGCTTTTGTCCCTAATTGAAAAAAATTATTTTGGTCCGAAAGAAAATGTTATTGGATTGTGCACAACAATCCATCTGTACTTCTTGGTGAGTTTGGAGTTGTGCTTTCTGGCGTTTGTTGTTTGGTGACGCTAAAATATGGCTTTACCCCGGCATCCTATCGTTCTGGTCCATATTTTAGGAATAGCTGGCAGGTGACGATAGCATTGCATAAATGGTGACAATAAAAAAATCACCCTTTTCCTATAGGCCTGTCAGAGCTCGCTTTTCTTAGCAACTTTACTGTCTCCAGCTGAGAGATATGGAGAGAAAACTGTGTCATAATGGTGCCAATATGGGAAAGGTTGAAACATTTTGCTTTGTATTTTTATTTGTTATGATGTAGATTCAATCAAACTTTTCTATTTTTTAAATATCACCAGGGTATACGTTGACCCTTAAAAAGCCCATTACTTTAGAATTATTGCTTCTCGTGTCACCCAATTAACCTGATTCCTGGCTGTGCTACCTCCAAAAAAATTGTAGTTAGCTTAGTAATGACATATTAGCCGTTCTCTTCGAGGAAACAAAGGAAAAGCCTTCCACCGATGAGCAACACTCAGAAGGTATTTTTTTGCAATAAAGAAAAAAATTTTGTTTTTTAATCTCTTCAAAGAACTCGGCTTACTAATTGATTATGATATCTACCAAAGAGGACTTTACTTTTGCTAGCAAAAATTTTGCTAGCAGTTCTGCGGCAATTATGTTTGCAGTACACATTTTCGCACCTGGTTTTTCATATTATTGTTATTATAATAGTAATAATAAATAAAATAATTGTTATTTGCCTAAACAACATCAACAACAATGTGATGTATTTATTTACATGAGGGTATATTATCTTCTTGTACTTTTTAACCTCACAATAAAATATCCCCTGAATATGCTCTCATCTGACAAAGGTATGGCAGTGCCAAAAAAATAAATCACAAATGAAATGGTAGAGAACAATATTTATCTCTCTTTATTTGTAAAGAAGAAGACCATGACATAGTGCATGGTGTTAGGGGCAAAACAATGCTGGAATGCGAGATGTAATTGTTAGTCCCTCAATGACAAATAGAAACTTAGGCTCAGCTAGTGAGCCAAGTTGTTGTTTTGTATGAAACAAAATCAGAGTGGAGCTTATTATTTATTATTATTTTGTTCTTCTTTATTATTTTCATTATTACAACAACAATGGTTATAATAATAATATCATGTTTATTTACTGTGATATATCATTAATAATAATAAAATATATTATTATTTGTTTTGTGTTCATGTTGATATCATATCACTAGGATTAATTTTTTTCAAATTTTGCTATTAAAGGGGCTGGAAAGAAGTTCGTTGGAACTAAATTTTGCTACGTTCAGCACCCGCGAAAAATGCGAAAGTTTGGTCCGGCAAAAACTAAAGTCCTGTAGGGTAGTTAGAGAACAAGTGGATACTGACCGGTGAAATGGCGAGAAAGTTTATTTAATTTCGTGACATTTGGATTCTCTAGGAAGTACTGTTGTGGACTTTAGTGTTCACTAAGTCTGCGCACACGTTGTACCACATTCTGGCATCCTTATAATAGCCATTAGATGGCCAGAATTACGAGAAACGGATATACCAAATAAACTAAAACTATACGTATGTCTATATCGACCCTGTAAGGAGCTATGCCGACCTATACCGACCCTGTATGCAGCTATACCGACCTCACTGGGTCTGCAGGAAGTGAGTCAATGTAGCCTGAGGACTCAGAAGTAGCCTGGGAAAAGCAGGGAGCCATCTACCAGAGATTACCACCCTTAACCCTTACCAAAGATGGAGCACTAAAGCCATAAAGACCAAGAACCATAGTCAGGATTGTGATTGGTGTACTAGTCTCTAACTTCACCTACTACTACAGGGCGCCTATTACCTTTAAGCCCATATTGTTAATCTTATTCGTTACATATTTATATACTCATATTCATTGATGCATATTGTAATCTTGGCTAGTCACTTCCTGTACATCGCCTATAAAAGGCAGAACTTTGTATGTACTAATCAGTTGTAATGTGCCTTTTACTAACTTGTTTTATTCTAGAGCAATAAATGCATATGTACTCAATAAGAATATTCGCGACATGTTCATCGAACAAAATACAAAAATAATAGGTGTTCGTAATTCAATATGTCGCATATGCAGCGGAACATTAGTTTAGAACAACACAAATATTCAATGAATTGTTATAGTTTACCAAAAAATCATAAAAAGATAACTCCTAATTTTCAAAATAATCAAGAAAATAATAAAAATTGAGTTGCTACAAATTAGAATAATTTGTCAAGCTGCCCGTCAATTTAGTAAATTTTGAATCGTCACCATTATTTTGAATTATTTTTCAAGGAAATAAAACCGGTCTATGAAAATGAAAAAAATCAACTCGCTCGTTGTTATTTATTGTTCAGTTTCATTCGCGACCTACGAACAATATAAATAAATACTCGTTGATTATTTTTTTTATTCAATGAGCTACTTTTTGTTGACCCACCAGTTCCGAACAAAATGATTTTTAATTGATTAAATTTATTGCCGGTCTGATTATTTTTATTGCAATGTGTTCGGCGAACAGAGGTCGCGAATACTCTTACCAGCGCTAAGTTATGCGCCTGAGCCGTGGGCTCCCAACTGGTTGTAGAGTAGAGATACTCTGTGTTGCATTTGTTTGGTACATCATCGACCCTGTTGTTGTAACAGGTAAAACTAACAAGTGGTGGCGACACGCTACCAACCTCAGCTAGTGATTTTCAGCCCCGAAAATCCACTACAGTACTTGTAAAACCAAGAGTAGAATTTTGTAACTTAAACTGCATTGCACACTACTATCTAAATGTTTCCTCATTTCTTCCTAAGCCCATTTTGTGCAATTTAAAACAAACATCGGTATTTTAATTGCGAAACGAATCGTCACTTTTGCTGATGTTCAGTATTTACCAGTGCAAGAAACATTGTTAAGTTAATCCGACATGCACGGGACGAATCGTAACACGGTGTATAGCTTTGTCCACCTACACACTGTTTTATTATTCAGGTGGGTGTAAATTATTTGATTTAGGGCAGCTTGAAACGTGAAGAAAGATTTATCTCCCTCGGCACTATATTGTATATTGTAATCACAAAACTTGTCAACTATAGTTAAAAAAAACATCAATTACACTCTTTTTGGTTTTTACAATCATCTTGTTCTATTTTATTCATGGCTTAGCTAAACCTTTAAAGAATGTTAATTACACTAGATGCAGTTGTTTTAAAATTCAACAATGTTCATAAACAGCTTTTTTTCATAAATATAGAATTACTACCCAAACACAATCGAATCAGTACAACCGTGCAAGAACCCTCATGAAAAAATGAATGTAAGATAGCCAAAGTTATAAATAATGAATATAAATTATTCATTATTCATTATCAGTATATGAATTAACTTTACTTTGGGAACTTTATTAAACAATCATAGAAGCATAAACAAACATTTCTATGCCATTTTATGAGCTTAACAACAAAATCTCGATAATTCTGTTGCAGTAGCTTAACAGTATAATATACCTGAGAGTAGATCACAAGAGACAGATTATCGTCCACCCAGTAGCACTTGGTGGGAAAGCATTTGCCATCTGGGTGAAACTTGAACAAGGATCCATGAAAAGCAAGGTGAGGTGACAAATTATTGCTGAGATGGTTTCCACATTCCTTGTAACCTTCACCTGTAGTTGATATAAGGTAAAAGTTACCAACACGCGAGTGTGACAATTTTGGATGTTTGTGGTAGCTTCATGATGTAAATTATAAACCATTCTCTTGCTTCACTAAGTTACTGCAATTTATGCAAAACTAAACACCAGACATTTTTGTAGTAAAAGAATTTTTTTTCAATATTTAATGTATTTTTTAGATATATCAATTTAGCACCTAGAATCTATTTATTGATTACTTACCCCAGAGTGCACATGGAGGGTCATACAACCGTAAAGGATTCGCATTCCAGTTAAAATCCATATCAACAGCTGCAATCTGAAAAAAAAAACAAACATTTCTTGTAACTCATCATTAGAAAACTTTTCAAATACTAATTTCTTTTATTTTTAAATGGTTGCGATACTTCGGCATGTTTTAATTCATGGAGTAACATCAGAGTCCAAAGTAGATACACAGTTTGGATACTGATGTTAGTCAGCTGTTTACACTTACTTTGGTCATCTCTGCCAAGTAGTGTAGGGAGTCATCAGTACCTGAGGCACTAATCTGCACGTAGCCCAAAGCAATTATGATAGCGTAGGCTAACATAATACGGAAACTGGGACTATGATGTTCGATTTTGACGTCGGGCCAGATCTTCTTTGGCTGGCTTGCAGTACTTGGAAGAACTTCTGACTGCAATGAACCATCACCAACCTCCTCTAACCAAGTGTTGCACCTGTCTGCAATCAAGTCTGGATCACAGTGTGAATTCTGTGTCTTGGTTCCACCAGTTACCTCAATGTCCTTTGAGGGACTACGTTGTCTTCTACCACCTTTCTCTTTCACAAGTACTTTCACAAAGATTTCTCTTGGGGAGAAATTCTACAGATAAACCATTGCATTAAATCATCACAGAAAGCAGAATAAAAAAGGATTGGTTTGCGCTCTAGCTGTGACAACTTTTTACTTACAGACAATCTGGTAAACACTGATCTGACACAATCTTTGATTTCGCAGAAAAGTTCCAACATCATCAGTAGCAGATGAATACAGATAATCTTCACCTCCTGGCCCCTGCAATTGTTGCAGTCCTCAGGGTCTGTTTCCTCATTGAAGACTGATGCCTCGTATTCACTGCCAGGCTCATTCTCCACTTCGAGCTCTTGGTCTGAGAACTCTGCATCTATCTCTTCCCTTACTTCCTTCTCATCCACCAATCTTGGCTCTAACTCCAAAGTCTACATAATACCAAAGTGCTGTTCACTATTGGCACTGAAATAGCATCGAGTCTATATGTGCTAATGGCAAGTAAGGGAGACAAATCCTTTGTGAAAATCAATTTTGATTTGGTGATGATTTGCCACAGAATAATTTAAAGTTGTGACAGGTCTCATTAACGTAAATGTATCATTGTTAGTAGTATAATAGGAGCAGATCTTGGTCATGGTGTCTAAGGACAATAAGGTCGTCCTGGTTCCAAGTACCTTTTTGTTGGCACCAGGTACCATGAGAACCTAAAAGGTACCTTTTTGTGTGCACCAGGTTATCGTGTGTTTTAACTTTGTTGTAATTGTATGATTAACTATGGACTTATTGTGCAGGGTTTATTTATATTGGGGCTTGCGTTGTATTTTGTTTGTACAAGAGATGAAAAAGGTTCAAATGTATATAATCTTTATTATAAAGTCCAAGTTTTGATAAGATGTTAGTACTAGATAGGGATAAATTTTATAAGAGTATCACACACAAAATCAAATTTAAGCTACATGTTTGTACTGACTGTATATCGTACATCTGTGTTTAAACTGTAAATGATAAGGAAGAGACATAAACATGGAATTGGACATGAGTGGGAACATGTACATGGGAATGGACAAGTCCATGTTTATACCCACATCTATTTATGTACATTTTTATGTCCCTATCCATCTCTTTTTATGACCATGTACATATCCATGTCCATGTCTATTTATGTACACGTCCATGTCCATATCCATTTATGTCCATGTCTTGGCCATATACATGTTCATGTACATGTCTATATCTATTTTTTTTTACTATGAGCTAGTAGATTCTGTTGACACTCCGTCGGAACATACTCATCTTTTAGCGTAAAAATATGAGAGTCCTTGTTTTATTTTGTTTGTTTGTTTTATCTTTCCGTCTTTCAGTATGAAACCACGATTGTTTCCTTTAAACGACTTTCTTGTGCGCAAGAAATTTAGATAACTGTGTATGTTTAAATCATTACTTCGCTTGTTTAAACCTTTGGAGCTAAACTTGTTTCCTTTTTCACCTCAATAGTAGTAGGAATCAGAATTGAGCCCAACAATTCCATCTCCCGTAAATTCCTTTTTGAGCAACCCAGATGTTCGTTTTCCATGTTTGAACACTTTGTTGCAGCAATCGCGCGTGATCCATTCTGCATCCATTGTTTTAACCCTCAAAAACTCAACCCTATGTATGTCGCAGTATGGACGTGGAAACCAATTGGAGTAATCGGCGTAAAACTCTTGTTTCATGTCCGCTTTCACCAATGTTTCTAATGATCCACTCAAAGCCACGTATGCGCTACCTGTATGAATTTTCACGTACTGGAAATCATTAAAAAAAAATTAATGATTATTATTTACAGTTATGACTACTGTTCAAGTTAAGTATTAGGTTAATAGAGGAAACTATGAGTTATTACTTGTTCATAAAGTCGCAGTAAAAAAAAACATTTTCAGTTTTGCATTTTGTAGTATGACCCGAGTGCACCGGAAAATTCATACTCGGCTGAAACAAATATCATAATGATTAATAGGGTAAACTATAAAAACATAACAGTTTTTGTATTGACTTTAACTAAATTTTAAAACGTACCTTTTACAGCACTAATGATTTTGCAAAAACCCTCCGATATATCCTCCATGGAAATGAATTTGTTCCCTCTGATACGGAATGAGGCTTTTCTGGTGCCATCGACGTACTTGACCTTGGTATGTTGTTTCTCGTCGGTGACTGTTTTCCATAGGCAGCGATTCCTACCAATTTACTGGTAGTGGTGAGCAAATCTTGACTAGAATCCCTATCTCCCATTTTCCTAACATCCGAAACCGGTGTTTCAAAAGCCTCAAATGCCTTTCTAGGGACATATTCTATGAGCTGATAGACTTAAGTGATTTTTATTCCCTGTTTCAAGTACTACTTCAACAACGGACTCATTAGCAATATCTTCTCTCCGAACATGCTTTCGACTAGCAAGCATTCAGGGTTACAAAGTCTCTCATCTCATCACTCAAGTGCTCTCTGCTCAACATGGTGTTTTTAAAAAATGGAGGCATTTCAGGAAATTCATCTTCTAGTTCCTCTGGGACTTTGATGTCGCATTCGACAAATCCAAAGAAAATTTCTGGTCGAACTCTTTCCACCGCTTCGTTTTGATTTAGTTTCTTCTCAAATTGTTTGGGATAAAAAGATTCGTAAAATGTGTTGACAAACTTTTGTGATTTGTATGGGTTTTTATGCGCTTCAATCATTCACACTCCAAATACGAAATGATTGTGTAACCGGAAACACTCTTTATTTTCCAATGTGTCTCTATACAGTTGTGAGGGACGCCAACATTTACTCCATCTATGTGACGCCATTTTATATTATTATTATTCACCTTACCAACATTTATACCTATTCTCATACTCAAACTGCGGACAGCGGCTGTTTCGGCATTTGTTGCCTCATCAGCGCAGTACAGAGGTTAGCAGGGGTGACAACCCTCGCAATGATACAAATAATTGCATCAAAGCATGTTTAAAGGATTGCCTATTCTCATATTTATTCCTACCTGTTGTTCTATGTCTGCAAGTTTTTATCACAAACGTAAATATTTGATTAATTATTATTTTATTAACAACACTTTTCCACGAAGATATACAAACTGCATTTTGAGTTGTGTGATGTAAGGCGTGGCTTACAAGAATTCTTTGTCCTACCCCTATATAAATATTTGTGTAAGTGACTAATAAAATCACAGTTAGCCTTACTCTCAGAAGACTTTCACCTTCACTGGATAGCAAGGACAGCCACAAGCTTACAAGTACAAAGAAGCCAACTATCGGTGCGCACAAGGCTTGGTGGAAAGTGGGAGTCGATTTGACCCTTGCTGCGTATTCTCTTCTAACGAAGAAGTACAGCAGGAAGCACCTTGTTGCCACTATAGTTCGGCCACAATCAGTTTGCCCAAACTAGTGCGGAATTTAGTGGGCGATAATTACCAAGTAAAGGACATTGAACATTAGACACCAAGTAATTATCGTCATTCATAACACTAACTATTCCAACCTAAGTTAGGCTCACACTGATAACGCACAGCCAAATAGAATAATTACAGAATTCCCACATTGCCTTGGTTGGGTTACAAGCTATAATTGGGGAGGTGTGTACAGGTGTGGTACTACCCAGAAAAAGTTCCTGTACACAGTCACATGCCATTGATTTTTGTCTAGTAGGATGTCTAGCATTATCGAGAGTGCAGTGAAGCTTTTCCATGTACTTTTCCAATTCATCGAGAACTTTGAAGGCTACTCATTTTTGTCCAAATGTTTTTTGTTGAAGAGGTGATTGACTGAGGAATTTTTGTTCGGCTTATTCCAATCAATGTACATTTCAACTCTTTCTGTGATTTGTAAAAAGTTTTATCTCACTCGGACATATGTTTCTTTGCTGATGTTTTCTAAGTGTTGAATAAATTTTTTAACACATTTTCTATTATCACCATTATTGATAAGCAATACATCGAGGCATTTCAAAACCTGGTACGTTTTAACCAAGAAAAATGCTCAGGAGCTTATGTTCGCTGGTGTAGAAAGTGGTATTTTTATCTCTTTTGTCAGCACATTTGGGTAGCAAGCGCTCGATGTCATAAGTGGCAAAATACAGAGAATAAATCAAAGTGTCATCTCTACTGATGCTTATTCCAAATTGTTTGTTTAGCTGGTCAAAAATTGTACCGGTAGGTTTGTATTCACCTCTGGGAAATATCATGGTCAATGTCTCTGAGGTTGAGCATCTGTGTCATTTCAGATTACCAAATCTGGCAAAACAAGTGAAACAGTTCGTGATGAGTATAAAGTGTTTGTTATAAAGATCCAGATAGAGTTTTTCCTTGCATCTTACGTTGGAATTCCAAATAACTGTTGATGCCATGTTTTTATATAGAGCAAACCCCATTACCTTGAGCTGAAACACTTTTTTCAAATCCAGAAAGTCTTAATTTTCTATTCCTTTTTCCTTAACATTCCTCAAGTAACCGTTTGCTGTTGGCTCTTTTAAATCACAACCAATAAATTTTCGATTTATTTTGAGATAAGTTTGTGCCAACTTGTTTCCGGGAGACTATGTGAAGCTTTTGTTTTTTTGCAGTTCTCTGGTCAACACTAAACATCTGAAGAAACAAAGATTGTTGGTGATTTGTTCCCCGCAGTGATTTTTCAATATTGTTCGTACATGTCTGTTGTTGAGAATGTGAGAAGGCAGAGTGATTGGAGGTGAGCCAATTCTTCTCAAGATAATCAATTTGTAAAAATAAAAGTGTAATGTTTGTGATCAACATCAGTCTCTAAGCCATATTTGGCCTTTGTCTCAAACTAATAGCACGGTGATTGGTCTTAGCGGCGTTGGTGAAGAATTCGGTGAGATGTCTTTTGGATTCCATCAAGCGAGCTCTCGGAAAGACAGTGGCATTGTTAGACGATGAGTGGAAATAGCAAAGTTCGCCATCATTTTTGTTCTCCAGGATACAGCCTACACTGCAATTGACTTTTGCTCTCAAACTCAATTGTCTCCAAACTGTTTTGGACAACTCTAACGCTTCCAATGCATGATAGTCATTATGGTAGACGTCAGCTTGGTCTCATAGAATTCCACCCCAAAGTCTTACTGTTACAACGTCTATGACTTTACCATGTCTGTGTTTGGTTTTCGTCGCACCCCAATATCTGGCTATCAGCTCATCCCATTCTTCTTCATGAAAAATTGGAGGTTGGCCATCATCGACAATACCCAAAGATGACATTCGACTAGATATTTTGACTCTTGACTCATCCAATTCTCGTCCTTCATCCTCTTCTTCTTCTTCATTGTCATCGTCGTCTTCTTCTTCATTGTCTTCTCCATTGTCATCTTCTTCTTCATCACCATCTTTGTCTTCGCCCCCCTCACAGTCATCGTTGTCGTCATCATCGTCATCTTCAATCATCATCATCATCTTTATTGTCCATCAATAGAGCGTCCTCATTTTCTTCAAAAGCAGCTTCCACAATCGGATCCATATCTTCGGCTGTTTCACTGACATCTAGTCCCTTGCCTTCCACACCCATTCCTATCTGATTAACTGATTCATCCAGAATTCAAAAAACAATGAAATGTTCTTCTAGTCAACTTGAGTTTCATCTCTCTCTTCCACATTCATTGAGTGATTATCTGAGTCTTGCCTACAAAAGAAATGAAAACTCGGAATAAGTTTCTCTGAATCGTACGCTCGGCTCAGAGTGCAACAAAATAAAACTGTACTCCAATACGATTATTTATTATTTACCAGAAAAACTCACCGGGCACCAAGAATTGTAGTATTTCCAGTGGTTGGTGAAACTTGAAGAGCAACTGATTTTTCTTTACAAGCATTTTCAAGTTCAATCTTCATGTCATCTAAGTATTCATCATCTATGTATTCATCATCCGGAGTTCTAATCCCAATGCGGTTTCACACGCTAATTCCAGTTCTCTTGTATTCCTACATCACTATCCTCTTCCATCTCCATTTTCCCTGCTGAAGCTATTAGAATACTATTTAAATTGAAAATTGACAAGCGGAGACATTATATTATGCTTAAACAGTAATTTATAAAGATTCCCTTATTTCTTGTAAGCTCTGTTAAATTTTTATCAGGTAAATAATATGTCTATTTATTAATTTTAAAAATAGACATGTGTATCTGCAATTAAATAAGATCGTGTTGAGAATAAACGATTTGGGCTAAAGTAGTACTCTTTTTCCTCAGCGCAACTAGTTGAGTTCTTCAGCTAGTGTTAAATAATTATTTATTATTTCTTACCTCATTGCTGACAGTCATCCTAGTAATTTTAGTAGATGCTTTATTTTTTCAACCGCTGTTGCTGGAGTGGATATTTTTTATGTAAAAGCAGTGGCTCCTAAATGGTTAAAGTTGCACTGATTGACCTGACCTGAAAACCAATGAAAAGTCTTGCAAGAAAAACGCTCTTATATAATATAAAAGAACTTTTGAGCAAATAAACTTTCTTTGTATTTCCGCGAAATTCCTATAAGTTATAAAGGGATTTTCGTGCAAAAAATTTCTCTTCGTTTGAGTGAAATTCTTATACATGTATATTATGAAGCGATTATTGCCCAAAGAAAACGTTTGTATTCGGATGAATTTCTCATATATTATGAAGAAATCTTTGAGCGACAAAAACCTTTTTATTGGGGCAAAATTCTTATGTATTAGGTACTTTCGCCGGGCAGCGAGTCGCTCAGTTTCAATATTATTTGCTTATTTATTGGAATTGTTTGCTTTTTTTATAGCCAAGGCGACCAAAAAAAAGCTGGACAGCTGCGTAGGTGTTTGGATTTATTTTGAGTGCTTAGTAATAAATCAAAGTTGGGCGTCTTGCTACAGCGAACACGCATGCACTCGATATTATCGTTTTTCCATTCCTGTCCCGCGGCTAATGATGCAATGTCAAGGTCATCAATTTGCAAGATGTCCGAGAGTGAGCAAATTAAAACGTTTCATGGTGAGTATTTTTTTTATTACAGCACAGTACCAATGCAAGTGTGTGGTTAGCCAATGTGTTATCCACATTGCCCATGTCCTTCAGTGCTGTAAGCTATAAATACAGTGTCTCAGCAGCCACAACTAATCCCAGACAAGTAGTAAATGATTTGCTACTCTACTCCTGCCACTACTACTACTACTACTGCTGCTGCTACTACTACTATTATAATCAAACAACAATCCTAAGCAGTTAAATAGTTTTGGCATGGATAGATATATATAATAATATTTATTATATTATTATTATAATATATTGTGCAGGATTTCACTGTGGGGGTGTGAGTGGTAGCTCGGCCTACCTGCACAACCTCCCGAACTGTAATGGCAACTGTGTCTTGTATGCTAGTGATACAACCCTTCCACAGGTCGACTTAGTATACTGGAGAATGGTGGTCGACCATCTCAGTAACTAGTGAGCTGCCGGTTGCGTTAGCTGTTGTTTTGTGCGTGCAATGAGTTCGAACTTTGAAGGGCGAACTAGTTGAACTAGATTCGGCCAGCAGCGGTTCGGCTGTCTTTTTGTAGTGCTGTGCAGAGGTCGAACATTGAAGGCGAAGTTAGTCAAAGCTAAGTTCGGCCAGCAGAGGTTCAGACTGATCTGCCTGTATATTACTACTCGAGTAATGGTGCGCAGTGAAGTTGATTGTATGTACAAAGAAACTTCTGAGAGTGTGCAAGCTGACTCTGACTTTATTAACAGATTACATCGGTATTTATGTACATGATTACATAATGGCAAAAGGCAATACAAAAGAGGCCACACCTGGCACAAATGATTGGCCAGCGTGTGCAAATAAAATACAAGAGGTGGTCCTTAACTGATTGCATGACTGGACTCACATGTTGAATATATAAATTATAATGTTAAAGGAATAATTATTGATAAAATGCATAGACTGATTTGCCCTAAAGCGCGGGCATAGAACAAGACAGGTTGACAATAGTTTAGAATAGAACAGGACATGATGTAACACATAGAACGACGTAATGTAATGTTTGTACGAGTACCATAGAGTTATGTGGGTAAGATGGCGTCGGTCCTCTACAATATTATTAATAATAATAATAATAAACTATTCTTGGCATGACTTGTGATTTCTCTCATAGAACAAGTATTCTGTAGTGCTGGTTGTTAGTGATCCCATAAAATTATGTTGGTAATCAGGACTCTGTTAGCGTTTGATTTGTCTTGTTTTATTAAAATACAGAACTGGATGATGTTAACTTTTGGCGACTTGGAGAGGGCAGTGTTAGTGAGAGCAGTGTTAGTGAGAGCGTCGTGGTGGCAACTCCTTTGCAGAAAAAAGGTTCGTATACATTTAGCTACATTTGCACCCCCCCTCACCCCCCCCCCCCCCGTCATTGGACCAGTATGTATTGCACACAGACCTCACTACCAAAGAATGCTATGAAATATCAATTTATCTCTAAATGCTCATTTTTTTACGTATTTTTAATCTAGGATCTTCTACAGCAGGGTAATTAAATTTTACAGCTCTCACCTTTTCTATCCACGTTATCCTGTTCTTCAATACTATTGAATCGCTTTCAGCTATTTGCAGTGCTATTGGGACTTTTAATAGCAAGCAATGACACGTGAACGTGTATTCTGGATACATGTCACAATAATTGCATGAACAAGCATTAATGTATCATTTCACGTTTGTTACAGAAAAGAAGAAATGAAGAAGAGAGGTCGACCCATGGGCTCCAAGGATAGTAAGAAAAGGAAAACCAAGTTTACAGTTCCGTTGCTCGAAGATGGTAAGAGCATTGCTCTCTGATTATTTTTTTTTCAAAATTTAAGGAATCAAACCCCATTACTACGTAGTCAATTACCCCATACTCATAGCTACATAGTTATGAGACTGCAAATAGGTGGACTGATAAATCCAGATGTGTGTTGTCTGGGCAGATAAGTAGTTGTGTCTGCATTATTACCCTTTTTGCAGCCGTCTGTGACAGTGTTACACCGGAGCTGTTGACATCCTTTTCACCAAAGACAGCACCCAGCTCTACAGTTCCTGTCACTTCATCTACTCCAAAGACTCAGCAGACAGCTAAGTCAGCTAGTGCCACTTCCACCTCTAGCACTTCTAACACCGCTGACATTCATGGCAAGTTTTTGAATTATAAACCTAGCAATTAAAAAAGTGTGGACGTAACTTGTCAATGTACTCACTGTGGTTGACTTCTTTTACAGACAGCGATGACCAGCCCTTAAGTAACAATGCTTTTGAGGAGGACTTTGTACCAGCAGGTCAGTGCTAATGATTATTTCATTAAGACTTCTACACACAGCGGTGTTTCAACAGTTGCAGGACAATTTGTTTGGCTACAGGTTTTCTTGGCCAGAATGAAGTTTTCCTGTCGACAGTTAATATAAAATTTAATTAATTTTAGCAGTCAGAACAATTTGATGCTGATTGGCTAGCTGCTTTATTTAGTAAGCATGCACAGAAAATTACCGACCGGCCGCTATGATTTTATTTCACTGCAAAATCCTATCAAGTTACATTTTGCGATAAGTAACTGCTTGTTATTTCATTAATCTTGTTTGCTGCCTTTTATTTCCGTGTGCAATATTTATTATTAGTGGCGGATCCAGGTCTTGTAAAAGGGGGGTGCAAAAAGTGGTGCAGTCTTGCCATCCGGCCTGTTTTGCACGTCGGCGAGGATGAGAATTGCCTAACCGAGGCAGCTGGGGTCCCCTCCTGTCTGCCTGCCTCCTGTCTGCCTGCCTCCTGTCTGCCTGCCAACAACCTGCTCAAAAGTCAACTTCTCATTTCCTTCAATTTGTTATTAATTTATAAATTTGAAAACATTTAAAAAAATAATTATTCTAAAATCAAATTTTTTTCAAAAAAACTTGGGGAGTGCATTTGCAGCATTGCACCCCCCTGGATCTGCCCCTGATTATAGTTAGATGGTCAAAATATTTTAATATGTCACAATTTCACATGTTCATAGCAAATTGTAAAAATCTGTTTTATATAGACGCAGAAAACAGTGTGGATGGTTTGGACACCGATGGGTGGTCGTCGGATGCCATTAAGGATCTGTGCCTGCTGCATATTCCCAGACTGAATGAGTACAACAGCGGTGATATAGCTGTCAAAAGAAACTATTGGAAAGAGATGCAACAGAAACTGAATCAAAAAGGTTACAGTGGAGAAGCTTTCGACAGCTCTACGAAAATATCTAAGAAATGGCGGTATATCTTTTGCCAGTATAATAAGGTAAAAGACAATAATGGACGTACGGGACGAGGAAAGATGAAGTATAAACATTACGCTGTCATGCATGAGATATTCATCGATAGTGATGCAGGCAGCCTTCTCACTGACCCAAACTTTATAGAATCGGGAGAAACGTTACCTATAAACCAAAACCGTCGTAATCGAGGGGGTCGTTCCGAGAAAACACACCAGGAGATAATGAGAGACATGCAAGCGGAGTACAACCGTGAAAGTCTTAGATTGCAAGAAGAAGCTCTAAAACTAGAGCGTGAAAAGCTTGATCTTTTACGTCAGATTCTAAATAAAAATTAGACTGATTTGTTAGTTGATGAGTTGCAAATTTGTATGTTGATGTTGATATACCCTTTTGTTGTA
The DNA here is from genome assembly GCA_945261195.1 of Cryptosula pallasiana. Classification (NCBI taxonomy): domain Eukaryota; kingdom Metazoa; phylum Bryozoa; class Gymnolaemata; order Cheilostomatida; family Cryptosulidae; genus Cryptosula; species Cryptosula pallasiana. The sequence continues at coordinate 42,056,123 of OX183131.1, read as the reverse complement.
AATTTTTATATCATGTTTTTAGTGTGTACTCGGGTGTTGTCACTTTAACAATATATTTTGACCTTGACTACATTACAAGTAAAGTTGAAATAAAAACAGTCGTATTTGGTAGTCAACTATGAAAATTGTTACAAAACAAATTACATGCTGAAGCAAATCCAACCCACTGTCAAGTTTCATCTAGCCTGTTTCATTTTCAAGTAGATAGCTAATTCGATCACGTCTCGCATGTTTCTCTAATGGCAAACATACCATCTCTTCAGCCACTTCTGTGGGGTGAACGTGTTCGTTATCCTGAATGAAGTTATGAAGAAGTATGCAAGCAGTTATGATAGCAACTGCTCGCTCCCATGAATTGACATTGAGAATGAAATGCACACGAGGAAATCGCTGTTTGAAAATACCAAACAGATGCTCTACCACTATTCTGTTGGCCGAGTGTTTGTAGTTGAAGGATTTCTGGCTTGCTGTTAAACGAGTGTTATCCTTGTATGGGACTAGGAGATGGGTGGATAGTGCATAGGCACTATCCACCCATCTCCTTGTATGGGACAAGGAGATGGGTGGATAGTGCATAGGCACTATCACCAACTATATGATAGTTGTCAGGAAGTTTGTCAAGCAGTTCTTCCAGCTTACTGAGCCTGAAGACTCGTTGGTCATAGAAAGAGCCAGGACATCCCACGCTAAAATACAAGAATCTTCGGGCAGCATCTCCTACTGCTGTCAAATTGATGCTATGGCTACCTTTTCTATTGATCCAAATATCTGGCTGCGCAGTAGGCTTCTTTATAGGTATGTGAGAACCTGTTAATAACAATATTTAAATCAGGCAAGGTGTTATTAATTTGAAAAACATGATCACTATAACCACACTCACCATCTATGGCGCCAACAATGCCTGGAAAGCCATTCTTCTGCATGAATTTGGATGACAACTTCTGGCACTCTTCTTCAGTAGTTGGAAACTTTATTGTATCCTTCAGTTCTTTAGAGATTGCATCAACAACCATATCTATGGACTCGTGAACAGTTGACTCGGTAGTGCCGAAGCGGGCCGCTAACTGTCGGTAACCCTCAGAGCTAGCAAAGAACCATATTGCTATGTAGAGACGTTCATCGGGCGGAATAATATTTTTGCCAAACCCGTCATATGGTTTGGGCAAATGTTTCTCCAGCAGCACCAGCAGTTTCTGATAAGTTGTCCTGGTCATACGAAAGTGCTTCCGAAACTCCTCATCATCATACGCAGGTATCGTGCATTGGCGGAACTCTTTACTATTAGATACAGTTCTATCAGTCTCCACTGTCACCTGTCTTGAATTGTGGACTTGTACTACTTTCCTAAAATGTTAAAACAACAAGAATTGGCATAGAAACAAATGGAAAGCTGTCTTATTAATATTATATTAACAATGGAAATAGGCACAGGAAGGAAGTATGGTAACCAAATAAAGCATAGAATAAATATGTGAGTAAGATTAATTTAATCGCATAACATTTGTTCTTAGATTATTTTTGTTAGAGAAGAAATAGGTAGACAAAGAGGTTTAAGCATAGAATAAATATGTGAGGAAGATTAATTTAATTGCATAACATTTATTCTTAGATTAATTTGAAACAATAAGCCTACATCAATCATTATTAAATTTAATGATAATATATTATTCTAATTGATGTTTGTCACATTTAATTAATATCTATTATACAATAATGAATATTAAATGTAATATGTAAATATTATATTACTTATAGTATTAAAGTATTATTATATGTAAAAAAATCATCCATTGAATTATTATATATATTATTATTTTCATTACATATGTCAGCAACAGAAATTTTGTAATTTCTTTTGTCAGCAACAGAAATTTTTGTATATTCGTTGTTTGTTCTTTTGGATACTTCTATTCCAGATAGTTATGATGTATGTATATATGTAGTGTTGTGTAATAAATGATTTGGTTGATAAGCAATAGAAATGTTTGATGCAATGCTGTGGTAGCAGGTTGCAATAGAATTTAGAATTATCTACTCTCTTTGGTTCTACTTGAGTATTTGGTTCTATTTATAGATCGATGTGTAATGGTGTAATTTGGTTAGCACTCTGGACTGCAAGGAGAAAACTGTTGCTGACTTATGGTTCTCCCTGCCGTGGTAAGATAACAATTTACTTCTATTTAGAATGGAATGTTGAGAAATGAAAGTTGGTGATTATAAACATTCACTATTCATGGATCTTGAATAAAAATGGGTATAATCTATTTATAAAACACAAAGTGGTTAGTAGGTAGCAAAGCAGGGACAAAGCTTAGATAAGACAATGCCATTCAGAGCAGATAAAAATATAATATGTATATAAACAATTATAACACGAATGCAGAAAATCTGGAAACAACTGAATTCTGGATGTTATCAAAAGTTGGAGTTGTCTGATGTATGAAGGATAACTCCACAGAAAATTTTTACAAAAAAAATTGAAATTATTTTATGGAAGGTCAATTACAGAAATGTTATTATCATTACAAAGTTCAAAATTATTATAAAGTCTTTTCACAAGATGTAGGAATTGACGTCTGCGAACTTGTTGTCGTTGTGGGCTTAAGTCTTCTGTAAGTGTTTGGTCAGCTTGTAGTAATTTGTTCTTCCAATGTTGGGATGATTTCGTCCAAGATTGGGATAGGTTAATATGTATGGATGTCTGTCTGTTGCAGAAAGCCAAAACTGTTTATCTACAACCACAGATAGCGAGTAGACTCTGGAATATTGAAGTTGATAGCTGACAGAACTGTTTGTAAATCACAGCAACCCGAAGTCCTAGGTTGAGTGCTCTAACCGTGATAAATACTGACGGTGAGAAATAATTGATGCCACAGAAAACTATATAAAAAAAATGTTGCCACAAAATGTTGAAAATTTAGCTTGAACACTGAATTGTGTGAGACTGCAGGCCTGCGTCTTCTCTCTATAAAATCTATGTCAGTACTCTCAGACAAAAACTTTTCATTTTCTTTTTGCCTGCACATTTACAATTCACCAATCAGTGGGCAAGCTCCAGTCTCACAGCCAATCACTATTGTATTTAGAACTAAGTTTTTACCGTATCATTCGCAAAATTTTATGCTTTACAACCCCTTCGGCCACGTCTCAAGTCATGAAATTTTCACACAGACGGTCTGTCTGGAGTTATAGTTCACTCATCCCAATAGAATTTCATATATCAAAATCTACGGTTTCCCGCCGGTCTGTTTGATGTTATAGTTCATTCATCTCAATAGAATTTCATATATCAAAACTTATGATCTGCCGCCTTTGATATTTGTATTACTATGGTCTCCGTGGTATGTAACACGTGTATTATTAACTATGCAGACTCTGGTCAGTATATACATTCAGTTCTGTCAGCAACTACAAAATCTTTGCGTCGGGTTTGCATCCCCAGCTGTCATCAATTTTTTTGTTGTTGTATAGATTGGAATACAAAACAATAGATCAATAAAACAGATACATCACAAACATCTCAATGGTTAAAGACTGATGTTCAAAGCGTGAGCAGTTAATAGCATTCATTCAAGCTTTTTTAAAAGAGTGTATCGGCATGGAATGTTCATTTATGATTGGGTGGAATATTTTGTACCAAGGGTGGATTGACACTGAAACATTCACAATGACTCTTACCTATTGTCTGCAATAAAATACATAAATAATTAGAAACATATTCAACACATGGTCACCTCACTCAAGTGCGGATGGGTCAAATTTAGATGATTTAGCACAGGAATCAGACAACCTTTTTTTCAATGTTCAACAATTCATGATTTATTTTTCCACCCTTCTGAGCCTCGTGACATTTTCAGTCCTTCTATCATGAGTCATGATTTGATACCTGTGTTGTTGTTTCACTAACGTATTGGCTAAAACCATTAGTCATTGTTGTTGGGCTTCTACCAGGCCTATTGTCTGCGATGAATTGTATACTTTTGTTTGCCTGCACATTTTGACTTTTTGTTGGTATTTCACAAACATGAGTTATATATATGTATCATTGCTGCCATTTCTGTATCCTGACACATATATCTTAAAAAATTAAACTATAATAAAAACTACCTGCAGTTATAGGTATTATTATCTAACATTGGTTCCAAAGAGTGTGGTGACTTTGCAATTACAAACATTCTTTTAACAACTCCACACTACTGGTGCCTCGGAATGACAACAGGCTCAGCACCACCACACACTCAACTCAATTGTTGTTGTTGTGGTAAGTGGATAATTATAATAATAATTATTATAATAATAATACATATATATAATGATGCACTTATTATTTATTATTATTATTATATATAGAATAATATATAATAATTAATAATAATAATAATTAATTAATAGTAAATTAATAATAATAAGTGCATCATTAATTCTGTTTGTGGTTAAGCAAAAGAAATAGCCCATCACTTGACTTGTCAGTCACTGATATTTAATGAGGTTGTGGTTACCTCAGTATAGGTTCATCTAGTAAAAGGAATGCTGCTAAATTACTATCCATCATCATTAGTTCATCAACCAGCTAACGTAAATTATTACAAACCGGAAAAGAAAAGCGTGAGAAACGGTTTTACTCGACTCGCTACTGCAGATTTATTGGACCTAGAAACATGCTTGTGGTCGCCTGACTTGATGAAAGCGTGTGCTTCTGTTCGCCGGTATTTTGGGCGTCTGCCAATTATGAGTGCTTCATTTTTTGCTTTCTTATTGAAACTGAGCGACTCGCTGCCCGGCGAAAGTACCTACTATAAAGGGGTTTTTGCTCAAAGAAAAACAACAATCTTCAGTCAGGTAGGAATTTGTATATGTTCTAAAGCATTTTTCGTGGGAGCATTCTAGTTGGTTGTAGGCTTGGGTCAATCGGTGCAACTTTGACTATTTAAGAAGCACTGTTTTTACACAGAAATCATTCACTGCAGTAACATTGTCTGAAGAAACAACATCTACTACAGCATCTAGTACAACTACTAGAAGGATTCTTAGCAATAAGGTAAGAATTAATAAATAATTTTCTAACACTAGTTGACAGAAACCAACCAGTTGCACTGTGGAATGACAAATAGTCAATGTCCGAGCTTTAATTATTTTTTGTAATTGTACTTAGGTAGTCCGCAATCTAAAAGAAGTGTACCCATAGAGCTTAGTTGGTTTGCTTGCAAGACTACAAAGTCTTTGATGACGGTAAATTTTCTTTTTGGTCAGAGAAAAAACAACCGGGTTTTAATTACTTAATACTAAGAGTAGCTGTGCAAATTACGCGGTCTCCCTAAAAAATTAAACATATCGTTTTATTATTTATATTAAGACAAACATTGTTGCTATATATCTTTTAGATTGCCATGGGTGAAATTTCTTAATCATCCATTAGCATAACTCCAAAAGAGAGGAAAATCATATCAACCTAAACAATCGCTAAGAGAAAACATGTTGTTGTGAAAGAAACATCAACAAGAAAGTGAGCTCTTCCCAAAATGATTATGCCAACAAAGCGAATCTGCGAAGAGCAGGAGTGGAAAAAAGTGGTCTCCAATGCGAATAAAGCTCCGAAGATTGCCAAGACTCTCAAAAGATGGACAGCAAGTGAATTGCAAAAGATTGAATCATACGATTTGCTAAAAAGTGTCAACGTCCTGACCATTATGAAGGTTGTTGCTGTTGATAGCAATACTGACATATTTGGCAATTGCTTCGTTCTCACATACTATGGCAAGACAGATGTGAAAGAACTTCAGAGATTAGTTTGCCCAAGCAGAATAGTTCAAAACTTTAATCTTTCTAACTACCCATTACCTTGCATTGCCTTCTACTTGGTTGAGCTTCAAAATCTTAAAAAGGAAAATAGTACTTGCTTCGATCTCAAGCACATTAGCACGAAAGACTTAAGCTTGTTAAAAGTTGCTGCTGAAGCCAAGCAATTGAGAAAGATGACCAAGGATGATCTTGAACTCGGCTACAACATTGAAAATCTCACTAACTTTAAACAGAACGCAGTTTTCCCATATAACGACGTCGTTGAAAGATTCACACCACATTGATTCAATGGAAGAGAATGTGTTGCGACTTGCATTCGATATATCTTGGAAGAAAATGGAAAGAGAGAGGTTAGAACTCTTCTCATACCAAACAGATACATTGAAGAAGCTAAAAAATGTGCTCCGGGTGTGATGATTTACAAAGGAAAAAAAGAGTGTAAATGCAAACGCATATCACAATGTCCTCTCTCTCTCCCCATCCAGCAGCGCTGATTGGGAACAAATCGTAGTCAAGCAGAATGGGTTATCAAAATTGGATACAGGCGGGGATATTGCGGTTTTCCTGAATGAGGAATTTGTAGATTTCGTAGCATTAGACTATTTTTATTGTTCGTTATCAAATTATTTTCACTGCTACAAATACTGCATTAAGCTCTTATATACTTTATCCCTATCTCGTACTTACATCTTATCAAAACTCGGGCTTTATAATAAAGTATCATATACATTTTATCCATTGTATTTTACCTATTCTACAAGTATACTATAACAAACTACAATACAAAAGTAGGTATTAACAAACACTGCATGCCACTTTTATACACTAGTCAACCCCACAAACTAAATCACGATACAAATTCCAATATAAAGCACCCCTGCACAATACATGCTTAGTTAATCATACAATTACAACAAAATTCAAACACACGATAACCTGGTGCACACAAAAAGGTATCTTTCAGTTTATCATGGTACCTGGTGCCAACAAAAAGGTACCTGGAGCCAAGAGAACCTTATTGTCCTTAAACACCATGATCGAGATCTGCTCCTATTATACTGCTGTTGTTATATTTACAGTCAATAACAGATTCAAGTTTATATAACGCGAGTTGGCTGGATTAGTAAACAGTTGAACTATTGAACCAGATTGGTACACCTTGGTGAATTCTTCATTGCATAAAATCAATCATTGCCATAAAAAGTGCCAAAAAAATTGTTCAATTCATAATAACTAATCAAGTAAATTTTTGATAAAAATTTCTGCCAAAAAAAGGGAAAACATTGTATATCTCAATGTGATAATCACACACATTATAAACTATTACTAGTCCTCTGCTCAAGGGTTAACCAAGCCCTGCAGTGACTCTTCTGCTCACCACCATCTTCATCCCCGACATTCGCGCAGGATAATTACAGTAAACTTTGCTGGCAAAAATGCTAACAAAAAAGTCAATTAATAAACAAAATTTTGAGAAGTGCTGAAAAATAGTTCTTAACACAAAACTAACTTTTAAATTCGTTACAGATGACATGATCAGAATAAAAGCTTGAAATAATAAGTGTAATTAGCAATGTGCCTCAAAATCTGCATAGAAATCAAGTTAGAGCAAAAATTAATTCTAATTCGAAATAAGTTTTAAATTTTTACATCAATTATAAAAGAATAAACGATTATTGAAAACCGTGATAACATTTCAGGAATTAAAAAGTTAGTGCTGCCACTTTTTGTACTGATAATGTTCTTTTTACAAAAAATAAATTAGAGAAATAAGTTAATAAAACTGTTAATCATTCCGAGCTGATGACCAACTTTGGAAATAATCCAAAGTGCTCTTTTTAAATGTCACTTATTCCGTAGGTTAATAGAAAAATTTACTAGATCATTACCTCTGGGTTGAGAATCCATTCGACAACTAGCGATGGCTCATCCTTTCCCTGAAAAAATATATTGCTGTTACTGTATGAAAAGATGCGAAGGAATTTTTACTAGACCCGCATTAAAAGTCTTGTAAAACCATCACAACTTTGATAGCCTTAGCACGAACAATATGGATACCAAAGACCTGTGGCTGTTTAAAAAATGCTACCTTAAGCCACAAAACAGAAGCATCCAATGAGATGTTAGCAGGGAAAGTTTGGAAATGTAAGCAAGGGTGCACAACTCTCAACAAAGTATTGCATATGAAATAGCCAGGGTGGCTCTCTGATGTGGGGGGAAGGGGTGAGTGAGAATGAGAGCCAGGGACACATTGACACGCGGTGGGCGGAGCTTACATTGTAGTTGAGCATTAATCCCATTATAACTTCATCGTATTACTAACAGAAAACGAATGAGACAGTCTATATCACTAAGTAAGCATGACTACTGCGGTTGTATTTATTATTAGCTTCATATAGCTGATATCATTCCTTTGTGTTGAATTGAGAGCTCTGTTAAATGGTGGCACCTAACTTGGCTACAAGTAAACTAGACCACTTTTTCACAGAGCTTATGAGTGATTTGAGCATTGTTTATTCTTACCCAAAAAACTTATCAAGATAAAGCTAAAACTCAACTGTTCAATGAAGATTTACTCCCACTGATGATAATGGCTTTCTAGCATTCTTTCATGCATAATTTTACGGAATTTATAGAACATGCATATATATGGATTTATGCATACAAAGAAAAAGATAAAACAATAGATTAGCAAAATGCGTGAAATAACATATTGTAAATCAGAATTTTGCGGTGAATAAAAATTAAACAGGAATTTTGTACATACTAAGTTATCACATGAATCATATAGTTGAGTGCAATTGAAAAATACGCACGTAAACAATTATAAAAAAAAATGTACATACGTATATTTGTAATGCAGGAAATATAAATAACTATAAATGAAAAAAGTAACAGGGGAAAACCACTGAACTGAGCAAGTAGCTAACCAGAAATACAAACATTAACACAGCCACCAGTATGGAGGAAGTAATATTTCTCATCTCTCCAACTCAGTTTTCAGTTACAAATGAATCAGCAGGCTCATTTCCCGAATGACTAACGGCCGTAATTGTTGTCTCGTAGCAAGGAAGTCGCATCTATTATAGGTACTTTGCATAGAGAAAAATGCAGAAATAAGAATGAAAGCTATCAATAGTTCACAGTTTGGTATAACTCAGCACATAGAACTTCCCCAACTAATCAACCAGAAGTCTAAACAGGAGGTCACCAAGTGCAAAGTGAAATTTGTTCATCGTTCACATATTTTACAGCTCTTCAATGATCCAAACTTTCAGTTGCAAACAAATCACCATGCCCATCTGCATAATGGCTGGGAGATCAATAAAGCCTTGAAGCAAGGAAGTTGTATTCAAGAGCTCTTCGCAATGCCGGTTCTTCTGAATAAAGCACGACATTTAGTCAGTAATTGTCAGAAGATATAATGGGATTATTCCACCAAAGGTTTACTGCTGCATTCTCCTACAACAATTGCAAAACGCAGTTGTATAGAAATAGTAAGCATGACAAAGACGTCTATTTAAACAAACAGAGTGTAACTGCCAGAATTTTTATTCTTTTTTACCTGAAAACACAACACTAGACATAATCACATTTAATTAACACCTTCCAGCCATCTACCAAAAATATCTCAAACAATAATTATGTTACAGTTAGGAGTGGTGAATAGCTAAACTATTATGCCTGCAGTTTTATTAAGCAGACAGTCTAAGTAATATGAAACTCAATTTCTTGCACTGACTTCAGAATTGGTGTAGCCTGTCGTAACATAGAGATAGAAGTTTAACTAAAAATGACAAAAATATAACCATGATCAACCACTTACCATCTAAGTAACCTCAAAGCCCCCTCAAAGCAGAAAGAGTGGAAGTTGTAGACAACATCTAAGCCAACTTCTGTTGATTTTCGTTTCATTTGTCAGCCGTCAAACTCCACAATTCTGGGTGTATTCCTATAATATTGAAAAACTCACTGTCATATATGCATTTTAATGTACAAAATTCAATAAACGGAGACATTTTTTATATGTTTACACTATACTTGCCATAATTGCAAATCTCAGAGTAGCAATAAAAGTGATTATCGATTTGTATCATCAGCAAATAAAAAAGCTGTCTGAGCATCGCCATCGTACCGTCGTATCAATTAATAATACATAATAATGTTGGTATTGTTTCATTGGTACAATGATGATGCTGCTTTTTGCTTACTACTACCTACTGATAAACAACAAATCATCATTACCATATATAATATTTGTACACGACAATTTTATATCATTAATAAGAACTATTAACTGCAAGTAGTATAAATCGAAACTAAAAAAAAAACAATTTATTTATTATTTTAAATAATAATAATTTTATCACCACTACTGTAACTGTTATTATTAATATAATAATTATTAGTAGTAGTAAATAAATAAATAACTCAACTACTTCAAGTTCACAGCTAGCTGATAATTAGTAGTAGCAGTAGCAGTAGTACTGGCTAGTTAGTACTACTACTACTAGCTAGTAGTAGTACTAGCAAGTAGCAGTAGATGACCGAGTAGTAGTAATAAGTTACTACAACTACTTTCGCCGCCACTACCACCGCTACTACCAACCCACCACTACTATTACTACTAACTATTACTATAATACTAATAAATAAAGTAATTATTATTTTTTATATTAATTCAATTAAATTATTCTTTATTTATGGTTTATTATAACAATTACAACTGAAAAATAATCGATGATGATTATTTTTATCAATAAATAACTATTATTATTATTTATTATTGATTGATGACAATAATCTAATGTTCATTAATTAATTAAGATCAAATATTTAACAATAATAATTATTATCATTTTATACTACTGATAATAATTATCAGTAGTAAATAATAATTATTAATACACTATTAAAATTATCATCATTACTGTTATTATAATAATTATCATTAATGATGATTATTATGATAAAAATAAACATTTTAAAAATGCTGCTTGTTGTTGTTTGCTGCTTTTGTTATTATTATTTATTATTATTAATTATTATTTATTATAGTAGTATAGTTATGAATAAATTTAAATAAATTTTAATTTAATAATAATAAAATAATAATATATAATGATGATAATAATAATAATAATAATGATCATCATCATCAATAAATAAATAATAATAATATTATAGTAGTAATAATGGTGTTGTTTAACTTGTTACTAATTTTTTTCTAATAATAATTAATAATAATAATAAGTAATTAATAATAATAACAAAATTAATATAAATAATGATTATTATTATAAATAAATAATAATAAATAAATAATAATTAGTTGATAGTTGTTATTTATTATTATTATTATGATTATCAGTACGTACATACTAACTAACTACTCACAGTGAGCCATGTATGATTGTTGATTGGTAACAAACAGGAATTGTATTAAAAAATAATTAAAAAAAAATTATAATGATAATATATATATATAATACTGTATTATTATATATATTATTATAATTTTTTTTTAATTATTTTTTAATACAATTCCTGTTTGTTACCAATCATACATGGCTCACTGCTGTGTAACTACTTACTTACTTACACTACTACTACTACTACTTGTGATGATGATGATGATGGGCAGTGAGTTAGTTAGTGGGTATGTATTACGCTGTCAGTAGTGGTACTTACTGTGACTTTCTAGTAGTAGCATTGAGGGTTTATATTAATCAATCGTCCTTTGAAAAAAAAACCATTATTTATTACATAAAATAGTAGTATAGGATAATAAATATTTATATGAATGATAACAGCAATCTGGAGAGCTAAGCTACCGTGGCCACATGGCGCTCATTTGAAAATACCATAGCCTTTGATAACAAACCGTTTTAGAATCGGATTCTTATTAAAAAAGGGACGGGGCATTCAGACTATGTAACATTCTGTTACAGAATGTTACATTCAAAATCAATCTGTCCCCGGCTCTCTTTCACTCTCTCCCAAACCCCGCCCACAACTACAAACCCCACCCCTTGAGAGCCGCCCCGGCTACATATGAAAGCAAGCTTGTTTTGGCTAATTGTCTAAACTGAAATGAGGTTTTGTAGCAAATCGTAATATTACGTTTATGCTTAGGTTCACAATAATGCGGGTGATATGGGCAAAGAAATATTTCCCCTGGTGACAGAAGTCATTAGTAATATATAATTTAAGGTGCAGCTTTTTTGACGTATGAAGGGACATAGCAAATAAGCCTTTGGGATAAACAAACAAATTGGCAATGCACCTCTGAGTTTAATTTCTTATGTCAAGTTCAAAACTTGCAATTTTGGGCTAAAATCTTTTACTTGTGTAAATGGCTTCACCTTTACCTCTCCTGAGCTTTTGTCAAAATCTAATTGGAAAAAATGATTCAAAAGCGAGAATTACTTAAAAAGCCAACTACCATGAAAGAGATTCTCCTGCTTGACCAGGAAAAAGGTGCCTCAGAGAAAAGAACCATGCCAAACGAAATGGAAAAATTGATCATCGAAAAAGCTTACTTTTACCTAGTTTTGTTATTATTAATACAATTTTATTGGAAAATATCATCAACCGCTAATTTGCATATTTTTTACTGTAGCTTCTGCCGACACTAATCAGTGCTAGACTTTGTTGAATAAACACATATGTAAACCCTAATGTACATATTTAGCGATAAAGTACATTATATTGTCTAGTGAGAATTATACATATAGCAGGTTGCCTTTGAGGATTACCAATGCAACCTTGAAGCTTTCTAGTGTCCCGAGTCAAACTCGGGTCGACTCGGAATTTACTCACAATCCGAGTGACATTCCTCACTCAAAATTTGCCAGAGTTTGACGATTTCTCTTGTGGTGATCAGAAACAACATAATAAAAAGGTGTGAGAACAATTGAGAAAGCCAATACTGTGAAAACCAATAATGTAGAACTAAATTATCTCTCAAGCGACAAGGCGAAAGCAGTTGCAAGCAGCCTTTCACACAATTGCGACCTACAATTTCTGATTTTGATGAGTTAGTAGGTGCCCAATCATCATATCTAATGTACGCACATAATGTAGCTGCTCACAGAGTTGCTTTGGTGAGTTGAGACTTACTAGTTAATGATTTGTTTACCAGGTAGTGGCTGTACATACATTTGAAATTTCGTTTCTCATACAAAATACGCAAATTTTTGTGCAAACTTTAAAGAAAGCTTCAGTTTCTGCAGCAGGCCCTTACTGTTGCGTCTCAAGTTTGATAGTTGCTTTTAGCTCATTAGTTGTGTTTCTAAATAAATGTGAATGCAAATTTAATACAGCCTTGCTGTAGAACGACAAGTTAGCTGGTTTCAATCAATAACTAAGCAAGTGATGCTATGGTAGCTTCTTGTCAAAACCTAAGTGAAAATTGATGCTTTTGACAAGAAAAATGTAAATTTCTATTGAATGTACTATCAGATGCGAACATGGATATACAGAGTAAGGTTTGATGCTTATGAACAAATTGCTAATTTTGGTTATGCTTAGGTCATATTTAAAGCCTTTGGTAATCGTGGAAACAGCATATGCATATTTTTTGTTGATGATAATTCATGAAAAACCAAATTCCTATTTCCAATGAAATATACTTTGGTTGACATTAGTGTTAAAAAAAATAATACAAATGTGGATTACTCATAAATAAAATAAAATCATGCAAGCCAACTGCAAAGCGGGGCGGGGTACAAGAAAACTGGAAGCAGGTATTTCAAATGAAAGCAAGGGAACTTATGCTGAAATAATATGCTCAGCATTACCTTTAAAAGAGTTGTTACTGTTATTACTAAAGAAGTCAATGCTTTGCAGGTTATAATGGTGGAACATGATAACTATGTGTCCTTTCATACTATCCCAACAGTTGCAATGTAAGGTGATGGATAATACACTATTGCCAGCTTGTTTTCTTATTTGCTTTTTCAATGACACAATAATAAGCCTTATGCGCTGTACTTTGGGGCAGCTATAAGAAAAAAAATTTCATGAGTGTACTTGAATTATTTGTTTTATACTGCGACTCGTAGCCATTTTTGGTTGGATATAGAAAGTTCCAAGATAGATGACTTCCAATGTCGCAACCCCATTAGTAAAAGCAGCTGCAATACCACTATGCATGATTTTTGCGTACAACAATTGGCTTGTCACAAAATGAAATAATGTACCAAACTTAGTCAATTATGAAAAGTTGTAATATGTTTTTCCAATTGTTTTAGTTTAAAAAAGCCAACAATTGATCTAGCTGTTTTTATCACATGCAATAAAGGAGTTGTCTTCTCTTTTAGTAAACCAAGTTATGCCTTCACCAACCATAGCATTATATTATTACCGTCAATTATTGACAATTATAAGACTTGGTTGCAATATGCTAAAGAACATTCAACTATAAACCAGGCTACATGAGTTTTATAATTGAATGAAGTTGGCCATTGTGTAGGTCACTGAAAGAATTTTAACAAAAGTAATTGAAACCAGGACTCTTCAGCAGCAAAGTGACTAACTAGAATCTTAAAAATTCACAGTTTCATCATACAAGGTCTTCTTTGGCTGTTTTTATGAAGCAATTTATCACCAAAGCGAATATACTGGATCCGCTACGAACAAACATTTATATCTATCACAGATGACTGTGTATTAGCATATAAGTATCCAAGGAACACCACAAATATAAAAATTGACCTCATTTGATTCTTACATTAGATTCCGCTGCGTTGACGGATGTTTCATCACGGTAGAAACTGTAGATTTTAGTTGAGGACATCTTGTAATTCGATCATCAGAACCTGTATATATGAATAAGAATAACTGTTATCTGGACACCTGTTGGTATGACCTGCTTATCTATGTCTATGCTATGTCTATGCTATGTCTATGCTATGTCTATGCTATGTCTATGTCTATGCTATGTCTATGTCTATGCTCAAGAGTTGACAACAGCAACACAAACAGCTATCTGACCACTTAGATGTAAGGACAGGGATTGATATTGCTGTTGGTCCTGAAACTGTCCCGTTTTGTTCACATTATCAAAAAGCAACACCTCTTTGCCGTGGCTGAAAGTTGGGTGACATTTGAGTTTTTCTGAGGGATGTGCGACTACGGTAGACGGACAGCTCCACACAAAACTCACCCATATTTTCCTACACTATGGCGCAGTTCTTCTAGTTACTGTAGTAGAACAGCAACATCGGTTGAAACTTGTATGGCGCAGCTCGTCTACAGCCAACAGCTGCACTTGGCCAAAACATGAAAAGGCAATTCCAAGGCACTTAGCCCTCTGCCAATCCCTTTATATTATTTTGTAAATATGCAGTAATTGAGTTTTACAGCAAGATTAAAAGTGGAAAAATCAATGACTCAGGTTCTACAGAAATTAATTTTTCATCTATATTTCCAAAAGTGTATTTTGATAAAACAAAAAATTTAACTATTTTTTCAAAGCTTTGAATTAAAAAAAAATTAATTTTTCCGTATAAAATTTTTTTGTTCTCAATCAAAAAAATCATTATTTTTGCACAGTTGCCATTTATATTGTAAATACTTTTTCATTAAAACCATATAAACAGCTACTGGGCCAATAATGGAAAGCTTTAAAAACAGAAAACAACGCAACAAAAAATAATTACCATATTGAAAACAATTTTTGTTTTAATTCACTTCCAATAAGCCGCCCCAGTGAATGGGAAAATTAGGGCTATAAATATTGGAGTTGTGCTTTCTTGTTTTAGTAAAATTATGGTGGCGAAACTCGACTTCAGCAACTAGACGAACTGCGCCACAGCCCAGAAAAGTCTGGGCGAGTTTTGTGTGGCACTGTTCGTCTGCCGTAGTGTGACCAATGCTTTACATTAAAGAGGTACGCTTGGACTGTGAGCACCACCTTGAATGTAAGTTGTCAGTGGTAGGGCTTGCTCAATAATTGAAGTAAAGTTATATCATTCTTATCCGATAAATTGAGTAAGTGCTATACCATTTTTACTGATCAAAATGAACTGTTTATTAATTTAATTGGTTGTTGTTGCGTAATTGGAAAAAAAACAAGCAATACCAAAAGTTAATTAACAATTGTTGTTCAACCGAGATTCTCCAACAAATATCTTTAAAACAATTAATACATAATATTATTTACTATTGTCACAGAAGTTGGTAGCGGTAGTACAAAAAGTATTTAGGACTTATGTGATGAAGAATCTCGTTAATACAAATCATTTATTGATCTCCTTCAAGAGAGTGTGCCCTGATAAGGATGGAAACGCAAGGAGTTGTAACTGAATAATTCAAACAACTCCGTCGTCTTCCCAAAAGAACACAACTCCAAATTTTACAACAAAGTTATCTACTGTAAAAGTGACAATTTTGCTAAAATAATTGTTACCACAATAATTAAAAGGTAGGTAGGGTGGGTTAGGGTGGGGTAGAGTAGAGTAGGGTGGGGTGGCTCTGCAGGAAAGGGAGGCAATGAAGAGAGCTGACAACTAGAGCAAGGAAAAAAGTGGTAAAGAAAAAGGGTAGCTCAACAGTTAGTATCTAGCAAAAGGGCGCATTTGCGGACAATTGTTATAAATTGTAGTACCATACCAACCAGCATACAGTAAACACCAACAAGCTTGTAAAAACATAACCATTGTTTGAAAAAATTTTTGTAGAAGGGTTGGAGCAGAGCCAGCCAATATGATACAAAAGTCTACTTGATCGTAACAAGGTGTTCTCTAAAAGCTGCACATTAAATATCTATATATATGAAATGCTTCTGCAATCAAAAAGCATTTATACTGTTTTGCAATAGAACATACTTGGCAATGGTTATCAATTGTCAGAAAAACACCATCCAACAATCTATTTCAGTAGAACTCTGTATATGCAAAAGATTTTCACAAAACTAGCGGAATGTTGTGTCGAGGTTTTTTATAGCTTTGTGGATGTGCATAACTAATTGCATGATTAATTAAGCGCAACCAGATTTAAATTTCATGATATCAAAGAACTTTTAAAAGATTATGATAACTTATTTAATAAAGAATCAGATCGCTCTACAATTAAGTTTTTACATCATGATTAGAAGGCGCCTATTGTTAGGCAAAATTTAGTAAAAAACAATGAGAAGCTCGAGAGCTGATTGCATTAAGTCAACTGCTCCCAAAAATAAATATTTTTGTGAAGGAACAAGTTTTTAAGTTTTCTCAGTAAACCAAACCATGGTGCTAAAGCTATCCGACTACTTCATAAATGACATTGGCAAGATTTTTATTATTTGTGATATACTTTGACAATGTCTAATTGGTGAATTGGCTTATATATCTGACCAATAAGCAAACAGGGTTGCTGAGAGTTATCAATTTCAAACTCTATTCAACTATTCATGATTTTTTTTCCAATTGTGGATGTGATGGATTTTACCAGTCACCGTAAGTAACCACTACTCAATAAGGCCCTCTGATAGCCAATAGACATCAGGCATGCCTCCTATAGGCAATCAACAACCCCCATATTAATTGCAAGTAACTTATTTGCTCATACAAGCAATAGAACCATTATGTTACTATACCGGCACTGGGTAATTATTACCCTGGCCCTGGGTAGCCATACCGGGCCGGAAAAAAATGGCTGACATCGCTGGAGGAAGGAAAAATAGCCCAAAGACCTCTAGAACCCGAATCCGGGGGATTACTACCCTCAGAAGTGGAGAAACCAGGATTGAAAGCTGTAAAAGACCAGGAACTGTTGGAGAGAGGGATGCCAAGCTATTTCGGACTGGAATACCCAAAGCCTCCGCCCCTTACTTCTGGGCACCAGTTTCCTTTAATTTATTTACCTATCTACTATTGGCTAGTATGTTTATATATATTGTTATTGATCAACTCTTGTATTTCTCAATTGCGATTGGAGTGTTTGGCAAACTAGCCAAACACTTCCTGTAAAGCTGCCCATAAAAGGCAGAGCTTCTATTCAGTTCAATGCAGTTCATTACATGTCATTGTTGTGTTGCCACTTCTTATTCTTACAAGAATAAATTCTTATACTAATCAAAAGTACTGAGTGTATGTCTGAGCGGAGGGCTCGGTACAGTTGTTAAAGTAGAGGTTCCCCTTTACAACTAGTTGCAAGTGCCATCCCGGCACAAATCACCTCTAGGGAGAGGCTGACTGTCTGGTTGTGCCGGCAGACAGCAGTTGGCCGGGTGACATCGTTAGCGGAGAAGTAGCAGGACTACCTATATCTGCTACATGGAAACACTCGAGCCTGACTGACCGTGAAAATTTCCTAGCAACGTAAAAATTATGTAATTTATTTTTTTGATATATTTATATTTGAGCTGTTACAGCAACACTTTTAGTTAACTACACAAATAATTGTCCTACATTATCAAGCATATTTCACAGTTGATCTGCTAGATGTCTATTCTTGTAATATAATATTGGCTATACTTGAGAGACAGCTCCTTGCTAAGTTTCTAAAAATTACCACTGCCAATAGAACACAATGCAGTGCAATTTACTAAGTAAAACCCTTGATATTCTGGCTCTGAGATGCAGAGTCTCTGTTTTAATAATGAGGGTAGTCTGTTGACAGGCAGAAACCAAGGTGATGATCGTACGCATTAATGGAGAAAAAAAATGAAGCTCAGGTTCTATTAGGCTTTTGTATGTTTCTTTTCATTTTTGTGGAGAAAAATTTATGTGCTTTGATTGATGTAACTAATAATAAATACATTTTGTTGATCTAAAGTTTGTTTGGCAAATACTTTATGGTATCGTCGTCATAGTCCATTTTTATTATAGATAGCAATACCATGCTACAACATGTGTCATCCAAAGACTGTTGGTAATAATTATTATTTCATTGCTGGAAAATAATCAATACTACTATACATTAGTTATCAAACTTCTGTGAAGTAGGCATACTCTGAGATGAAATTATACTGAGTAAATTTTTGCAGTTTATTATTATTACTTTCATAATTATTTCTAAGCGATGCCACAACTTTTTCTGACTAAAACTCATCACTGCTACTGCTAGCTGAAACAATGAGCTAGGTAAATCTTTTCACAAAAATTATCTATGCTGGTAATCACATTATGAGCACCAGACTTTGCATGCACAGATTATCTAGTAGATGACTCATCACTAACTACAGCTGTTTACTAATAAACCGGGCTCATCCAGTCATTTATTTGTGACAAACAACTAATATTTACCTGAAAAGCTGTCGGGTTTAACCAATCTTTGATTGCAAGCTCATTAGTCTTCAAACTCAATTTTCAAATGCGATGATATCTTATTGCTAAGACCACATAAAATGGCGGCTGATGAATAAAAATTGCCTAAGAATTCCAATTTTGGGCAGCGTCATTAAATTTGATTAACTACGCAATTGGAAAACCCAAAATGATTATCAACTAACAATACAGTTGAGTATAGTAATCGTTCAAGCGTAACTGTACTAACAACTTGTAGTATTGAAAACTGATCGAAGTACATGAAAGACTAGTTTTTACCTCATTCCTCTCTCCATGCTGAACAGTTCTGTATCATAATACCGCATAAATTTTGTATTCAAAGTGGTCTAGTAGGGTAATTTTTTTTAGGTCAGTCAAAGCAATTGGCAATGCTGATGAGCAATGAGCAATGAGCAATGCTCAGGAGGCAGTGAGCATTTAAAGTTGATAGTATTGATTCAAGCGCAGCCAAGTTTTCTACCTTTTTTTTATTTAAACTATCATTCAATGATGATGATAAATGTGGGTAGAAAAAGATTTTGCAAGGATCATTTTAGTTTTTTACAATGCTGCCATGCACCGAGTTATTAAACCATAAACAATAAAGCAAGCAATAACTGTGGTTTTAAATAAAATGTAATTAACAAAAACTTGGAACACTTCATAGCTAATTCTTTATTTTATAATTAATCAGCTTTAACTTAGGGAAAAGGCATTCTGCAGCAAAAATAATGAGAAGCTTATGAGCTGATTGCATTGAGTCAGCCGCACTCAAGGATAAATATTTTTGTGATGGCACAAGTTTCCAAGTTTTGGCAGTCAATCAAACCATTAGTGCTAAAACTATCCGACTACTTCATAAAAAATGTTGGTAATAATTGCATTATTTGTGATATATTTTAAAGATGTCTACGTGGTGTAATAGTTAATAGGTCTGGCCAATGAACTAGAATGTATCGCCGTGCGTTTCCAATTTCAAACGTAACTACCCAAGTATGCAGTTTTTTTTGCAATCAAGGAGACTCTCAAGTCTTGTTGATCGTAAATGTTTTAATCACAAAAAATCACATAAATTATTCATTTGATACATTTATATTTGATTAGAGGTAATTGCACCAGTGATTGCCCTATAACATATCACTGTATTGAGGAATGTGATCTTTTGATGCTCTAAATGTATATTGAGATCGTGTAATAACAGCTATGAGACAACTCCTGCACAAATTTATGAAACTACTATTGACAATAGAACGCAATGTATGTAGAGTAAAACGTATAAAACTTAGTATATCTGCTCTAATCTACTTCTTTCTAATGATAATGAATGTCATAATTATTCTAAATAACAAACATGCACGGATACAGAGTTGGTGAGCTGGTGGCGGTGAGCAAAACAATAAGAAGCAGAATAAACTTTGATTGGTAACAGAAAAGACTTTTAGATCAAAGAATGCTTATGATTTTGATTTGGTTTGCAATAACTTGTTCGCTTTTATTGATACAACTGATAGTAAATATAGTTCAGTGATTCACCATTCAACTTGGAAATATTTTATAGTATTGTGAGGATTTTCATCCACTTAACGAACACAGTCAAGGAGTTACGCAGACGTAACACAACCAAATCCTCCGCCTTCTGCTCAAGCTAGAACCCATAGCTTATTCCAACAGTTCTCCAGAATTGCTACTTTCCAGGCTCATAGCCGCCAGCTGGTACCAGAGCCTATCAATGAGATTTCATTCAGTAATTCTCCTCCTACTACTTGCAATAACAGCCAACAGGCCAGACAAACTCCTCAGTGTTGTAGTGGTAAGTAGTGTTTATTCCTCTATGATACAATACAAGTATGTATTCCTACTGAGGCTTAAACGTGCTCTGCCTGGCCGTAAAAATTGGCCAGGCTTTTATAACATTCCCATAAATATGCTATGCCACCAGATGAAGGCATAGCCAATCACATGAAACAATAACAATAATGAACCAATAATCAATACATTATGTATTTACAAACAAGACAGCATGGTATCTAAACAAATAGTCTTTCATCCTTGTCTTTAGGCCCCGCCTCTCTTCCATTTTTTCACCATCATGCCATCATCTCTTCTTCCTTAGCTTGTGTTCTTCCCCTTACCTGCCCAGTCACATGAGTAACACTCTTGCTTGTATTAGTCCTGCCCCCTCATCCGTGGCTGGAAATGGCATCATTCTATCGCTGATGTAATACAGCTCAGGGTCGCTCGGGGTAGCTCGGGTTCGCTAAAGGTAGCTCAAAATAACTGTTTAGAGAAAAATAGAGCTTTCTTATGGTCAAAACCAGATCAAAATTGGTCCATTATTGACCCTGCTACTCTTTTAGTTTGCTGTTCTTCAGCCCATTACACCTAATTAGGGATCAGCAGATTAAGGGGGGAAAAACGGTCAGGAATTCCGAGTTCTATATAGGCGGTGTAGCAGTCAACTACACAGTCTGAGCTAGAACACTAGGAGTTGGGAAAGAGGAAGTGTATATACAGGGGGTGGGGGAAAATGGGGGGTAGGTCTAAGGGGTGGATGCAAGTATTAAAATTGATGTGCACAGCATTTCTCCACATTATTGTTGGAGATTTTGTGTGAAGTGTTGGTAGAAATACTTATTTACCCCTGGCACCACAGATATGCGCACAAGAGGGACTGTCATGCTACCCTAACATTAAGAGGTAGTGCCGGGCTGGTATGATGCCTGTAGAGCTGATAGTGGCCCCTGAAGGGTCAGCAGTGAGACCTGCATGACTAGTAGTCACCTTACCTGGCCTGCACAAAATGGCTGCTTTAGCATAGGAACCAAAAATAGCCTGAAAAAATTCACCACCAGAGATACAGGAAGTACTCTTCCTTATAGGCTAGTTCCCATCAACCGCAGGCTAAGTATAGCGACAGAGGCACACACAGAGCAAATTTACTTTATAGCTTATACCAGAATAAAGTTGAGTGTCAAAAGATTTTATTGCAGTGAAAAGTTATGTGGTTGAATGATGGGCAGCTTACAAGATTTTCTTTTTGACAAACAGAAATGTTGAAATCACCACCTGCCCTCAAAATTATGAGTTTGTTCAAAATTTTTCTAGTGTCCCTTCTCTGTAAATTCAACCATTATCTCAGTAGCAAGCTCAGCTCAGATGTCGTGATTTCTATAATATTATTTAATCACATATTCGTTTGCATTTTTCACAGATATTATATTATACTTCAATATTCAATATGGCAATCCATTGTACATATTGGAGTGCATATTGATGATGTAATCCATCAAAAACAAACGTGTTTTGATAACACAAACCAGTTAATTGCAGTTTGCCTGTTCGATAAAAACCTTGTGTAACTCACATCGCCATTTATTTGTGGAAGGACCACTTGCCACAGATTTTTTATTCTGTGGTGTCACGGCCTACCATATATGCATGAATGGTCCACAAACCACAGCAGCAATGACTGAGCGCTGACTGCTTCTGTATTTGTGAGTGCGCAACCAGCCAATCACAAGGCATGATTACTGCAGTGAACTAGTATTATTTACTACCTGGGCTCAACTTGGTGTAACATAAATTAGTAGCAGGCGTTACATTGTGAGAATGCACGCTTCAAAATGTTCAGTCTGGACTGAAGGCATTAATAGCAACATGTTATAACATAGTGGCAGAACTCTGTTGTATGCACTCATTAACTGCATTGTTTTTTTACGTTTCCTGCAAAGCTCTATTGTTCTTTACATAAAAAGTGTACCCTTGCATGGGAGAAAAACTCCTCATTTTTAAAATTTTCAAAGGCTTGAAAGTCATCTATGGTACAAATTATGCTAATGACTACTTGCCATCCAGCCTATATAAATGCAACCTACACTGTTACTCTTTGCATTCATTCATGTACTGCCAACCACCCTAGAGGATTGCCACCCTAGGATTTCAGTATTCATGAATAAAGCCACTATTTAAGCTTACACTCTGTGTAGTTTGTCTGAGCCATGGGCTCTGTGTTTGCCAACTGATCCAGCAGTAAATGATCATAGTTGTCACTGTCATACCGGCAATGACCCCTCTAGAGAAATGTAGAATACTCGAAATCCGAACTCCACGAGAGTGTTTTAATAAATCCTGTTTGTTTATAATTGCAAAAATCAGGCTTCAATATGAATGCAGCCCATAAAATGTTAGTAATAATTATCATTCCATAATTATAAAATAATTATCATTAATATTTTTATGGTTGTTTCGCTAATAATTTTTTGGGAGCATGGCATACTCAGGATGAATTTAACTGATTACTCATGATGCAAAGTTAGACATTATTTTCTGAAATAAGCTTATCACTGTTATGGTTAGTCTAAACAGGAAGTCAGACCAAACTTCCTCAAATACCTATTTCAGCTAGTAGTTAAACTGAGCCCATGACCTGCTTCGGTTGGGCCACAGTATAATTAATTAAGCACTAAGCTGATTGTGCAGATAACAGGTGGTGTGTGAGTTGATAGTTAGTAATCATTGTTTAGTAGATAATCACCATAATAACCACTAACTACACTTGTTTCGTAATAACACAGGCTTATCAAGTCTTTGGTTGTTGACTAACAACAAAGGTTTACCTGAGAAGCTATTAGAGCCTAATAGTCTCTTGTTACAAGCTCGTTAAACTCCAAACTAATCAAAAATAAAATGATGGTTTACTATAGCTGGTGTTCGATTTCTTATTACAAATGGCGGCTTGGGAGCGGGTTGTTAAAATGAAACTAACTGTGATATTAAATGTCTTTAAACTGCGCAATGGGAATACCGATAAATGAGTGTCAATTTACGATAACGCTGAACTTAATGTAATAGGTCAAGCTTAAACTGTACTAGCACTAGTAACTACTTGTGTTGTATGTCGATCGATCCGTGTAGTTTTTGACTTTCACTCACCCCATGCTAAACAGTGCTGTATCATGGTACAGATTATATCATATGTTTATGTATACATCAGTATACATAAACAATTTCCGTATAAAGTGGCTTAGTAGTTTGCTTGCAGTTGAACCAAAGTGTTTTGCACTTCGAAACAAGAATTTAAACTTTCTGGTAATGATTTAAACTCAAACCTATCAGTTTTCTGTCAATACATGATAGCTGCTACCCGGATTTCCACTCAATTGTTAGCCTGTAACATCACTCAAGTAAAACCCCTAATAATCTCTCTATAGACTGCCTGGAACTACTAGACACCAGTGAGATAATGGTGGCAGATGAATTAGGTTGTGAGAGTCCTCCCAACTTTACATCAGCTAATGATTTGCCTTAACTTGTTGTAGTTACACTTTTTCAACATCAGCAACCAATTTACTTTGAATACGAAAAGAATAAATTATTAATTCATTAACCTTGGACTTGAAAACACAGGAGCTCTTAGGCCGGTTAGTCAAGTGAGAAAACAACACTATTAAATATATATAAAGGCCTATTTCATTGGCACATTTCATGCGCCGAGAGGATATGGTTATGGTCCGACCTGCTTTGGGTCTTGATTTACTGTTTACAGTGGTTGCTGTATATAAACTACTAGTTTATATACAGCAATATATATAAAACCACCAGTTTTGAACATATTAAGTTATATCTCAATTCAAAATTTTAAGGAAGCAAGTGTTGTGATTGGCTTATTGATCCTGCATAACAAAAATATGGTAATTAGGCTTTTAAAACAACCATAATATTTTATCAATCAATTTTTTTCCAATGTTATTCTTAACAAACTAAATTTACCATCTGAATTTTTGGTATAACATACAATAAATGGTTTATGGACAGAACCTGATAATTTTTTTCTGTTAATATTGAAAGCAGGTCAAACTTTGAAAACTTATGGGCGGGGCTTAATTTATATACCAGCAATGGAACTGATGTTTTATAGATTGTTATTGCTTGTCTGATATACCCAATGGCCACCCTGCAAACAAAAAATATGCTTAACAGCATTCGTACACCTACATTTCTATCTATACCTTGCAACAGCCAGAAAGGGAAGCACCTAGAGCTGTGCCAACACCAAGAGGTAGAGATGCTCAAAACCCACAAAATTTATTAAATGCTAAACTATATGTGACTGTAGGTAAACATTATATCAGACTTATGATTTGTTTGTTATTCCTTAGTATGTATTACAAGTATTCTTGTATAAATAACTTCATATATATTCTTTTTATCAAATATTCAATAAAGTAATTTAAAAGCTGCTTTTTATCACAATAATTTGATGAGTTTTCACGAGGTTGTGCCAGTATTCAGAAAGTGAAAAAAATGTTATCCTGGGTAGGACCCAAGCCTATGTCTGTGGGGTGAAGAGCTGCATAATCTACCACAGAGCTAACCACATGTAATGAACTTCAGTGCTTATAAAATGAAGGTGGTTAGCTTACAGTGACTGCTAATAGTAAACATAAAATGCTTGGAGTTTAACGCTCTCAGGAGTGCTTAGAAGCCACTCATTTACAAAAACAAAGGAAGAGATGATTGAATGGACACAAAGTTTTGTATCGTCAATGGGATTAACAAATTTTTTGTTCTTTCTTAAAATACACAAGATTACGATTAGCCAACGACTATATTTTATTTTAAACCATTCTTTTACATTTCTTGACTGTAACTGCTTACTTTGTTTCTATGTTCAAAGGTAGTTTGGATTTGTTAGCCTGCACATTTGTTTGTTGTGAACCCTAGCATACAGTGAGAAATAAATTGTTTCATTTCCTAAGGTGCTATGTTATTAGTCTGGCATGTCACCCACTTGCATTCACTAAAAAGATGAAAAGAATTTCGACCCGGCATCCTTTCAGTGCACTAATTTTGGACTGGAGCTAGTTGTAATTGCCCCAACCCTATCTGGAGTCGGTTTTAAGTCTGTTTACTCTTAACAAGATGGATTACAGCCTGCACACTCCAATCTAGAGTTAGGGTGATTTCGGCAAGCTGATACATCAGTATTATTTGGATAATTAGAGTTTTCATCAAAAAGAATTGTCTTATCATGTCACATCACAGCTGTTGACCTGCGGCGTGTGTAGACATCTATTATAATTAATTCAATTTACCGACGAGTGTTAAAAATATTTCATCACATCACTATAATTGCTGTTTTCAATTATTGGTTAGGGTGTCAACCTACACGTACTACAAAAATATAGAAAACCATTATGTCAAGGCCAATATCTGGTTAGTAGGATTATATTTCCAGTGTTGTGCTAATCTGGGCTATTATGTTGTGCTCTTATCACTGCTGTCAGAAGTTATGCACAGGTCATAATAGATTATTATTTATCCAAGCTGAAACCATGATTGTATGAATTATTTAGTGACTTTCCAAATGCGTCTGCTTATGCAACTGTATTATATATATTCTTAGTCTGCCACTGTTGTAATTATACTTCTAACGCAACTGCTTGTTATTAGCCAATCATTGTTGTATAATTTCAACTGAAAGGTTTTTCTATATAAGTGAGGCAGATCACCCACTGCTTCAGGCTTTGCTTAGCTTTGCTCTGGAGGTGTTTATCAGCGTTATTCCTGGACAGCATTAGTGGGATCTAATCAAGTCAAGTTTTCACTGTAAGCTTCAAGAACTTTCTATTTCGCAAGGTTTTGTATTTTCTCGTAGATAATATATTGTTATTAATTCGAAACCCTTCTTATTGGTGTGACTGGTTTGCCTGTACTACTAAATTTGACATAAACCTTGTTTAACCGGATCTGTCTGCTAATACGGATCTCCTATAACAAAGAACTATTGCTACCGTATCAGTAAGGGATAGGGGAGTTTGCGGAAAACGGAAAACTTACGGAATCATTACGGAATTGGGACTTTGCGGAAAGTGGCCTAGGCTAATACAAAAGTTGTGCTACCTTGTTGAGGTGACATTTCCATTGTGTAAGTTGCGTAACTATGTCTATGAAACGTAGGTCTATATCTGCTTCCTGCAATTATTTTCTCAGTGATTTGATGTTGTTTTCAGCTAGTAGTTCAAGTTATTTGCCCACCTGATCTTTTAGTCTTTGCCTAGAAGCTAACGTCATCTATGTTTTGAATTAATGGGAATCAAAATTTCATGCTCCATTCACAATTAGTTAGATAATAACAGTAATGATTATTGATGTTTAAAAAAAAAAATAATAATAATAATAATTAAACAAATAATAATTATTCATTCATAATTATAATAATTAAATCAATTAATAATATTGTTTTGTTCATTGATTGTCGTTGTTGTTGATTGATTATTATTAATTATTATAATTATTAATTAATTGATAATATTAAAGTTATTAATAATAATGATAGTAATGATTATGATGATTCATGATTTTTAGTATACATTAGTTAGATTAATTATTATTAATTAATAAATAACAGTGTAATTTTTTAGTAGTAACAAAACATAATAATAATAATAATTATTAATTTTGATAATAATAAATTAATTAATGTTATTATTATTATTATTATTGTTATTGTTATTATTATTATTATAACAAATTTCATAATAATAATTGTTAATTAATCTATTATTATCACAACAACTGTAGAGTCAGCTTATATGCTGATGACACCTTACTATACCAAGAAGTCAATAAGGACGATGAAATGGTAGCCTTCCAAGAAAACATTAGTTCCGTAGAAAGGTGGTCACAACGATGGAGAATGCCTTTTAATTCTACTAAGTGCCATGCCATATGCTTTGGACCAAATCCTAAACCTCATATACATTACAAGCTTGGCTCCTCGCAAATTTCATGGGTGGAGAGCACCAAATATTTAGGCGTCATCCTTCAACACAATCTACATTTTGACCAACATATAGCCTTGAAAACTTAGAAAACTAGTAAAATCTTGGGTGCTATCAAATATACACTCTGTACTGCCCCCAAGAACAGCCGGCTGCTTGCATACACCAGTCTATGTAGACCCATTTTAGAATATGACGACACAGTGTGGGATCCTACCAACAAGGCTATCATAAACTCAATCGAAGGCGTTCAGAGTAGAGCTGTTAGATTTGTGAGTGGTCTGAAAGGTCGCGACAGTGTCAGTGAAGCCAGAGAACATTT
The DNA here is from genome assembly GCA_945261195.1 of Cryptosula pallasiana. Classification (NCBI taxonomy): domain Eukaryota; kingdom Metazoa; phylum Bryozoa; class Gymnolaemata; order Cheilostomatida; family Cryptosulidae; genus Cryptosula; species Cryptosula pallasiana. Next base: position 42,027,963 of record OX183131.1, on the reverse strand, counting down.
GGGTCTCCCGACGTTAACGAGGCGCAGGCAAAACCATAGGGTAGCGTTGCTTACCAAAATCCTCCAAGACGAGGAACGACACAGTGTACTCTCATCCAGTTTTGATGAAATAATCAATAACGGATCTAAAACAGCGATAGTCACACGGGCTGCTAGCCGTGGAGAGCTCAATTCCATATATGCAATCTCCAGTATGCTTCACAACAGCTTTTTACCTAGAACTATACGTGACATGAGAGTGCTACCAGAAACCGTATAATCGTTAGACAGCTACATGCTGTAACCATGTAATAACACTGTAGCACACTGTTTTCCTCCTGAGGCACTCCCCTTGCACCTAGTGATTTAGAGTGTCCTATCGTCACAGAGGTAATACAGAGGTAACAATCATTGATAATTATGCTTTTTACGAATAATATATATATATATTTACTAATTATTATGATAATAATATTTTTGATTGCTTATGTCTGTTACTAGTTCGTAATAAATAATAATCATATTAAAAATTTTAATAATTTGATACTACAGTTAAATTATTTATTTAGTGTTTTTATGAGAAGTTATATTAATTACATATTAAAGAGCGGTATCATCACATCAATGTATAAAATACCATTAAATAGGTGTTTGAAGTTTTCCATTAGCTCAAATCACTAAGACTACTAGCATAAACTATTGCTTCAGCTCTTTGTGTACTAAGCATCTTATTCGTCCAAACTACAAGAGTAGAAGTTTCCAAAGTTGACCTAGTAGCTAAGTTTTGCCAGCTCCCTTTTATTTTTTCGTTAACGTGAAAGTTTTACAATTAACTAAACCAGTGGGTATGTTTTCGCATTGATTACTGATCTATCAACTGCGTTTATAATTGAAATTGAGCGTTAGTGATTTCCTGTTCAGCATTATCCTGGGTATGCTGATTTTGTTCCCTACACCTATAACCTGAAACAGTGCATCTAGGTGATATTGTAAAGGATTTCTGCGTGGTTTTCACAGAACCTTCACCGACACCTGTCAGAGAATAGTGGGGTGTAATGTATGGGTACAAGGGAGCACTAGAGCTGTACTGGTAGCGTAGCTGCGTAGTGTGAAGGCAACAATCCATCATACAGCACTACTATCCCGGTAGTAGCAACTCCGATGTATAACGGTAATAATCAGTCTATCTGTATTGATCCGGAGACTTCCTGTTCTCTTAATACGGAGATCTGTTTAATTGCTCACAGATCCGGTTTTACTTTAGATTCTCAAATTAATAGCAAGCACGTGTCTAGTTTATAGTAACGTGTTAGGCAGCTTAATGACAATGTCCAAGAGTGTATAGTAATCTCTAAGAACGTGTTATCAACAATATCCAAGAGTGTATCGTAATCTCTAAGAGGGTGTTTTGACAGAGTAATACTGCAAGCAAGTTAACGACAGGATGAGAAGAGTTGTAGTTATCAGCAACAATGGATTGAATGTAAAGATATAAAATCTTACAACGAGAGATGATTCGAAGTGTACAAATGTACAAGTGTATTAAATCCCACTAATAATCCAGTCTAAGCTACGAGAATAAACGACGTTAGCACTAACGCTTCCATAGCATCTACTCGGCACGACTACTACAAACTCTAGCCACTGGGCATTCTGCCCTTCTATTTATGCAGTAAAATATGTATATAAGCAGTCCAAAAATTACAAGATATAATCGGGTAATAAATACACAATATGATTGGAGGACGAGAACAGACGCATTACGAACCATATACAAATAACGATGATAATTAATTAATTATGAAACAAGATGGCTACTGGAATAGTTAGCTTGATTCTCCCAGCTTGATCCTCCACGGCTAGTTTTTCTTGGCTTGGTAGGAACGGAGGCTCCACTTGAGGATTCATCTGCTTCTTTTAGGTAAGACAACTCTGGCTTGTCTGTCCGCACACTGGCACTCACACAATTCCATTACAATATATAAATGACAAATAGAAGCTAATTGCTCACTCTTCGACTTTTTTTCAACCTGCTTGATAGAACTTCCATTAGTAACTTGAGAAAAAATTATTGCCAGAAAGTTTTTCATATCAAAACAATTACAACATCTATTTGCTTACGGTGAACCCTGGTCAGTGCAACTCTGACAGAAGGTCCTTGCGAAAAAAACCTTCTTATAGTACGGGGTGATCTGTACTAGTTCTAATCTATCTATCTAATTTCGTTCTATGAAGATATTTGATGCTCAGTCATAGCCGTTGAAGAATTTCATCTATATAAAGAGAAAGCAACTCTCAGTGCTTGATAATTTTCATCATTTTTCTGTGACATGTGCATTTATGTTGCTCTAAAACAGCTCATAATAATAGTTTTGGTGCCACACAGCTATGTGTAAAACACATGCGTAGTACTTACTTTCAAGGTCTCAAGACTACATGACTCTTTGAAATATTCTGTATCACTTGGAATTTTTCAAAATATGTAGATGTGGTACGTAGTTGGTTGGTCGCATTATTGATGAAATGGTGTTCTAAGCAAGATTTACTAAAATATATTATTCAGCCTGATGGGAATAATATCAAATCTACCATAATTGCCAGAAAGATGTTCATTTTTTTTTAACGATTTTGGTGCTCTGCAAAAACTCTTGTGTTGGTTACTAACCTTTTCTATCAATTTTGGCTACGTATAATTTTCTTCATTTTATTTACATTAGTCAAAATGTTTTATGAAGTTCTTAACAACACATTGAGCAGCAAGATACTCATCCTTGTTAGCGCAGAAAAAAACTGTTATAATGGAGGGACTAATCGTCGCAGTGGTTCTAAGGAAAATATTCACTCTGGTAGTCTAGACACCCGACATCTAGCAGCTCTAGTTCCCTATGGAGGTTGCATCGGAAATTGCAAAAAAGATGATGAGAATTGTACATGGCCAACCTTGACAGAAGTAAGTAAATAACCAAAATGATGTTCTTTTGCAGGAAAACCCAAGACTTTGAAATTATCAAACGTCCTTCAGATAAGTGTTGCAGTTTTGATTTTTTCCCCGGAAATTTTTGAGACCGAATCATATGTTTTGAGTATAATCTGTTTTGAACACTATTTCAACTATCATCAAGCCATCTTAATTGTTGCAGCTACCAGCAACAAAGTAAGTAATTTAACACACTATTTTAATAATTCAAATCACAAAACTAACACATCATTTTAATAATTCAAATCGCAATACTAACACATCATTTTAATAATTCAAATCGCAAAGCTAAAGCAGTAAATATAATTTATGCTTCTGATGAGTCATGTATAAATAAGAACAGTTCTGGTAATCCAACTAACCACCACTTATTCAAATATTTTGAAAAATTTCAAATAACTCAAACACTTCTGGTTATTTGACAAATTCATGAAGTTGGTAAATCTTGATAGCAAGTACTACTGTTTGTGTTGTACACAGAGCAACATAAATGCATATATCGCTAGAAAAGTGATGAAAACCAGCGAGCACTGAGAGTTGCTTTTTTTTATTGTAGTTTATTCACTCCCCTGGTTTAACTGGAATAGGAACTGCAAGGGTCTATTTCAATATTCATTTGATCCTGAAAATAGTGAGAAAATGACGATAGTGCTATTCAATATTTATTAATGGTTGATCTGGCTTTATTAAAAAAACAAAATGTTTGTCAATAAACTATTTTGATAAATTAATTACACTAAAGTTGAAACACTAACTTAAAAACTCTGACATGAAAATTATGTATAAAAAAATTATCGTCATACAGTCCTAAAAACATGTCAACATTTAATATCTTCACTTAACACAGTTATATGCTGCAATTACAGTCTAACTTGTTTGACTGGTCTTCCCTAACGAGTTATGATATTTTAAGAGAACAACTGCCAAAAGTTTGTTTATTTAGCCGGGAAAACTTAAGTGACTTCTGAAATATGCACTCTTATGAGCAGAGATACAATTGTTTAAAACTTGACCGGATTCCTCAACAGTTATTACAGAACAACAAATGTTGCCATAAAGCACAATTAGACAACTGGGCAATATTGTGGAGGAATGGAGTCGACCGAGATACTTAATTATTTACACTGTCTATTTTTATCCAAGCCGAACTATACAGCTACTCACAGTGCAGCCTGCCGAACTGTATCATACCGAACTATCCACCTTATCGATCTATGTTTGCACTTATTTATATATATTTTATTATTTGCACGGATTGCTATTTTTCAACCATGTGCTTGTGCAATCAACCATAGAGCACAAGCACACCCAGTTCTATGTGTACCCTGTTCTATTGGCCTTTCAATAACCAATCACTTGTACAGGCGTGGCCTGCCTTTGTCTGTTAGCTGCCACTCTTATTATGTAACTTTTTGTGTTATAAATACCCATGTCTTGTCCGAAATAAAGCAGAGTTAACCTGGCACTTACTCTCACTTACTTGTTGATCTTATTGCATAAAGCACTTATGCAATTGCACCAGTGGCTAAGCAGAAATATACAAGTAAGCACACATACAGATACACAGATTGCGCTAACAAGTGAACAGGCTAGTTCACACACTTGCACCATAAATTCGGACAATTAAATAAGCTCTTGGACCAGTCGACTAGTGGCTAGAATAATAGTCAGTAGAAAGTGTTCAGTCAATTCGACTTACACTGCACTCTACCGAGTGATACTGGAACGATTATTTGAATAGCTAGTTCGACCCGACGCATCTATTCCACCGAGTAGGAAATCAGTGGAAAGTGAGAGAGTTGGACAACTCCTCACTGTGTATCGCTTGCGAGCATACAACACTGCAAATTCTATTCTACGGTTTAGACTGCCGACCTTGGGCAAAGTAAGGGCGTACACTGCACTGCTTGTGGACGCTTACTACTGTGGGCCGCTGTACAGGTGATAGCTACCACTACACCATAAATTCCTGTACAATATGTTGTACAGGAATTTGCGTCTGGGTGGTAGCCACCTGTACACACTCCCGACGTGCTCTAATTCTGCCCAAGTCTACTTACAATAATTTGCTATTATTGTTCGTATTGTCTGGAGAGCCTTTATTGGTTTGTGCAGTTTTGCGTGCGGCCGAATCTGGCGTGTATGTTTGTTGACAGTGGACAATAATTATCTGACAATTATTGGCTGCATCCGAACATGTACATGTCCGATGGCAATTGTGCTGCAATTGCCGTTCTAGTTTATAGTTTGTTTCGAACTGTGCTCTGGCATTAATTCCTCAGGAATTACTTGTCTAGTTTATAGTTTGTTTCGAACTGTTACTGTCGGCAATAATTATGCTGGAATTATTTATGGTCGAATCTGGGCTCAGCCGAGATCGACAAATAATTTCACTGCAGTTATTGCTAGCTAACTTGTTGGATTCCCCGAATCCGAATTTAGTAAGAGCCGAACTATTAGTGCACTAGGCCTTGTGTTGTAATCCTTGCCTCAGGCAAGGTTATACACAGTGATAGGGCGTACCGTTCTCACTTTCCACCTTAGCGTTGTGCTTGCTAACAGTCGACTTGTCCAGCGCTGGTAGTTTAGGTGCTCCTAGTAGTGCTTGCTTCAAGAGAGAGAAATTCTTCTGAGAGTCAGGCTAACTCTCAAGTGAGAGTGTCCGGGTAACTCTGATTTTATTAATTCAAACATCCATATTTATACACATGATTATCTAACATAAAAGTGATACACAAAGGAGGCCACACCTCGCACAAACAATTGGCTAGAGTGGTCCAATAAAACGTAGTAGGTGGTGTTAAAGTGATCGCATGAATAATTGCACATGGCCAATATATATGATTGCATGCTACAGTAAAATAATAATAAATGCATAGAACGAAGCTGCGCTAGAGTGCAGGCATAGAACTAGGTAAGTGTTGGTAGTGTTACATAGTCACAATTGTTCGTACTGGCGTCCCTAACACACTCCCCTCCATTGACAACTGTAAGGTCAATAAAGATAAGAAGGGACGCAATAGTGTGTAAAAAGATGTAATGTCCACTTGCCCTTTTCAAATGTTTGAAAGCCTCACGGGTGGCTTGATACAGTTCGTCCTCTAGGCGTTTAATTCGTCTGTATCTGTCCTTTCTTCTTTCTTCATCCGCTCTATCTCTTTGCCGTTGACATGTGACACCAACTCTCTCTCAGTAATTGACTTGTGACACCAACTCTTTCTCAGTAGTTGACTTGTGACACCAGCTCTCTCTCAGTAAATGGCTTGTGGCACCAGCTCTCTCGGTAGTGGACATGTGACACCAGCTCTCTCTCAGTAATTGACTTGTGACACCAACTCTCTCTCTCAGTAGTTGTCGTGACACCAGCTCTCTCTCAGTAGTTGTCGTGACACCAGCTCTCTCTCTCAGTAAATGGCTTGTGGCACCAGCTCTCTCTCGGTAGTGGACATGTGACACCAGCTCTCTCTCTCAGTAATTGATTTGTGACACCAGCTCTCTCTCAGTAGCTGACTTATGTCACCAGCTCTCTCTCGGTAGTTGTTGTGACACCAGCTCTCTCTCAGTAGCTGACTTATGTCACCAGCTCTCTCTCAGTAAATGGCTTGTGGCACCAGCTCTCTCGGTATTGGACATGTGACACCAGCTCTCTCTCAGTAATTGACTTGTGGCACCAACTCTCTCTCTCAGTAGTTGATTTGTGACACCAGCTCTCTCTCTCTCAGTAGTTGTTGTGACACCAGCTCTCTCTCAGTAGCTGACTTATGTCACCAGCTCTCTCTCGGTAGTTGTTGTGACACCAGCTCTCTCTCAGTAGCTGACTTATGTCACCAGCTCTCTCTCAGTAGTTGTTGTGACACCAGCTCTCTCTCAGTAGCTGACTTATGTCACCAGCTCTCTCTCAGTAGTTGTTGTGACACCAGCTCTCTCTCAGTGCCCTTTCAACCTCTCTGGATATTTCGGTGACTGGTTCGGTTGGGGCGTTGGTTGGTTCTACTGGTGTAGTGTTTTGCCTTGGTAGTTGTCGTCCCAAGTATGCCCCTCTCATGTTGGGTCTTACTGCTTGTTCCCTACTGGGTGGGGCTCTCCCTATTGTCTCTTGGCAAGAGCGGTAGTGTTTCAACCGCCGGCCGTTCTGGGTGAATGCTTGGCCGTCTCTCTCTAGCCGGTATGTGTGGTTGGGGTATGTTTGTGTGATGGTGTAAGGGCCGACGTAACTTGGTTGTAGCTTAGGGTTGCCTCCTTTTACGCGGCGTTTGTTTTCCATCACTACTAGGTCCCCCTCAGCGAATCTTAGTGGCTCATCTCCCTCCTCTTGGCGTACTTTATGCTGCAGATTACGTAGGTATTCGTGGGCGACAGCCAGATTCTCCTGTGTGCGCTGAGTATATTCGTTGATGGTTGCCTGATCTAAGGTGGGTGCGTTCCCGGTAAGTTGGTCGGGAAGCCGTACCTCTCTGCCCATCATGAGGAGATTGGGCGTCTCGCCCGTAGTGGAGTTGGGGGTGGCCCTGCATGCCCGCATTATTTGGGGCAGCAGGCCGTCCCACTCGTCTTGTCCTTTGGTGAGGATCAACGTCCGAAGAGCGTCCCCCAGCGTCCTATTTTGGCGCTCGACCATTCCATTCCCCTGCGGGTGATAGGGCGTAGTGCGCGTTTTGCGCACGTTCCACAGGATGCACAGCTCCTCCAGCAGGGTGGATTCAAATTGGGCTCCCTGATCCGTGTGGAGTTGTTCGGGCAGCCCCCAGTAGCTGAAAACTCGCTCGTCCAAGGTGGCGGCCACTGTGGGGGCGGTGGCATCTGGTATGGCGATCGCGTCTTGCCACCGAGTGAAATGGTCAGTGAGGACCAAGATCCAGCGGTTTTTTCGACTGGTGAGGGGTAGGGGTCCCACCAAGTCCACCGCGAGCTTCTGGAAAGGGCGGCCGGCGTAGAGTCTTTGCCCTTCCGGGGCGCCGGGTCTCTGGCTCTTTTTGGCAACTTGACAGACTTCACAGTCCTTCACTAAGCGTCGTATCATGGCGGACATGCCGGGCCAGTACCAGTCTAGCATGACACGGTTCCTGGTGCGGTTGATGCCGGCATGGGCCAGTTTGTGGGTTTCCCATACTGTGTTCTCACGCCACGGAGGGGGGCAGACGGTACAGTACTTAGTCCTTCCCTGGTGATCCAAGCGTAGGGTTAGTACTCCGTCGGGCCTTATACACAGGCGTTCCCTCCGGTCGTGCAGAACGCGTAGTTCTGTGCTGCCTTCCTCTAGCTCCTGGCGAGGAATGGGTTCTTGTTCTCGAACTGCCCTGTACATACGACTCACTGGGTGGTTGCCTTCTTTCTGGGCCTGAACCAACTCTCTAGTGCTACGAGAGGGGTCGGTGAGGGTTAGACGCACTTGTGCCTGTTCCTGCTCTGCGGCGAGGTCGGCGTGTGAGGGTCCACCGTCGCGCCGTTCGATGGCGGTACACTGTCTGCAGTCTATGCACTGGTCTTGCCGGCTGAGCCCGTCGGCGTTAGCGTGACGGGGTCCTGCGCGGTGTTCCAGCTGGTATGTAAATTCTGCCAGTATCTCCAACCATCGTGCAATCTGGTTAGATGGCTCCTTGCGGCGGCACAGCCATCGGAGGGATGCGTGGTCCGTCCTTAGACGGAATTTCCTTCCGTACAGATAGGGCCGGAAATGTTTCACCGCTTTTACTACGGCCAGGAGTTCTCGTCTGGTTACGCAATAGTTGCGTTCGGCTGGGGCCAGGGTTTTACTATAATACGCGATTACTCGCTCCCTGCCTTCCTGTTCCTGTGAGAGCACGGCTCCCAGTCCCACGGCACTGGCGTCTGTGTCTAGAATGTAGGTGATGGTGGGGTCGGGGTATCCTAGTACGGGGGCCTGACTCAGGCGCGACTTGAGGATGTGAAATGCCTCTCGTTCGTCGTCCCCCCATCTCCATTTGACTCCCTTTCCAGTTAGTACGGTTAGTGGCTTAGCGATTGTTGCGTACTCAGGAATGTACTGACGGTAATAGCCGGCCGTGCCTAAAAAGGCTTGGAGGGCTTTCACGTCACGGGGTTCCTCCCACTTGGTGACAGCTTCCACCTTCCCAGGGTCGGTGGCGACTCCTTCTGAGCTTACGACGTGTCCCAGATATCGCACCTTCTGACTTAGCAGCTCACACTTTGAGGGTTTGACCTTGAGGTCAGCCTGTTGTAGCCGGCCCAACACTTCTCCTAAGCGTTGCAGATGTGTCTGGAAATCTGGGGCGATTATAATGACGTCGTCCAGATATAGTAACAGCGTTTTCCAGTGCAGGCCCTTTAGCACTTTTTCCATCAGGCGTTGGAAAGTAGCCGGTGCTGAGGTGAGTCCGAATGGGAGGACCTTCCACCTCCACAGACCGCTCCGGGTTATGAAGGCCGATTTTTGTTGAGCGTCTGGATCTAGTGGCACCTGCCAGTATCCGCTGGTGAGATCTAGAGTGGAGAAGTAGCGACTGCCGGCCAGCGCATCCAGGGAGTCGTCGATCCTTGGGATCGGGTATGCATCTTGGCGGGTGACGTCGTTTAGCTTCCTGTAGTCCACACAAAATCTCCAGGATGAATCTTTCTTTCGTACCAGGACGACGGGGGAGCTCCAGGCACTGTCGGCTGGTTCGATCAGGTCTTTTGCCAGCAGCTCTTTGACCTGCCGTTCAGCCTCCGCTTCCTTCTCCGCCCCTAGGCGATGTGGAGGGCTACGAATAGGTCGAGTCCCTGAGGCTACTGGGATCGAATGTTCAGCGAGGTGGGTGCGTCCGATGTCTCCATCGTCCTTGCTAAACACTGTTTGGTAGTGGGTAAGCAGTTCATGGAGCTGTTGCTCTTCTCCTGCGGTGCTACACCCGTGTCGGGCTTGTGAATATAGTGCGTGCAGGTGTGGGGGTAGGTCCTGGTCTTCCGTGGTTTCTGGTGAGTATTGTTCGGTGGTTGGTTGGACCTCTTCGGGTCCTACTCCCGTAAACGTCCCGATTACTTCACCGGCTGGAACGCAGACACTTTCGGGGGAGGGGTTGAGGCATCGTACTAGTACTCTTTCCTGGTGGTCGGGTACGTTGATGCTGGTAGCTAAAAGCAGGCCACCCTCCATACTCTCGATGATGCCTTGTGGACAGGGCTCCTTGCTGGTGAGGTGACACAGTATAGTGGTCTCTGCTTGCGGGGGTAGGTAGGTGTCCTTTTGGACTTGTACCTTGGAGATCAAATCTCTCCCGTACCTGTCGGTGCATGTCAGTTCCTTATCTTGGATTTTCAGGATGGGCTGGTCAAATCCTATTTGACAACTTTGGTTTGCGAGAAAGGGCATGCCTAGGATTACATCCTCGTTTATCTGGCTTACTACGAATGTCTCCTCGTAGTGGATATGACGGATGCGTCCTGTAAGTGTGTGCAGGCCGTAGAAGGGCAACCGCGTGCCATCCGCCATCAATCCGTGAGAGTCGTATTGTTGCAGGTGTTGCTGGACTCTGGGGGAGAGTTGGTCGTAGATCCTTTTTGCCAGTAGATTTGTATTGCACCCGGTGTCTATGAGGTACGTGACTGCCCGGCCTTCCACCTTTCCGGGGAGGTAGTAGCTCGATTTGTACGGCCTCTCTACTTGGTTTAAGTGGATGGTCTTGGGGCGGTTCGTGCTGGGTCGGTTCTGGTCCTGCCTCGGGGGTCGTGGCACGTTGTTCACTTGCTCCTCTGGCAGTGGAGGTGTCTCCTCTTCTCCGTCGGCCAATGGGTGAAACCGATTGGTCAGTGGGACGGGTGTAGGGGTCCTCTGGTGACTGTAGGGGGTTCCTTGAGTTTTTGCCCGTATGCAGCTAGTGGGTTGTCCCACTACTGCGGGCCGAGCCCGTTTCCCTGCCTCGCAGTCCAGGGGGCAGTCTTACATTGACTGCGTAGGTGACCCGTCCGTTGGCAGCCCCAACAGCGTTTGGGTGGGCCTTCTTGTGGCTTCTGTTTCAGTCCGGCCACCTCCTTGCTGAGGGCCTCCACTGTTTTTAGTAGTTTGGTGAGTGGGTCGTCGACCTCTTGGCAGGACACTTCTTGAGAGACAGGGTCGGAGGTGTCCTCGGGGCGTCCCTCGTGCACCGTCCGGATGTTGGAGTGTGGTGCCGCTTGGTGTTGTATTTGCAGGTAGTCGTTGCCTGCCCTAACGGCTTCCTCTAGACTGGTGGGCCGGATGGCCAACAGGTGACGCTGTAAGTAAGCGTGTCCTAAAGTGTTCTGGAATGTCTGGAGGGTCAATTCAGTCCGATTTCTCTGGGGGAGTTCCTCGTAGGCCGCCTCCACCAACCTCTCTACTGTGGCTGCGTGCTCTCGCAGCGTGTCTTTTGGGTGCTTCCGATACCCCGTCAGCTTACTCTGTGCCTCCGTTCGAGTCAAGCCGAAGCTGGCTCGGAGGGCCTCCAGAATAGCTTGTTGGGTCAGTCCACGCCCACACTGTTCAGCACTCCCTGTCAGCGCGTGGCGGAGATGGACCGTGGCCTCCTCAGGAGCCCAACGATTCATTCTAGCCACCTCCTCAAATCGCTGGATGAAGTAATGGACATCACCTTCCCCATCAAAGTGGGGGGTTTTGAATTTACTTCGAGTATTATTGGTCGTCATCCTCTCTAGGATATCTGTTAAGGCACCCATTATCTGTAGGGACCAACCTTCCCGATCTGAGCTTGCTGCTCTCCGTCGGTACGACATCTTGCAGACTGGGCTCTTGTCTTCGGGAGGTCGAGAATTCTTTGTGGGCCTTTCAATCCCACTGCTGCCACCAATGTACAGGAATTTGCGTCTGGGTGGTAGCCACCTGTACACACTCCCGACGTGCTCTACTTCTGCCCAAGTCTACTTACAATAATTTGCTATTATTGTTCGTATTGTCTGGAGAGCCTTTATTGGTTTGTGCAGTTTTGCGTGCGGCCGAATCTGGCGTGTATGTTTGTTGACAGTGGACAATAATTATCTGACAATTATTGGCTGCATCCGAACATGTACATGTCCGATGGCAATTGTGCTGCAATTGCCGTTCTAGTTTATAGTTTGTTTCGAACTGTGCTCTGACATTAATTCCTCAGGAATTACTTGTCTAGTTTATAGTTTGTTTCGAACTGTTACTGTCGGCAATAATTATGCTGGAATTATTTATGGTCGAATCTGGGCTCAGCCGAGATCGACAAATAATTTCACTGCAGTTATTGCTAGCTAACTTGTTGGATTCCCCGAATCCGAATTTAGTAAGAGCCGAACTATTAGTGCACTAGGCCTTGTGTTGTAATCCTTGCCTCAGGCAAGGTTATACACAGTGATAGGGCGTACCGTTCTCACTTTCCACCTTAGCGTCGTGCTTGCTAACAGTCGACTTGTCCAGCGCTGGTAGTTTAGGTGCTCCTAGTAGTGCTTGCTTCAAGAGAGAGAAATTCTTCTGAGAGTCAGGCTAACTCTCAAGTGAGAGTGTCCGGGTAACTCTGATTTTATTAATTCAAACATCCATATTTATACACATGATTATCTAACATAAAAGTGATACACAAAGGAGGCCACACCTCGCACAAACAATTGGCTAGAGTGGTCCAATAAAACGTAGTAGGTGGTGTTAAAGTGATCGCATGAATAATTGTACATGGCCAATATATATGATTGCATGCTACAGTAAAATAATAATAAATGCATAGAACGAAGCTGCGCTAGAGTGCAGGCATAGAACTAGGTAAGTGTTGGTAGTGTTACATAGTCACAATTGTTCGTACTGGCGTCCCTAACAATATTTGCTAGCACAGATCACCTTGTACTGTAAGAAGGTTTGTTCCGTAAGGACCTTCTGTCAGAATCGCACTGACCAAGGTTCACTGATAGCAAAAAATAGTGTTGCAGTTGTCTTCATATCAAAATATTTTTGCAACATTCATTTCGCAAGCACCTCATCGATGTTTTATCAAACAACCTGAGTGAGTGATAATGCGTGATAATTAGCTTCTATTTGTCAATTATATATCCCCTTGATGCACTGTTTTAATTTACCAGTTTAGCGCAAGGTCCAGAATCAGCATACCCAGTATAATACTGAAAAAGCAATCACTTATATTCAAATTCCATACTACACACACTTGATCAACTAGTAATCAACGAAAAAGCAGGCCATTAAGATTTCAATATATGTCATTCAAATTTTCCGTTATTTTACCGACCCAGTGGTATACTATTTATCATAGAGCAACCACATTATGTGGACAAAAAATAATTCTACTGGAAAGTTATATTTAAATAAATAAAAAAAAACTTCTATACCACATCATTAGCTACTTTCCGCCACGCATGGTCATGCCTCACTGATTTCGCAACACTCCAACAATACCATTGTCAGCAATGCTTGATACTTTGACCACAAAACATTGTTTTTTTAAGCAAGGGTACCTTTTCTCAATTATTTTTCTGAGACAACGCCTGGTGTGACACAAATATCTTTTGCACCATTGGATGACACAGGTCTACTGGCAGAGAACAGGAAGTCACCGGATTGACATTACCGTGGACTGATTATAAACATATGCATTGGAGATTACTACCCTTGTTTAATAACATATTATAATTTAATTATCATAATAATGTACAGGAAATGGCTCGAATCCAACCAAGGCGCTGCATAACTCTATCAAGAAGACAACTCCCAGATACGGGCCTACGGGAGGAATATCAAAAGGGGCCATTCCATGGGGACTGTCCCAATCAGTGTGCTCACCCGACTCAGATCTTTTTCAAATTTGGCTGTCAGAACAAGTAGGTTGGAATAAATGGTGAATAAAAATTTGAGACTCCTAGGATAAAATGGAGCTTCGTGGGGGCTCCGCAAAGTTTGCGTTTTCGTGGTGAAGACAACTCCAAATGACATTTCTTTGATTTTTTAATTTTTTATTTAATCATAACATAAAAACTTATTGTTTGCCACATTTGATTTTTGTACCATGCAAAGTTGAACATGTAGGCATGCTTCCCAGAAAGTTATGAGTTTGTAGGTCAACCAGGGTTCAGGTCAGAGGTCACCAAACATGGTCAGCCAAGAGGGTTTGTCCGTATATCCCTCAATTTCCGCCAACAACACGGTGCTGTATCTGTGAAATAAAAGATGGTAAAGCAGAGGTAAGTATCAAATATGATGGTAAGACATGTATACTATTTTTTGAAAGAAAAAAAAAACTTCTCGGATCAACTGTATAATCTAAATGGTAAAAATCCAAGATGGCCGCCTCAACGGCAGCGATTTTCGACCTCACTTTGGGGTCAAATTTATCGATGATAGTATGGAAAATCTTTAAAAAAAATTATATCATTTATACAATACAGACGTGCTGATTTCAAATCTGCAATAAAAATTAAGGGTTTTTGAGTCTAAATGAGTCTAATTGAACTTTTAAATAAATGAAATTTCCTATAAATGACCGTTGGTTATTAGGGGTTATTTAAGTTTAAATGTGTGTATTCAACCTTTAAAATGAAATTTTTTCTGTTGTTGCAGTAATGAAGCACCATGGATGTTAATTGAGGTATGGTTTATTTCTATTTTGTTCATAAGCTGCAAGTTTCATCTTATCTACAGCTTTCCTACCTGTTCCTGGGTTTGTTGCTCGAGTCGATACAGCCGATGGTTATCTGTCGATAGCTCGACACACGCTAACACATTCGCCAGAGGCACCCATAGTTCATCCCGTCTTTCAGGGTATTTAAAAGATGTGGCAGGCCCTTGGGGATGGAGTGAGTTCACTTTTACATCTTCGTGCTCGTCGCTGGTTTCTGTCACAGCACCCAGATACCACTGATCTTCATATGCATAGGCTATGTGTACACCGGGTTTGAGCGAAGAGATGGTTATGCCTGATGCCTGATGACCTGAAGCATTATTGAATTGTCTATAATGTATCTGTATAGAGTTTGGGCCAGCGGATATCCTTCTGCCCACCAGATTGCTTCCTTCTCGCAAGAAGCAATGGTGGCTCCTTGAACCACCTACTGGTGGTGCGTTCTCAAATCTACTCTGCTGACCCGGATTGTACTTAGCGATGTCCTGCTCATCATACCATAGTATATTAATTCCATTAATGTTTTCTTTTGCGAATGTAAATAATTCTTTTGCATTGGTGATGAAGTTTTCGGACATCCTTTGTAGACTGGCCCTCCTTGCCTGGTATTTGATAACAGCCCCGATACCATCGCATGCTGACTTCCCATGTGATGTCGCAAAAAAGTGCCAGGTACAGGGCATGCCAAAATCAGATTCATGGTACATAATGTTTGCAAAAACTTTGAACGATTTGTATTGGGCAGAGCACCCATCTGTGAAGTAGTGTACCATATTAATTGTGTGTGGCAATAAAGATTTTAGACGGGGAATCAGGTCTTGGAGCATCGTATATACTGCTATCTGGTCGTGCTTAATAACGTCACTGATGTATGCGAACGAAATGTGTAGGACTTGACTCTCATCTTGTGACCTATAATATACAACTATTGGGTGTAATGTCGCTTGGCAATTGTTCCAATGAAATGATTGGCTTGCGTTTTGGACGATAAAAGAATTCTTTTATCGTCCAAAACGCAAGCCAATCATTTCATTGGAACAATTGCCAAGCGACATTACACCCAATAGTTGTATATTATAGGTCACAAGATGAGAGTCAAGTCCTACACATTTCGTTCGCATACATCAGTGACGTTATTAAGCACGACCAGATAGCAGTATATACGATGCTCCAAGACCTGATTCCCCGTCTAAAATCTTTATTGCCACACACAATTAATATGGTACACTACTTCACAGATGGGTGCTCTGCCCAATACAAATCGTTCAAAGTTTTTGCAAACATTATGTACCATGAATCTGATTTTGGCATGCCCTGTACCTGGCACTTTTTTGCGACATCACATGGGAAGTCAGCATGCGATGGTATCGGGGCTGTTATCAAATACCAGGCAAGGAGGGCCAGTCTACAAAGGATGTCCGAAAACTTCATCACCAATGCAAAAGAATTATTTACATTCGCAAAAGAAAACATTAATGGAATTAATATACTATGGTATGATGAGCAGGACATCGCTAAGTACAATCCGGGTCAGCAGAGTAGATTTGAGAACGCACCACCAGTAGGTGGTTCAAGGAGCCACCATTGCTTCTTGCGAGAAGGAAGCAATCTGGTGGGCAGAAGGATATCCGCTGGCCCAAACTCTATACAGATACATTATAGACAATTCAATAATGCTTCAGGTCATCAGGCATCAGGCATAACCATCTCTTCGCTCAAACCCGGTGTACACATAGCCTATGCATATGAAGATCAGTGGTATCTGGGTGCTGTGACAGAAACCAGCGACGAGCACGAAGATGTAAAAGTGAACTCACTCCATCCCCAAGGGCCTGCCACATCTTTTAAATACCCTGAAAGACGGGATGAACTATGGGTGCCTCTGGCGAATGTGTTAGCGTGTGTCGAGCTATCGACAGATAACCATCGGCTGTATCGACTCGAGCAACAAACCCAGGAACAGGTAGGAAAGCTGTAGATAAGATGAAACTTGCAGCTTATGAACAAAATAGAAATAAACCATACCTCAATTAACATCCATGGTGCTTCATTACTGCAACAACAGAAAAAATTTCATTTTAAAGGTTGAATACACACATTTAAACTTAAATAACCCCTAATAACCAACGGTCATTTATAGGAAATTTCATTTATTTAAAAGTTCAATTAGACTCATTTAGACTCAAAAACCCTTAATTTTTATTGCAGATTTGAAATCAGCACGTCTGTATTGTATAAATGATATAATTTTTTTTAAAGATTTTCCATACTATCATCGATAAATTTGACCCCAAAGTGAGGTCGAAAATCGCTGCCGTTGAGGCGGCCATCTTGGATTTTTACCATTTAGATTATACAGTTGATCCGAGAAGTTTTTTTTTTCTTTCAAAAAATAGTATACATGTCTTACCATCATATTTGATACTTACCTCTGCTTTACCATCTTTTATTTCACAGATACAGCACCGTGTTGTTGGCGGAAATTGAGGGATATACGGACAAACCCTCTTGGCTGACCATGTTTGGTGACCTCTGACCTGAACCCTGGTTGACCTACAAACTCATAACTTTCTGGGAAGCATGCCTACATGTTCAACTTTGCATGGTACAAAAATCAAATGTGGCAAACAATAAGTTTTTATGTTATGATTAAATAAAAAATTAAAAAATCAAAGAAATGTCATTTGGAGTTGTCTTCACCACGAAAACGCAAACTTTGCGGAGCCCCCACGAAGCTCCATTTTATCCTAGGAGTCTCAAATTTTTATTCACCATTTATTCCAACCTACTTGTTCTGACAGCCAAATTTGAAAAAGATCTGAGTCGGGTGAGCACACTGATTGGGACAGTCCCCATGGAATGGCCCAAAGCAACAAACACTGCTCTGTGTAGCTAACCATACAAAACTTGTGTACATGACATTGGTATCTTATCCTTTCTTTCACTAGCCATTTGTTATGTCACTAAGGCTATTGTGCTACTCGTTTACAATGCCCTATGCTAGCCCACCTACCTTTTGTTATATTATTGGGCTACCTGTAAACAAAGAATATTATGTAACCTTTTTGTATAAATACTGGCTGTTGCTGCCTCACAACTCAGAGTAGTTGGAGGAGCACAGACAGAAGAATACAAGAAGCTATACTACCCTCATACACACACACTCTTTCTCTTATTGCTTACATGAAGATAGGCAATACTTGTTGCAATAAATTATAAGCTTACAGAAGCAAGCGATCCGGCGCTTAGGCCAGCACGCAGTCCAGCACCTAGGCCAGCATGCAGTCCAGCACCTAAGACAGCACTCAGGCAAGCACGCAGTCCGCGATGCCGGCCAGCGCTACTAACTAGTAGTGCCTGCCTAGGCTACTGAACTGAGGCCTGCAGTCTAGTCGAGTACTGAGGGAAGTGCAGGTGCCTGCTACCTGGTGAATCGCAAGCACCACTACAAAATCCTGCACAATAATTCACAATAACAAATAGCAACCATTGATTAATTGATAATAATATGGTTATAAAAAAATTATTAATAATTATTATAAACAAATATTTACTAATAGTTTTTAGCAACTAATAATAATCAATATTAATAATTATTATTATTGTTATAAATAATAAATAGTATTATCATGATTAAATGTTTGTTATTATTTATAATATTATTATTATTTTCAACTATTTCTTTATTTATATTTTTTTCATCATTATTATTATTATTATTTTATGATTAATTTTTATAATAACATTATTATTTAATAATAATGTTATTATTATTAAAATTAATCATAAAATATTATTACCAATTATTCTTAGAAATAATTAATAAATAGTAGTATTATTATTATATAACTACCTGTAAATAAATAAATGCTTCATTATTGTTTTTATCATCATCTTTACTTTACCACCATCATCATCATTATTAATTATTATTATTCTTTATCATCATAATAATAGATAGATAAAACATTGATGATGATTGTCACTATTTTTTGAAAACAGATGCTGTTAGCAACCCCAATAGATTAGCTGTGACCATGGATAAAATGAATGTGATGTGTTGTATTTCATCCATGGCTGTGATGTGACAGTGAACAAGTGGCCTAAGGAACCATTGATGATGAAATATGTATTTATTTCACCCACGTAGAAAACGCAACACGGTGAAAGAGAAAGACACTGAAATTGTCACAGAAATCACAGACACAGTTTCGTAGTTAAACACAATGAGAAAAGATGTGAAAAAGAGAGGACAACTTTTGTATTAAACAATGCCTAGGCCATTTTCCGCAAAGTCCCAATTCCGTAATGAATCCGTAAGTTTTCCGTTTTCCGCAAACTCCCCTATCCGTATCAGTAACGCCTGTTGATAAAGTCTATTAAGTACTGCTATATACCATGAAGGACATTATTACTGTATTGAGAACAGTTGCTGTTAGTCTATAAGTACTGCTATATGCGATAAAGGAGATTGTTGTCGTATTGATAACACATTATAATTGAGATAAACCGCCTTACCCGGATAGCCTTGCTACTACTTGAATTTGCACTCTGCAATCGCCGTGTTATCTTTATTTACGATGAGGGCTACTCACTACAGTGTCTGTAAAGATTTCGAGATCACAACGAAAACCTTTACAATATGCAGATACAAAGAAAATGTTGTATACAAATGTGTGGTAGATTTTAGTAAATAATAATAGTAAACTGAAAGTTTGCTACACTATCTCCACACCGAATGCGCTAGAGCTTCAACCAAAGCCATCGGTAAGATGCTGTGCCAGTAGGAAAGCCTTACTGCGCCGGTAACACACTGTGCAGGTAGTGACCCTTTCAGGGACGATATTGACCCTGCCGATATGGTGACTCAGGGCCAGTCTAAGACGGCTACCGTAGCAGAGGACCTACAACACGAGCTAGGATCCTGCTCTAGGGCAGGAACAGGAAATACCCTTCCTCGTATCCGTAGTTATCAAGACCACACGCTAACCAGAGCCTGGGGACCCTGTAGGACACTCTGATTGGAAAGTAGGAGATAGGACTCCGCCTCTAGCCATTTGGCGCTTATTCCATTTAAACCTTATACATTGCATGATTTGTTAGTTATTTATATGTGTGATCCTATTGGTCTAATTACTTCCTGTGCCTTTACTCTTATATGATTTTATACTAATTACTTCCTGCCAGCTACCTATAAGAGGGCTGGAGTTGTTCATATTCTTTGCATTCATTTCTCATGTCTTGCCGATAACCCTAGTGGATTGCCACCCTAGGACTTTGGTTGTTGAGAAATAAAGCCAGAATTCAAACTGCACACTGTGTAGTTTATGTGAGCCTTGGGCTCTGTCTATACCGGATGATTTGTTTGTGTTACATAGTTCTCACTGTCGAACAGCACAGGGTCCCCTCTGGAGAGAGGCATAATACTCGAGAATAGTGGATATCCGTGGAAACCAAACCGGAATCCATTACAAATGCACAACTTGCTCGAGCAACACATTTTTCATTGGAAAATTGCTAGTAATCCAGCAAGACTAGAATTCTATTAGCTATCAATCTACCACCAAAGCAATGAAAACTTAGTGCTTGCTTCTAACTATCACAACTACAGAAGAATAGAGTTAACTATAGAATAGCCTAAGCATGGGAACACTCAAGATGTTAGCATCATCGGGAAGACAACTCCAATGAATTAAATTGTCATGAGTAATTAGAAAGCATCAAAACCGCATATATCAACATTATGTTTTATTGGCATTAACAGCATTTTCTAAGTCACTTTGGTCATGTACCAAAATCTGAGGAAAATTTTTTATCTGATTAATAGTGTTTCAGCAAGTTGATAAAATTATAATAATAAATAATTTTTGTTGTTTTACAATCAAGTAGTTTGGATTGAGGACTTTCTGAATTGCACTAGAATACTGCAATTTATTTATTAACCTAATTTGTAATAACAAACAAAAAAGTCCAAGTATAATCCTGTTTTTGCCTGAAAACTTCAAATAAGCTAATTAAAAAGCATACTTAATGGCATAAAGTTGAATAATGAAGCCTGTAACGAGAAATACCAAGGCTACATGCCGCGGCGTTACCCCGACAGAAGTCGACTTTAAAAGTCAACATTGCTTTCTGGGCATGAATATGGCAAAGTCAACTTGGTGTTGTCCCAGGTGAAAGTTGCTGCATAACGTCGACATTCAAAGTTGACGTTGAATATAGATATAGCGTTCGTACGCATGTGCCAACACGCTCGAAATGATTTCTGATATCAACAACCATGCCACTCAACCCCAATCCAGTTATAATTAGTTAGTAACTGCTTGTTTTTTGCCTCAGTTGCTTAGTACATACTCAGTGACTGTGTGACAACAAATTCTACGTTGATGTAATCACTTCAAATTTTCACATTGATTAAATGAAAGTCTAAATAAATAATAAAGAGTTTTTTTACTATTAAAAAACTATGATTTATTTAATAATAAATAATATTATCATATTAATTATAAAATAGTTTATTTATTCAATCATCACTTCCTCCCAATGCTAATGATGGCAAAACTGGTAGACTGTGTTAATAATACTATGTCGTCGAAACGAATTACTCTAATAAAAATAACTTATGATAAGAAATAATAAAAAGTCATTTCGTATAACAAATTTTTGAACCTTATTTATTGTAATAATACTCAAGTATGATTTCTACTTCACAAAGAAATTTTGGTAAATATTGCATTGCATTATTTTTGGAGTCAAAGTAATTAAAGGAATATAGGATGTAGATTGAACAGATAAAGTTATTGATGGTGACAGTTTATCACATGAACAAGCATGGCTGAACAGGAAACAGAAAGTGACCAAAAGAGTTTTACCCGTCATTCCATAAGCAGAGAAAAAGTCTTATAAGCGATAAACTATTTAGCCAGCGTAATTAGGGAGAGCTTTCAGCTTAACAGTACATCTCCCTTTTTCCAAAAACAGGTAAAAATAGAGTTATTAGAACTTGAAAAAAGTTACAAGCCATGGTATCAATTCTGATGTCAATCACCTAGCAGTTTATAACCCAGGAGTTCAAGACAATGTGAAACATGACAGGACGTTCTACATGCGCCTTTGGTGTACCAGTCGGCGTTCCCAATGTCGTTCTCAGAGCTGCTGTTTCATCCGGTGACTGTCTAAGTTCTGGTGACTGAGGGCTAGTGGTAATGACTGATATAGCATTTAGTGAGTGTCTGTCCGTGTACATTCCCACTGTCGGTAGCAACTACATGCGATCTGCCGTGCATGTTTTCTGTAACTGTACCAGATTTGTCAAGGTCATGTATGTATAATAAATCACCTTCATTGAGCCGAGGTAGCTCCTTAGCGTTGTGACGTCTGACATACGAGTGTTTCATTTTGAGTATGTATTCCTGTTCATTTCCAGCGATGAAAATGGGGTCTGGTGTGCAGGGTCTGAGAGTACCGAGATCTGCACGTATATCAGTCCGGAGTTGTCTGCCCATAAGCATCTCAGCTGGAGAGAATCAGTTCTGTGTTGCTGCGTTGCGGTAGGAGAGGAAAGCGAAGTAGGGATCAACCACCTTCTTGATGAGGTTCGTGACTGTTTGTGCACTTTTCTCTGCTTCACCCTTAGTCTGTGGGTATTGAGGAGAGCTGGTTATGCTCTCAAAGTAGTACTCAGTGGCAAATCTCCTGTATACCTGGCTAGAATAGCAAAGTCCGTTATCTGACATCACAGTTTCTGGTATTCAATGTCTGGCAAATATGGATTTCAGAGAATCGATAACAGCAGCACTTCTCATACTGGTGAGATGAGAGAATTCGATGTATTTGGAGTAATAGTCCACTACGAGAAGGCAATCATAATTCTTGCAGTGAAATAGATCTGTGGGGACGCGTAGCCATGGTCTCTCTGGAAGTATGGTTGGGTTGAGACGCTTACGGCGTTCTGGCTGATGCTGCTGGCAGGTTCTGCAGTTTTTCACCATCTCGACTACTTCTTGTGATAGCCCAGCCAACCAGAAAGATTGGCGAGTTCTTTTTCGACACTTGTGTATTCCTAGATGACCAGTCTGTATACATTTTAGAATGCCACTTCTTTCGCTGATCAGTATCACTATTCTCTGGTTGCACAGTATTAGGTTGTTAATGCTTTACCATGCCAGAATGGCTTGAGATTTGTTTCGACGTCTGAGAGATAATCCGACCATCCATAGTTGACGAAGTGGATCACTTGTCGTAGAGTTGTGTCCTCCGACTCTTTTATCCTAAGGTCGTGAAGTCATGGTTCACTAGCAGGGAGTGACGTGATTGTGGATACAGCGACAATTTCTATCTCTCTGGCGAGTTGTTCGTCCTCAGCATCTGGCTTAGACAGGGGATGTCTGGAGAGTAGGTTGGCAATGTTGTTGAGGGTACCGGGTATATGTTGTACAGGGAATGAGTATTCTAGTGTTTGGAGTCATTGTATCTGGACTCTGGTGGTTAGGTCGTTTACAGCTTTTGAGTTGAAGATAGGCACTAGAGGTTTGTGGTCTATTTCGATTGTCACATATGTACGTCCTAACATGTACATTTCAAACGTAAAGCATGTCCATGCTATCCCTAAAACTTATTGCTTGATAGGTGACCATCTTGATTCAGTGTCAAGTGTGTAAGCAGTTTTAGATAATTAAGACTTTTGATGGCCAATTTATTTACTCTCTCCACATAAAAATGATTTTTTATGATTTTTTTACAAGAAGGATAACAGAGCACAAGCTCTGAGTTCAATAGGCCAACTGATGTAAAGACTGAACGCAACTTATATTCACCCCCTTATTATCAGTCACCCATCCTCCTTGGATGAAAACTTTGGGCTAAGCTACAACTAATACAGCGAATACGATAATTTTTTATTAAAGATAAAAAATGCACAATTTTTTCCCAATTTCATTTATATGCAAAAGTCAAACAAATTTTCATAAAAAACACTTTTGTTCTTTAAATGAAAAACTCCAGTTTGTTTTGTGGTGCATAATTGCAAACATCAAGTATGAAAGATGATATCCAACTATATTTGTCTACAGCCCTGTGAAGTAATCCCATTGCCCCATCTCCCCCATTACCCACATCCCAACCTAAATATCCCTGCCCTATAAAGGAAGGCAACGAACTTCCTCTCCCTTGAAATCTCAACTAGCCTAGTCTGTTAATTGATAAAGTGTACCACGCTCCCAAAAACAGCCCTCTCTCCACCAAGCCCTACAAAACCTTATAGCCTGGGCCCCCTTACCCCCTCTCTCCCCTGGCCCAAGTTTCAGCCCCCTAGTGGAAATAGAAATCTCCTTAACCCTGTTAAAAGTTAGCGATAATTGGTAAATGATATGTCAGAGTTGTCCTCCCTTTGGAGACACAATTCCTCAACAAATGTACAAGTAGTATGCACTAAAACTCATATGCTGACGTTGGAGATATCAAAAGAGAGCCAGCATTAATATTCAAACTAGCAGGCGCATTGAAAAAGGCAAGCAGCCACATTAAATGAGGGACTATGAAAACTAGTAATTGGAAGATGTCATTATCAACTGCACCTGAACTCGATAAACAGAAGTCCAATGCACATTATTGTTAGTAGGTTATCTGTGATTAGGAAAACAGATACACTGTAGTTTTTGTGACGTTACCACTTGATAAATATTACATATAGCTTTACCCTTGACTGATATGTTTGACACGCTGTCTTGGATGCATCTGGTGGTTGGTTGATACAAGTTGGTGGTGACCTACCTTGGGTCAAGGCTAGGTTAAGTCGAGGTTGACTCAAGGTTGAGCAAGGTCGCGTGAGACCAACATTTCAAGCCAGGTTGATTCAGCTAGAGAAGTGCATAAATTGCTTAGGAAAGTTTTTCGGAGGCACGTGTGGTCTAGTGGTTAAAGTGCTTGCACTTCAATCCTGGATCTGGGGGTTCGATTCCCAGCACGGTTATCTGTGAGCAAGATATTTGGCTTCCTATGCTCTGCCTGGTCGGATATGGGCATAAAAATAACGTGGTCCCTAGTTTGATTGCACTCTCCATAATAACTATGGAGTCATGCTAGTAAAAGATCCCCCTCTGCCTTTTCGGAAGAGTAGCCGGTAACAGCGGGCATGGGTATAGGGTGCTGCTCACACAAGCTCCAAGCTTATGAGACCCGTCTTTAGGGTTGCCCACAAGGCACAGCTCAGAAAAACAAAAGTGGCTAACATACAAGTGCAGAAGCCTTGCCCACTGTATGCAGTAGGCGTTCCTTCTCTAGCATGTTTGTCTTAACTAGAGATAATTGTAGAATTCTCTATATAATTGCAGTCTCTATTCAGTCACCAGTAATAAAGTGAGCAAGATTATCTCTTTTAGGCATCTGCAATCCTGCACACAGAATATTACCTGTGACAACATTATTGTTTGCCCTGTCGAAGCTGTTACTTTGTCAAGTATTTTTCTCTGGCTCAGTGCTACCACATCTACAATTCCTCCCTCTTCCCCTATATCCTCCTAAATTTGTCCTTCTTTCTTCATCAATGAGCTACATCTACTTTTAGAGTAGCCACTGAGTGTAGCTAGTTACTTAGCCAAACCAATACCAAGAAGAGGTGAAACTATTGGAGTTATCTGCCCTTGGCAGCTGCTCCTAATAGCTAAACCCCTCTCCAATTCATTCCAAGAGCACCCCCACCCCAAACTGTACGATTTTGTAGTAAACAGATTGCGCTGTAATGAACCATAGACTTGAGTTCATTTGTAAATCAACAGGGAGGGGGGGGGGGGGAGGAGGGTGAGGGCTCTGATTTATACCGAAAGGACCAACCT
Source organism: Cryptosula pallasiana (assembly GCA_945261195.1). Taxonomy (NCBI): domain Eukaryota; kingdom Metazoa; phylum Bryozoa; class Gymnolaemata; order Cheilostomatida; family Cryptosulidae; genus Cryptosula; species Cryptosula pallasiana. Next base: position 42,002,596 of record OX183131.1, on the reverse strand, counting down.
GTTGTACTAAGGTCTCAAATGTGAAAACGCTGCTAATTATATTTTCACAGGTCTAGGGCAGCTTGTCGAAGCAACGTCAATATAAACATATACTGCAGAACAAAAGTTATTTTCATTATTAGTAAACACTAATAACTATGATCATGTATTACGCATCTATGAGTAATTTGAGACCGCTGTCATCACACAATCACCGTAATGTACCCTTGTATGCATATTTTCAATCAACATCCATCCATTCGACATAGGTTTTTGGAATAGTACAAAACAATCTTGACTGCACGACACTGTCTAAAGAGTTTGGTGTTCAAGGAAAAGACAACTCTTAAACCACTTTTCGTTACATTTCCATAATATTACACTCGGTTGAAAATCTCCTCATCCTTACGTACATTTCATGTTCAACAAATGGCTGGTAACTATGTGTACTTTGATAGTCAAATTCTGTTTAAGCTTTGAAGACGTACAACGACTTTCATTCTCTCTGAGCATTAGATTGAACCATAGATTTTTGTAGGTTAACTATTATTGGCTTGATGTTTTGTTGCAAGCAGTTATTGATAATAATAAAATTTAAATGCATGGAGCTAGATGTTTTTATAGTAAGGAACAATATACTTCTTTGATTAACTTTTTTGGCGTAAATATTGCCTCAGGCGTTGTTTGCAAGTGGACAAAAGATAGAAAGTAAAACCGCTCTAAAATGTTAACATGCTTTAGATAACAGCTGATGATAAGAAAGTATTTAGTGCAATGAAGAAGTGCAAAACTAAATGATTGATTAATTAATAGTATAATGGATGCTTCAATAGGTAGTTAATCTTAAGTAGATTAAGCAGATTATGTCACTGATGTTACGAGGTCATGGTCACAAGTCCATCCATGCCATCAGTAGCTCCAACTAGCTGTAATCAGTCGGGTTTTGTTCACCACTGCAAACAGAGAATTAACTACATAACTTAGTGACTCAATTATTTTGCTACACAAATGAAACCAAAGCTGAATGTCACATTCAAACTACCGGATACTTACAGCCTTTTTGTCCTGAGAAGCATTTCTTCGTCAGGGTACCCAAACTCCTCCTGTTGCCCAACTGACACTCTTGCTAACTCCCAAGGTATGGCTGGCCCACCAGGGTCAACGTATCGATCATTTTCCGAGGCATTTGCAGCAACCACTGGTAGCTTTTGCCGAGTAGTCGATTCATCATCCTTAGCATGCTGTGGCACTTCCGGTGAGTCATCAACCATGACTGGATGCTTTTCTTCGAGGTGTAATCCTACATCATATCGGCCCAGTGCTTGGCTTGCAGCCGCTAATGAAGTAGTAAAATTTACAAGTACATCTTCTCCTTGCACGCTTGAAACACTTTGTGGCAGCACCTCCTCTGAAACCGTTTCATTACTGTTGTCATGCGGATTGGTATCTTCAACAGCTATGGTAGAGCTCCTTTCAGCAGAGGGTTGCGCGGGTGTAAAAGAATCATTAAAGTGCTCATTTCTTTCAGGAACAATTGCTGGATCAAGGTGGCAACTCGGGTGATCGGGAAAATTGGTTCGGACATGTTGTGGGAGCTCATTAGTTTTTCTGGCAGTTTGTGGTGGGTAATACGGAAATGGTGAAGCAGCAAAATTTGATAGCTGAACATTACCATGTGGAAAGTGATCTACTTGGAATGCGACGCCGGAAAGATTAAGATTGTTTTGGACTCGATCCTGGTTCTTTAGTTTGCGCAGTTGCCGGATAGGTGGGTTTCGGACTTGATGATTAGAATTTGGTACAGGGAAGTTTTGCTCCTGTTCATTCCGATCTTCATCATCATCATCATCATCAAATGCATTCAGGCTTTGGAAGGCTCTATCAAACTCTGGATCAACAGCTCCTAAATTAGTAGCAGTCAACTGTGGTCGGGAGGCTTGAAGAAATGAGTGCAAACTATTTTCGTTGAGGCAATGTTCAGTGGGTAAAGTTCTTTGTTCACCGTTGAATTGAGCTTCATCACTAGCGAGAAATCCAGGCATTTGACTTGGCTGTAGTGCAATTGACTTCTGGACACCAGGTACCGGAAGAGACTCTGAGCTGGCAAAAGTCCTGTTTGCATGGTTTCTACTATTCTGCTGAGCTGGCATTGTTGAACCAGGTGTATAAAAAGCTATGTCCTCTGGAAAGTGCCGATTGAACCTCGATTGTGAGTAAATGAGTGATGGAGTTAGCCTCCTACTCAATGCCATTTGATCGTGCCAAGGACTACGATAGCTAGAAACGACAAAAGCCCATGTCCAGTCTTCATCAGGTTCAATTGCGGTATTGCAAATTTCAAATAGATTACCTGCCCTAAAGAATCTGCTCAGAGGTGTATTGGAAAATTCATTTTGCACATATATTGCGATACCCGAGTCAAAATCTCCTTCAAATCTTTCTATTTGGTTTAACTGGTGTAAGAGACCAACACCCTCTTGTTGCTGAAAACGCGTTTGATTTGCAACCAATCTCTTGATTAAATAACATCTCCAAACGACAACTAGAACAATTACAGCAATCTTGCTCCATGGAAATTTCTCAGCCTTATCTTTTTCCCAATCATCACCTCCGTTGCCAGATGAGCCTGATGAACTTGGAGACAAACCGGAATGACACGCATGTCCTTTTGCTCCACAAGCAACAAATGAGTTACAACCTTCTTCTCTGGCTGTATTTTTTCTTGAGCTCTTTTGACTTTCTTCATTCTTCCTTTTCGCACATGGCTTTCTCACTGGTGAACTCTGTGAGCAAAATGCAAACTGAATCACCGGAATAAAAATTATTTTCTTCTATTGCTTGTAACCACATCATTTTAAATAATTCAAACTTAAATTTCCATAAAATTTTGACCCATAAACAGGACAAATCGAAACCCAATTTTGTACATCCACAATACACAATAAAGTGTCAAACCTACCTTGATTTCAGCTGAGTTTCTGAAAACACCACAAAATCCGAGCTGCTTGGAAATAGTCGATCCATCTGCGACACCTGATAATAGAATATACCGCTTTTAAAAAATAAGTATAGGCACAAACACCATGAGAACTTCCAAATAATAACAGAGATGGCAAAACCACAAATAGGCTAGCAAACTACCTCTCATCCTGTAGCAGCTAACAGGCTAGAAGATCACATTATATGTTATACTTTTAGTAGACTACCAACTTTTCATATCCATGTATGTTTTCACATCACTATAAACAACCTTCAAACTTATGTGGTTTTTTATTACAAATAATTAGTGAAAACGGCATGTATTTTCACAACTAAAAGTTTTATCGGCTTTAATTAGACCACGCCCACGCATACAGTTGCGGTCAAGGTGCTGTTTAGTGCAATTTGGCTGGCTAGCATTGCTGGCTGTTTTCTTTATCATTACTTTCTTATATTGTGCAAGAATAAATAAATGAAGAACTTATCACAGAGTTGCTGGCTGGCAATGAAGCTGTGTGGTGACAAAGGATTTTATTCATTTATTGATAAAGATAATAATAAATATTGTATTTAATAAATATTACTTGTTGTTACTATTTATTAGTAATCAGTAATGAAAAAGAACAAGAACAGATTTTTGCTGAAATACTACCATTTATTAGTTTTTGTTACTGTAACAGTTAATTATCAGCAGCAAAATATCATTCAGTTGAGTTTAGTTGCATCGTACTATAAATAACGATGTGACAAACCACAAATGATCATCGTCGATGATATTGCTACACAAGCTGATGGTGCTATGCAGTTACTAATGGATAATTTTCAGCTTCCTGTTGTATTACGCGCGCCTAATTTTATCGCCATTGCCAACATTAGCATTTCCAACTTTAGCGTTTCCAATAACAATAAACATCTGGCATCGGACTCATTGCCAGATTTTCAACTGCAGTTATCAAAAAACTTTCTCTAAAAACTCTGGTGACAAATTTGTTGGTAATGCCATTTCCAACTGAATTTTTCCTTTATCGCGATAACTATCGATAGTTTGTTATGATATGGAAACAAAGTAATAGTTGCTATCCAGAACCAACAGTTACATAAACAGTTTTACAAATTTATTTAGTTTAATTCAGTGACATGATATTTTGCCCCAATACAAAAAAAAACGACAGGTTTGAAATTGTTATATGAAATGTAGGTTACATACAAGAAAATGGGAATTTTTATAGACTGTCTAGAAAGAACCATGGTACTATGTGTTAGGTAGTTTGTTGGCACTACGACAAGGTTTTAATTTTGAACAATGATGCTTAACAGACAATGTTTCAAAAATTTTGAGACTCCAATAAGGGGGGACTTATTAAAAGTATTTGCGACCTGTTCGTGGAACAAAGGTCGGGTTTGCTGTTATTATGTAAAATATTTTACTGACACTGTTTAGCTTCTTCTTTAGAAGCTTCGTTTCAATCACCTATTCTATAACATAGAAAGTCTGTTGTGCACCTTATAAACATTAAGAATAATGTATTAACTTCACTAGATCTATGTATCTATACACTCACATTGATTTTCAGCCATGGCACAAGTTCTTTCTTTAGCACAATCTCCATCAATGCTAAGTGATTTACCAAAGGCCACTTCCATCACTGCTCTATCGCCAACACCTGCCTAAAAGTGAGTAAATTTATTTTTGTGTAAAACAATATTTTCAAAAGAATACATTATTACAGCAACTCACTTAAATCTTGTTTCCCCTAGTCACATAGACACATAGTCCCATAGTCACATAGACACATAGTCACATAGACACAGAGTCCCATAGTCACATAGTTCACACTTACCATTATTTGATATGCCGCAATTGAGGTGGTTTCACTCCAAAGGTGATGGATTGCAACCCTCTGCATACTAAATGGCTGCATTTCAACACCTTTAGAGACGGCAATATATTGTAATGTCCCGGTATACTGGGGCCATTGCTTGCCTTGCATTTGATTGTTTGGCACCAATGATTGGTTTTGTGCAGGCTTTGGTTGGTCCAAAATATCACACTTTGTAGAAAATGTGTTATTGAGGTTCTCGTCATTCTGGATGGATCTCATATCCGATCGTTTTGTGTCTCCAGTTAGAATAAGTGGCATTGAGATCTGAAACTACACATTAAAGTCAATATAAAAAGCTAAGTGATCTTTCGTAGGTAAAATAATTCTTCAAAATTTTATTAATTAGTTGCTGAACTGCACCTCAGCCTACACACCATTCACGAAACCTAAGACATACCAAGTGACCTGGCTTGTCACAGTTCAAAAGTTAAAACAACCAACTATCCGTTAATTTATTTTAACTATTACTTGCATTTGATATCAAAAATTAATTCATCAAAATTTTTCACACTTTATTCCACAACAGAAACGAAAAGTGAGTTAATATGTTTATTTGATTTTTCCAAAAAGTAATCGGCAAGGCCTCTTAAAGCATGACTGCATCAAACATTTTCTTTTTATTGATTTTGTAAATATTTAAGTCTTAAGCTGCAGATTGATGCATTGGACGATTCTGTAGGCCCACTCAGTCCTGATTTACAAACTTGCCTAAACACCATTGGCCTCAAAAGTTTGTAGCATCAGCTGAAACTTGGTTTACTGTAACCACACCCACGTCAAGTTGTGGGTGTGGTCAATCATAGTAAACTATACTCAAATTTATAAAACTGATGTTACATCATTTTTTTTCAAAATTGAATCTGATTGGGTAATTCATTTAACCTTAGGTCTACTGAAGGCAATTGCAGTAAAAATAAAGAATTCCTATGAAAACACCATCAAAATCTGGTTTTCTGATTTACTGGTGTGCTTTATTAATACCCGCCATTTTTCGTAGGGATTGAACTTGCAAAAATCGGAATTGGCGTCATCGGTCAATGTGAATGCAATTAGTCTATAAACCTCGGTAAATGAAGTCAATGCTTGTTTGTTATGCAAGTTTTATATGTGAAATGGCAATGAGAGACGACTACAGGATTTGTTAGGTGGTCCAATGTGACAACATTCACAAGGATCATCTAATACCTTTTCCATCAAAAGAAAGAATATAAACTGTGCTTGTTTTGGTGAGCTAATGAACAACGAATGGTAGTCATAGAATAAGAGACAATAATGTGTAGAATAATAATAAATAAAATAATAAAAAAAAGAAAGTGAATTGAAACGAATGTAGACAGAAATGAAAGGCGACAGAAATAAGAAGCAGACACAGCTGGAATGAACGTAGACACATCCTGGAATGAACATTGACCGACCTGGAATGAATGTAGACTATGTAATCAACAAGAGAATATCGATTTCATTCCTGTATGTGCTTACATTCGTTTTCGACTTTCACTCCAGGAATTGCCTATTTAGCAAAAAAAAACTTTAACTTATTTCATTTCTGGAACAAACGTCAAAACGAAAGTTTATACGTCGCCAAGAAAAAATGTCGACACTTCCTAAAATGAACGTCGAATTTTCTTTTCTCCAAAATAGCCGACTTTCATTGCAGGTTTTTCGACATTTATTCTAGGATATGTCTATGCTCATTCCAACTATTCTGCATTCATTCCTGTTGACATTCTTTACTGTCTATGTCCGTTCCAAATTCCAAAAGAAATAGCGTGATCTGATTGGGCAAATAAATGCTGCGCGAAAAGGAAAGAAATACACTTATTACCAAAGATGATGTCAATTTCGTGCAGTGTAAAAGTTGGCGAGCATTTCTGGAAGAGGGTTATTTGCAGGCTTGTAGATCATTACTGAGTGGACGAAGAGGGTCATCCTGCAAAGAATTCTGCTGCTTAAGACCTGAATATTCAGAAACTTAAAGAATGGCTCCGGCCATTTCTATATTTATCTGATATTATGTCATTGATATGTCCTTATGAGGTGCTTCAAATACCAACTTTGTCAAAATTCAATTTATTTCTATGTTTTCTTAACAACATTAATAACAATCATGTTGTGAGTGTTGTCTCCCCTTCGAAATCTTTTGGGAAAACTTATGACGTACGCAAGTGTTTTAGCGAACTTAGCGAACGTTAGACTTTTGTTTGGATCTCCAAAATTGCTGAAGCATAACAGCAACATATCGTTGATAAATAACAGTACAAGTGGCCTGGCTCATTGATTGATATCACTAGTAGCGGCACATTGTGGTTAGTAGTGAAAACAAAAGTTTAGCAGTTGCTAAAACACTTGTGTACGTCATATGTTTTCCCAAAAGATTTCGAAGGAGAGACAACACTCACAAAATGCTTGTTATTAATGTTGTTAAAAACACAGAATAAATTGAATTTTGACAAAGTTGGTATTTGAAGCAACTCATAAGGACATATTGTAATGGATTCCGGTCTGTTACCACGGACATCCACTAATCTTGAGTATTCTACCTCTCTCCAGAGGGGACACTGTGCTAACCGACAGTGACAACTGTGTAGGGCAACCGAATTACCCGGTAAGGCAAGAGCCCATGGCTCAGACAAACAGTACCGAGTAGTGTCTGTATTAATGGCTTTATTCTCTAAGCTGTCCTGAGGGTAATTATTCCTCTAGGGTTTAGCAATATAAGAGTATATGCCATGGCAACATTGTAATGAATGCAAAGATTAACAGTGGGTGCTCTCCTTTTATAGGAGAGCTGACAAGCACAAAACATATAACAGTCAATGCACAGGAAGTAGATTAACCAATTACATTAACTATATAAATAATCAACCAATCAACAATGCAATGTAAATAATAAAGGGAGGTGCCAAGTGGCTAAGGGCGGAGTCCTTTCTCCTGATTGTCCAATGAGTGCTCCTACAGGGTTCCCAGGCTGTACGTAGAGTTAGGTCCAAGAAGTTGGTAGTTTAAGGGCAAGTACTTCCTGTTTACGACCTTGACTAAGTTCCTAGACATGTTTGAGGATCCTCCTCTAAGGCGGCCATCTTGTGCCGGCCCAGTACAGCTGTACCAGGTCGGTAGAGGTCACTACCGACCCTGTAGGGGTCACTACCGACCCTGTAGGGGTCACTACCGACCCTGCTCACTATGCCACCGGCACAGTAGGACTTTCTACCCAACAGCTATTAGCCAAACGCTGTGGGTAAAAGTCTAGCGCATTGTCTCGCAAGGTTTCTAGCGTAAACGACCTGTTTACTACTAGTGTGCACTAAAATCTACCACAATATCAATGACATACCAAATAAATATGGAAATAGCTGGAGCCATTCTTTAACAAAAAAGTATTCAATGCAGTCATGCTTTAAGTGATAAACTAGCCAAGATGATATCTTTTTATGCAGCCAACAGCGCTCAGACGGGACAAACCTTTCTTTCCGGTTGGGGCTCAATGTTTGAGTGGGGAAAGCTGAGTGCCAACTGTGTCGAGATGTTGAGGCGAGTTTCATTATCTGACATCTCCGAAGCTTCAACTGCAATCAATCAAGCACATAAGCGCAGAGTAGTTTAAAACATTACTTGTTCAAAGTTGTCCTATTGGTGGTCACATACCGTTGGCTGGGCATTGAGCACCATATGGCTCTCTGTCATTAGCATCTGTCCCAAACTTCAAGTCAGAAGCTGCACTCTAAAAAGAAAAAATCCAAACAATAAAAATAATAAAGTCATAGTTAACATATTATTTCTATCTCTAACAAAAAATATGTTGTAGATGCTTGAAACCAACATTATATAAAACTTTATTATCCTTAAAACTGTGAAAAACAAATAAGCAAAGTGGAGTAGGTTTAGATCCGAGTTTTGGTTAGTAGAATACACATCGATTACTACTCACGGTGTTTTTGTTGGTCAAGTGATTCAGTGATTCAGACAGTATGGGTGCTGGATGTGGTAAGTGGTTTGAGATGTTGGCCAAGGACTTGGGTGAAAGCAAACTGCACTGAGTACTTTTCAAAGTCGGCCGAACCTCCTTAGTCTGAGACTGAGACAGTGTGTCATTTTGGCACTCGTACACAACAGAACTATTGACAGCACTGATTGGTGGGCTTGTCAAGAAAGTCTACAAATAGTTGGTTATCATTGAAAAAAATATTCTAAACTGTCGTATTGCAAAAACTGAAGCAACAAATTTCCACGCTTAAATTTTATTACCAAGAAAAAGTTTGCAATTAAATTTCTTTTACAACTATTGGTGATAATAAGAATCATCCTAATAAAAAATTATTTGTCAGCAACAGTTTTTAATGCTGCAAAAAATGCTGAATTATAAAAGCATTTCTGTCATTTTGTTGCCATTCACTAGAAATTCCTTACAAGAAATGCAACTTACTAAAAAAATTAGGATATTTAGCTAAGAAACTGCACCAGTGCATGGAAGCAGTGATGGATAAACCACAGCGGAATGCGTACCTTGCCCATCTAGCAATTGTTTTACTAGTGATGCCTTAGATTTCTGAATAGTTCTAATATCAAAATTTGTCAGTTATAGGTCAACAATTCTTTCAAAGTTAATTCTGTTAACCTCGGACACTGGTAAAAAGCAATATACATTTTTGGCAGCTGCTTTAAAAATGATGGCTGCCAAATCAGTACACCAAGGCAAGAAAACCATTACGAAAAAAAATGTTAAAACGATTAAAACTATTGATAATACTCCATTAGCTGTTTTCGTGAGTTCATTTCACTTTGAGAGCTTTGTTACCCACTCAAAATAACATAAACCACCATTTTTTCTTATTTCATGAATTTGAAAATTTGAAATTTCAATAATTCTGTTGCAGCACTTTAACAGTATAATATACCTGAGAGTAGATCACAAGAGACAGATCATTGTCCACCCAGTAGCACTTGGTGGGAAAGCATTTGCCATCTGGGTGAAACTCCAAGGAGTCCTCAGCAGCAAGGCAGGGTGACGAACTATACCTCATATCGCTTTCACTTTCCGTGTAACCTGCACCTGTGGTCAATTTAGGAAAAAGTTACCAAAATGCAATAATAATTCTTTTGGATGTTTGTGTTATCTTTTTCCAAAGCACTTTGAGCGCCACTAAAAATAAAAGTACCCGTAGGCAGAGACTTTCGTCTAACGCTTAATCTAAACGCAATTCCATTGTTTTTCAATTGCTTTCCATTTGGACCGTTCACAACGTTTTGTAAACTATAAGCAGCTAGTTGCGCAACTTTGTGGTCAGCTGCTCGTGGAACTGCGATGCGCTGCTGTCTGTGTGGGCGGTCGATTGCGTCGGTAACATGATGATTAATTAGCCGCACAGTGACCACAGGTAGGTTATGTGTAACCTACCTGGGTCTTCCAGGTAGGTTACACATAACCTACCTGGAAGAGCCAGTGTTATGCGTAACTTGTACAACAAAATAGTAAAACTGAATCAAAGTGAATCAGTGATGCTCACCAATTTTAGCATTTTCAAAAAAGCTTTAATGGTTAATCAACAATTTTTTAATGTATATTTGTCAACAGCAAGATTGTCAAAAATTATAAAATTAAAATCAACTGTCCAAGTTCTATTTAGGAGGCATCACTACTGTCACTTGCCACTTTATGTCTGAAATTTTAACTTAATTATGAAGTTGTAGAGCGCAGTTTAGGTTGCACTAGTGAGAACATTAGGTAAGTTTCTTTAATATAGCCAATAGTAATTTACTCAGTCATTATATGCCTTTACTTCATGTTGCTTCACAATCTACGTTTTATAGTATTGCGTTTTATTGCTTCATTAAATTATTGTACAGTTACAATTTGTTATGTTATTATTTTTTAACGTTTTGCCTAATCAATAAGTGTATTCGCGACCTGCTCGTCAAACAAAATACAAAAAGTAATAGGTGTTCGTAATTCAATTTGTCGCGTACAAAACGGCACATTAGTTTAGAACAACAAGTATTCAATGGACTGCTATAGTTTACTGAACAAATCAAAAAGAAGAAAACTCCCAATTTTTAAAATAATCGAGAAAATAATAAAATTTGAACTGCTATAAACTGGGACAGTTTGTAAAGCTGCCCTTCAATTTAGTAAGTTTTGAACGCTTGCAATAATTTGGAATTATTTTTCAAGGATATAAAACCGGTCTATGAAAATAAAAAATCAACTCGCTCATTATTATTTATTTAGCGTTCAGTTGCATTCGCGACCTACGAGCAATATAAATAAATACTTGTTGGTTTTTTTTATTCAGTGAGCTAATTTTTGTTGATCCACGAGCTCCAAACAAAATGATTATTCATTGATTAAATTTGTTGCCGGTCTGATTATTTTTATTGCAATGTGTTTGGCGAACAAAAGTCGCGAATACTCTTATTGTTAAAGTTTTATGGTAGGTTAATCATCAAAGAAATAAATAAAACCAATCAGCCAGAAAAAAAAACTTCTACAACAAAACTAGTTCTGTACACTTAATGTACTTCTTACACTGGATATTTCATGTTTAGATTGTTTAATTGACTACATACCCCATGGTGGACATTGAGGATTATACAAATTCATATCCTTTGCAACCCAAACTGGTTCCGTATCAACAGCAGCGATCTTAAAAAGAAAGAAAAAAAGCTTTTATTAGCCCATTGCAAGAAAACCTTTGAAATTTTAAAACGATTTAAATTTTCGATAATTGTGAAATCATGGCATGTTTAACAAGTGGCCAGCCAAATATCAGTTATTCATCTATTTATTTATGTAGCACTCAAAGGAGTTTAAATGCTTGGTTTATATCTTCGTCAGTCATTAAAATTTACCTGGATTGTTTCCGCCGAAAACTGCAAGAATGCAGAAGCACTAGAGGAGCATGCCGGCAGGTAGTTTATGGCGATTAGGAAAGTGCAGACAAACAGAATAGAGAACCTCAGGTAACAATGGGCACCTGTGACATCTGACTGAGCTTTTTTTGGCTTCCTTCCAACTGTTGGCAGACCTTTTGACTGTGATGAACAATCATCAATCTCTCCAGTCCAGGTGTTACACTTGCCGGCATTCAGGTCCGAAGGACTTTCTGATTGCTGTATCCTGGTTCCAGCCAATTCATCTTCTTCTGAGAGTCTCTGTTGTGTTGGAACGTTTCTCCCACCAACGTTTATTGTGACAATCATTTCCTGCAGCTGGAAATTTCACAATTTTTTTTTTAATCAAATCAAAAAAAAAATTGTAAGAAAGCAAACCTGTGTTTGGAAAGCTACAGTTTCATACTTACTGTCAAGTTGGCCAACAATGATCTAGCATTGTCTGAGATGCCACAGAGATGATTCCACGTGAGCTGAAGCAGACGAACGCAGATATTCTTAACATCTTCGGAACTGTTTTTGTTCCCATCCTTTGGGTTTTCTACCTTCCTGATGTCTGAGACCTCATTATTGCTGCACGGTGTGTCAGTCTCTTCCTCTGGTTCAAACTCCTGGTCTGAGAACTCTTCGTCTATAGCTTTTCTCACTTCCTCTTCGTCTACCAGTTTTGTCTCCAATTTCTGCGTCTAAATAATAATGAAAACCTTGCGCACTGTCAGCGCTATGTTAGCATAGAGTCAGTGTGTACCAAAGGCAAGCAAAAGAAATAAATCCTTTTGAAAATAAATGTTTTGTTGCCACAAAAAACTCAAAACCGCGGCCGACTTGATTAAAATAAATGTACTGCAGTTTTTGCTACAATCAAGTAAACTTTCGAGTCTATATGAAGCTAGTTAGTGAGATTATTATTTAGAAAAGCAATTTAAACAGATCAGCAAACCTGGTAATAAACCAATGCAATTGAAAAGCTGGCAAAAAATAGCTGAGTAAAAATATTCTGATAAAAAAGGTATACATATAGGAAAGAAACTTGAATACCTCAATGTGACAAATACATCGACAAAGACCTATTACTAGTCCTCCGCTCAGAGGTCAATCAGGCCCAGCAATGCACACTACCGCCTTCGTCTCCACCATCCTCTCAGGTTAATTAAACTCGATATTACTGACAAAATTTCAACAAAACGTGACAATTGGCAAGCAAAGACTTGAGAAAAGCTTGAAACTAGTTTCAAGCTTAAAAGCTAACTGTCAAATCTGTTGTAAGTAATACCCCGTGTACATCTACCGATTAGCTCCCGATTTGCCTTACCGATTGAGGATTTCCCTATATGTGCTTCCGGTGTGACGTAATGAAATATTCGGCAGCAATTTATTTGAGGCTATCGCTAGGTTTTGCTCGTAGTAAAAAGATTGGTAGACAACTCGTGATTTGACCAATCATATCACTGTTCGAGGTTTTGATGTTTCCAACAAAACTGTTTCTCAAGTGCAATTATTTTTAGATGAAGAGTCGGTTTTTAGCGTCCCGTCTTTGTTGTTTGAAAGCACTTTATGGCTAACTATGGCAAAAATATAGTGAGTCTCACCAGTATTGGGTGAGAATGGCAAGAAGGGAAAAAAATACGGGAAACTCCTTGACGTCATCTCCAATCGGTAAGGGCTAATCGGTACGTAATCGGTAGGTGTACACGTAGCATTGGGTAATTAAAAAAGAATTGATGATATAAACAATGTGCTTCTACATCTATGCCTCTACATCTATGCCTCTACATCTATGCCTCTACATATATGCCTCTACATCTATGCCTCTACATCTATGCCTCCACATCTATGCCTCTACATCTATGCCTCTACATCTATGCCTCTACATATATGCCTTTACATCTATGCCTCCACATCTATGCCTCTACATCTATGCCTCTACATCTATGCCTCTACATCTATGCCTCTACATCTATGCCTCTACGTCTATGCCTCTACATCTATGCCTCTACATCTATGCCTCTACATCTATGCCTCTACATCTATGCCTCTACATCTATGCCTCTACATCTATGCCTCTACATCTATGCCTCTACATCTATGCCTCTACATCTATGCCTCTACATCTATGCCTTTACATCTATGCCTCCACATCTATGCCTCTACATCTATGCCTCTACATCTATGCCTCTACATCTATGCCTCTACATCTATGCCTCTACGTCTATGCCTCTACGTCTATGCCTCTACATCTATGCCTCTACGTCTATGCCTCTACATCTATGCCTCCACATCTATACCTCTACATCTATGCCTCTACATCTATGCCTCTACATCTATGCCTCTACATCTATGCCTCTACGTCTATGCCTCTACGTCTATGCCTCTACACCTATGCCTCTACGTCTAAGCCTCTACGTCTAAGCCTCTACGTTTATGCCTCTACATCTATACATTTACATCTATGCCTTTACATCTATGCCTCTACATCTATGCCTTTACATCTATGCCTCTACGTCTATGCCTCTACGTCTATGCCTCTACATATATGCCTCTACATCTATGCCTCTACATCTATGCCTCTACAACTATGCCTCTACGTCTATGCCTTTACATTTATGTAGAAATCCAAGTCATAGTAATATTTATCTAAAAGTTGAAAGCACTTTGTAATATTGACTATTATTATAAAAAGTAAAACGTTTGAACCTTGATAATGTTTTAGGATTGATGCCGCTAGTTTCATTACACGTTGTACCGAAGATATATTTTCTGTAACATAGAACATTTGTAGACTAAAACAGTTATTGTATTGAATTTTGCATCTACACCTCTGATGAAAAACGCATGAACAAGTGCCTCAAGTCTCATCTGAATAATACAATTTTTTTGCAAAGCTCACCAACTGAATTCCAGAAAGAATTTTTACGTGTTCATAGAATAGTTCACAGAATAATTGCAGAAAGTCAAAAAAAAAAATCAAATTAAAAAATGATATTGCCGTTTTATTAATTTTAGATTATAAAAAAGCTTTTGAATGGTTAAACCATGAAGTACTTATACAACAACTTAAACATTATGGTGTAACCGAAACAGCATGTTTTATTATTAGATTATTTTTTAAGAAACGCTTTCAACTGGTGAAAATAGGAGATGTCTCAAAAGCCTTATTTATTGATACTGCTGTCCCTCAAGGTTCAGTTTTAGCATCCACCCTTTTCGTTTTATATATTAATGATTTACTTATAGTATCTTTAACATTCACATCTTTAGCATATGCTGTTGACACTATCTTTTTATTTTCAGTAAAATTTCTGCATTAAACAACAGTTGAAATAACAATTTGGCTAAAGTAGCAAAACAGTGCATGCAGGCAAAAAGAGATTGTGCTCAAAATTAATAAATAGCTTTTTTTGTTGTTTAATTATCATAATAATTTACAAAATTTTCTTACCACTTTTGATGAAAAAGATTTGACAGATAGAAGCAAAAGAAAAAATTTTAGGTTTTATGATTAATGATAGACACGCTTCGGACGATCATATTTTAGAAGCTGGAAAAAAAATTCGTCAAATTACAAAACTCCTTCAGCTGTCACAAAATCATCTTACTAACAAATCAGGGAAAACGTTTTATTATCAAGTTGTATTCTGTCACCCGGTTTATGGTATAGTTTTTTATCACAATCTATTTCCTAACTACTTCTTGAAATCGTTATTTTCGTGACAAAAAAAAACTTTCCGATTAATTGCAAACATTCATACCATTCCTCAATCATTATTTAGAACAAATGACTTTGTCTCTTCAATTCCATTGTTACCATTACCAAAAATGGCTCAAAATCTTTTGCAATAAATGATTTTATTTCTGTTGATTTCACCACTAGCCGTAGTTACCATTTCAATTTTATTAACTGCAAGAAACTTTATGCCACCAAACAAACGACAAAGGAAACACAAATATCTACCACATTCAACCAACTGACTCCATCTCTAAGAAAAAAACCAAAGTGTTAATGTTCCAATCAAACTTATTTATGTATCTTTCAATTAACCATTAATACTTATTTTGAGTAACTTGTACTTCTGTGAACTTCTTTTTTCTGATTTTTACTTTTTTTGTTGTTGAAAGACAATATTGATGCCAATAAAGTATTACATAATGTATATAAATATACGGCCGGAATTACAAGTAAGCCAAAGTGCTTTTTTTAGACGTTAAATTGTTTATAAAACATTTAAAAGCTGTTGAAGAAGCATTACCTCTGGATTCTCAGTCCATTGAATAGTGACCCATCGCTTTCCATCTATCTGAAAATAGAACATATTTACTGTAAAGAAGCTCATATCATAAGTTCTAAAAAGATTGCCAACGAGCAGGGGAGACCTGTTCAGTATAATAACCATATTTTACTTTTTCATTTCAAAGTTTCCATTTAAATATTCATTAAAACTACGGATATTTTTATGTTTATTCATGTTTAATGCGTATGAAAACAAAAAATGTTGTGTTTAGTCTTCCCAGGAGCTTACTGTAGCCATACCAAAGATTTTGCAAGATGCTTGATGCCAAAGATACCTGTCTGTGTTTAGCAAAATGCTATATTTTGACACAAAAAGAAACATGCAATGATATGTCAGCAAGGATAGCTTTAAAAATGACTACACAGCGGCACACAGATCCCAACAAATATCTGCATATTAAAGCTAGCTTTTTGGATGAACTTCCTTATTCTTTGATCTAGTTTAGATTTCAGAACAAAATAATATTATTTTTAAATTTAACTACCTAAAAATGTTGATGATATGAGGAAAGTAAAACTGTTATCGTTGAGGTTGCGTATTGGTAACGTATGTTTTAAGATGCTGAATTTCACAGCTTTTTTCCTGCTGGAGTAGGCTGAGTAAAAACAAATGTGTCTCTGTCAACTAAAAATACTAGCAATGCAGAGTGTACCGGTGGACGTATATAGACATGGTCTAATGTCAACAGAGCTATGGTTTATTCTTCATTGTGGTTACGTCCATATTTTATAATATTTAATAATAGTTAGTAAAAGCCAATGGTGACGACGTTGCCTTGATTTGTTATGAAAATGATTGGTAGATATCACAGTCACTGGTTATGGTCACATTCAATAGAGAATGACTGCCCAGTTACAAGCTCATTTACACTAGGTCTATGGCTGTAGCACTAGAATACACTCACACACACGTATGCACACACAATGGATTGCATGGGTATCTAGCAAGCAGGTACAAAAAACTAACATCTGTTTCCTAAGCAAACTATAATTCCTAGTTTTTTGTCAGAGTTGTGTTGCCGTGAAAAGACAACTCTGCTGTTTATAAAGAGCAACAGAAATTAAGATTGTTGCAGTTTCTTGTGCAAATGTAAATGAAAAAAATCAAAGTTTTGTTGATCGAAGTGCAAACTTTCTAGAATGTACTAACAACTTTTAATATTTATCTATTGGTCAAATATTTCTAGTTTTGCCATCCGCATTAGAAAACTGCATTAACTATTTTAACTAATGAAAGAAGTGTATTGTAAGCATTGACTGTTTTATGAACGTTATTATACGGGTTTGGTCTGTTGGTATTGGTTTCTGAGAAACTGGGTAAAAACTCGCACCAAAGAACTGTTAGTAAACAATCATTTTAAAAACACGATACAAATGTCGATTAGTAATGAATTGATAAAATTAGTAGGATATAACGACAAGTGACAAGCAAAAGCTGCAAGACAACACCAAGCCTGTATTCCTGCAAGAGGCGAAGGGAAGTTTGCTGGAATAACATGTCAGCTTACCTTCAGCAGAGTTGCTGCTATCAATACAACAAAAGTCAATGTGAAAAGGTTTTAATGATTGCTAACATAGTCACTATGTTCCACGATCGGTCTGAGATCTGTTTGGGAGTTGTGCTCACCATGTAACCGGTGCTCAATGCGAATTAACAGCGAATCCTCAGATCGAGCTGATCTGAGAGCCGATTGCGCTATGATCTGAGAGCCGATTGCACGTGCATATACTATATCATTGAGTAATGTCACGCTTGATTGCTTTTGAATGGCACAATAAAAGCTAACGTTTTGTTGTGAATACAATCTCACACCGTTCATGGGAAGATAGTGAATAGAGCTTGAGTATTTCATCAGCAAAAATTATCCTAGTGTACCATCATTGCTGTCCACTTAAAAATGAAGAACAGTCTAACACTGTAATAATTTAGTCAAAAATGTTTATGTTAGAAAATCAAATTCTATTGGTTGAGAACATGACCGCAATTGCACGGAGATGTTAAGTCTGAACAACTGCTATAAAGAGAGTGCGTAACTGCTCCAGCTGTCACAAAAATCCGATTCACCGGACAGTGACTTTTGACGGCTCGTGTAAACTACTGTTCAATATTACTTACATCATTCGACTTTTCACACATTGGAAAATGTTCCAAATGTAGTAACAAAATCATCTTTGCGAAAACTAATTTTTACTTCTAGCAATTTCATTAAATAACTGCCTATCTAAATTTCTGGACAAACATGATATAATAGAATTGCTATCTGTTCTGATAAAATGTTTTTGGCCTCTGATTATTTTTGGTTCCTGATCAATCCCATTAGCAATTCATTTAATTAGCCGCCCAGATGCAACGATGTATCCCCAAAATGAGCAGACCAGATCTACTAGCTATGAAATCTGATATTCATAACGTAGAGCTTTTATTTTAGTTTATAAGCTTCTGAAAACGCAAAAGAGACCAAAGTTGATATCGCTTTATTCTTACCTCTGATTCTGCTGCCTCAGAGGATGCGTCATCATAATTGTCGCCAAACAATTGAGCCCATGACATCTTCAAGCTGTGACCATAACCACCTATGTATAGAAATGAAAATAGGTATAACAAAGGATATATCGGTGTGAGTTGCTTATCTATGCCCAACTGAGCTATACTAATGCTTGTGCCACACGAGCCTGTCTTCCACGGGCTAGAGTCTAGCGATGGATAGCATGCCACAGAAGCCAGACGGGCAACTGAAATTACAGTTTGATCGAGAAAGTACGAGCAGGATTAATATTTTGTGCGTTCCACATGATTTCGTGTTTCTGATTATTTTTGTATTATTTATTTTTATTCAAACCTATTCTTTATTGCTAAGTTTACGGCAGTAGTACCACACCATTATTTGTTGCTACTATGTTTTAATGGCTTTATCCTAATGGGTAGTACTCATCCAATGTATTAACAAAGAAACTTGAAGTGCCCAGCCTGAATGAACGCAGGTAAACTTTAAAATAATTTTCTATAGCAAAATTAAAAACCTTTGTTGAATAAAGTATTATTTTTCTTCAAATAAAGCATAGAACATCCGTTAAATAATTTCAAGGAAATTAAAAACTGTGAGAATATCAATATGCGATGTTAGCAGACTCATGAAAACCATAAACAACTTTTTCACCGCGTCTTCTATCAAACTGAGAAAGACATCATGAGACCAAAAGGTAGAGGGAGACGGAATAGGAAAGGGTAGAGAGCTGGGTGAGATGGGAAGGGATGGGTAAAGCTAGTATAGGAGATTAGCACATGGAGGTGCGGCTAGCGAAGAGGGGTAGGGGGTAGAGAGGGATGGAACAAGAGGATGGAGAAAGGGGGCAGAGCAAGGGGTAGAGAAAGGAGGCAAAACTAGGAGTGAGTGGGTAGAGAAAGAAACAGATGGGTAAAGCAAAGAGGTAGCACAAAGGTTGGAGAGTGGAGAGGCAGGGAGGGCTTGTAGAGCGAGTTTGGTGTGGAAATAAAGGGTGGATGAGAACCCAACCAGTGATAAAAAATGCTATAATCATACCAACAAGAGTACAGGCTACAACGCCAACATGCTTGTAAAACCATCACCTTTATTCAAGTCAGAAGATTTGATATGGTGATAATGTGTTACGCGGGAGAGAGAAGGTGACCCAATGAAATAAAACTGTTACTGGATCAAAAGCTACTGGATCTGTAAATACTGGACAAAAATTTTGACAAGAACACTAAGCCTGTGTTGTTGATATAGCTGCATAATAAATTGAGGTCATTTGAGGTTCATTTTATGATATTGATATTCGAAAATTGGTGAAAAGTTGTAAAGCTGTAATTAATAAAAAATAGCCTAAATTCATACCAAATTTCTCATTTTATAATTAATCAATTGCCACTGTGAGGCGAGGCATTCTGCAGCAAAAAAATGAGGAGTTAGTGAGCTGGTTGCATTGAATCGGCTGTGCTCAAGGATAAATATTTTTGTGAGAAAATGAATTTATCGGTTTTTACAGTCAGCTAAATCACAATAGGTAGAAACAAGCAGTCTGAGAAAACTTTTTATTAACGGGGGAACCCAAAAATTAATTATTGATGGTTTATGTAAAACAACGGACAAAATCCGAAAATCCCCGTAATTAATTGGGTATTCCTCAATGTTTGAAAACTTTCTCAGGTTGCGCATTTATACCTAATGCGAAGATTATAAGACCACTTTTATTATTTGTGATATGTTTTAAGTAGATTTATTGACTGAAATGGTTATTGTTTCCGACAAATCAGCTAGGCTACGCTGCCTTGTGTTTTCAGGTTCAAACTCTATTTGGGGATGTAGTGTTTTTTGCTTTGGAATTTATGATAAAGCTAATGCCTCATCAACTCTAAAATTTTGCTAGCCTTGCGAAACTTTGTCATATATCAATTAAATTTTTATATACTAAATACATTTGATCTGTTGCAATAAAAAATTGAGGTGGTGACACATATAACATTCTAACTTTGTATTAAGGACCGAGCCTTGTTTTTACATATTTAACTGCCGATGTCATCAAAATTAAATTATTTGATGTGTTTTTGTGTAGTCTGTAGAATGTGTTAACTACTACAATTAAGAGACAGGGTGCTTGCTCAAGTTCTAAAACTACAGCTGCAGTGAGAATACAATGCAATGCACGCTACTGGGCAAAACATTTGATATATCTTAGCTCCCAGAACCACTTTCTCACTTCGGCCAAACCAACTTGATCACTTGGATGAAGTTTCATAATAACAAAATTTTGTTGAGAAAGTGAGTGTTTTATTTTCATTTTTTTTACAAAAAGCTAAGATGAAGCTGATCAAAACTAGATCATTAATTTTTCTGATGAAAGGCAATGAACATGCAAAATTTAGATACTTTCTAGTTTGAGAAATGAATTGATAACTGTTTTTAAAATAATGAAACTCATAAAACAAAAAAAAATTTCCATGGCATTTAATAAGATCTCATCTGCTGAAAAACATATTTTATTTTTTTCTTCTAACAGAAACTGATGGCCTAGACATAAAATCATTTTGCCACCTGTGAATAGCTTTCTGCGCCTGTTTACTCTATTATTAATGGTTAAACCCATGCAGGCAGTAACGTGAACCAAGGAACCAAGTTGGTTTGGCCTTACGGCTTGTTGTCCTATTTTATCTTAAAGAGTGAACAATCAGGAATGTGAAAGTGTCTGTTTGTCAGCAAAAACCAAGACACTAGACAAACTCTAAATGAATACAAAAATGAGATTTTAGGTCAAATACTTCTTTCGTATGTTTATACATTTATTTTTATTCTATCATACGTTTTTTTTGCATTTTGGCTGATATAATTAATAAAAAATGTATCTAGCTTACTCTCCATTCAGTTAGTAGTTAGTTAGTAGTATTTTTATAGCGTGCTTAGTTGTAGATGAAAGAACCACGCTTCAAAATGAATGCAACCCAAAGATTGTTAGTAATAATAATAATTCTGTCATTGCACAGTTACTATTATGATTATATTCATAACTAAGCTTTTTTTTTTACAATTTTTGGCATAGCCTACTCTAAGATAAATTTAAATTGACTATTTTTTGTGGGTTATTTTTATTGATATTGTTATTATTATTACTAAATGATGTCACCACATTTTTTTGTATAAAGCTGATATTTGCTATTGATAGCCGAACAAGAAGCCAAGTAAATAAAACCTATCTCACTGGTAATTAAATTGAAACCTAAATAAATTAAAAATTACTAGCACCAAGTTGATTACACAGGCCTCTTGCAGTGAATTGACGCAAACGTGGGCGTAGTAGATGAATCACTCCTACGATAGCTAGCTAGCCTACAGCGGTATATTAATATGTCATTGACTCAACAAGTTTGTTTGTTGGATCATTGATTGTTGACTACCAACTGAGGTTTACCTGGGACGCTAGAAGAGCAAAGCAAATCTTTTAAGAACAGCTTTTCAAATTTAAAATCAACTGTGTAATAGCTGCAATAATTATCCTTCGAAACCACAAAATGGCGGTGGTATTCACAATTTCCAAGGTATGAGTCGCATCATTAACTAGTTACAAAACGCAATGGGAAAACCCGCAATGATTAATACCGCTCAATATAATAATCATTCAAGCGTAACTTCACTAGGAGCTAGTCGTGTAAGCTAATTGATGTGGTACATTCAAAAGCAGTTTTTACCTCACTCAATGATTAACAGCCCTGTATTATGATAAATTCTATTTAATATTCCTGCTCAGAGTGATTTAGTAACGTGTCTTTTAGTGAGTCAAAACACTCGGGGCTCTTAAAGAAGCATTTGAACTTGCTAATGTCAATTCAAACAAAACAAAATTGTTGTCGGTGTGAAGTTACTTCAATAGACCTATAATTAATCTGTTTTTTTTTGTATTGCAGAAGTTCATTAAAATGGTTGTCAGTATCGTGTGACATGATTTAGTCATCATTTTTCACCTCTTGCAATCAACCTACATCTTTTTAAAAAAAGCTACAAAGTTGTTTATTATAATTTCTGACTCTTTTTAAAGGAAACTTAGATCAATTCTATTCACAGGCTGTGATTGCTGGTAATTAAAAGCTGTTTATAGTCACATATACATAATGCTCAACTTTGCCATGATCTTTCCCAATCACCTAGAGCGGGAAACTACAAGCACTACTGATGTTCACAAAACATAGTACCCGCTTCCAAGACATATACGAAAGTTAGACCTTAAACTACCATTGCACCATTTTTAATTTTTTACCTGTGATAGTTTTTCAAATGATATTCAGCAAAAATAAAATAAGTTACTAGCACTTTGTGATATTTTGGACAGTAAATTGGTGTGACAAGCTAATGCATGCACAATCACACTATATCATGTAGTTGAATTTTGTGGGAATGCTCTGTTGATAAATGCAATCGCTCAAGACCAACATCTAATTTTGTATATGCATGGATTTGATTGGCTAATGCTGATGAAATAGTCTGTCCCGTGGAAGAAGTATAACAGGATTGTCAGCTACGACCAATCACTACAACTTTGACCACGATTCAAGTGCGGTCGTTTGTGGGAGTCACCATGTTAATGCCATTTTTTGCAGTTATTCGCCTCTGGTAATAAGTATCCTCATGCAGTGGATAGTGCCGGTAGGGCTCCTACTACCATCCGCTAACAAACGGCCGCCCACAGCGCGCAGCTTGTGTAACAGCCAACCAACACCTCTCTCCTGGAGGCAACGCAGGGTTGGTCAGACCCGCAGGATACAATGGAGAAGTTGGGCACAACAGTAGTAATATATGAGCAGATCTCCCTACCAAGTGTTTTTTTGTGGATTTGATCTGGGGGTTGAGGCAATGGGTTACGACGTTGGATGAATTCGCCGAGTTTATATTGTATTTTACTTGAGGGGCATTTGAGTGGTATTTGAATGGCATTTAAGTGGCATTTGAGTTTTGATTATTTTTTTACTTAATTTGAACTCATATGGCAGCTAGATTTTGCATGTATGGCATTTGATTTTTTTGATAGTTTTAACATTGTATATAAATGAAAACGTGATAAGATTGTATGGTTATTGGAAGTTAAGATGTCGACAGAGGATGATGTTGAGATGAGACCGATGAATGAAGTTGATACTATTGATGGTACTGAACGTGATATGATAGATGTTTTACCGAGTATGAAGCGTAAAGCGTTGATAATTATGATGATTTTGGTATTTGTCGTAGGGCTTTCCACTTTTGGAGGTGTTACTGAGTTTAGTATGTATGAAGAAGCTATGGAAAAAATACAAAAAGCGAGAAACTCTCCTGTTGGAATCATAAATGAAACTACTGTTGATTGATGAACATCTTTTTATGATGAATGGGAAACCTGAAGATTATGACCCGAGGATGCGATCTCCTTTTACAGCAATGATTGCATGACCAACTGGATCGGGAAAGACGCAAGCGATTTTTCGAATGATTGAAGCTAGTCAGACTATAGCACACCCTCCACCAACAGAGATTCACTACTGTTATGGAGCCTACCAAAAAGCCTTTGATGATGTATCAGGAGTGATTTTTCATGAAGGCATGATAGATATAACAGTGAGTTTTCCCAGAGATGGTAAAAATCGATGGCTGATAATTGATGATCTCATGGATGAAGTTTCTGGTAAAGCCGATGCTAATGCTTTGTATACAAAACATAGTCATCATTTGAACATAAGTGTGTTTTTTATTGTTCAGAATCTGTTTTTAAAAGGAAATCGTACAATTTCCTTGAACAGTCATTATTTTTTTCTTTTTAAAAACCCTAGAGATGCTTCTTCTATTTCCTATTTGGCTCGACAATGTTTTCCATCAAAAATAAAATATGTACAAGAGGCTTTTGAAGATGCGACAAAGAAACCATACTCTTATTTACGAATAGATACGACTCAACAAACGAATGATCAACATAGACTATTGGGAAATTTTACATCAGTTCTCCCTATGATATTATATGTACCCAAGTAAAAGGATATAAATACAATTACTATTCACTTCACCTCAATCATATTTTGTTATTCAACGACGCAACACGAAAGCATTATAATGTCTAAAGCTTTGGAGAAAAAATTAACAAGAAATGCAGCTGTGTTGTTATCGCTCAACAATACAACCTTTGCTATTCAAAAGTCTGTTATAGCCAAAGCCAAAAAGGAGTTTATTATGACTCTAATGGAATGCGCTAAAGCTATTATAAATGGAACGATACCATTGACATCATCTCAGTATAATGAGTTGCAGCGAAACGTGAAGGATATTAGCGCTTTAGTAAGAAAATCAACGTTAGATGATAAGAAAGCTGTATTGCAAAAAGGAGGATTTTTAGGCGCTCTACTAGGACCTATCATCAGCAATATAGTTCCCGGGTTACTTAAAAGTGTGCTAGGCGGAGGGAGAAGATAAAGATGAAACTCTCAACACGAATGATGCGAAATAGAATGGCGATTTTAACTCTGGATGATCTGAGTAAGAAAGGAAAAATCGCTATAGTCGAAAAGGCCAACTCAGATTTGTTTCAATCATTGATAGAAAGTGTTAAAAATATTATATTAGGTAATGTTCCTCTTGATTCTGAGCAGTTTATTGAGTTGCAGCGTTACAAGAAGGAGCTACATAAACTTAGTGGTAGAGGGACAGTTGATGATAAGCGTAAAATTTTGATTCAGAGTGGTAGAGGGAATCTTTTGGATGCTATTATAAAACCTATTGTATCTGTTTTATCATCAATAAAAAGATGAATCGTCAGCCTTTAACATTCTCCAGACGTAATTTTATACTCACTGAAGATGAATACTATAGATTAACGGAAAGAAAGGATAATAAAACAGTGGTAAAGGAAGAGAAAACCAGACCTCCATTGTATTATAATCCTATGGAAGCTATAACAGTGAGAAATATGAAGCGAAAGCGAAATGATCTACTGGAAACGGCTTATGATTCTGACTTATCCTCATACGAAAAGTTAGATGAAAATGTTGAAAACCTACGTAGGTATTTGTCTGATGTCAAAAAGATTAAAAATAACCAAAACCAGACACAAAAGGATAGTTGGAATCTCATTAAGAAAAAAAAGATAGAGTCTACTTTTCCTTTGGCCAATAGCACAGTTATTGATAATAAACCTAATGTCTTTTCACCAAATGTTGATAAAGACAATGAGTTAGAATCAGTGAAAGTGGTTGATGATGATGATATTGGGATGGAATTAATAAAAGGAAGGTTGTTTGATACTGAAGACACAACCTTACTAGGAAGTACATTTCTTACTGATGGAGAAGATGAGCACGATAGTGAAAGCGAAAATTTAAAAGATTTTGAAAAAAAAGCAGCTGATTTAACAACAAAAAAGAGTGATCAAACGATCGCTGTCAGAATGTTGAATAATCTGAGTAAAATTGGTAGATTCGACTCGGAGAAGAACAGACTGAAAATTGGAGAACATTGGTTGAATCCTAGGACTTCCAAAACTTTACTACGAGACGTTCTAACCGAAGGAGGTAAAATACAATCGGGAAATACCAATTACAGTAGATTTAAAAGCCTGCTAACTGATGAAGGAATCACAGCTGTCAGAAAATCCCCGCATCGAACACGTAAGACTCAAAAGAAAAAGTTGGTCGTTCCCGGTACTAATTCATGGACATCGACACGCTAAAAGAGTTGTATTACAATCCTGCATTACATACATCTCTACGAGGAGCTAGAGCTTTACTGAAAGCTCGTAGAAAACGAGAGGGAGAAAAAAGAATCCGTGAATGGTTGAGTGGTGAGGATGCCTACACGTTACATAAAAAAGTTGTAACCAAGTTTAAGCGTCGTCCTACAATTGTAGCTGGAATAGGGGAACAGCTACAGGTAGATTTGATGGATGTTCGATCTCGAAGAGATGAAAATAATAATACAGCATTTTTACTGACTGCTATTGATTCTTTATCTAGAAAAGGTTGGGCTGTGCCGCTCATCAACAAATCAGGACCGGTAGTAGCAAGAGGATTGAGAAGAATACTAGAAGGGGAAAACTATAAAGCTTTACAATCTGATAAAGGTAAAGAGTTTGACAACGTCAATGTCAAGACTCTGCTGGCGGAAAAAAAGATCAAGCGCTTTACAACCGAAAATGAAACGATAAAGGCATCAATGGTGGAGCGTTTTAACAGAACTTTAAAAGAGAAGATATATAGATATTTGACATATAAAGATGACGATAGATACATTGATGTTTTACCAGAAATGGTTAATGCATACAACAACACAATTCATGGTGCTATAGGTATGAGACCGAATGATGTGAATTTTCAAAATCAGGAACTTGTATGGAATCGTGTGTATGAAGGAGGTGAACATAGTTTAACTCAAAAAGCAAAACTAAAGGTTGGGGATTATGTGAGAATAAGTAAGGCAAGAGGAGTGTTTGAAAGAGGATACACCCCGAATTGGACGATTGAGATTTTTATAATCACCGATGTACTTATTGATGAAAAACCTGTTGTATATAGGGTGAAAGATTTAGCTGAGGAGATGATTGACGGTACCTTTTACGAAAAAGAGTTGCAAAAAGTAAAAAAACCCACGATTTTCAGAATTGAAAAGATACTGGGAAGAAGAATGAGAAGAGGTAAAAGACAGATTCTGGTTAAGTGGTTAGGTTATGGAGAAAAGTTCAATGAGTGGGTAGATGAATAGTTTATAAGGAAACAACGCTTGATATAATCATCATACATTGGGAAAATGTCGATGCTGATAACTTTACCCTCAAACTCTAGTGGTGAAGAGTTTCCTGATAATAACAATTCCGAATTTACAGTGAGACTGTATAAATATTTGGTTATCAATGGTGGTAAATGGGAGGTAGCTCTGCTAGATATGACTTATTCTAATAATTGGAAAAATGTTACCGAAGGGAAAATATATCTAGAAAAGACTAATGTCTCTGGTAAAAGCGAAAAGTCCTTCATCCTAATCGGTAATGGAAGATATGATAGTATAGAGGAGTTGGAGGAGATTATACGAAAGAGAATGAATGAAATGGATTTAGACAAGAAATTCGCCATCTCCTACAACAAGATCACCAACACCGCTTTACTAACTAACAGTGATCCTGATACTGCCATAAGCTTTTCCAAAGATATAGCATATATTTTTGGATTTGAATCAAAAACTACATACCCTCGTGGTAGATACAATAATATCACACCCCCTGATATAAATTCCGGTTTAACATCCCTGTATGTTTATTCCAACATTGTTGATAATAGAATGGTAGGAGATACGAATGTACCTTTATTGAGAGTAGTTCCAGTTCAAGGAAAGAAGAATAGCGTTGTGTATCAAGAATTTAAAAATCCTCACTATGTTGACGCTTCATCACTAAATAGTGATATGATTCAAGTACTTATAACGAGTGACGACGGTCAACGAATACCATTTGATGGTGGAAAGGTTGTGTTGACGGTTCACTATAGAGAGAAAGAATTATAATGAGTTTGGTACGATACACCCCTGAGGATTCAAAAGATTTTTTTGATGAGTACTACAAGATGCAAGCTGGAAATGGAATTGGAGTGTATAGTGGACGACGAGTGATGCCTAATATGAGAGGAAATGGACTTGGTAGTATTTTTTCAAGTTTACTTAAATCTGCAGCACCAATGCTGAAAAGAGGAGCAATTAGTTTGGGGAAAAGAGCATTGTCTGTAGGTGGAAATGTAGCGCGTGATGTCATCGATGGTCAAAGTTTTGCAGCGTCAGCAAAGAAGAGGGGATTGGCAGAGTTGAATGATCTGGGGGGAGATGTGCTCAATGCAGTCCGTCCAGATAGTATGAAAAGGAGAAAAACAAGAGGTGGAAAGAAGAGGAGAGGTGTTGGTAAACGTGGTATATTTTAATAGCAGTAGAATCCGGTATAAAGACAGCTGAGCTTGATATCTATATTCATTAAGCGGTAACGCTTCAAGCATTCATCACTCGCAAAAGATGGCTAGCCTAAATGGAACAACAGGTAATAAGTTGGAAGGTTCTTCCTACAACATAAATCCAACGTTGGATGTATTTGCTACGGAACCAACAAACATATCGGTAGAAAGATCGGAATATGTTGTCATCAGACCTGATAGGTTAGATCCTTATGGTAGTATTGAGTTAACCTTGTCAGGGAGCACTGAACATTACACAGATCTCTACAACTCGTTTCTGCAAGTTGAAGCCACGGTTGTTCAAGATGATGGAACCGATATTGACGGTACTGATGATGATGCAGCTGTGTGGATGGGGGATTCAATGCATACATTATTCAGCGAGTTGAAAATGTCGATAGAAGGAACCACCGTTGAATACGCTAACAACTACGGTTTACGCTCCTACTTTTCACAACTACTCGAAAACAGTGCAGAAAGAAAGAAATATCAAGGTAAGATGGAAGGATGGTTGTATGATGATTCAACTAGCAAAGACGCTGCTGATCACAAAACCGCTGATAAGAAAAAGAGGAGAGCTCTAATCATAGGTGGAAAGACAATAGAATTAACTGGAAAACCTCATCTCGCATTATTTCAGCAGAAAAAATTAATAATACCAGGTCCTACTATGCAGCTGGAGTTTGAGCGTACCTCTGGCAAACTAGCTTTGTTTGCTGCGAATGAGTCACCTGCAGGAGGGGCAAAGATTAGAATTGATAAATTTGAACTTCATCTTTGTAAAGTTAAGG
Organism: Cryptosula pallasiana; assembly: GCA_945261195.1. Taxonomy (NCBI): domain Eukaryota; kingdom Metazoa; phylum Bryozoa; class Gymnolaemata; order Cheilostomatida; family Cryptosulidae; genus Cryptosula; species Cryptosula pallasiana. The sequence continues at coordinate 41,973,334 of OX183131.1, read as the reverse complement.
TGAATCCTACAATACAAAACTCCCAACTCAGTTTGGCGTTGGAAGGTCACAACTACATTTATCCTGTTGATCGAAAACGGATAAAACTATATGGAATTCGTGCTGGTGTTGCGCAGATCGACATCACTTTGGAAGAAAACAAACAAAAACCTAAACAAATTTATTTAGGTTTAGTTGATCACAACGCAATGAACGAACGTTTCGCCTTAAATCCATATAGAATGCAGCATGCTAGTGTTGATAGTATTGTATTGAGAGTTGGTGATTGTCCAATTGGAAGGAGATTTGAACCAAATTATGCTAGAGGAATTTTTGGAAGAGAATATCATCAGTTTCTACACGCTACCGGAACTTTGCTTGAAGGTGATAGTCTTGGTATTACGAAAGAACCAATACCTTGATGGTACTACACTTTATGGATTTGATTTGACTGGCGATTTTCTTAAAGAAGGTTTTCACTCTATGAAAAATGTCACAACAAGTGTGGAAATTCGTTTTAGCACTAACACGACTGATGGATTATCCCTGGTAGCATACTTTGTAAAAGACGGTGTGTTGGAGGTGGATAGCATTCTTCAATTAACTATCGGAGGAGACGCAGTGCTTTAAACAGAAAGTTAGAGATGAATACCATACAAATTCGTTCGATCTTATCTTCAGACGTTTTATGTCAAAGCGTAGGGATTCATGTTGGAGCTAGAGAACAGTTTTGGAAGCAAATTTGCAATTTTCCAACAGGATGTTTCGTATTCAACACCCATTATTCTCATCAACCCGGGGAGCATTGGTTGGCTGTGTACGCTAATGATTCAGAGGTAGATTTTTTTGACTCGTTTGGACGTTCTGTTTCCTTTTACCCAGATGTAAATGAAATACTAAGTATTCATGGAGGATATGAAACAATACAAAGTAATGAAACACAACTACAAAGTTTTTTGTCAACTGTATGTGGCGATTATTGTGTATACTTTTGTTTACTGAGAAGTAGAGGGTGGAGTATGGATGAAATTGTTAGAAGTTTACGAGATATAGGAGATAGTGAGATGAGAGATCACTCAATACGGAGATTCATCATACAGACATATCCTAACTTCGAGTTCATTCAAGATAATACAGTAGAAGGGATAGATGGAGTACATATACAAGGAACTAATTTACTAAGTAAATTGTTAAAATAGATTAATATACTTGATTTTTATTTGTTATAATAAATAAAATGAATAAAATACAACTTATCTCATTATTTGCGCTAAACACTACAGAACCTATAAAAACTATTATTTTGTAATGTTTCAAGCAAGAAATAAATAAGTTCTTCTCATTTTCTTCCTCAGGAGCGCTCTTTAGCTATGTCTAAAAGACATAGTAACTAATGACTCTATCATACATACTTATATGAATTAATTTCACAAAAAATACTTCGGAGCTTTTTTTAAAAGAGATATGAAACTTACCATCATAGAAGACGAGTCACATCCTTTGTGTTATCGATTAAGACTTCGATGTACTGTTCTGGACAATTCTCTTTTTCATTTTCATCAAAGTAGGAGAGACAGCTGTGTTGCAGCGAAGTATCAAACAGTTCTGAGGTTTGAATGAAAGCTTGAAGAGCCGAGAGTAGAATGATATCATAGGAAATCATGTTGTTCGTATTTTGTCTTAGTCCTTTGAATACGATTACACCACTTTTTTCAGCCACCACAGATGAAGCTATTTGAGCAGGGATGCTAAGATCTCCAATCAATAGCTCTCCATTCACCATGCATCTGTAATTAGCCACTATAATATCGGCAGTCTTGTTCCAACGAGTATCACATTTTCTTAGCATTCCAGGATTCTCATAAGCTATAACACTTCCTGGCGGAAAATCGTGTAGGTGAGCGACAGTGAAATAAGCCTGTATTTGTCTCAAACTCTTGTTGTACAATGAGTTGAATGGATCGTTGATCTTTCGATTACACCCTTGAGATTCAGCAGTACGAAAAATCGCATCTCCTGTCTTTCCTTCGCCCATATAAATTAAAACAATTGGACGTGTTTGCTTAGCTTTATTAACAAGCAGTCCTATTTCGGTTGAAACATCACTCTTCACCCGAGTTCTCTTTTTATCCTTTCGGTAGTTGTAAATGATGACACACTTTGATTCATCACGAAATTCAACAGATAACACCTCCATAACCGTTGGTACTGGTAGTTCGCAGATTTCCATGGGCTCTTCAAGTTTTTCTAGACTATCTGGAGAGAGAGAGTTTATTAACCCGGCGCTCTTGTAGGTTAGAGTGGTTAGTTCATTACTTCCAGCATCTTGAAAAGGTATTCTGACGTGACGAAAAAGCGTTTCGTCTCCAACAGCCGACAAAGCTGGTTTTTTGCACTTCAAGCCAGTTTCAATATCATCTTTTGTCAAATCAATGAAAGATCGTTTCCTCATCGATGTTCTTTTTGAAGACAGCTTGTTAGTAGGAGATGTGAATGAAGTAAAATCTTGTTGGGATTCTGGTTCATCAACCACCAATTGACTTTCTGCCATATCAAAGATAGGAGAAGGTGATGGGGAAAGGGTTTGCTGGGATCCTGCTTCTTCATTCATCGGTTGACTTCCTTCGTCTTGAGTATTCATTCTAAAAAAAACAAAACATTTTGTTCAATTTTTCGTAATTAATTTTAAAAGATCATAAAGATCATAAACCTTCAGCTAGTAGTGTTAGCTAACAAAAAATAAATATTTTTACTCTTACCTTTATAAAGAAGATGAGCTCCTAGTTGTTCCAATGGAAGGTTTAGTAGATGTTGCTTCTCCGCTAGCCGTTGTAGAACTGGATGCTTTCTGTGTGAAAACAGTGGCTCTTAAATAGGTAAAGTTGCACTGATTAAATCCTATGAATCAACATTTTTTCACGCGAATACATCCCAATGCTTTCGCGGGAATAAATAATTTATTTTCACGCGAATGGAAACCATTGCTTTCGCGGGAATAACAATTTTATTTTCAGACGAATACAAACCAATGCTTTCGCGGGAATAAATAATTTTGTTTCACGCGAATAGAAACCATTGCTTTCGCGGGAATAAACATTTTTTTTTCATGCGAATACAAACCAATGTTTTCGCGGGAATAAATAATTTATTTTCACGCGAATGGAAACTGTTGCTTTTGCGGGAATAAACATTTTATTTTCACGCGAATACAAACCAATGTTTTCGCGGGAATAAATAATTTATTTTCAGGCGAATGGAAACCGTTGCTTTCGCGGGAATAAGCATTTTATTTTCACGCGAATACAAACCAATGTTTTCGCGGGAATAAATAATTTATTTTCACGCGAATACAAACCAATGCTTTCGCGGGAATAAACATTTTATTTTCACGCGAATACAAACCAATGTTTTCGCGGGAATAAACAATTTATTTTCACGCGAATGGAAACCGTTGCTTTAGCGGGAATAAACATTTTACTTTCACGCGAATACAAACCAATGTTTTCGCGGGAATAAATAACTTATTTTCACGCGAATGGAAACCGTTGCTTTCGCGGGAATAAACATTTTATTTTCACGCGAATGGAAACCGTTGCTTTCGCGGGAATAAACATTTTATTTTCACGCGAATACAAACCAATGTTTTCGCGGGAATAAATAATTTATTTTCACGCAAATGCAAACCGTTGCTTTCGCGGGAATAAAAATTTTATTTTCACGCGAATACAAACCAATGCTTTCGCGGGAATATATAATTTATTTTCACGCGAATGGAAACCGTTGCTTTCGCGGGAATAAATTTTTTTATTTTCACGCGAATAAAACAGGAATATTTCACGCTAATAACACTATTCTGATAGAGTTTTCGCGTGAGTGTTTTTAATGGTTATAAGCTAAATGAGTAGGAGTGGCTTATACTATATAAGAACAGCTCTCTCTGCATAGAAATCATTCTCTCCAGCAATAAAACATCAACTACTACAGCTGATTTCATCAACTACTACAACTGATTTCATCAACTACTACAACTGATTTCATCAACTACTACAGCTGATTTCTTGGTGATAAGGTAAGAATTAATAGAAAAATTATTTAATAGAAGTTAAAATGTAATTATTTTACAACACTGTTTAATCATCCTATACTAATACTTAACATTTTATTTTAGTTCATTATGAGTTCAAAAAGATACACAATCAAAGACTACCTTCCAAAGATATATCATAGCTATATTAAAGAAAATGTTGAAGTACAGGAAAAGATTGGATATCGCTTGACATTACAAGCTATATTATTATGTATGACACAGCATTTGCTAACTGTAGCTTCTTTACATGGAGAACTTTCACCGGTACAATACCGGCCATACACTACACATAAATACGTTGACAATCCAGTAGAAGTATTTAAGCATATGACTAAAAACAATTTTCAAACAGTTGTAAAAATGTCAAAAACTGTCAGTATTAATGATTACTTAAAGAAAATTCAAGGAAAAGTGTGGAATAAAGAGCTCACTCAAAAATTGATTTCAATACAATGGACCACTGAATTATTATATCATTTTCAATCAGATATATGTAGATACATACAAACGGATGAAAATCTCTCATCATCCATTTTTTCATTTGAAATGATATTGGAACTATTTCAAGCTCACAATATTCAATATGTTCTCTTTATGTATCCCTACTTATTATACAATAAATGTATATATTCACACATTGTTTCATTTTTAATCAATGTATTTATTCAATGTAGATGTATCTCCTCTCTCCTCTCTCTCCTCTTTTCCTCTCTCTCAAGATACCATATAAGCCCGAATTATGTCTAGAATTATCAAAAACTTAAATGCCATACATTCAAAATCTACATACCATATAAGTTCAAAATAAGTAAAAAAATAATCAAAACTCAAATGCCACTTGAATGCCATTCAAATACCACTCAAATGCCGCTCAAGTAAAATACAATATAAACTCGGCGAATTCATCCAACGTCGTAACCCATTGCCTCAACCCCCAGATCAAATCCACAAAAAAACACTTGGTAGGGAGATCTGCTCATAAATTACTACTCACAACTTCACAACTAGTGAGCCCTTGGCTCAGACAAACTAGGTATAGTTTAAGTAATAAATACATTTATTGTCCACATATCATGCTCTAGGGAGGCAGTCGCCTAGAAATAGTCAGCAACAGCAGCAGTGAGTGATAAGTGGCAATGAATACGACAATCCAGCCTTTTATAGGCTGGTGGCAGGAAGTGCATTGTATCATGCTTAGCCTAACCAATAAAACACGGAAGGAAGTAACTTAACCAATCAAAACAATAATACATACAATGGCGCATAATAATAAAGTGACAAAGAATAATTCTACAGATCAAGTCCTTAGCCTTTATTAGCCTTAGATTCAAGATAGATCGGATGTAGAGGTGGATAAGTCCTGGATTTATCCTTGTGCATCGACTTAGGTTACTTTTTGATCTCTGGCTGCAGTGGCTATCTTGCTGCCAGCTCGGTATGTCACTGCAGGGCCGGTAGAGATCACTCCCGGGTCGGTAGAGGTCACAGCAGGGCCGGTTAGGTAAAGCGGTAGGTCCGGTATTGTGTCTGCAGGAACGGTATAATGTCTGCAGGGCCGGTATAGTACTTCATCCTTCTTCTGAAGTTATGGCTTTCTGAGTCATCACTTTGGGAGGTCTGTCCGACTGATTGCTTCAGTCAGAATCATTTCTAAATTAATTATGAGAGTGCAGGGCTCGTGCAACTAAAATCCGCTACACTCATATCCCATAATTCAATATCATGCTCTTCTTGGTTTTAAACTTCATTCACGGCGGGTCTACTTACTGTTTTTTGTTACAGGGTCTTACAGAAAAAAGGACCAGGCTAACGACAATATATCTGTGATCGCTGGTAATATTTTAAAAACCGTAAATTGACATCGTTTTTAATATTAACTTTTAGATTTATTTAATGATGGTTTTTCACAGACACATTTACCACAATCCGAATGCAGCAATTTGTAACAGTAATATGTATTCGATCCTTACAAAATCGCTAAAGTTAGACACACTTGAATCTGGTACCCGGCAATCTTGTTGTACTTCATCCATGGTCTGTCCTAATGCAATGTGCGAGTAAAATTTAGGTTTGGTAAGACTTAATTCTTTGATTCACCAACCTATTGTGGGCATAGCCTGTGTTTTATACATTTGCTTACGGGCCACTAATATCTTACATCACAAATTGATACAACAAATCATGCAAATTGTGCCACTGGAAGTTGTTTACATTTTAAAAGCTTAGAAGCACTATTTTGAGAAAAAATCTCACCTTTTATTGCAGTTTCCGCCGCCATGAGACATCATTCCAGCTTTTGCAAACCTGGGCATCTTTACACTACGGCAAAGCCAGCATGAGAGTAAGAAAACTGCAAAAGTTTAATAAAAGTTAGAGACGCATTTTTAATGCATGGAATATTGTAGAAGGCTTTAACAGTAGTATTTTTCCTTACCCCTGTCCGTTTTTACCCCTTCCCTCCCACTACCCCTTCACTTCCTTCCCCTTTATATTATTTCAGTAAGGTCCCTCTGTACTCGTTTGATATCCAATTCTGGATCCCTCCATTATTTCATATGTAACCATTAATGACGTAATATCCCTCCTATGCCAATACTGTATCCAAATTTGGGATTTTTTGATATACTACATAGAACCCATACCTATTCGTTATCCTGACATACTTAGCTAATGACTGGTTGGAACAAAAGCCTGAGGACCCTGGATATGGAAAACCCTCTAGAGGCAAGAAAGTGAAGTAATTGCAGATGTAGGAACTCACGCCAAGGAACTCTTGGCACCAATTATGGAGTGCTAACTTTCTATCACTCGTGATTGACTGAGAGCTTCTCACCAACAGTTGGGCCATGTGCCAATTGACTGAATGGTTTTCTTTGTTTACATTACTTTGTATTGTACCTTTTTATTTTCTCTAACAGAGGAATGATATTAACATTAATACCCCTTTTGATCTTCTTTCATCTGTTGCTTAATGATGGACTTGAAAACTGATATTAATTATTCTGATTCAGGTCAACAGTGCTACAAATCACCAAAAGTTCCTTAAACAAATATCGTTTTTTAAAATAGTTTTTGGGGTGTATAGAAAAATGGTTGTTTTTATTTTTATTGATTAACATGAAACTAATAATTACCACAAAATTCTGAAGGCAGGTTCTTTAGACCAGCACTATGTAATGAAACCAAATTTGTGTGGTAAACCAACAGGTGAATGTTGAGTGCCAACTACTAGGTACTATTTGAGTTTCTATTTGCCAAGAGCCCTGGCTGTGACCAGACCAAAAAGTAACATCTTTCATTATTGTTTACCATGTAAACAATTGAAAATCACAACAAAAATTACTGAGTAATTGAATAATAATTAACATAGATTATTTATGGTAATGGGTAAAATGAGAGGATGTACATTAAAACACAGCCTTCCATTTACTCTTTTTGAGTTTAGGTTGAGTTTAGTTATTTGAATGATTTTGTGGTTGCTATTTTTGCACAACCTCTACAGGCATGTTCTAATCAATCACACAACTCAGTGCATTTGTGTATCTCAAAGAAAAATATGAGAGAGTAATAAAGCTGTTAACGGCACTGGGTAGGATAGTTTGTGACCAACTCCAACCCTGGGTAGGACTTGGGGTAGAACCCCGTGACGGGCATTTATGATGCAATAATGCCTCCAGGGGCACAACCTGCAAACTGTAAACCAGTATATAATAAGACAGTGATGGTGCACAGTCTCTGAGTAACCTAATCCATAAAATAACTTATTGTATATCCACAACAAATGAAACACCCAGGAAGCCATGTGCCTATATTGACAAAAACTAATCTAGCTTGATTCATTGGTCAGGTGATGTTGTAGAACATGTAACTTATTGCATTGCAAGCTCATTGGATGTTAACACATATAAATTAGCATTCCTTTGCTGGGCCTATAAGATTCTCAACTTGTATGATTCTTTGCCGAAACTACTGGGAGAGCTAAAAGTACTGTTTTTCAATATTTTGTTGTACAACAAAGAGTTTTGTTGCTATGTTTTTTGTGCCTGGGCTGATAGCCCCTTACAGATTTTTCAAGTTATTTTGACTCAGCTTACATTACAATCAGCCATCCCGAATAAGCCAGCTGGACGACAACAGAATTATTGACTGAGGAAGTTTTTCAATTGAAGAGTTCGGGTTAGATGAGGTAATCAGCTGGTGACATGAACTCTGGTAAATTCAGTGAGTGAACTACAGGCTCTACTACAGTTTTTAACTGAATATAACAATGGAGAAGAAGTAATTTCGTTACAATAGGATTAAACAAGCAACAAGCCATGCCTTTGTGCCATTATTTGTCATGCTAGTTGTTGCGGCTGATAGAATTTACTAGCGAATTAGATGTAAGCACGTCCAACTGGACTAGCAGTACATTAGTAATATAACATTATAACTACTTGTAGAAATAGATTAGCAGTCTACTAGTTTACTGAAAATAGCAGTGTAAGTTAATTACTTTACCATGACAAATGCAGTGAAAACCATCTCTATAAAGCTACATCTACTAGTTGAGTGGTAAAAAAACCATCATTTTCAAGTGGATGAATCCAACAACCCTAAAACAGAGATTATTACATTATTACATTACATTTTGTGATGCTTGCTTATGCTCAAACTGACTGTGAAATTTCTTTCTAACAGCTTACCATGTTTTATAGCTTGATCTCAACTTCACCAAACACTATTTAGTTGAAAGACAAAGGTCGACTACCATTTGCTGTTGACTGTTGCATGAAATGATGCATATTTCAAACTTTTATTCCACCCCTGCAACAAAATGAATCATAAACTGTAAAATACTGAGGGCTTTTATTAAATTTGCTAGCCCTGTGCCAGGCTCTTGTGGATTCATTTTTAAAATCAAGGTTATTGAAGTTACATGGTTGTTTTTGCTCAGCAAAATTGTGACATTTCAAAGCTACAATCACGGTCAAAGTCCTGTTTTAATTGAAAAGTTAGAAGGGTTTCAAAGTCATTAACTCAACTGACGGACCCAGTACTGAATTTGCACAAACAGACAAACATGAAATTGTTTAGTATAGATCACATATTATGCACTTGAGATTACGAGTTACAGGATGCCTTCCATCACAGAAAATGGTAGCTTTTGAAAACCAGAGTCTAGTCACCTGTTGTTTGTGTAGCATCTTTCACAGATAACTGCGAACTTCCTCTCAGTGTCAGTGAGATTCACGATCTGCTTTGGACAAAGGTTTACACTCATGAGCAGTTTTGTACTTTCGTTCTAAAATACAACTTTGAATATAGAGCTACCATAACATCTGACCTGATGCCACATAACCTGGAAGTTTCATTACCAAAAAAGAAGATAAGATCACTTACCTTACAGTAGGTTGCTCTCAGGTCGTGTTTACTTGTGACCAAAGTCACGGAGGCTATTTACTTTACTGACATGTTGACAACTGCAAAGTTTAAACAAGTTCCAGCGTAGCAACAGACAAAAAAGTCGCATGTAAATTGATCACGTGTACACATCACACACAACCTTTCTAATAACTCTTCTAGCTTCTGACTTACTGCCATCAACGCTGTCCTTGTCAAACCTTCAAATTGAAAACAAGTTTCACTCAATAAGCACATTCAGCCACAAATCAAACAAAGAAGGTTTACTGGCAATTAACCATTTAAATCATGTGATTGTTGCCATGGCAAAGTGCCAAAATATAAGCCCAATTGCAAAAGTTATTACAGTCGGCCCCTTAAACCAGTTCCAGTGAATGACAAGGAGTTGATATGTATATGTACTAGTGCATAGTAGTTGTAAATATTCAACTTTTACTGTGATAAATTAAATCAATCAAAACTGTGGTTGAACATATTTAGTACAGCCAGTGACAATGCTTTGAATGAATTCTTGTCACAAAAATAAATTCTCATGAATTAAGATGTAAATCCTTGTTTACGTGAGTGATCAGTGAGGCGTAAGTGCCCCTTGGAGCAAGAGCGCATGCTGTTTGCATAGGCTTGCATGGAAACATTCTCTCTTTTGTATAAATAATAATGGGCCTCCATGTTTTAATAAGGACATGAAGCAATTGCTATCGTAGCAAATTGCATAAGGCTTTGCTTCAGACTAGCGTGAAAGGAGCTTAAGTCTTGTTCCATACTAATGCCATCAAATTGCCAGCTGAGTCAGACACAGGCTACTTCACATCTGTACAAAGTTAACTTTGCCTAACCCGTGATATAAATGTTAGTGACAACAGCATCTCTAAATAGTTTATACTTTTTTATTGCTAATATCACAGATGCTCACAAAAAGGAAGTCCAAATCTCGCAGGCCAAAACTACTGAGCTGTCAATTACAGGCTGCGTCAATACTGTGATTAAAAAATTTCCAAGCCATGTTTGAAAGATGTATACATGCATTTCATTTCATCCTGTCATTGGTTAAAATATTGGATACAGTTTTAAGGTCAAACAGGAACGAACCTTGTGGAGAAAGTTGGTACCCAACTAGCCCAGTCTATACCCCTGTTTACACCGTTACCACTCCCTATCTCTCCCTAACACATCTCCACCATAGTATAAATGACACAGCCAGTCTTTTACTCCCTTCTATGATTGCCCAAGTCACATATCTTCAGCAAACAGTGCCCTACACCACATCCCTAGGTCTCTCGTACCCTAGTTCATTGAAACCCACACAGTCTATACTCCCACCCTTTCTCCTTTGGCTCCCTAAATTAACCACTCCCCCTTAGTCTTAAGAGAAATCTCCTTATCACTTGTTAAGCATGGTAGGAGTTGTTATCAATTTTACCTGAGTTGTCTCTCCTCGGGGACACAACTCTCCAGAAGTAGATGGCTACCCAGCATCGCAACCCAACTACCCAGTACAGTTGTACCCAGAAACTAAATATAGAATATCCTCACAAGCCAACCCATTGGAGTGATAGATAGGGACAATACGACCAGCCGGCCTATTGAAGAGCCAATAAAATGGCAGTATTTCAACTACTGCTCAACTATATTAGTAGGAGACTAGTGGTCATTAGAGTCAGTAGTTAGACTGCCTTGCTACCAAAAAATGTCTTATACTTTTGTACTGTTATTCCATGAAAGTTTTCTATATATACATATGCTACCATTGTCCCTTTGTTGGTGACATCTGGAGGTTAGTTGCTAGGTTAAGCTCAGGTCAAGTATAGGTCAAGGTCGAGCCTTTGTCAACCCGAGGTACGGTCAAAGTCGAGTCCGGCCTGAGTCCAAGTCGAGTCTAGACGGAAGATGTTAAAACATGTCTATTACACAGACAAACATAGCTACAGTGTCAGGTTTGATATCTCAAGGCCCGTCAACTGTACAGTACACCAATTCCTAGCCCTAATACAGTACGCAACAAAGTAGTGTGCTAAAATCTCTACAATAATTTCGATAAACATAGGAAAAAACACACACTCGACTGGAGTCCAAACCCAATACCTTGCTGCAACACCGCTTTGCTCAGTGGTCAGAAAACCGAGTATTTACACCAACTGGGCATCTATTTATGAAAGGTGATGGATGAAAACATAACAAGAAAAAAAATATGATCTTCATCTTTCTCGTACTACCAGCTGAAAATCTTGATAATGCATCTTGACAGCTGTTTTTTTTTATTTATGGTTTTTAAAGAAGCATGGAAAATATCACTAACCGCGCAATGAAATCTAAAATATATCACTCAATGCTAAAATATGTTCAAGTGCTTGCTATCACAAGTATTTCACACACATGGTTACACACAGGTCATGAAACTCATATCATCACTTTAGAAGCTCAGAAAAATGTTGTACTAATGTTTCAATCAGGTATTACTATCAAAATGCAGTCACAACTTGATTACCATGGAGAATAAAATGAAGATAACATATCATCAGTTATGCCTTTTTTGTCTCGGTCTTTATTGCAGATCAAAGTCACTTTCTCCAGCAGGGATCTCTCTAAAAAAACAACGGACTTTGTCATAACTCTTAGCTTATTGCTAAGTTATTGTCGAAACTACGGATTTAACAAAAATAATAAACAGTTCAGCGAGATCCCATTTATTGAGATATTTGGTTAACTATACTCACACTTCACTCCAGTCTCTTTCAGATGCTGCTGATACAGGCCGGCTGGAGTCATCAGTAGCTTGGATAGGAATGAAACCATACGGATCAGCAGGCAGTTGCTCTCGGACAATCGGTGCAGAAGGAGGAGCTGGCCCATGCGATCTCTGTGGTTTCGGTCGGTCAACTTGACCTCTGCTTTCATCGTGTCGCCCTTCTCCCTTAAGTGCAGAGGCCGCATGTTGATTTTGGCTACCACTAACAGAAGCCGATGCCCCGAGAGAGCTCAATGACAATGATTCAGATAAATACGGAGCTTTGCTGGTACTTGGCGGGTTGTCATCAAGGCTTCCAAGCGGTTGAATGGAAGATGCAGGCAATTGCCGAAATGCAGAGTAACGAAAACTTGAGTGCCTTTGGTCTCCTTGGCCATTTGCGAGGAAATTTAATTCCAATGATGGAATCAAATAGGTGACCTCACTAATAGTGCTTAAGGATTCTCCTTCCATAATTTCAAAGTTTGACGTAGCAGCTTCTGGCAGCACATCTTCTGATTCTCCATCTGGACCAAGAAGCATTTCATCTGTGTCAACTTCTGAGATTGCCGATTCAGGCCTACTGAAAATGTCAGCAGGTTGTACGGGGGCAGAACCAATGAGATTAGCTTGACTAACAAGCGATTCATCTGTGTCAACTTCTGAGATTGCCGATTCAGGCCTACTGAAAATGTCAGCAGGTTGCACGGGGGCAGAACCACTGAGATTAGCTGGACCAACAAGCGATTCATCTGTGTCAACTTCTGAGATTGCCGATTCAGGCCTACTGAAAATGTCAGCAGGTTGTATGGGGGCAGAACCACTGAGATTAGCTGAACCAACAAGCGATTCATCTGTGTCAATTTCTGAGATTGCCGATTCAGGCCTACTGCAATCATCAACTGCTGGAACGGGAACAGAAAAGATGGGAACACCTAGAACAGCAAACGATTCATCTGAGTCAACTTCTGATACTATTGATTCAGGTCTACTGCACCTATCAAATGCTGAAACGGGGGCAAAACCGATAGAAATATCTGGAGCAGCAAACGACTCATTTGAGTCAATTTCTGATACTGTTGATTCAGGTCTACTGCACTCATCAAGTGCCGAAATGGGAACAGAACCGATAGAAATATCTGGAACAGCAAAAGATGCATCTTTGTTGACTTCTGAGACTGGCGATTCAGGCCTACTGCACTTTTCAACCGGCTGTATCGGGACAAAACCCCCATGGTTATGAGGAGAGAAAAAATTTTGCAAAGCTGTTGAAGAATTTGCTAATGTACATGGACAATCAGGTGCAGCAGGTTGTCTCTGTCTTTGTCTTTGCCTTTGTCTCTGCTGGACACTACTAGTCTCATCTTGTTGGCAACAGGTAGGCACATTATCACACTGGTTTGTGAATTGTATGCCCAGCCCAGCAGGAAGTAGAAGAATGCTCCTACTTGGCAAATTGCCATTGATGCCGGAAAATTCTCTGTCAACAACTGTTGAAACATTTTCTACTCTTTTAGTATCCTCACTAGCCTTTTCTTCTGTGGACTCTTGCATACTGCTCTTATTTGACTCTAGCAAAGAAGTTGTGGGAGAGGTACTGCTGCAACAGCCACACTGTAGATCATTTATGCACTCAAAACGGTGGTGACACCCTACTTGTGAGCGGTTTATCTCCTTTTTATCCTGTTTATGCTCGCTCGAACTTGATTTGTTATGAGGCAAGTTGACACCGGGAGAGCTGAATTTTTGACTAGCATTGTCAGCTACTTTTCCATTGCCATTGGTATCAGACTTCTGCTTCTGCTGGTGATGACTTTTGTTTCGTCCATGGATACCTGTTTGCAGGTTTGCTTGTTCAAGCTCGCTTTTGTTGGTATTGCTGGCAAAGTCACTTTGGTTGGCACCGTTTCTTCTTCTCTCTCCACCGTCGCTTGCACCAGCTTTTTTTTGAGCTTCATCCAATGCTCCTTGCATAGCATTTGAACTATTTGTTTTGCTGGCTTTTTTGCTGTTCGAATCGCCATCGTTGTCATCTTTTTTGTTATTGGAAGCATCTCCATCAAGCCCGTGTTTTTTCCCATCATTGTAGCTCCAATATTTAAGACCATTTGACCAGCCCCCTACTGGTTGGATTTTATTCTGCGAAACACTAGGTATTCCTCTATAAGGTTCAGTGTATAGCAATTTGGTGCTAACAATTATAAGTACAAGTAAAATTGCTGCTTTCCCAGTTTTGAATACCAAAGGTGTTTTTGACAACTCAACTTTTGCTGGTTCTTGATCATTTTTGGCTGATTTCGGTTCGATTGCTTTATCGCCATTTTCTGACCTTGGTGTTGCAAAACTTCTTTGTTTTTTCTTTTCTTCAACATAGCGATCGGACATCGCTCCTTCAGCAACATAGGAGAATTGCTCCCGCTTGGCATCATTTTCAAGTTCATTCTCAAGCATTGCAGTTTTCTTGCCATTAGCAGGATCTTTCCTTTCAGTTTTTTTATGGTTTGCAGTGACACAGCCAGAAGGGGGCTTGTTTTTGATAGCTTCCCCAGCTCTAACTTGTACATTTCTCATAGAAATTGCTACCATCTTGTAGCCTACAAGCAATCAAGATAATTTAGTTGCCTAAATAGATTATTGTGCATGTAAATGACTGATAAGAATAAAATATCATAAACAGTAAATCTAAGTAGATTAGCTACATCAAAAAACATCAATAAGTTAACATAAACAATTTTGAACTTTTTAACAGTTTTCCACCTACTTTATAAGACACACAAAACTAGATCTGATTCAGTAAAATAGCTCAGTAGGTAAACCTACTATTTATTAATGTCTTCTACTAATATTCCTGGTTTAGGTCGATATAAGTTCTTATTATAAAGTTATCATATAATTATTACATAATTATCATACAATTATTATATAATTAAATAATATAATTATATAGTTGAAAATCAGCTAACTAACAAAATGGCAGTCAAAGATTCACAATGAAATAAATTCATGCGTGCAAATAAATATTTTTATGTGCATCAAATAATTTACAAGCAAGCTTCACGGTAAACAACTTTTTATTTCTAACTCATTAAAATTGTTTGTCAAAGACACTACCAATACACAAGATCGTGAGGGTAAGTTGCACAAGAGGGTAATAATAATAATAATAATAATTAATATGAGGCCAGCAGTGTTAGAATAAGCCAAACTAATTTTAATAATAATAATAATTTTTAAGTCTTATGATTGATAGGTACAAATCTATAGTACACAGAAGTGTTGACAAACGAAGTGCAAACAGCGTTAAGCATTGTTAGCTAACAAGTAGTTGGATCAACATACTTTTTTAATCGTACAAAAGCCAATTATTTGTTTATTCCAAAGACTTTCGATCAGAGTAATACTTGAATGACAGTTTTACACAATGATCTTTCCTATTGTCAAATGAAAAGGCTGTAAGTTTATCGTAGAATAAGTTACAATGCCATGCAGAGTGGGCGGCTCCGATCGAATGCGTATTATCACGCATTAACAAATTGATGTGTTCATTTGTAATTTTTTTCCTTTTAGCAAAGAATAAAATATCATAGATCAAAAAAAATTTTGATTTCATTCATGAACCAATAAAATAGTCATATTTTAAAGCAGCTGAAGATTAACGTTTATAAAGGCTATAATTAGAAGAGGACAACTCCAAAAAACTTTACAGCCTAATTGAAATTGATTGTAGCTAAACTAGCTTCTATGTAAGTCAGTCATTCGCTCATTTACAATATCACGACATTGCTCTGCCTACCAAAAATCATCCTGACAACTATAACACACATTTTAGCAGCTCCCAAAGTGTGATTGATTTCTCAGCTTACCAAAAATCATCCTGACAACTATAATACACATTTTAGCAGCTCACAAAGTGTGGTTGATTTCTCAGCTTACCAAAAATCATCCTGACAACTATAACACACATTTTAGCAGCTCCCAAAGTGTGGTTGATTTCTCAGCTTACTGAAAATCATCCTGACAACTATAACACACATTTTAGCAGCTCACAAAGTGTGGTTGATTTCTCAGCTTACCAAAAATCATCCTGACAACTATAACACACATTTTAGCAACTCCCAAAGTGTGGTTGATTTCTCAGCTTACCAAAAATCATCCTGACAACTATAACACACATTTTAGCAGCTCACAAAGTGTGGTTGATTTCTCAGCTTACCAAAAATCATCCTGACAACTATAACACACATTTTAGCAACTCCCAAAGTGTGGTTGATTTCTCAGCTTACCAAAAATCATCCTGACAACTATAACACACATTTTAGCAGCTCCCAAAGTGTGGTTGATTTCTCAGCTTACTGAAAATCATCCTGACAACTATAACACACATTTTAGCAGCTCACAAAGTGTGGTTGATTTCTCAGCTTACCAAAAATCATCCTGACAACTATAACACACATTTTAGCAACTCCCAAAGTGTGGTTGATTTCTCAGCTTACCAAAAATCATCCTGACAACTATAACACACATTTTAGCAGCTCACAAAGTGTGGTTGATTTCTCAGCTTACCAAAAATCATCCTGACAACTATAACACACATTTTAGCAACTCCCAAAGTGTGGTTGATTTCTCAGCTTACTGAAAATCATCCTGACAACTATAACACACATTTTAGCAGCTCACAAAGTTTGATAGATTTTGGAATAAAGCACTTGTAAAAACAAAATTTTCTTGCATAGCTTTAGAGGTGCCAATAAAGACATGAGTAAAAGTCTAAAACTCCCACACTAGTACAGAACATAATGCAGAACCAGCATAGAAATCTAAAGGGCCAGTAATGACATATGTTGTGCCGGTAGACACCCTACAGGGCTGGTACAAGATGGCCACCTTTGACGAAGATCCGACAAATAACCAAGGATGTTCAGCAAGCTGTATCAAAGAGTTGCCTACATAGAGCTACTCGACACTGTCGACCAAAGGCTGGATGGAGGACTCTCAGAAAATTAATTGGAGCCAGTTATTGGACACCAGCTCATGAATCTCTCTCATAGCCACTAGGCACCTTTTTTGTTTAACTTTATTTATTTTTATTTTATTGGTTGCTATATATCTTTAGTTATGCCTTACTTTCCATACACATGATTCCCTGTGGTGGTTAATAGGTCAATTGTTTTCTGACTTTCAGCCTATATAAAAATTGAACTTTTCATTACTCTTTGCATTCATTCATTTGGTGCACCGTCTTGTGCATTCGCCACTCTCGACACAATTGTCTCGGTAGAACTGAATTTTGAGTCAAATAGATGTGATTAATTAACTAGCACTCCGCCTAAATTATTGGATCCGAGGGCTCAGTATATCGTGATCCTTGGTAATAACTTGAAAAGTTGTCACTGTCGATACTACGCAGCGACCCCTCTGAAAAGACATAGAATGCTTGAGAATACTGATACTTTGTGGAAACCAGACCGAAGTGTAGTATGATAAATAGCTATAATATTTGTAAAGAATTTTTATAATAATAAATAATCCGAAGGTTTTTGTTAATATGATAAGTATTCATTTTCAAAAATCATCAATACTTGAATCATCAAGAAAAACTATCACTAAGGCTAACACTTGAACTACCAATAGCATGATGCACTATCCATAATCATTTTGCGAGTTATTGATGTTTTGAAACGATCAAATAACGAGGGTGACACAGAATGTAAAGAAAACATATAATTTCAAAACACAAATGCTGAATTATGAATCCAATTACGGCTGTGGAAAGTAGTTAATTTTGGTTTAAACATTTCTTTTAATTTCCTCAACTAATCAAATTGATTTTGATGTTGTAATTTTTACGATATAATCAAAGGTATTGTGTAATGATCATAATTGAACATAACAAACCACAAGTATTTATTTTAAAAGCCTGGGACATGACCGTTGAAAAATAATTAAAACAATGCAGCAAAATGTGGTTACTAACATGAAAAATAAAGATTTCTCGTTGATACTGTTTTTTGAACAAAAAATGTTTTCAATTATTCAGTTCTTTTCATGAGAATGCTTTAAAATCACAGCTCTTCATTCACTCTATTTTTTCAAGCCAATTGCAGTTATGTGGTGGACTTGGGCGGTGACCAGTCTTGCACACCCAATGCATTTATGATGCAATAATGGCCCCATATTGGAGTTAGTCTGAGAGGCCGCCAGAGCCATGAGTTACACCGTATGAGCTCGTATGTGATGAGAACGTGAAGGTACAGAGGCTCTGGTTGGTTTTATCCATAAAAACACACTGATAAAAGTGCTTATTGGATATCCGCAACAGATGACGCACCCAGGAAACCATGTGCTTGTCTTGACAAACATTAATCTAGCTTGATTCATTGGTCAGGTGATATGTTGTAGGGAATATCACCTGTAGGTATTGCATGCTCATCGGATGTTACCACATATAGATTAGTATTTCCTTTGCTAGGCCTATAAGAGGCTCAACTTGTATGACTGTTTGCCGAAATTACTGGAAGAGCTAAAAGTACTGTTTTTCAATATTTTGTTGTGAAGCAAAGAGTTTTGTTGCTATGCTTTATGCTTCAGGGTTTGTAGCCACTAACAGATTTTTCAAGTTGTTTTAACTCAGCTTACATTACACTCAGCAATCCTTAATAAGCCAGCTGGACGACAACCGAATCATTGACTAACAGAGTTTTTCAATCGAGGAGTACAGGCTAGATGAGGTAATCAGCTGGTGACATGAACTCTGGTAAATTTAGTGAGTGAACTACAGGCTCTACTACAGTTTTTAACTAAATACAACAATGGAGAGGACATAATTTTGTTACAATAGGATTAAACAAACAACAAGCCATGCCTTTGTTCCATTATCTGTTGTGCTAGTCATGCAACTGATAGAATTTACTAGCGGATTACATGTAAGCACTTGCAACTGGACTATCAGTACATTAGTAGTAGTACGTTATAACTACGCATATAAATAGATTAGTAGTCTATTAGTTTACTGAAAAATAGCAGTGTAAGTTAATTACCTTGCCATAACAAATGCAGTGATAACCATCTATATCAAGCTACATCTACGAGTTGAGTAGTAAAAAAACCATCATTTTCAAGTGGATGAATCCAACAACCCTAAAACAGAGATTATTACATTATTACATTACATTTTGTGATGCTTGCTTATGCTCAAACTGACTGTGAAATTTCTTTCTAACAGCTTACCATGTTTTATAGCTTGATCTCAACTTCACCAAACACTATTCAGTTTATAAATAAGCGAAGCCAGATCACCATTTGCTACTGACTGTTGGATGAAATGATGCATATTTCAAAGTTTTATTCCTCCCCGCTACAAAATGAATCATAAACTGTAAAATACTCAAAGTGTTTATGCTTTTATTAAATCTACCAGCTCTGTGCCAGGCTCTGGTGGATTCACTTTCAAAATCAAGGTCTTTGAAGTTACATGGATATTTTTTACTCAGCAAAACTGTGACATTTCAAAGCTAAAATCACGGTCAAAGTCCTATTTTAATTGAAAAATTAGAAGGGTTTCAAAGTCATTAACTCAACTGAAACACACAGTACTGCATTTGCACAAACAGACAAACATGCAAGTGTTTAGTATAGATCACATATTATGCACTTGAGATAACGAGTTACAGGATGCTTTCTATCAAAGAAATCGGTAGCTTTTAAAAACCAGAGTCTAGTCACCTGTTGTTTGTGTAGCGTCTTTCACAGATAACTGCAAACTTCCTCTCAGTGTCAGTGAGATTCATGATTTGCTTTGGCCAAAGGTTTACACTCATGAGCAGTTTTGTACTTTCGTTCTGAAATACAACCTTGAATATAGAGCTACCATAAATTCTGACATGATGCAACATAACCTGGAAATTTCATTACCAACAAAGAAGATAAGATCACTTACCTTACAGTAGGTTTCTCTCAGGTCGTGTTTACTTGTGACCAAAGTCACGAACGCTACTTACTTTACTGACATGTTGACAACTGCGAATTTGAACAAGTTCCGGCGTAGCAACAGACAAAAAAGTAGCATGCAAATTGATTACGCGTACACATCACACAAACCTTTCTAATAAACTCTTCTAGCTCCTGACTTACTGCCATCAACGCTGTCCTTGTCAAACCTTCAAATTGAAAACAAGTTTCACTCAATAAGCACATTCAGCCACAAAACAAACAAAGAAGGTTTACTGGCAATTAACCATTTAAATCATGTGATTGTTGCCATGGCGAAGTGCCAAAATATAAGCCCAATCACAAAAGTTATTACAGTCAGCCCCTTAAACCAATTCCAATGAATCACAAGGAATTGATATGTATATTTACTAATGCACAGTAGTTGTAAATATTTAAATTTTACTGTGAAAACTAAATCAATCAAAACTGTGGTTGAATATATTTAGTACAGCCAGTGACAGTGCTCTCGTTGCTTTGAATGAATCCTTGTCACAATAATAAATTCTCATGAATTAAGATGTAAATCCTTGTTTACGTGAGTGATCAGTGTAGCAAAAGTGTCCCTTGAAGCCAGAGCGCATGCTGTTTGCATAGGCTTGCATGAAAACAGTCTCTCTTTTGTATAAATAATAATGGGCCTCCATGTTTTAATAAGGACATGAAACAATTGCTATCGTAGCAAATTGCCTAAGGCTTCGCTTCAGACCAGCAAGAAAGTGGCCTAAGTTTTATTCCATACTAATGCCATCAAACTGCCCAGCTGAGTCAGACACGGGCCAAGTATTTTACATTCGTACAAAGTTAACTTTGCCTAACCCATGATATAATACCGTACGAGGCAGATTTGAATGCAGAAACAGTCTTAGAGAGCTATAGTTGTGCAATGAATGCCACGTGGAGGATTTAAACACTTGGATGATGCTATTTACTAGTTTTACTGACAAGTTTATGAAACCTTCTATGCTAAGCACACAGCTTGTTCAATAAGCAAAATAACAGAGCTTATTATTTGCAGTCATAGAATTATCTCCCCTCATAGAGCGCTAACTTTACGACAAATATAACATGATTGGATGGTGACAGAGGATAGGCATTTTGTATATAACTTATATAGTACACAGTATGTAATAAAATTGCGGCATAAAATGGATATGCCCATCTGCCTCAACAGATACGCCATTTTTTCAAGTCCCAAATCATCAAATATTCCCAGCTGGTTAGTGATCTAGGAGGGGAGAAAATTCAATGGTTGCAATGCTGTTTTAGGGGCTACAAAATTGTAAGGTGTCGTGTGACCCTGCTTGCAAATAATTTGATGTGTGTACTTGCTCGTTTAGGATCAGAGAAGCAAGTTGAACATCTGCGATGGGTCAAGGTTTGACACCTTTGACAAGCCATCAACGAGCTGTTTTAGCCATTTTGTGTTTGATAAGGATGCCAATTTGTGATAGTTTAACGTATGCTTGCATGTAATAGCATTTTTCTGGATTTATGGCATCGTTAAAAACGCTCATGTAGATCTGTAGATAAATAGGGGGATGCTTGTTGTTATATAAAAAATAAAGTTATAAAAAGCCGGAAATAGTATGTAGAAACTCTTTATATAGCTACAAACGAGAAAGAAATGAAAAAAGGTCATAGCAGCTGGCAAGAAGTTTGAAACATGTTAGGGTAACCTGAAGTTAAAGGCGTTATTAAAGATACAATTAGAACTGGAGTTATCTTCCCTTCTAAGATGATAAATAACTGTAGTTTTCTACACCCTTTTAGAAGCTAGTAATCGTTTGATTCCTTTAAATAAACCACATTATTCACTGTCAAAAGTCGGCAATCAAATCCATCAGTTTTCATACAATTTCAAAATACTAATTATGCAGTTGTGCATATATAATGAGCACAGGCTGATATTATAAATTCATCGTTTGTTCTGCTACGTTATGTGTATTTACCTGGTAATTCAGTTCTTGTAATATTTGAGAACTCAGGTAACTCCAATGCTTGTTGAACCATAATTTTTTTTAAATATGCTGCAACTTGAATGCAAGTCTTTGTGTAATATGCGACCTTCAACTGTCTAGCTTTTAGGTCTTTATAAACCACATACCCGTATGATAGGTGGAAATCTGTGTTTCATTCTGCATCATGAATGGATAGAGCCCGACCCATGCAATAAATGTTAGTAACATCAGCATCTCTAAATAGTTTATACTTTTTTATTGCTAATATCACAGATGCTCACAAAAAGGAAGTCCAAATCTCGCAGGCCAAAACTACTGAGCTGTCAATTACAGGCTGAGCACTTAAAACTGCGTCAATACTGTGATTAGAAAATTTCCAAGCCATGTTTAATAGATGTCTATATGCATTTCATCTCATCCTGTAATTGGTTGAAACATTGGATACAGTTTTAAGGTCAATCAGGATGAACGTTGTGGAGTAAGTTGGTACCCAACTAACCCAGTCTATACCCTTGTCTACACCGTTGCCACTCTCTATCTCTCCCTCTCACATCCTCACCCCAGCAGAAATGACACAGCCAGTCTTTTACTCCCTTCTATGATTGCCCAAGTCACATATCTTCAGCAAACAATGCCCTACATCACATCCCTAGGTCTCTTGTACCCTAGTTCATTGAAACCTACACAGTCTATACTCCCACCCTTTCTCCTTTGGCTCCCTAAATTAACCACTCCCCCTTAGTCTTAAGAGAAATCTTCTTATCACTTGTTAGGCATGGTAGGAGTTGTTATCAATTTTACCTGAGTTGTCTCTCCTCGGGGACACAACTCTCCAGAAGTAGATGGCTACCCAGCATCGCAACCCAACTACCCAGTACAGTTGTACCCAGAAACTAAATATAGAATATCCTCACAAGCCAGCCCATTGGAGCAATAGATAGAGACAATACGACCAGCCGGCCAATTGAAGAGCCAATAAAATGGCAGTATTTCAACTACTGCTCAACTATATTAGTAGGAGACTAGTGGTCATTAGAGTCAGTAGTTAGACTGCCTTGCTACCAAAAAATGTCTTATACTTTTGTACTGTTATTCTATGAAAGTTTTCTATATATACATATGCTACCATTGTCCCTTGGTTGGTGACATCTGGAGGTTAGTTGCTAGGTTGAGCTCAGGTCAAGTAAAGGTCAAGGTCGAGCCTTGGTCAACCCGAGGTAGTGTCAAAGATCGAGTCCGGCCTGAGTCCAAGTCGAGTCTAGACGGAAGATGTTAAAACATGTCTATTACACAGACAAACATAGCTACAGTGTCAGGTTTGATATCTCAAGGCCCGTCAACTGTACAGTACACCAATTCCTAGCCCTAATAAAGTACACAAAAAGTAGTGTGCTAAAACCTTTACAATAATTTCGATAAACATAGGAAAAAACACACACTCGACTGGAGTCCAAACCCAATACCTTGCTGCAACACCGCTTTGCTCAGTGGTCAGAAAACCGAGTATTTACACCAACTGGGCATCTATTTATGAAAGGTGATGGATGAAAACATAACAAGGAAAAAAATATGATCTTCATCTCATCTTTCTCGTACTACCAGCTGAAAATCTTGATAATGCATCTCGACAGCTGTTTTTTTTTATTTATGGTTTTTAAAAAAGCATGGAAAATATAACTAACCGCGCAATAAAATCTAAAATATATCACTCAATGCTAAAATATGTTCAAGTGCTTGCCATCACAAGTATTTCACACACATGGTTACACGCAGGTCATGAAACTCATATCATCACTTTAGAAGCTCAGAAAAATGTTGTACTAATGTTTCAATAAGGTGTTACTATAAAAATGCAGTCACAACTTGATTACCATGGAGAATAAAATGAAGATAACATATAATCAGTTATGCCTTTTTTGTCTCTGTCTTTATTGCAGATCAAAGTCAATTTCTCCAGCAGGGATATCTCTAAAAAAACAAAGGAATTTGTCATAACTCTTAGCTCATTGCTAAGTTATTGTCTAAACTACGGATTTAACAAAAATAAGAAACAGTTCAGCGAGATCCCATTTATTGAAATATTGGTTAACTATACTCACACTTCACTCCAGTCTCTTTCAGATGCTGCTGATACAGGCCGGCTGGAGTCATCAGTAGCTTGGATAGGAATGAAACCATACGGGTCAGCAGGCAGTTGCTCTAAGACAGCCGGTGCAGGAGGAGGAGCTGGCCCATGAGATCTCTGTGGTTTTGGTCGGTCAACCTGACCTCTACTTTCATCGTGTTGCGCTTTTCCTTTAAGTGCAGAGGCTGCATGTTGATTTTGGCTACCACTAACAGAAGCCGATGCCCCGAGAGAGCTCAATGACAATGATTCAGATAAATACGGAGCTTTGCTGGTACTTGGCGGGTTGTCATCAAGGCTTCCAAGCGGTTGAATGGAATGTGCAGGCAATTGTCGAAATGCAGAGTAACGGAAACTTGAGTGCCTGTGGTCTCCTTGGCTATTTGCGAGGAAATTTAATTCCAATGATGGAATCAGATAGGTGACCACACTAATAGTGCTTAAGGATTCTCCTTCCATAATTTCAAAGTTTGACGTAACAGCTTCTGGCAGCACATCTTCTGATTCTCCATCTGGACCAACAAGCGATTCACCTGTGTCAACTTCTGAGATTGCCGATTCAGGCCTACTGCAATCATCAACTGCTGGAACGGGAACAGAAAAGATGGGAACATCTAGAACAGCAAACGATTCATCTGAGTCAACTTGTGATATTGTTGATTCAGGTCTACTGCACTCATCAAACGCCGAAATGGGAACAGAACCGATAGAAATATCTGGAACAGAAAACGACTCATCTGAGTTGACTTCTGATACTGCCAATTCAGGCCTACTGAAAATGTCAGCAGGTTGTACGGGGGCAGAACCAATGAGATTAGCTGGACCAACAAGTGATTCATCTGTGTCAACTTCAGAGATTGCCAATTCAGGCCTACTGAAAATGTCAGCAGGTTGTACGGGGGTAGAACCAATGAGATTAGCTGGACCAACAAGCGATTCATCTGTGTCAACTTCTGAGATTGCCGATTCAGGCCTACTGCAATCATCAACTGCTGGAACGGGAACAGAAAAGATGGGAACATCTACAACAGCAAACGATTCATCTGAGTCAACTTCTGATACTATTGATTCAGGTCTACTGCACCTATCAAATGCTGAAATGGGGGCAAAACCGTTAGAAATATCTAGAGCAGCAAATGATTCATCTGAGTCAACTCCTGATACTATTGATTCAGGTCTAATGCACTTATCAAATGCTGAAATGGGGGCAAAACCGATAGAAATATCTAGAACAGCAAACGATTCATCTGAGTCAACTTCTGATACTATTGATTCAGGTCTACTGCACCTATCAAATGCTGAAATGGGGGCAAAACCGATAGAAATATCTAGAACAGCAAACGACTCATCTGAGTCAACTTCTGATACTATTGATTCAGGTCTACTGCACCTATCAAATGCTGAAATGGGGGCAAAACCGATAGAAATATCTAGAACAGCAAACGACTCATCTGAGTCAACTTGTGATACTATTGATTCAGGTCTACTGCACCTATCAAATGCTGAAATGGGGGCAAAACCGATAGAAATATCTAGAACAGCAAACGATTCATCTGATTCAACTTCTGATACTATTGATTCAGGTCTACTGCACCTATCAAATGCTGAAATGGGGGCAAAACCGATAGAAATATCTAGAACAGCAAACGATTCATCTGAGTCACCTTCTGATACTATTGATTCAGGTCTACTGCACCTATCAAATGCTGAAATGGGGGCAAAACCGATAGAAATATCTAGAACAGCAAACGATTCATCTGAGTCAACTTCTGATACTATTGATTCAGGTCTACTGCACCTATCAAATGCTGAAATGGGGGCAAAACCGATAGAAATATCTAGAACAGCAAATGATTCATCTGAGTCAACTTCTGATACTATTGATTCAGGTCTACTGCACCTATCAAATGCTGAAATAGGGGCAAAACCGATAGAAATATCTAGAACAGCAAATGATTCATCTGAGTCAACTTCTGATACTATTGATTCAGGTCTACTGCACCTATCAAATGCTGAAATGGGGGCAAAACCGATAGAAATATCTAGAACAGCAAATGATTCATCTGAGTCAACTTCTGATGCTATTGATTCAGGTCTACTGCACCTATCAAATGCTGAAATGGGGGCAAAACCGATAGAAA
Source organism: Cryptosula pallasiana (assembly GCA_945261195.1). NCBI lineage: Eukaryota > Metazoa > Bryozoa > Gymnolaemata > Cheilostomatida > Cryptosulidae > Cryptosula > Cryptosula pallasiana. The sequence goes on along the minus strand of OX183131.1, from coordinate 41,946,927 downwards.
TATCTAGAACAGCAAATGATTCATCTGAGTCAACTTCTGATACTATTGATTCAGGTCTACTGCACCTATCAAATGCTGAAATGGGGGCAAAACCGATAGAAATGGCTAGAACAGCAAACGATTCATCTGAGTCAACTTCTGATACTATTGATTCAGGTCTACTGCACCTATCAAATGCTGAAATGGGGGCAAAACCGATAGAAATATCTAGAACAGCAAACGATTCATCTGATTCAACTTCTGATACTATTGATTCAGGTCTACTGCACCTATCAAATGCTGAAATGGGGGCAAAACCGATAGAAATGGCTAGAACAGCAAACGATTCATCTGAGTCAACTTCTGATACTATTGATTCAGGTCTACTGCACCTATCAAATGCTGAAATGGGGGCAAAACCGATAGAAATATCTAGAACAGCAAACGATTCATCTGAGTCAACTTGTGATACTATTGATTCAGGTCTACTGCACCTATCAAATGCTGAAATGGGGGCAAAACCGATAGAAATATCTAGAACAGCAAATGATTCATCTGAGTCAACTTCTGATACTATTGATTCAGGTCTACTGCACCTATCAAATGCTAAAATGGGGGCAAAACCGATAGAAATATCTAGAACAGCAAACGATTCATCTGAGTCAACTTCTGATACTATTGATTCAGGTCTACTGCACCTATCAAATGCTGAAATGGGGGCAAAACCGATAGAAATATCTAGAACAGCAAACGATTCATCTGAGTCAACTTCTGATGCTATTGATTCAGATCTACTGCACCTATCAAATGCTGAAATGGCGGCAAAACCGATAGAAATATCTAGAACAGCAAACGATTCATCTGAGTAAACTTCTGATACTATTGATTCAGGTCTACTGCACCTATCAAATGCTGAAATGGGGGCAAAACCGATAGAAATATCTAGAACAGCAAACGATTCATCTGATTCAACTTCTGATACTATTGATTCAGGTCTACTGCACCTATCAAATGCTAAAATGGGGGCAAAACCGATAGAAATATCTAGAACAGCAAACGATTCATCTGAGTCATTTTCTGATACTATTGATTCAGGTCTACTGCACCTATCAAATGCTGAAATGGGGGCAAAACCGATAGAAATATCTAGAACAGCAAATGATTCATCTGAGTCAACTTCTGATACTATTGATTCAGGTCTACTGCACCTATCAAATGCTGAAATGGGGGCAAAACCGATAGAAATATCTAGAACAGCAAATGATTCATCTGAGTCAACTTCTGATACTATTGATTCAGGTCTACTGCACCTATCAAATGCTGAAATGGGGGCAAAACCGATAGAAATATCTAGAACAGCAAATGATTCATCTGAGTCAACTTCTGATACTATTGATTCAGGTCTACTGCACCTATCAAATGCTAAAATGGGGGCAAAACCGATAGAAATATCTGGAACAGCAAATGATTCATCTGAGTCAACTTCTGATACATTTCTCATAGAAATTGCTTCCATCTTGTAGCCTACAAGCAATAAAGATAATTTAGTTGCCTAAATAGGTTATTGTGCATGTAAATGACTGATAAGAATAAAATATCATAAACAGTAAATATAAGTAGATTAGCTACAGCAAAAAACACCAATAAGTTAATATAACCAACTTTGAAGTTTTTAACAGTTCTCCACCTACTTTATAAGACACACAATACTAGATCTGATTCAGTAAGATAGCTCAGTAGGTAAACCTACTATTTATTAATGTCTTCTACTAATATTCCTGGTTTAGGTCGATATAAGTTCTTATTATACAGTTATCATATAATTATTATATAATTATTATATAATTATCATATAATTATTACATAATTAAATAATATAATTATATAGTTGAACATCAGCTAACTAACAAACTGGCAGTCAAAGATTCACAATGAAATAAATCCATGCGTGCAAATAAATATTTTTATGTGCATCAAATAATTTACAAGCAAGCTTCACGGTAAACAACCTTTCATTTCTTACTCATTAAAATTGTTTGTCAGAGACACTACCAATACACAAGATCGTGAGGGTAAGTTGCACAATAGGGTAATAATAATAATAATTAATATGAGGCCAGCAGTGTTAGAACAAGCCAAAATAATTTTAATAATAATAGTAATAATAATAATACTGATGATGATGATGATGATGATGATAATGATGATGATGATGATGATGATGATGATGATGATGATGATGATGATGATGATGATGATGATGATGATGATGATGATGATGATGATGATGATGATGATGATGATGATGATGATGATGATGATGAGGAGGAGGAGGAGGAGGAGGAGGAGGATGATGATCATGATGATGATGATGATGATGATAATAACAATAATAATAATAATTTTTAAGTCTTATGATTGATAGGTACAATTCTATAGTACACAGAAGTGTTGACAATTGAAGCGCAAACAGCGTTAAGCATTGTTAGCTAACAAGTAGTTGGATCAACATACTTTTTTACTAGCACAAAAGCCAATTGTTTGCTTATTCCAAAGACTTTTGATCAGAGTAATACTTGAATGACAGTTTTACACAATGATCTTTCCTATTGTCAAATGAAAAGGCTGTAAGTTTATCGTAGAATAAGTTACAATGCCATGCAGAGTGGGCGGCTCCGATCGAATGCGTATTATCACGCATTAACAAATTGATGTGTTCATTTGTAACTTTTTTCCTTTTAGCAAAGAATAAAATATCATAGATCAAAAAAAATTTTGATTTCATTCATGAACCAATAAAATAGTCAAATTTTAAAGCAGCTCAAGATTAAAGTTTATAAAGGCTATAATTAGAAAAGGACAACTCCAAAAGATTTTACAGCCTAATTGAAATTGATTGTAGCTAAACTAGCTTCTATGTAAGTCAGTCATTCGCTCATTTACAATATCACGACATTGCTCTGCTTACTAAAAATCATCCTGACAACTATAATACACATTTTAGCAGCTCCCAAAGTGTGATTGATTTCTCAGCTTACTAAAAATCATCCTGACAATTCAATTATAACACACATTTTAGCAGCTCCCAAAGTGTGGTTGATTTCTCAGCTTACTAAAAATCATCCTGACAATTCAATTATAATACACATTTTAGCAGCTCTCAAAGTGTGGTTGATTTCTCAGCTTACTGAAAATCATCCTGACGACTATAACACACATTTTAGCAGCTCACAAAGTTTGATAGATTTTGGAATAAAGCACTTGTAAAAACAAAATTTTCTTGCATAGCTTTAGAGGTGCCAATAAAGACATGAGTAAAAGTCTAAAACTCCCACACTAGTACAGAACATAATGCAGAACCAGCATAGAAATCTAAAGGGCCAGTAATGACATATGTTGTGCCGGTAGACACCCTACAGGGCTGGTACAAGATGGCCACCTTTGACGAAGATCCGACAAATAACCAAGGATGTTCAGCAAGCTGTATCAATGAGTTGCCTACATAGAGCTACTCGACACTGTCGACCAAAGGCTGGATGGAGGACTCTCAGAAAATTAATTGGAGCCAGTTATTGGACACCAGCTCATGAATCTCTCTCATAGCCACTAGGCACCTTTTTTGTTTAACTTTATTTATTTTTATTTCTTTGGTTGCTATATTATAGCTTTAGTTATGCCTTACTTTCCATACACATGATTCCCTGTGATAGTTAATAGGTCAATTGTTTTCTGACTTTCAGCCTATATAAAAATTGAACTTTTCATTACTCTTTGCATTCATTCATTTGGTGCACCGTCTTGTGCATTTGCCACTCTCGACACAATTGTCTCCGTAGAACTGAATTTTGAGTCAAATAGATGTGATTAATCAACTAGCACTCCGCCTAAATTATTGGATCCGAGGGCTCAGTATACCGTGATCCTTGGTAATAACTTGAAAAGTTCTCACTGTCGATACTACGCAGTGACCCCTCTGAAAAGACGTAGAATGCTTGAGAATACTGATACTTTGTGGAAACCAGACCAAAGTGTAATATGATAAATAGCTATAATATTTGTAAAGAATTTTTATAATAATAAATAATCCGAAAGTTTTTGTTAATATGATAAGTATTCATTTTCAAAAATCATCAATACTTGAATCATCAAGAAAAACTATCACTAAGGCTAGTGCTTGAACTACCAATAGTATGATGCACTATCCATAATCATTTTGCGAGTTATTGATGTTTTGAAACGATCAAATAACGAGGGTGACACAGAATGTAAAGAAAACATATAATTTCAAAGCACAAATGCTGAATTATGAATCCAATTACGGCTGTGGAAAGTAGTTAATTTTGGTTTAAACATTTCTTTTAATTTCCTCAACTAATCAAATTGATTTTGATTTTGTAATTTTTACGATATAATCAAAGGTATTGTGTAATGACCATAATTGAACATAACAAACCACAAGTATTTATTTTAAAAGCCTGGGACATGACCTTTGAAAAATAATTAAAACAATGCAGCAAAATGTGGTTACTAACATGAAAAATAAAGACTTCTCGTTGATACTGTTTTTTGAACAAAAAATGTTTTCAATTATTCAGTTCTTTTCATGACCATGGTTTAAAATCACAGCTCTTCATTCACTCTATTTTTTCAAGCCAATTGCAGTTATGTGGTGACCAGTCTTGCACACCCACTGCATTTATGATGCAATAATGGCACCATATTGGAGTTAGTCTGAGAGGCCACCAGAGCCATGAGTTAAACCGTATGAACTCTTATGTGATCAGAACGTGAAGGTACAGAGGCTCTGGTTGGTTTTATCCATAAAAACACACTGATATTGGATATCCACAACAGATGACGCACCAAGACCATGTGCTTGTCGTGACAAACATTAATCTAGCTTGATTCATTGGTCAGGTGATATGTTGTAGGGCATATCACCTGTAGGCATTGCATGCTCATTGGATGTTACCACATATAGATTAGTATTTCCTTTGCTAGGCCTATAAGAGGCTCAACTTGTATGACTGTTTGCCGAAATTACTGGAAGAGCTAAAAGTACTGTTTTTCAATATTTTGTTGCGCAGCAAAGAGTTTTGTTGCAATGCTTTATGCGTCAGGGTTTGTAGCCACTAACAGATTTTTCAAGTTGTTTTAACTCATCTTACATTACACTCAGCAATCCTTAATAAGCCAGCTGGACGACAACCAAATTATTGACTAACAGAGTTTTTCAATCGAGGAGTACAGGTTAGATGAGGTAATCAGCTGGTGACATGAACTCTGGTAAGTTTAGTGAGTGAACTACAGGCTCTACTACAGTTTTTAACTAAATACAACAATGGAGAGGAAGTAATTTTGTTACAATAGGATTATACAAGCAACAAGCCATGCCTTTGTTCCATTATCTGTTGTGCTAGTCATGCAACTGATAGAACTTACTAGCGGATTACATGTAAGCACTTGCAACTGGACTATCAGTACATTAGTAGTAGTACGTTATAACTATGCATATAAATAGATTACTAGTCTATTAGTTTACTGAAAAATAGCAGTGTAAGTTAATTACCTTGCCATAACAAATGCAGTGATAACCATCTATATCAAGCTACATCTACGAGTTGAGTAGTAAAAAAACCATCATTTTCAAGTGGATGAATTCAACAACCCTAAAACAGAGATTATTACATTATTACATTAAATTTTGTGATGCTTACTTATGCTTAAACTGACAGTAAAATTGCTTTCTAACGGCTTACCATGTTTTACAGCTTGGTCTCAACTTCACCAAACACTATTCAGTTTATAAATAAACGAAGCCAGATCACCATTTGCTACTGACTGTTGGATGAAATGATGCATATTTCAAAGTTTTATTCCTCCCCGCTACAAAATGAATCATAAACTGTAAAATACTCAAAATGTTTATGCTTTTATTAAATCTACCAGCACTGTGCCAGGCTCTCGTGGATTCACTTTCAAAATCAAGGTCTTTGAAGTTACATGGATTTTTTTTACTCAGCAAAACTGTGACATTTCAAAGCTAAACTCACAGTCAAAGTCCTATTTTAATTGAAAAATTAGAAGGGTTTCAAAGTCATTAACTTAGCTGAAGGACACAGTACTGCATTTGCACAAACAGACAAACATGCAAGTGTTTAGTATAGATCACATATTATGCACTTGAGATAACGAGTTACAGGATGCCTTCCATCAAAGAAAATGGTAGCTTTTGAAAACCAGAGTCTAGTCACCTGTTGTTTGTGTAGCGTCTTTCACAGATAACTGCGAACTTCCTCTCAATGTCAGTAAGATTCATGATCTGCTTTGGCCAAAGGTTTACACTCATGAGCAGTTTTGTACTTTCGTTCTGAAATACAACCTTGAATATAGAGCTACCATAACTTCTGACCTGATGCCACATAACCTGGAAATTTCATTACCAACAAAGAAGATAAGATCAGTTACCTTACAGTAGGTTGCTCTCAGGTCGTGTTTACTTGTGACCAAAGTCATAAAGGCTACTTACTTTACTGACATGTTGACAACTGGGAATTTGAACAAGTTCCGGCGTAGCAACAGACAAAAAAGTAGCATGCAAATTGATTACGCGTACACATCACACAAACCTTTCTAATAAACTCTTCTTGCTCCTGACTTACTGCCATCAACGCTGTCCTTGTCAAACCTTCAAATTGAAAACAAGTTTCACTCAATAAGCACATTCAGCCACAAAACAAACAAAGATGGTTTACTGGCAATTAACCATTCAAATCATGTGATTGTTGCCATGGCGAAGTGCCAAAATATAAGCCCAATCACAAAAGTTATTACAGTCAGCCCCTTAAACCAATTCCAATGAATCACAAGGAATTGATATGTATATTTACTAGTGCACAGTAGTTGTAAATATTTAAATTTTACTGTGAAAACTAAATCAATCAAAACTGTGGTTGAATATATTTAGTACAGCCAGTGACAGTGCTCTCGTTGCTTTGAATGAATCCTTGTCACAATAATAAATTCTCATGAATTAAGATGTAAATCCTTGTTTACGTGAGTGATCAGTGTAGCAAAAGTGTCCAGAAGCCAGAGCGCATGCTGTTTGCATAGGCTTGCATGAAAACAGTCTCTCTTTTGTATAAATAATAATGGGCCTCCATGTTTTAATAAGGACATGAAACAATTGCTATCGTAGCAAATTGCCTAAGGCTTCGCTTCAGACCAGCAAGAAAGTGGCCTAAGTTTTATTCCATACTAATGCCATCAAACTGCCCAGCTGAGTCAGACACGGGCCAAGTATTTTACATTCGTACAAAGTTAACTTTGCCTAACCCATGATATAATACCGTACGAGGCAGATTTGAATGCAGAAACAGTCTTAGAGAGCTATAGTTGTGCAATGAATGCCACGTGGAGGATTTAAACACTTGGATGATGCTATTTACTAGCTTTACTGACAAGTTTATGAAACCTTCTATGCTAAGCACACAGCTTGTTCAATAAGCAAAATAACAGAGCTTATTATTTGCAGTCATAGAATTATCTCCCCTCCTAGAGCGCTAACTTTACGGCAAATATAACATGATTGGATGGTGACAGAGGATAGGCATTTTGTATATAACTTATATAGTACACAGTATGTAATAAAATTGCGGCATAAAATGGATATGCCCATCTGCCTCAACAGATACGCCATTTTTTCAAGTCCCAAATCATCAAATATTCCCAACTGGTTAGTGATCTAGGAGGGGAGAAAATTCAATGGTTGCAATGCTGTTTTAGGGGCTACAAAATTGTAAGGTGTCATGTGACCCTGCTTGCAAATAATTTGATGTGTGTACTTGCTCGTTTAGGATCAGAGAAGCAAGTTTAGCATCTGCAATTAGTCAAAGTTTGGCACCTTCGACAAGCCGTCAGCGAGCTGTTTAAATAATTTTGTGTTTGATAAGGAAGCCATTTTGTGACAGTTTAATGTATGCTTGCATGTAACAGAATTTTTCTGGATTTATGGCATCGTTAAAAACGCTCATGTAGATCTGTAGATAAATAGGGGGATGTTTGTTGTTATATAGAAAATTAAGCTATATAAAGCCGGAAATAATATGTAGAAACTTTTTATATAGCTACAAACGAGAAAGAAATGAAAAAAGGTCATAGCAGCTGACAAGAAGTTTGAAACATGTTAGGGTAACCTGAAGTTAAAGGTGTTATTAAAGATACAATTAGAACTGGAGTTATCTTCCCTTCTAAGATGATAAATAACTGTAGTTTTCTACACCCTTTTAGAAGCTAGTAATCGTTTGATTCCTTTAAATAAACCACATTATTCACTGTCAAAAGTCGGCAATCAAATCCATCAGTTTTCATACAATTTCAAAATACTAATTATGCAGCTGTGCATATATAATGAGCACAGGCTGATATTATAAATTCATTGTTTGTTCTGCTACGTTATGTGTATTTACCTGGTGATTCAGTTCTTGCAATATTTGAGAACTCAGGTAACTCCAATGCTTGTTGAACCATAATTTTTTTTAAATATGCTGCAACTTGAATGCAAGTCTTTGTGCAATCTGCGACCTTCAACTGTCTAGCTTTTAGGTCTTTATAAACCACATACCCGTATGATAGGTGGAAATCTGTGTTTCATTCTGCATCATGAATGGTTAGAGTCCGACCCATGCAATAAAGGTTAGTAACATCAGCATCTCTAAATAGCTTGTACTTTTTATTGCTAATATCACAGATGCTCACAAAAAAGGAAGTCCAAATCTCGCATGCGAAAACTACTGAGCTGTCAATTACAGGCTGAGCACCTAGAACTGCGTCAATACTGTGATTAAAAAATTTCCAAGCCATGTTTGAAAGATGTATACATGCATTTCATTTCAACGTGTCATTGGTTAAAATATTGGATACAGTTTTAAGGTCAAACAGGAACGAACCTTGTGGAGGAAGTTGGTACCCAACTAGCCCAGTCTATACCCCTGTTTACACCCTTACCACTTTCTATCTCTCCCTAACACATCTCCACCATAGTATAAATGACACAGCCAGTCTTTTACTCCCTTCTATGATTGCCCAAGTCACATATCTTCAGCAAACAATGCCCTACACCACATCCCTAGGTCTCTTGTACCCTAGTTCATTGAAACCCACACAGTCTATACTCCCACCCTTTCTCCTTTGGCTCCCTAAATTAACCACTCCCCCTTAGTCTTAAGAGAAATCTCCTTATCACTTGTTAAGCATGGTTGGAATTGTTATAAATTTTACCTGAGTTGTCTCTCCTCTGGGACACAACTCTCCAGAAGTAGATGGCTACCCAGCATCGCAACCCAACTACCCAGTAGAGTTGTACCCAGAAACTAAATATAGAATATCCTCACAAGCCAACCCATTGGAGCGATAGATAGAGACAATACGACCAGCCGGCCTATTGAAGAGCCAATAAAATGGCAGTATTTCAACTACTGCTCAACTATATTAGTAGGAGACTAGTGGTCATTAGAGTCAGTAGTTAGACTGCCTTGCTACCAAAAAATGTCTTATACTTTTGTACTGTTATTCCATGAAAGTTTTCTATATATACATATGCTACCATTGTCCCTTGGTTGGTGACAGCTGGAGGTTAGTTGCTAGGTTGAGCTCAGGTAAAGTATAGGTCAAGGTCGAGCCTTGGTCAACCCGAGGTACGGTCAAGGTCGAGTACGGCCTGAGTCCAAGTCGAGTCTAGACGGAAGATGGTAAAACATGTCTATTACACAGACAAACATAGCTACAGTGTCAGGTTTGATATCTCAAGTCCCTCTACTGTACAGTATACCAATTTCTAGCCCTAATAAAGTACACAAAAAGTAAAGTATGCTAAAATCTCTACAATAATTTTGATAAACATAGGAAAAAACACACACTCGACTGGAGTCCAAACCCAATACCTTGCTGCAACACCGCTTTGCTCAGTGGTCAGAAAACTGAGTATTTACACCAACTGGGCATCTATTTATGAAAGGTGATGGATGAAAACATAACAAGAAAAAAAATACGATCTTCATCTTTCTCGTACTACCAGCTGAAAATTTTGATAATGCATCTTGACAGCTGTCTTTTTTTATTTATGGTTTTTAAAAAAGCATGGAAAATATAACTAACCGCGCAATGAAATCTAAAATATATCACTCAATGCTAAAATATGTTCAAGTGCTTGCCACCAGAAGTATTTCACACACATGGTTACACGCAGGTCATGAAACTCATATCATCACTTTAGAAGCTCAGAAAAATGTTGTACTAATGTTTCAATAAGGTATTACTATCAAAATGCAGTCACAACTTGATTACCATGGAGAATAAAATGAAGATAACATATAATCAGTTATGCCTTTTTTGTCTCTGTCTTTATTGCAGATCAAAGTCACTTTCTCCAGCAGGGATCTCTCTAAAAAAACAAAGGACTTTGTCATAACTCTTTGCTTATTGCTAAGTTATTGTCTAAACTACGAATTTAACAAAAATAATAAACAGTTCAGCGAGATCCCATTTATTGAAATATTGGTTAACTATACTCACATTTCATTCCAGTCTCTTTCAGATGCTGCTGATACAGGTCTACTGGAGTCATCAGTAGCTTGGATAGGAATGAAACCATACGGGTCAGCAGGCGGTTGCTCTAGGACAATCGGTGCAGAAGGAGGAGCTGGCCCATGCGATCTCTGTGGTTTCGGTCGGTCAACTTGACCTCTGTTTTCATCGTGTCGCCCTTCTCCCTTAAGTGCAGAGGCCGCATGTTGATTTTGGCTACCACTAACAGAAGCCGATGCCCCGAGAGAGCTCAATGATAATGATTCAGATGAATACAGAGCTGTGCTGGTACTTGGCGGGTTGTCATCAAGGCTTCCAAGCGGTTGAATAGAAGGTGCAAGCGATAGCCGAAATGCAGAGTAACGGAAACTTGAGTGCCTTTGGTCTCCTTGGCCATTTGCAAGAAAATTTAATTCCAATGATGGAATCAAATGAGTGACCTCACTAATAGTGCTTAAGGATTCTCCTTCCATAATTTCAAAGTTTGACGTAGCAGCTTCTGGCAGCACATCTTCTGATTCTCCATCTGCATTATCAGGCTCTTCACTGCATGTTGTGATTATTGGAGGAAATTCCAAGTCCAGAGAGCTGAGATTTTCGATTAAATTATCTGGAATCTCTTCTCTGGCACTTGAATTTTGAGTCAGCTGCTCTAGATCTTCACTTTCACTATGATTTGTTTTGCTCGCAACCATTGCCATTCCTATTGAAAATGCCCCTTCAGCTTGATTTCTGTCAGTGTTGTTGTCAAAACCACTTTGATTGTCACCATTACGTCTTTCATCCCCTCCTCCAAACGCTCCAACAGCATTTCCATCTCTCATTGCTCCTTCCTCACCGCCCGATTGATTGTCCCTTCTTGCTCGGTTGTTGCTTGAATCATCATCATCGCTGTGGCCTTTTCTGCCTTCAGAAGTGTCACCAGGGTCACCATTGTGACCGTGAGTTTTCACACTAACATTGCTCAAGCCTCTCAGGCAGAATGACCACGACTCTACCAATTGGAGTTGGGCTTTGGAGGGGCTGAAACTTTTCCCAATAGACTGGGTGTATTGGGAATCCATAAGAATTGGGCAAAAAACTATCACCATCCAAAGAAGAATCAAGAATCTTCTGATGATAAAATGGCTACTGAACGACTGCAAATTCGAACACTTCACGGGGTTTTCCGTCAAATGTGTGGCCTTCAGATCTCCTTGGCTGTCAATGGGTTGGGTTACTTTGTGCTCTTCTTCACTGACTCCAAAATGCTTACAAACTGCAGAACTGACTGCTGGCTCGTGGAAATCTTTCTGGCTTGTTTCATGCATGGCAACTCCCTCTTTGTCTCCACAGCACAGCCCTTCAACGCTAATTTGATTTTCATTTGTAGCCAAAATATCACCAATATTCTTTCCAAGTAACCTGCACTGATGTTGCTCTTCTTCCCAACCACTGAATAGCATGCCTTGAACAGAGGCCCTGATAATTGGAGCAGTAAAGTCTTTAGGACGAGGACTTGAAAGTTGTGTTTCATCTATCTCCTGTTGGCTTTCTTTGATCTGCAGATAGTCCTCATGAGAATATTGACTTTTCCTGCTGATGCATCCTGGTAGCATTGGCTCAACCTGGAGTAACACAAGATTATTTGCTAAACGACTTCTTTGATTTACATGTTTTTAGCAGTTCTTGTTTCATCAACAAATGTCTTAATTGCTTAGCTGACGAGCTAAATTAATAACTGATAGCCGGAAGGTTTTTAGTTACTGTACGTGGTTCATTTATTATAGTTTTTTTTACAGATAATTGATTTATTTAATTTAATACAGATTCACTTTAACTAAACTGCCATCAATCTTATTAGTTGATGTAATGTGAAGATTAATTAACATTCTACCACCAAAAAAGAAGTTTAACTTATTGTAGTATTTTATTATATCTGATCCACGAAAGCTTGAGAAAAATGGGAGAAAAATTCGTCTTAGTCATAGCCTTAGTCTCATGCTCACCGTGTTTGGCCAAGTTGTAAAGAGTTTGGTATCCATTTGTAGCAATTTGGAATCCACTGATAAACATTTTTGTGTCTTGGGTCTGATGCTCTGCAAAGGAATAGACTTGTTAGCATATCCAACACGTTTGTTATTTTTTTGTTCCAGCTCGGGCAGCAATAATAAACTTTATGCCTCCTTTGATCTACTTCAAATTATCTAGAAATATCAGCTAACTTAACGCAAGCATGTGAAAAGTTTACCAATCAATGGGAATAGCGCCAGTAAGAGTACATACGCCAAGAGTTGCTAGAGTCTTAAGGTAATTGATTCTATTGGCTAAAAATAAAAGTAGGCTGAGGGCCGTTGTAAGTTTTCCAGTAAGACTCCCCAAATAAATACTATCAAGTTAAGTGCAAGGGATATCATCTCTGAGCTCATCTGTGAAATTTATTTCTAAGATGACAGAGATAATAGTTTACATAAACTACCGTCTTTGGCATTTACGTAACAATTGTACAACCAGCGAAAACTTTCAAAGTCCGTGGTCACTGCATCTGAGGGTATTTGTGTTTCTGTTTTTTTAAAATCGCGGAATTTATTGTCAATTTTTTATTAGTTCAAATTGCTAATTTAAAACCTTCAGCAGGTCATTATTTTTAATTTCCACTATTAAAATACTATGTTTTTTTTTTCTGGATGCATTGTAAAAAGAATGAAAAAAGATATACAAACTAATCAAGTGACAAATCTGTAGCATACACTTTGTATATAATCCCATCTAGTGAAAAACTGTTTTTGGTAACTGAATCGATTGAGAAAGACCGTCACTATCACCATTCATATTGACATACTCTGAACATCTGTGGCTTGGAGCTCAATGGTTTTATGCTGGCTCTCTTCGGCCATAGAAGTATCTTAGCATTCAATCCATGAGCTTTACCCAGCTCAACTCCAGTAGCACAGCGCCAGTTGCCAATCTCACAATTACCAGCTAGAAAAATAGATATAAATATTTTTTGGGTTATTTTAAGTGTAGTTCAGATAAGAATGCCATAATTTGGCATTTGGCATAAAAATATGACATTTTTCAAACATAAATAAAAATAATTTTTTATTTCTATGCAACGCAATGAGAAAAATACAAATAAGTTTTCCAAACTTATAACAGAGCAAATGAACTTATGGGCTTTGCCAGATATGATATGGGTGAAACTAAATGCCTTGTTTAATTGTTAGTAAAGTTATTGGAAAGGGCTGCATATTCAATAAAATACAGACTAGTAAAACGAGGACAAAATCTTTCCCCGTTTGGTATACACATACCTGAAGCAGAAAATGGCCATATAGCAGCAACACTCCTGCCACCAGAAGCTCTTGGCTGCTGTAAAAATACAATAAAAGATGAAATGTCAATGATGAGACATTCTTTAAACTTTTTCTTATTCAAGTTGAGTTTTAATTTTTTTCAAAATGGTGCTAGTAACTAATATTTACTAGCATCATTGTTAAAACGGTGGTTGATGGAGTCAAATTTGTGGCAGCTTTAACTTTATAATTTGCGATCTTAGATTTATTTTGTCTTATAGAAACACGAGCCAAACGTACAACCAATTTCTGCGCTGTAGATGGAAGCAGTTCCTGCATTGCATATGCTACAGGTGACAGCCTGAAATATTTAAACATATGTTTAAATATTTAATTCGATTAAAATAAAGAGTTTTACTTTTGTTCAGTAAAAACTTCCGGCAATGCTGCTCGAGAATGTTTTGTTTTTAATACTTTGGGTTGTTAGAGATGGCGATCGAAAGGCAACAACACCTTTATTATCAAAAGCTTTCAGCTGCTGAAAAAATAAATTAAAAACTAGATACAAATGACGAGGCATTACTGTAACATTTTTTGATTAAATTAAAGAGCTTTATTTTTTTTATGTAAAAAACTTCGGCAATGCTACTCGAGAATGTTTTGTTTTTAATATTTCAGGTTGTTACCCGTAGCACAGGCAGCACACAAACCATTTCCATTTTGAGCGCAATGATTGGTTTTGTGTCTGGCTTGTATTTCTAAAAGACAAATAAATCTAATATTGCAATTCTAAAATTCAAAACTTTTACATATGTGACTTCGTAAAACCGCCATATTGTAATACAAAAGTGCCAAAATCATTCAGAACAATAAAGTCATGTTGCTACTGAGCACTACAAACATTATGATGATAGAACAGCTTACAAAATTGAAGCCATCCATAATAGGAGACTTTGCTATAGAGGGCGGAGCTAAGCCATTGATGTCAGCATTGTCATCTGGCATACAGAACCTACTTACCAATTAAATATAACTTTATTACTTTCTATTCAAACAGTTTGTTAAAGTCAAACAGGCAAGGTATGCTGCTAGAATAAAAATACAAACAACTGATTTTTAAAAACAAACATAATTGTTTGCGCTGATCAGACACAGGTGAAATGCTACCATTTACTAAGCAAGGCTCCATTTTGTCTCATTGGCGGGACCAAATACCAGAACTTATTTTAAATTAGGGTATAGAAAAACTAAATTTAAATTTTGCTAAGTGAATTCAGAGTTAATGTCTGCACCAATAAATATAAGTGGATGCCAGTCTACTTTAGACAAGATAACCGCAAAGCTTCACCAAACCACAATTATTTACGATGTCTACACCAAACTTTTCAGGTCTCAATTGCTTATTTCAAATGTCAAACAACTTTTCCAGTAATGCTTCAATGAGATTAATTCTAGCTAATTCTTATTTAGTGGAATTACAGATTACAAGATAAACAAACAAACAAATATGTATTTCGTTAACAAAACTCTCTGCTTATCCTTCCCATCCATCACTCAATGCTGTTTCTGAGATAATTAATAACTACAACCTGTCAAATCAGTTTTAATAGCAATTGTTTCGAAACCAGTGTTTTTATAATCCAAATTATTATTAATAGTTTGATACTATTATTTGTTTAAGTTAGTATCAGTTTTGCAGAAACAAGTTAGTTTTGGTAGTTAATGTATAATTGTATGATTAATATTGTTTTTATTAAATGCTATAATTTGTTTTCCCAATCAATATAATACGAAAGTCAATGTAAAATTGAAATAAGTTATTCCTGGGGTAACTATGGTAAAAAAACTCCAGCTAAAAATGGTGATCGTTCTTTTTTCAATCGCTCAGCAATGGTTACTTTTATGGCCGATTTTTTGAGTAATATATATTTCATGTAAGTTGTGTAAGCGTGAAATACTAGCCAACCTTTAATCATAGAACACCCATTAGTAATGAAAAACGTTCACATTAACACTTACCTGGTGAAAGTGACTTGAAGGCAAACAACAAACAGCAGAAGCTGTTTCTCCCACCTTTGGAGTTGTCTGCTTGCTATTGTGCTTATCTTCAGGTTTACCGCAGCAAACTGCTAAGACAAACAACATGGAGGAAATAATAAAAAACGTACCTACAGCTACTTCTATATTTTACTGATATGCTGCAAGCATGATCATTCAAAGTTGCCCCAAAATACTTTTTTGATGCATTCAACATTCTGCGATTTCCGTAGCTTTAAATTTTTGTACCAAAAACGTTTTAAACAAACCTGATAGCCAGAGTTCCTCTTTCTTGCACGTATCAGCATAAGTCACAGATGAATAAACCTAAAAACAATTGCAAAAACTCGTTGATAGAATGGCTCTTATCAGAAAAAAAACTATTGCATTGCGCTTCGTCATTACACTTTGCATGCAAAATTTAGTTCATTACTTAAAATAATTTTTTCTCTTCAAAAAAAAACTTCTGGTCCACTTTTGCTCTACAAAACAATCCAATATTTTTCTTGATTTAAAGTTTAAATGGGTAACAAATAAATAAATAACAATCAACAAATAAAAGTCAAAATTTAGCGTTGAAAACATGGCAAATGATTTTTGTGTCAAAAACTTATTCAAACTTTTTAGTTAAAACTGTTTTTTCTTCGTTTTTTTTGTCAATTGGCACTTCATTAACAGAATATTTATGCGTTACATCATTTGTGCACATCTCATTCATTCACGTACAATGTTTATGTGACTGGTTTGATGCATCTTTTGGAGTTGTGCAACCCTTATCTCCCAGGTAACAATGTCAGGTGATAAGCTTGGAGTTGTCTCTCCATCAAAAACTTCTACTATGGCAGTTATCTCCTTACAAAGCCATTCACCATAGATGGCTACTCTAGCTATATAATATATTGGGTTAGCACGCTATTACAACTAACATGATTTTTATTGTTATTATGCGTGTTGATGTGTAAAATCTTTTTTTAATTTCTTTTGAAACTTGGATGTTTTTAAGACCTGATTTTTTAAAAAAAAAATACTACAAATAAAAGGTTTTTAGCTCCAAATACCTGTAACAGTGAGACGGATGCCTTGCAATTGTGAGTGTCCTTGTGCCTCACTCAGCAACTCTGCTTGTTCTGGAGGTAATTTTGGCCTTGGCAGCAACATCTGGCTAGGCAAGTGTCCTGGACTAAGCTCTGCTGTGGTAGCTGGCAGCACTGCAAGCCTTGTGTTAGCCAAGTTTGCTGTCTTGTGAAAATCAACATATTCAAGTGCTGGCAGCATGCTTTTCATCCACAGAAGCCTTTGAGCTGGCAGGAAATGTATGCTGTGATGATGTAGCTCATTGATGCGACTCAGCTTCTACAAAAGATGTTTTGTATAATACTGCAAAGAAATTCAACAAACCAAATAGAACAATTGCAAGTACCAAATGTAAAAAATTGTCTGGTGATAAGATCACTCCGTAATATTATGAGAGCATTTGTTACGATGAACAAGCCATATAAAGTTTTTATGTAATGTTTTTTTCCTGGCTGTGTTTCCTAAAATTCACAAATTGAAGGAAGAGTGAGACTATTAAAATAAGCTATAGACGATGAAGTTTCTGATTAACAATATTGTAGATGGAATGAAAATCGAGTCAACTTTTTTGTGGTTAAAAATTTGAAAATGAAAAAAAAGATGCATTTGGGTGAAATTGTGCATAGATATTGACCAGTATCTGGAAAAGAATGTTATGAGGTAACATTTACCTGGCAAGAGGGAAATGGGTACAAACAACCTGAAGAAACTGTTTCTTCCTCCCTTGGAGTTGTCTGCTTGTCGATGTACTTGTCTTCAGCTTTACCACATGAAACTAACAAGACGCACAAGAAAATATTAAAAGCTTATACCAACTTCCATGTTTTACGGATATCCTTTAAGCATTGTGTTTCAAAGTAGCCACAAAACCATTTATTTTATGCTTTCAACATGTTGCAATCTCCGTAGCTTTAAAGTTTTGTATCAAACATCTTTTAAACAAACCTGATAGCCAGAGTTCCTCTTTTTTGCGCTTGTCAACATAAGTCACAGATGAATAAACCTAGAACAATATCGAAAAATTTGTTTTTAGAATTGCTCCTCCTAGACAACAGTTTGTTTCAACATTACCATTTGTCGTTACGCTTCTCATGCAAATGCAAAACTCATTTTAATAACTAAAAACTTTCACCTTTATAATAATTTTATTATTCCAATTTAGCTATACAAAAACTTGAAACATTTTTTTCCAATTTCTTAGTATAGTTTTGTGATACAGATTTTCGAAATTCAGCACATAAAGATCTTTTTGTCAGCTAGTTTATGGTTTAGCTTTAATATATCGAAAAATATTTTTTTTCATTATTTTTGAATTGTAAAGTGGCAACGCTTTACTTATAAGATTTTTCATGTATGATGCAATTTTTGGCAAAAAGTAGGCACCAATCATCTCATTCATGCACATACCATGTTTATTTGACTGGCTTGATGCATCTTTTGGAGTTGTGCAACCCTTATCTCCCAGGTAACAACATCATCTGGGAAGCTTGGAGTTGTCTCCTCACTAGTAACTTCTACTATGGCAGTTATCTCCTTATAGAGCCATTCACCACAGGTGGCTACTCGAGCTATGTAACATTATACAAGTAAAATGATTTATGTTAGTGCTATGTGTTTCAATTTGTAAAATTTGTGTTTTTAATGGCTTTTATCACTTTGATGCTTACATAGTCTGATTTTCATGAAAAAATATATCTAAACAAAAAGTTGTGAACTCGAATACCTGTAACAGTGAGACAGATAACGGGTGGTTGAAAATGTCCTTGTATCTCTCTCAAGAAACCTGCCTGATTCAGTTTTGGACCTGGCAGCAAGGTCTGGCTCCGCATCTGTCCCTGGCGAAGCTCTACTTTACTGACCGACAGCGTTTGATCTGTCACAGGAGCCAAATGTGTTGTCTCGTGGAAGTCAACATAGTACAACCTTTTTCCAGGAAGCAGGATTTGTGCTGGCAGCAAACCTGTGTTGTGTTGATGCTGTTCACCAATCAAAGTCACGCTCTACAAAACATGCTCTTTGTATATTACTGGACAGAATTTCAATAAACTGTATTGAAAATCTGAAAAAACCAAATGTAAAAGCTTGTCCAGTAAACGGATCATTCGGTAATGTTTTGGATAGGATTTGCGAATGACAAACAATGTACTCAAAATAAATGAGTTAGTTTTTCCCCTAACCGTGTTTCCTGGAACTTGGAAGTTGGAGAAAATGTGAGGCATTTAAAAAACTGTTAAGTTCTTATGGTTGTAATTTTTTATGAAAAGTAATGTGGATAAAACTGGAATTATGCAAAGTTTTTTTCAGAGTAAAAGAAATAGCAAATAAGAAAGTTGATGCATAGGGCCAATTTTTTCTTAACTATTGATTAAAGAACATTAAAAGTTTATGCGAAAGTCGGTGATGAGTTACAGTAGGCTTACTGTATCTGATTGCGGCAAGTTATTTTCATCCAGGTTTTGCTCTGGCTGCAAATTTTTATCATGATTATGTAACTCCTGATTATAGCAAAAGTTCTACAAAGCAAGGTTTTAATAAACCATATTATTAATCTGAAAATGCGGGTGAAAAATTTGTTCTTGACTTTAATAAATAGAGTTGGGCAAAGTGCAAAAAGTTTGGCTTCAAATTTTGTTAATCTAATATTTTTTTCCAGAACTGGGAAATTAAAAATGAGAGGTCAATCATTCTGAAAATTTTTCAATTCAGTGATTAACAAACTTTTTGAAAAATAAATGCTGTATGTATGTTTGTAGTGGATTATAAAAGTTTTTTTTTTGAAGCTCAAAAAGCTGAGCGTAATTATTTAGGCAAATGAAAGCCAGCTGGATGCATTAAGACAAATTGTACATTATCAACCAATGAATAACAGGAAAGGATGGGGCCAAATTTAGAATAAGAAATTGCGAGCTTACCAAACCCGATTGAGGCAAGCTTTTGTGAATCGGAGGTATAGAGATGTGCTCTGATTGGCCAGAAGGTATATCCTGGAGGGCAGTGGTCTGCTGTGTATCACAGTCCACATCTTCCTCATTATCTGTAAGTTCTTCCAACTCCTGATCTGAATAGTAGACATCTTCTGCTCCTTCATCTTCTTCTTTCTCCTCAATTTCCTGATCTTCTATTTCCTGATCCTCTATGTCGAGGTTTTCTATTTCTTGGGCTTCTGTTGGCAACTTCTCAACTTCTTCCTGTTCTTTATCTGATTGGTTGTCTTCTGGTGGAGCAGTCAGCATAGGCAACTCCTGTAAAAAGTCTTTCATTTATTCATTTGTACCTAATGCAAATGGCGACACTGTTAACTGTTACATAACAGCTTTAGCTATTGTTTCCACTAAAATTTTACAAAATATTGGAGATATATTAAAAATTTAAAAATTGGCCGCGAAAAAATCGATTTATTCCTCAATATATACAATCTGTGCTCAGACTTTCCAACAAGACATAAATAATGAAATAATACATTGCATAGTATCGTTACCTTCTTAAGTGATTGTGTCCGCAAAAAGCTGTCAACAACCTTCTACAACAAAAAGAATTATCAAATGTTTCAATCAAAAAAGCAAAATAGTACAATTGCTGCTGCTGTCACTAATGTGGAGCGAACTAATAAATAACACTTTTTTCCCGTTCTTCTGTATTCACCCCTGCATCCCTGACCCTTGTACACCCTGCTTACAATCTATCCTTTTCCTTTCTCAATCATTTCTCTTTGTCACACCAAAACGTAAAACTACTGTCACAAAGTATAAGCAACAGAAACCTATGAAGATTTCAGCTCTTGGAGTTGTCCCCTCATATGGTCCTCATACCAAATTATTTTGTTCCCGCCTGTGGGATGGTACCACCAAACCTACCATTACATTTACCCAAAGTCTAAAACTATGTTATCATCTTCTGTACCCTTTTGGGAGAAAAGTGAACGCGGTAAACATCATTATTAAGGCTTTCGCTTGGAATTGTCTTCCCCATGAGAAGTTGTCATTCCCCCATAGAGTTGTTATTTATCCCAATATTCATAAAAAATCACTATAAAATCTTTAGCCATGATCGTATGATCGGAAAGTTAGTATTACTGTAAGAGACTGGCCAAAAAAGAAACCAAATAACACAATGTCAACTAAATTTTAGGAGTTGTGGGCAGCCATTATAAAATGGCTGGAGGCAGCCAGACAGTATTATTGTTTAAAAATAAATCAATTTTTGAGAAGGACTTGTTACTGTTTTGCACACTAATGCTATCTAAGTCTACAAAGTTTACATTTTGTGCCTTGGTAATTTTAAAACTAATAACTTCTATCTAAACTTTAATTGAATTGAAAGATTTTTAACTACAACCTGAATGACTATTACAAATAGAAAATTGGTTGCCTACTATTAGGTTTTGGGCTTTTCAATTTCAAGACTGACACTATTCAACCTGTTAGAAAAGTCTGATATTTATTTAACAGCTGATTCAAAAATATAAGTTTATTTTTTATTTAAAAAATAACAATTTACATTCACTCACACCTTTGCTAGATGCTAACAATGACTCTGTAAAATAAACTTGCATATATTTTAGATTTGCTTTCCAATTGAGTAGCGATAGCTGATGTAATTTTAAATTCTAGTAAAATCTGTATTATAATCAGGGAATGGGTTATTGATGGACCTCATTTACAGTCATTTTGGCGGAAAGCCTGTGGTCATCTGTGTGTGCATGTTGAAAAACTTCTCAGCTATGGAAACTAGCCTATCAAGGCCTCTAAATAGCCACACAGTGGCACAAAATTAGAGATAAATTAAAAGAGCTTTTTCAGTGAACACCAGGACAAAAAAACTTTTATTTATCTCACCTGCTGTTTTGACTGCCTTGGAAAGTCTATTTGAATTATACAGAGTGCACCAATTATCTCCATCTTTAAACTGTACCTACAGCAAAATAAACATTGAATCAGTCCTACAATGCTCGATCAATCTTCAAAAAATTTCCAACAGCTTGAAATTCCTCATGTTTCAGCAGTTTAATATCGCAATAAATCAACGTTTTTGTACATTGTAAAACAAGAAGCAATGATATGATAGTTGCAGAATGTATAATCACCCTAGTTTCACCAGGTAAAACATACTGCACCAAGTGGTCTTTAAAACCACATTAAAATTAATGTTTGTAAAAGTATAAATGCGAACATATAAAAAAAAAATCGATCAGTTTTTAATAATAAATGCCATTTTTTTCAATGATTACACATAATGCCGATGAATAAAAATGTTAGCCATATTTCATTACTTGCAATCTTGTTTAAAACTTCCAGCATTGTCAAGCAATATTACTTTTTCAAACTTGTATCTGACGCATTTGTGATTGGGTATAACCCTTCAAAATGGCATCAGCTCCAAAAGAGTGGGTAGCCCTGCTGCAGATAGTTTCAGTTATTTTAACTTTTTGTAAGTTTGCATGCTGCTTAATGTAATACAGGTGATTAGAAGTACTAATGCCAAACACAGAACTTTTCTTCGAACATTATATAGAATGCTTATAACTAAAAACAACCATTGTTATATTGGTTTTTATCAATGTTGTAGTGGATTTCGTGGTCAGGCCGAAATTCCACCAACAGCGGTTATTTACCAATCAACTTCAAGAGAGGAGTATATCAAACTTCCCAACTGTAACACAGCCCAAGCCTCAGACTCAATACTCAATGCTTCAGAGTAATAACCATTTTATTATTTTACAGCGCTCAGTGCAAAATAACAGTGGCAATGTATTTTGCTAATTTGGTACAATCACATGTAGTATACTGATACAAAGTGCGATGGGTTAAGGCAAAACTCCGCATTTTATAGACAGAGGTACAGGAACTGGTTGTCCTGATTAGTTCTTTTCTCCCTGGCCCGGCATAGATTGGCTGCAGAGTGGGCAGAGTTGCTGCAGGGTCAGTAGTGATAGCTGCAAGGACGGTAGTGCTAGCTGCAGGGCCAGTAGTGATAGCTGCAGGGTCAGTAGTGATAGCTGCAGGGTCAGTAGTGATAGCTGCAGGGTCAGTAGTGATAGCTGCAGGGTCAGTAGTGATAGCTGCAAGGACGGTAGTGCTAGCTGCAGGGCCAGTAGTGATAGCTGCAGGGTCAGTAGTGATAGCTGCAGGGTCAGTAGTGATAGCTGCAGGGCCAGTAGTGATAGCTGCAGGGTCAGTAGAGATAGCTGCAGGGTCAGTAGTGATAGCTGCAGGGTCAGTAGTGGTAGCTGTAGGGTCAGTAGAGATAGCTGCAGGGTCAGTAGTGATAGCTGCAGGGTCAGTAGTGGTAGCTGCAGGGTCAGTAGTGATAGCTGCAGGGCCAGTAGTGGTAGCTGCAGGGCCGGTAGTGCTAGCTGCAGGGTCAGTAGTGGTAGCTGCAAGGTCAGTAGTGATAGCTGCAGGGCTGGTAGTGATAGCTGCAGGGCCAGGAGTGATAGCTGCAGGGTCAGTAGTGGTAGCTGCAGGGTCAGTAGTGATAGCTGCAGGGCCAGTAGTGATAGCTGCAGGGCCGGTAGTGGTAGCTGCGGGGCCAGTAATGATAGCTGCAGGGCCAGTAATGATAGCTGCAGGGTCAGTAGTGATAGCTGCAGGGCCAGTAGTGATAGCTGCAGGGCCAGTAGTGCTAGCTGCAGGGTCAGTAGTGATAGCTGCAGGGCCAGTAGTGATAGCTGCAGGGCCAGTAGTGATAGCTGCAGGGACGGTAGTGATAGCTGCAAGGCCGGTCCAGTGTCTACAGGGCCAGCAGGGCTGGTATCTGCTTCATTACAAGGATTCTGGCAGTGCCAGGCTCATGGGAGGGTTGCATGACACTCTACAGCTGTCAGAGGGACCTTAGCTCACACCTTGTGGTCATAAAAATCCACTACAGTATCCCCTTGTTTTTCATGTGCTGTATGTTGATAGTTTTTTGAGGCATTTTTATATATTGTAAGCAATATGTACCAGATTTGTACCTGTAAAGCTCTCACATTACTTTCTTTTATCATCAAACCCAAGTTCAAAACTTTATTTTTACCGCTGTTTGCTTGCTTCATTTTTTATACTTCAATAAAATTTCTCATTGATAAAGTTAGGTACTGGATGACAAAAAACTGTAGAATGTATCAGTTGTCTTCTGGATATCTATTGATGAGCTAGAAAATGGTAAAAAACATGGTGGAGGACACGGTTGACTAAATGTTTGGGCCTAAAGGACTCCACAAAATTTCATGCAGAGGTTAATAACTAGTCGCAGCACAGACGCAGTGATGAAATTCTTGCTCTATGAAAAACGAATTAATCATGCAGTGACCTACTTAAGTCGATTGCTAATTATTATTTAGCATTTGAAGCTTAAATAAAAAATAATCACACCAATAGTAGCATAAATTAATTATTTATCCTTCATTACAGTTTTAATACTCATAAACGTACAGAAAGTAATTAATTATTATTTTTCTCTCCGATCTTTTACTTACGTAGATAGGCTGAAATATTAAAATGAAACTGGCAAGCAACTCACGTGACTTAAATCATCATAAACTATCCAAGAGTTGTCGTCACAGAAACTGCATGGAAATCCCAAAACTTGTTGCTATAAATAGCATTACATTGTTCATTGGGCCTACAACAGTGCCTATAAAAGATATACTAAGTATGCTGGCTAACAAACTGCATAACTTCCCATTTGAAAAAAAGACAGCTGTTTTAAGAAAATATGCCAAAATGGAAATGTCAAAATGCAACCACAATTCAGCTGTTTCGAAAATTGACCTAAATCAAAGATTGGAGCTGATTTTAGAACAATAATTTTGAAATTTATAGGCCAAATATGCTTTAGCCGTTGGCACACATGACTGGCAAAACTGAAATCATTATTGCAAAAAAATAGATGCCTGCTAAAGCGTGCAAAAAACCCATTATGACCAGTAAGTGAGAGGCTGGCAGCAACTACTAGAATATTACAACGCTGCTGACTGAATCACAGCTAATAAACAAAAGCATTCAAAGTTAAATAAATGTATCAGATGTCGCATTATTATGTCAAAACATCTCAAACTGCATCAAAACTTTAAACAATCACACACCTGTCTTCAATCAGTGGGAGTTTTAACACTATCTATTCATAACTTAGTCAAAACACAATAATAGTATGGTGGAATAGTTGTTGTGTGATAGCTTGTGTTGAGAAAATGTAACAAAACAAGATAAACATATTTTGTTTTTTTTTGTTGAAATTTGATAACTTTCAAGAAAATATTAAATGGTTAGTTCAATTATGTAATATTTCTAACACAAAACGGAATCTCGATAACTATATTATAGTACACTTGTAACCACTTTCATTTTTTATATCCACTTATTACTTTGACACACCAATTGATCCATGCACACTCACCCTTACCTACTGACGCTTTACCAGACATCTAGTCCTTTTCAGAAAACCCTAGTGAAACCTCCACTTGGCAAAAAATAAGAGTTATCTGCTCAATGTTACACGACTCAAATATTTAACTTTTCCATCTGCTGCCAGTAAAGTACATCCCTCGCCCTCAGCAAAAACATTACATCACTATATCCACCCTTTCTTGACCTTCCGTCACTTCAAGTGCTCATCAATTACAAGAAACCAAGGCCGTAGCCTGAGAAACAAGAAGCATCTACCGAATGACTTTTTTTGCCAAACAGTTCTATCGTCCAGCCTTCATTGTGTCCAACAGGCTCCCCTGACAACATGTAGCCATTTTTACAGTAATATCTGTATTCCTGAATATTTTGTACACTTTGGAATGTCTGCCACAAATACTCTGAAAAAAAATATCCTTAATTTTTGTCTTGGAAAAGTTGTCCTCCCCAAATGGGCAGACGACTCCCACATACAGAACATTGATGAGCTGTTTATTATTTTTATCAAAATAATACCAGTAACGAGTAAATACTTTATCAATTGGTAATTTAATAGATAGGCACTTGACAAAAAAAAGATTAACATAAATGATGAATTGATAGCACATGCGGTGTGTATACCTGTACAGGAGAGAATCTGTCAAGCGTACAAAATACTGTTTGGCTGTTAGTAATTTAAAGGCCTGCAAAATGGTTCCAACTATGCTGGTCTGTTGGCCCACTTATGTTGTTACAACGCACTTGTTTGATATAGCACTTGTGTGTAGTATTGCACTTGGTTGGTTTTTGACTTTTTGATCTCTTTGCTTTTTGTATTGTTAATATAAACAAGGCCACAGAACCAACCTGAAGGATTGTTGTCATGTTTTTTTCATTTTTTTGTGAAAACTAGTCACTGTAACAGCCAAGAAAACTTGATGATTTACTAATCAAGTAGTTCTGTCACCGGTTGCCAAGAGTTGCTTTGATTGAACTAATGAATCCAGGAGAGTCTTACAGAATCTGCAAAAGCGATCCAAGAAATATTATAAAGGTTTTTTGAAAGTTTTATGATGTCTGGGAGACACAAATAGTTGGCTTGTAACTTCTCACATTGTCTCAGGTAAAGTTTGGGCTGAAAATCTTTTTGATATGAAACAAAATTAATGTAAGTTGTACCTAGAAGTGTGATTTAACTTTTTCCCTCATTGTAGTAGCTCCTAGCCAATATAACTGGCAGTTACCTCTCTGCAACAAAACAACCTCTTTTGTAATAAAATTACTTTATTACTACAGCATTATTGTATGCACAGAAGTTTCAGGGAAAACTAATGGATTGGTTTGCGAAGATAATGCAGCTATTGGAATATGATAAAAAAAAACATTACAGATCGGTTTTTCGGCTTTCCTGCATCCCCCTCTTGCCCCATGCTCACTCCTGTCCTTCATTGCCTTCCCTCCCTTTGACCTCAGAGCCCCTCCCCCTCACCCAAGTGCTCCACCTACTAAGTGACACTTTTCTTCCACTTATAGTGGACGACCTAACCATTACAGAATTATTGGATGTATGAAGTTTTACTCTTTTACATACTTCCCTCTCTTTCCCCAACCCCCCTCACCTTAGGCATTCCCCCAAAAACCCACTTCACCTTCCATTAAAGTAACCACCAGATAATGAGTCAGTTGGATCCAATATCCTTGCAAAGTTAGCCTAGAGATGTGCAAACTACAAAATGGGGGTTGTGCTCTCTCTTGGTAGTTTCAAAGGAAAACCTGAGATTCAAACTCGAATTGAAAAAATTGAATCATTTATTGGAATTTTACAATCAAATTTTACCTATGCTCAATTGAGCTCATTTGTGACCAGAAACCCAGTTTGAAGGTTATCACCATTTCCATGGAGAAGAAGATAACTCCCAAAGCACTATAGAGGCAATTTAAAATGGTAACAGAGAGCAGGAGAAACATACTTGGTAAGCTGGTAAACTGAGAAAGGCTGGTACATGTGGTCTCTATAGTTTGGGTATCGCTAGCTGTCTTTGCTGTTGGCTGCTCTGAGCTGCAAGCTGGTATTGACCCAAATATTAGAAGCCGAGTCCCAATGAAGGCTCATTGATGATAATAGAGACTAATCTGGTGCATGCTCCACTTCCTGCTCAAAACAGAAACATTATCTATTAGAAGCAGTTGAAACTAGGTTTGATTATTTTTATACCGGATATTTGAAATGAAAATAATCAATTACAATGTGAAATTTATTTTCATGCTAAGCTTCACAACTTTGATTGCAGTAAAGCTGGTACAAGTTAGTTTGTCTTGGATTTGTTGTTTTACCTATCGAAACGTTAGTGGCCACTGCGATGCAACAACACCAATCCATAGCGTGGAATTTTTCCAAGTAGCCTCAAAAGTGGCTACATCCTATTTGAACAGTATAATGCTACAAACATCACTCAGTATTACAGCGTCGCAACAATAAAGGACTAGCATTGCATTTTTTTTTTATCTACTATCGTAATACCTTTTCTTATTTTGAAATATTTTAGTATCAGATTTGTAGGAAAAGCTGATAAAAAGCTCTTTTTCACACTTATGTATACTGCTGAACTGCTGATCCACCTTGTTACAACCTCACAGCCCTGATTCATCCTATTCTAGCTCTAACTTCTTTTAACTGTTCCTTAAAAATTAGCTTCCACTTTATATGGAAAGACGTTGTCTGTTTTTGTGCCATGAATGTCAGTTCGGAGTTGCCTCCCGTACACTGCTTTTCTGTTCTGTTCTGTTCCGGTTCTGGAATTTTGTCTGAAATCCTGCGGAAAAATCTGATAATTTACTTTTTATATTTCACTCCAATAACTGCCATAGTCAGTTGAAAATTTAAAAGAAGTGAAAATTCATGCTAACTTGATTGTAAATTAAAATAATATGATATTAATCATTATTTAAATTGATTTAAGGACTTAGGTAATTCCAGGACTTCAAAACCAATAAATGTCAACGCAGCACTAGTTTACCCACAATATGTTTCCAACCCCTAGTATATCATCGTATTCCTGAGTACATCCCAATGTTTTTCATGCACCAAAATGTCACTGATTATTGGTGACCATGCTATAGATGAACTGAAGAAACTATGTGAACAGAAGTTATTCATTTATTTTCTTGCAGTATCTGCCCATTTCCACTACATAATTCTTCTAAATACTACACCAATACATTTTCTACCCATAATTCCCCAGCCACAACCTGTTATGTACATCAATATCTATAATGCAACACCCAAATATGTCTCAATTTCAAATATTGTTATAGTTTCGAGGTAATATCTATTTAACATGTCATCTTCAGGATACAAATTCCTACATGCAAAGAGGAGAAAACCATGTGACTAAGTTACTGAAGGGAGAATTAAATACCAGGAGATGTATGTGAAAGCAATGTCATTAAAAGGTTTTTCGCAAAACTCTTTATTCTAAACATGATTTTTAGAAGTTTTCTATTTTAGTATTTATGGGTGAGACCTGCATGTACATATAAAGCAATTCCAAAACATGCATTTGACTTTTGTGACTATCGTCACTGATGTTTTCTTCAGGTAATACTTTCGATAAAAAGTGGTCTCAACGATGGGATAAATCACCAAAAATATCGACAGCAACAAGCTGGCAGTTCCGCTTGGAATAAGTTCCTCTACAAGCTGATTTAGGTTAAACTTTAACAGTTTTTAATCAAAAACTTGTTTTTCTACTATTGAACTGTGTACTCCATTCACGTTTAGAAGCTGTATTGAAAATTTCTCCACTTACGTTCATTATGCTGAAAAATCATGAAAACGATGATAAACTGACATTTTTAGCAACATAGAATATATAATGAATATAACAATGTAACTAACCTCATTATTAATTGTAGGTTCACTGCCTCTCATCACTCTCAGCTTGATATCTTGAAATATCCAAAAATGGCAGTCAATCGTAGCTTGCAAAACAGGAAGTTTGATAGAAAACCATAATGTCATGATCGGTGTGCCAATGATGAATATAGGATATGAAGCTTCTATGTCAGCAATATGTTTGTTTCGCATCAAATTACCAATTTAGTGTTTTACAAAGATAGCAAACCAGAAGACTAAAAAACTCAAAAGTATTTTTGAGCAATTGATTAAATAAAACATTTCACCAAAGTCTGCCACATTTTTGAGAGAATGAAAATCTCCTAACAATGTTTCAGGATTTGTTGGATTTATTTATCGTAAATTTTAATTAATAATCAAATTAGCAATCATTGGGCTAAAATCTCTGAAGCTGAGAAAATATTAACAAAACTTATAAATAAACAAAGAAAACTTCCTTTTCCACTTTGCCTCTTCATCAAAATGGTAGCTCTTGGCCATGAACAAATTGGACACTAGAGATCAGTGTAGAATAGTTAGACCTGGTATATCCTCTTAAATTGTTGTTACTGGGTGTTTTACAGAAAATAGTTTAGTAAAATTTAAACATAGAAACGAAGAAAATTATTCTTCAATTCGCGATAAAGGGTATTTTTAATGATGTTTGCCTGTAAGGCATTCATCCGATGGCCACACGGGTTCATGTAAGCCACAAAGTGCTATTGTGATAACCTTTTTTGCTAACAAAAGAGATAAGAACAAAGAGCCTAGTAGTTTAGTAGTACTAACCCATTAGCTAAACAAATAGACGCTAGTAGACACTAGTAGATTATAGACATGTTGAACGATTAACATGAATGCTCTCCACTCAGCAGGCAGGCAGTATCTAAAATAACAAAATTAAGGTGTTTCACTGCCCTTGCATGCTTTAATTTAAAATATTGCTGTTTGGTGCTTTGCAAAAAAAATCAAGTTTTATTTTTTTCAAGGTCGCTGAAAATATCATCTGCCTTATAAGCGTAAAAACAAAAGGATTTGTCAGTGCGTCAGTTTTGTGTCAACTTGGGGTTGAATTTTTGTGTCAAATAATGGTTATGCGGTACGAAAGATTTTTTTGTTATTGCTTTAACTTACCGCATCTAAATATGATGGGCTCTTATTTCCAGTTTTTTTTTTATAAAATCTCACAGATCCCATTCTCATGGCTCAATGTCTCAACAACTTATGATGGCTTTAAGGACTCACAGTGTTTTTTTGATGTGTAAGCAACACCACTTGAAAACCTAAAATAGAATATGATTACTATGATAATAGCGATATTGAGCCCAGTAGCAATTGCTGACTTTAAAAACCAAATAAAACTAAGCGAAGTAATAAAGATTTTAAACCACAAATACTAATATTACTATATAGTCTTTGATTTGAGCTTGTACGCAGTGCTGTGAGGGCTTTTTTTTACCTCCAGTGCTTAAGAACATAAATTATCGGATTAAGTACCCTTCCGTCCATTAACTACTCAACAATGATATGACTGAAATGGTTGTTTATGTAGTATGGGTTTAATGGTAGTATATATGGATGGTATGTGAGTGTGTGTATGATTGATTGTGCAATGCAAATCAAGGTGAAAGTGGGGGTTTCTAGATGCTATTATATTTCATCAATAGAACAGATTTGACAGCAAATGCAACAACCAGTCAAGTCAGACGAAGGCCAGACAGCAACCAGATGACAGGAGGAAAGCCGATGACCAACGGAGAATATATCTACAACAACAATTATATAACTATAACAGAATGATAATTATCATTGTAATTAATAACACCAACTACTACTGTCTCATCATATCATTAATTAAATTGCTTGGCATGCAAGAGAACAAGTTAGCTGTCGTAGTTACGTTGCTGCTAGAATAATTGTACACTGTATATTAACAGAGGATAATAGTCTACCTAAGCAATTGCTATTGTTGTCAAGATACTAATTAGATGTATGTATTACTATTATTAATAAATTATTACATAATATTATTGTTATTATTATTTTACATATTAAACTACTACACATAATAATTATATTATTATCTACATTATTATTTAGTTACTAGGGATTACATAATGAGAAAGGAAAGACAAGTAATGATTAAACAAGTAAGCACCTTTTTAATAGAAAAGGAAAGCTTCAGTGCTCTCTCCTTCTCGGTTGTAGGAATGATTATACACGTCTGTATGTCACTCCTCAGGTAGATGGATAGATAGAGATTCTGGGCCTCTCTGGCAGGCCACAACCTACGTGGAGCACCTACTTCTGTGATGCAGGCAGTATGTGTAGATCTTGACTCAACAGCGTCTGTAGCATAAAAAAAAGGATGATCTTAAACGATGTGTTGTATATGTATGTACAACTTGCTAGAGCAACATAATATTCATTGGGTAATAGCTAGCAATCCAGCAAGGCTACAATTCTATTGGCTATCAATCTCCCGCCATAGCAATGACAACCTAGTGCGCGCTTCTAACTATCACTACTACAGAAGAATAGAGTTAACTATAGAATAGCCTAAGCATGGAAACACTCAAAATGTTGGCATAATCGGGAGGACAACTCCAATGAAATAAATTGCAATGAGTAATTAGAAAGCATCAAAACCGGATATATCAACAACTAAGCACTGAGGTTTCTATAAAAATTGAAAATAATTTTGCAAGGTAGCAATTTGGAATTAAAATAAAAAATATCCTGTTATTAAAGCAGCCATACACAAAAAAAAACTTATTATTTACAAGCCCATATTAGTTTTCGAACGAGGTTAATGCGGGCAGCATTCGCAACCTTTGACTTCCGCCAATGCTGCTGATTGTTTTTTTCGGGGTCAAAACGAAGCCTTGATTGTTCATCAAGATAAAAACGTTTAACTAAAAGCTCTACTTATCAAAAGCTCCAAGTGACTCTGGGTTCAGGTAACTTGAGCGACTGTTAGCTAACAAAAGGAAGGCAAACATATTATTACAGGCATTCTTTCTAGGCAAAACCCTTCTCCAATGGCTGCTTAATAAGAAACAAGTTAGAGTATAGAAAAAAGTTATTGAAACTGTTGGTTTATATGATTATTTACTTATTCTGAAAAAATAAAACAATTTTGAAAAGTCTTTGATTTTAGGTTTTTTCAGTAAGTACTTTTATGATAGTACTAGATTTTCTTTAACTTTTAACAGCTTGAAAGGGCAAAATAATTATTTATTTAGAACCGTTGGCAGAGGGAATCTCAAATAAACAGCATCGATAAATATTGTTGTTCATCTATCAATATTTCAGGTTGAAAATGATAATTCGAACAAGTGCCAGAGGTTTTCATCACAAAAGGTTGTGCACTAAGCGGTATCCAGGAGAAGCCAACGAATCAAAGGTAATTCTAAGAATGAAAAAGATGGAATGAATACTTTGGTATGAAATAAAAAGATGGAATATCTTGTTTGTAAGCTTTTCACAAAATCAGCCAAAAATTTGCAAATTCTCGATTTTCATTTAGATTGGCACATAATTACTGAAGAACATTTTTTTTCTACGTATCACATTTCTTTCAAAAGATTATGTTGCGAAACAGAACGTAAAGGTAAAGAGAAATAACTCACAAATGACAAATATTATAAAAGTTATCCATGAAAACAAAACCTAACATGTGGTGCAGTCTCCCATTATTGAGAGAACTCTACAATTAAAACATTCGTATTAAAACAGCTTCTGTTTTGTGACAATTTGGTAATAGAACCAAAATAGAGCTGCATTCTCAACTCTACTTTGTTCAATTGCTAGAATCCTTTGGCAACCAAGAGAAACATAAGCTCTAAAGGAGCGGCCACACGGAGTAATTTTCCCACGAATCGTGGGAATTTCCACGATTTAATTCGCACGAATGTGGAATTCTCACAAAATAGTGCATCGTGGTTTGTTAACGATGCACGATTCGTGTAAAGTGAAAATTTGCACGATGGTTAATTTGATTGGCTGACTGAGATTGGATTGAGGTCAAGGTCAATTTTGGGAAGAGTAGTCAGTCAGATTTGTTCGTGCCTCCACGCGTTGGCCTCTGCTAAGAGATGATGGATGATAATTGTTACTTATAAATAACGATTGTTAATAATTTATTTTAATATTTAATTATTATTAATTAATTATTATTAATTAGTTATTATTAATTTATTATTAATAATTCATTATTATTCATTAATTATTATCATTTTTTTATAATAATAACTAATAATAATAATAACAATGATTATTAACGAATGTTTAATTTTTATTCTTGAAGTAATTCTTTATTGTTATCGTGTGCATTATTATTCTTGTTTATTATTATTATTTACTACGCAGGAAACTGCTTAATAATCACAAAGCTAGGATCGGTAAAAATTACCTTGTTCAAATTGGCTGGCTACAATTTACACGCACAAAATCATTTGTACGATATTGGAAGAAGACAACCCCGTGTGGCAGGTTATTATTCGTACGAATTTTTATTTGCACGAATTTTTGGAAATTTGTACGATCGTGTGGCCCCAGCTTTAAGCTATTGACAGCACCGTCAATAATCAAAACGACCAGGAGCAGGTAGGAGAGTTAGATGATATATAAGTGAACGATAATGGTGTATTAACTGGTGAAATTAATTTCATGCTGTGTGACACAAAAATGTTTGTGGTTTGATTAACAAGAAAACTTCTATATACAGAAAATCCACTAACATTTACCATCATTTCCAACAATTCCATCAAAGTCGGAGCATGGTAACAGCATATAGACATCAAACAACTAACATCTTGATTGGTTAACTTTCTCATAGAACTTTCAAAATAGCAGAAAAATTAAAATAATAACAAAACTATACAGATTCTAATTGTTGATAATTAAATTTTAATGGTTGTTGTAAGAAAAAAATTAATTACAATTAAATATGAAAATAATTAGGTATTCAAAATAAGTGAAGAATAATGAAACCATGATGAACTGCTTTCATTAATATTAGTTAATAAGATTGTTAGTGATTACTACAGAATAATAGTTATTTCCTACAATATTACCAAATAAAATGTGGCGTCTATTTCTTCAAAGACTATTTCCATAACTTGCTCCACAAATAACTTTGGGAATGTTTAACAACGTATCTTACAATCTTAAGCCTGGTTCACATACATCGTAGATTGCTCGCAAGTGATCGCGGATCCCTCGTGCAACGGATCTGCGATGTATGTGAACCTGGATTTCCCGTGGCACCTACGCCGTCGTAGAGGCTCATAAAAATGTTCAGCTGAACAAACTTCCGTGTGACCGTCGTACGATAGAGAGTAAATTTTCTTACTTTGTTTTTCAAAAACCACATTTAGGTCAAGGTTACTCATGCAAAAATGACTGCCATCAAAAAGTTATAATAAATAATAAAATTATTATTGTTTAATTATAAATGTTGATTATTAGTTATTATTAATTTTCTGAGTGAACTATTGCGATAGTTGATTTAAATGTATAAATATAAATATTTTCTTAAAATTTTTGTATAATAGCATAACTAGCATATTATTATAAATTGAGATTCAAAATTTTATAATAAGAGATGGTAAAAAAATGATAATGCACCATTGAACAACAGTTAAAAATTTGATTAAAAAACATGGAATAACATTTAATGATAATATCAGAAAAAATGTAAAAAATTTTTTATAACTGTTAAAAATAGTAAATTATTTGTTGTAAATTGAACAACGATAATTCATTTATTATGTATATAGTCGTTGGTCAGTGACAACGTGTTTCGAGATTGTATTACCTCCCAGCCAAGAGAGTGATTATACTTCTTGTGATCTTGGGTTTGCCAAGTTTATATGAACGTGTATCGCGGATCCGTCGCACGAGGGATCCGCGATCACTTGCGAGCATCTACGATGTATGTGAACCAGGCTTTAGCTCTGATTACAACTGGTACATTCTAATAATGATATCCATTTGCAGCTGATGATGCGAAGATTTAAATATGAAATGGATCGACCTCCAAAGGGTCACATAGGTAGGCTACAAGAAGGTTCTTTTGAGATTTTAGATTGAAACTTGCTGCAAAATGTTTCAACCATAAATGCAATTACTTTTAAAAAATCAATATAATTTTATTATTCTGCTGATACATCATTTACACGAAAGCATAATTAATAATGTGATTATTATGCTGCCAAGTATTTCATGTGCTGCAGGTGAATGTGGCAACAGAAGCTTTTCTTGCCAGCGAACCGATGCCCAACTTGAAGTTGACGACGGGGTCCAGCCTTCAGAGGATGACAGCATGGACTTCGCTGAACTGACTGTATGTTAAACCAAGGAGCAATTCATGTTTCTATCAATTTTTTAATTTTACCTCATTCGAAATTGTGAAACCCTTTTTAATAAAGATAATTGGTCAAAAAAGTTTAAACAAGTAATAGTAGAGCTATAATTTTATTTGAAATGATATTGTTTGGCAACAAATGGATTTATACTTTCCAGCTTTGTCAAACCCGCTGACAATGCAAAATCAAACTAATAGCTCAAAATTCCGGAGAATCTTATATTGAAACAAACATTTCACATTATTGCTGCTAGATAGATCAGAACTCGAAATTAGAATTAAAAAAGTAAGTAAGAGAATCGGCACATTCCAGACTTCTTCAATGTAGTTTCAGTAGAAAAACTCATAATGCGCTGAAATATATTCTTTTCTATTTAAAAGGGCAGGAAGTGTTTTGCAGCATATAGGTAAATTTTAGAGTTTTGCTTTTTGGTGTTGTGATATGCTTTATTCTCATTTTGGTTTTCAAAAGGCACACACTCGCACTTTACGCTTTCACTGTTGTAAATCTCACGCTCCACAAATTTTGTAGTTGGTAAAACTTGTAGTTAGCTTTAGCGGTGAGGCAACTCCCAACTATGCCAATGAGATTTTTGCGGAGCTAACGGCTGATGGCTGCGGTAACTACTTGTTAAATGACTGCAATTTATATCTTTTTGGGAGATGACTGACCCAGCGCACAAAGTGGAAGAGGTTCTGTCATGTTAGTTTCTTATCTACCATTCTGTACGTAACTGTCCCCGCAGGTAGGTATTTTCCAATGTTTGGTGTTGTTAACATCAAAAACCGGATTTAATAAAAAAGGGAGTTACAATACAAGAAATAATTAACCAAGATGATTAACAAAACAATCTTTAAAAAGTTGTCTAATAGAAAACTTTTCAACGGGCAATTATGATAAAGATTATTGAGCCAGAATTGCTTTTTAGGGTGAACATGAGGTCCATGATAGTGGAAAAAAGGTGGCACATGTGAACAAGACAAAAGAAGACGACGTCTGGATTGGTATAAATGAGAATTTTGTTGAAGGAAGCGAAATTCCCACTTTACAAGTTAGCTGTGGGCCGCATTCCCGCAGAGAGCAAGGAATGCAGACAGACAAAAAGAAAATTCATAGTTCTCTAAATTATGACAATGAAAAGGGTTACATGTCCAGTGGCAAATCTAAAATTTCTTCGATCTTGAAGATGGTGGTCACAGGTGCTGTGATGTGCTCAATTCCAACAAATCACAGTAAACTTATGCTACAAACCGAGAACACACCGGCATATCCATTGCCTGAAGTAGTGCATGGCTTGTGGGAATTGTCTATGTCAGAGCAGGTAGTAACTTACTTGAAAATAACGACTGGTTTTAATTATATATGGTAGAGGTGGTGAAATATCTCAGGAAAATCTGAAGGCTTCGACAATTTTTATACATTTTATTGTAAAAACTTTAGAAAACTAGTCGGGATGGTAAACAAAGTGTGACGACAGATTACGGGTCATAATAAACCAAAAATAAAAAAAAAAGTGAATAAGTACCTAATTCACAAACTGGCTATGGCTTTAAGAAAAATAAAATTTACCATAACTGGAGGAAATTTATCAGTTGTTGCTGATACTTTGCGAAGTAAAGTTGAAGGATTGTGGAAAATTTAACATGACACGACTTCTCCAGAGACATTTATTACACTCATAATGTTTGGAACCATATAATTTTGTAGATTTTTATCATTGAATGAATTGTGTTAACTTGTATGAAATCTTTGATCGTCGAGCCATGTATGTAATCTAGCCCCAGTTATTGTGAAGTAGCAGGCATAAAGTATGCTATATATTAGAGAACGTTTGTAAGCAAGAATGTTTGCATAAAAATAAACATTGAAATTTCTGAACATTTTCCTTATGTTACAACGCGTTACATTAAACGAAAACATTTAGTTAAATCATCTAGGTACAGTTTGTTGCTCATGTTGCTACTTTTTTTCTTATGTCCTTTAGACACCCCAGTCAAACATCGGCTTGATGAGTGCGGAAGAAATAAAAAGTCCTCGACGTTGGATTGCAGGTATTTTTTTTTAAAAAAGTCAAGAAAATAACTCTTTAGCTTAGAAACACTCTTAGTTTAAAAAAGTTAATAGTTGAAAGTAAAAGTTTATGTTTCACATCGTAGATTCGCCAATAGCTCAAATTGAGAGCCGATGCACAGGAAATAGGAGTGGCAGGCATGCTAGTGATGTGGTTGGACCAGGCTTGACCTCTAAGCTACAATTGGTAATACCCACTGTGTGGTTTATTCAGCTAAAACAGCTCGACAAAAAAAACAACCTGCCCTGTTCTAAGTAATACAATTCACTAACTTTTGTGATGCATTATGCAAAAAATTGTTTTACTTGGGTTAATATTGCTATGTAAATGCTTATACGCGTAAAAAGCTTACCCCTCACAAGATTATGCCACTGAAATTTTATGTACAGTATTAGGATTATATGTGTTTTCAAGTCTTCCCTGTTTTAAGACCGAGTTGCTTTTCGTAGATATTGATTCCTGGTAAAGTCCTTGGAGTGGTAGACGAATCTGTCATCAAGTGTATCAGGCCTGATACAAACCCTTTGATTCAATCAACGGCTCAAAACTGCAAACCTCTCAATAAGAAAGTTGTGCTTGTTGAAATTGTTGACATCACTAAGTTTGCACAGCCTACACAAGAAAAGTCTCTATGTTCAAAAGATAACAAGGTGTGTGCAACTGATTTAACAGATGTTGGTAAAGATGTTTTGAAGAAAACATCCACTACCGAAGTGTGTCACTTTAAAGTAAATGTTTGTTGAACAAGATATCGTGTGGTTCAAATTTAAGGAGTTATCTAATATGTTATCCAAGCTTAATTGTTTTATTAATTACAGTCATCTCTCAGCTGTCCCAATGGCAACCAGAATAGTGATCAAACCAGTTCAGGGGCCAGAAAAAAAACTGTTGAAACTGGTAAAAGAAGCACTGATTCTACGAACCGAGCAAGTAGTTCTCAACCGTCCAGTCACTATGGAGCTTTTGGAGGATCATCTGGTGGAGGAGGAGATGATGGAAAGAAAGGAAGAGATGAAAAGTTTTCATGGAGTAACTCCGCTGATGATGACGAAGAGGAGAATTCTGATCAAAAGAAGAAAAAAGAAAAACTACCTATTGCTGCGCCTCTTCGCCATGCCAAACCTGACAACCAGAAAGCCTGCAAAGCCAATAAGCCTCTGACCACCCGAAACATAACTATAACTGGAAGACCTAGCACATCGCATATAGTGAGAGCACCGCACAACACTCGTTGCTGGCCAAGCCGTGTCTTGCAAAGTTCTATTCCAAATGCTCAACTCCAGATCAATGAGGATTCCTTACCAACTTTGCCTGACTTTAACAACAATCATCGTGGGCTGGTGATCTCTGCCGAAGCTGTAGATGGAGGTAGATCATTTCAAAATTCTGAACATACCGTTTCAGCAAGTAGATTACGAGATGTTGATGAATTTCTGGATGACATCTTTAAAATATTAGACTTGGATGGTTTAGAAAATCAGGTTGATGAACAGTTATTGCGAAGGCCAACAACAAATACTCATTTGCTAGAAGACTTCAATCTCCAATTGGAATCATCCAGTTCACGATTAGCGGAAAACCCACTAAGGCCAATTTCTCCTTTGCCATATGGACTGAATGCCCGACATCATTATGGTGCAGTATCAGGTATGTCCAGTTCAGCACTTCCCCAAAGAGATCTACCACAACTAAATCTTACCGTTCCGCTCTGCTCCAGGTCTCGATCTCCAGAAGTAGACACCCACATGAACTTACCCGATAGCTTGCCTTCAATTGAGTCAAGACCTCTCGCTCACCTATCAGCTAATGGTCCACAAAGGACTCAACAGGCCATAATTACATCCTATCCTAAAATTTATGACAATAATGTGGCACCGCAGCCGTATCGAACCTCTCTGACAGTTTTCCCTCATTTTCGGAGATGTTGCATAAGTTGTAGTCCTTACCGCAGAGCATTCCTTTGCACTTGTTCGTGTCACAATCCCAGCAATGGGCCTCCGATTACTGCACTTGCTGTTACAGAGGAACACCAAAATCAGAGTCTCCTCTCAACTCCAATCCAAGAACAAGTTGCTCCCTTTCCTATACAAGTAGAGCAACAGGCTGACAATATGTTGGAACCAGCGTGTGAGGATCCCTTACCTGTTGGGGCTACCTGTGATCAAGAAGAGGAACAGTACGTTGTTGAAAACTTGCCAATGGTAAATGGTGAATGGCTGGTGACCGTCCAAGAGAGTCAGGAAGTGGAACAAGAGATTGCCGGTGGACCATATTTGGTACGAGAGTCAAGAGCGGTCCAAGAAACAACATTGGATATGCACGAGGATGTGGAAGTAAACCAACAACCGAAACGAATGTGAGCATCTGGCAAGCAGTTTACCAGCATTTGTGCATATAATAGCTACTTTTAACACAAATAAGTGAGATTTTCCAATATTTCTCTTTATCTGTTTCAGCAAACAACCGGTGGATTATGAGCCACAGGAACCATGGTTTGTGTAAACCAACTTATCATAAGAGACTGTATGAACTTTGCTGAGGTATCTGCTTTGTTCCAGAACTCAAGAATTGTAAAACATCTCTTCAAAAACAACGACTTTAACATTACTAATATTGTAAAGGACGCCATAACCGTAACCTTAGCTCCATCGACACGAACGTTCTACTACATAGATTTATCTTACCTTACATGTCGTTCTATGTTTTATTACACATATCGTTCTATGCTTTAGCTTCACCCAATCACTATCGATGGGTGGAGCCATTCTTTTATATATTTATCCAAGGAGGTGCTAAACTGTCTAAACTAGCCAATCATTATTAACAAGGCGTGTATCAACCTTATATTTTATATATCTATTTGTGTGACTGCTTATTATAAAATGCTCAGTTTTGATGCAATAAATCAGAGTTACCCTGCACACTCTCAGAAGTCACTTTGTCTAACAAAATACTTCACAGCGCACTATACCACACATTGCAATACGCTATCCACTATAGCCTGCTATAAAGATACATTCTTGCACAGTAGTATAGAAATCAGACAGCACACTAGCCAAACTGTTCGGCCCTGCCTAACATTGTTCGGCCTCGGCTGTAGAGGGCAAGAGTGAGACTGGCCGGCTCAGCTAACAGTCAGTAATGACTAGTCACTGAGTCAGTAGAAAGTCGTAGCTGTGCCACTACTTAAGCAGAGCCTACAATTGGTAACGGGAGGACGTACAGGTGTCAAGGCTAAGCTACCACAGAGCGAAATCCTGTACAATATAACCACAATCTGCTTTTTAACACTAATTTATTAATTTTGCACCAATTCTAGTGGCTCAACGATTATCAATGTAGGTGTATTCACAACCTGGATCGATAAACATCTGCTGTTAGTCATATTTGGGATCCACAGCTGTTGGCAGCGAACGCATCAATCCAGGCGTTTAATTTTTATTATATAATAATAAGAAATGATATCCATTGATCCGGATTAGACGTGAAGGCATAAAATTCCAATGTGCGTTGTAGGGAGCATAATTATTTTCACATGTGTAAGCAATTCATCAGCGGCAGCTATTGTTTCGTTGATTCCTCATTGGTACTATTAGCATGATGCATCGGTTAGTAACAGATAGTGGTAGCGAGTCAAATAATGGACAGCTTTACATTTGTCCGGTTGACAACGTTTATTTCAAAACAATCCATTCTTTATTAACTATAACGTTTATCTTTATTGTTTTAACAAAACAGCTCTGTGTTTCATTATTGTGATCAATCTATTTCCAATATATCAATATTGTACATGGAAATCATAATAATTAATAATAATAAACAAAGTATATAATAGTCATTAATACATAACTGTACAGGATTTTTGTCTGGGTGGTAGCTTCCACCTGTACTGTCTCCCTTTGCTTGTGTGATTATTTGTCTAAGCAACGCTTTGTTGTGTAATGTGCATGAATTGCTTGTATCTGACAAGGTCGACAGTATAGACCGAGTTAACATTAATTGATTGATTTTGCACCAATTCTAGTTGTACCACTATTATTTTGTGTGTCTAAAATGAATATTGTCATTCTCAGCTAACACTTTTACCTAACCTATTTAGTCACTACATGTAATAAAGTTTGAAATGCTTTGCGACGTATTTACACTGATAGTAACTTCAGTTGATGATTTTAAGAAGAGTTGAAAGCCAGGATTGTTTGTGTTCTGTTTGTTTGGTTGGAAGATCCCCAGTTGGAGGTAGTTGTTTGGTAGCTTCTGAGGCTGCGTAACCTGGTTACACGTAAGAGAAAAAAACAGAATATATGCATCAGTAAGTATGGCTTCATACATGCATTACAGCTTTTCTTCGTGTTGAAGTCCTTTGTTGGTGACTGATTGGAATCTTTCTTTATGCATTGCTGGCAAAACAGTGGAAAGTAACTCAGTTTTTTACTATAAAAGGCTGACTTTGAGAAAACACATGAGCAGCATTACTCAGTATGATAAAAGGCTTGCAATGGATTTTTTTTCTCACACAGTAAGTTGGTTCAAAATTTTAAGCGTTATTTTTTTCTTTGAAAAAATGGTTAAACTTAATTAAGCCAACTCTTACACCTAGCTTATTTTTAAAAAAAATAC
Source organism: Cryptosula pallasiana (assembly GCA_945261195.1). Classification (NCBI taxonomy): domain Eukaryota; kingdom Metazoa; phylum Bryozoa; class Gymnolaemata; order Cheilostomatida; family Cryptosulidae; genus Cryptosula; species Cryptosula pallasiana. Next base: position 41,904,661 of record OX183131.1, on the reverse strand, counting down.
AGTGCAAACACATTCTCTAAGTCAACTAATGCTGTTAAATTGATTAAAGGCTGATAGAACCTTAGAATACAGTTTAAGTTTCAAAGTTTGAGAGAAAGTACTATGAGACATACTTTTTGCCCTTTCATTGTACACAGGAATAACTTTTTAGTATGGCGACATAGATAACTACAAAATAATCGGCCTATTAAGTTATGCTGTGGCAAGTTCATGAACGGTACTGTCGGGGAGCTGCAACTCCCTTTTAATATATCATAACGTTTGCGCAACATAATACATTAAACATGTGATTGTTGCTTTCCATAAAGTAAAAGGTTTAAAGTGATATTCTAAAAGACTTTATCATTATTGTCAGGTGTTTTGTTTCAGTTAAATAATTTTATTCAGATTTAATTACTATCATTGTTGTACAGGGTGCTGTTCTGTACTGAAACCTTTAAAGGTCGTCTCTATTAGAGGATGTATCGCTGGTTCAATAATAAAGTATATACAAAAAAAAAAAAAAACCATCCCCAGAAGTGTGTTATTGTATACCATGCAAACATAAGAGTATATAAATCTTATTCCTTAACGATCTTTGAATTGGCAAAAATATTCATTGGAAATTTAAATTTTTGACATAAAACAATGTCATGCGTAGGCTAACACACTTTTACGTAATACAAAAAAAAAACATTTTTGCATCAAATAGTTCAAGTCCGAAATTTCCAAAAACTCTTCCAATCTCACTTTTTGATATCACAACAACTTTGGCACAAATTGACCAATATTCTGAAACTTTGCTTTGTAGCTCTGTATAAGACTTCGCTACTTTGCAAGTTTTTTTTATTTAGCCCCAACTGATTGTGACTACTAGAAACTCTCTATCTGGTGAGAAAACTGTTTCACACAAATTAGCACAAAATAATAATAAAAAACTGAAATTAGATTAATTACACCCAAAACTTGTTCTTTAAAGGCAAAAAAAATTCAGCTTTTTGTTCAAACGTTTCCGTATTCCATATCAGAGTGGAAGACAACAATTTCAAAACAGTCACCTGTAGTGCGTACTGTTGCTAGTTGCACACCCTTAGGCTCGGTTTAGACTAGTGCTCTACGACACACGGTAAAAGTTCATAACAGCTACGGTTCGGTACTGGTCCGCACCGAAGTGCCTGTTTAGACGATCGCTTGTCTAGCGCATTAGTTCCGTATCAATATTAAAACACGTTGGGCCCCGTTTCAGTTTTGAGACGATACGAAAGCAATTAAACAAATAAACAAGCAGCAGTTATTTACAATTTGTTCTTATACATAGAGGTGTATTACAATTGACTCTTTAGTTAATTAAAATTTGATTTATCCAACAATAATCTGTGAATATTGCAATTTGAAAAAATTCAGTCATGCTCTATATTATGTCGCATGGACACCTCTTGCAATTTGAATCGGTAGGACTGGACAAAAACTTGTGGATGAACGGACACAGTGAAATAATCATTATACAATTATTTAGGTAACTTTATGTGGTGTTATTTGATATGTATGAGTCTAAGTCAATCCTTATGAACTGAACAATGAACTGTGTCGGTTATCTTTTTTAATGATGTGGAACAGCGTTGAGGACATTAAACACTAACCTAAGTTTTAGGCCAACATTTTAGGCATATGTGCATTTTGCTTGGAATATGCTGTGCGTTTTTTTATTGGGAGTTGCATGCCCCATTTTTATCTTGGCAACTTTGAAATGGATTTCATTGGATGATTGGTTTAGTGGGCGGGGTTTTTTGTGCTGATTTGTTGACAACCAAACCAGCACAAAAAACCCCGCCCACTAAACCAATTATCCAATGAAATTCATCTGAAAGTTGCCAAGATAACAACGGGCATGCAACTCCAAATAAAAAAGCACACAGCATTTTCCAAGCAAAATACACATATGCCATAAATGTTGGCCTAAAACTTAGGCTAATTAAACACTCTTTCTACCACTGAAAAACTTCATTTGTCCAAATTATAGAGTTTTAGCGGGTTTCTTGTATGAAAAACTAGTTAAATAATAAAACCCCAATGGTTGTTGAATGAAAGATCTGTTTTAACTAGCCAAACCATCAAACTCGGATTTGTGTTTGATTTTGATTACAAAAACCTTCTACCAACAGCGCGTTTGACCAAACAGAAACACAGCTGAGAGAATTTCATAGCCCTTACTCATGTTTTTGGCAAAAATAATACTCTCAAGCTCAACTCTCTGTGAAGTGGAAAATCACAGAGCATCCTCAACCTGATGTCTGTGGGGAAAATGCTTCTTTTATATGCGTACGTTATGCGTATTTCACACCAGCTGCTAAATAATTTCATCCATGAGCAGCAACTGTTGCAATGTGTTTGGAAATACAAATTAAAATCTAGCTTTACACTAACCCACAGGTGTTATAACACCAGGTGACCTTGAAATTGAAGTAGTATAGCACTAGACGTAGCAAAAAGACAGTACCAAGGTTTTGCTAACGACAAGCATCACCAAGCTAATTAATCATAAGCCAAGCCAACTTACCGCCATTTTGATAATGTGCTTCGGTTCAAATAAACTCCCGCCGTAGCCGCCTAAACATGGGCTCCCGGCAAGTGTTGTTAATTTTCTTACTCATATTACACAAAATAAGAAGTTCAATTCCAGTTAATTCAAATATGAGTCCCCTGATTCAACCAGCATCCTCTAGACTGACCAAGTACTTCATCAACAAACTGGTTATCTACCACCTTGACACGTAGCAAACAAAAAAGTCACTAGAACGTGACTACTAAGTACAATAGGCGTTGGGATTGAATGATTGATAAGAAAGAAATGCAAACAACACTTCAATCATGTGGCTAATAAATAGTTTGATACTCACTTGTGAATGCTGATTGGGACTGTTCAAGATGTTTATGGGATTTCACTGTAAAATTACATGACAAGTTTTCTTTGTCATGCTCATGCAATTCATCAACTGACAATTTGTCAGGTCTTGGCTTTACATTTATCATGTTTAATAGAGAGAAAGACATATCACTCTTCATCTGTATTAGGACCTGATGTACCTCGGTCTCTCATTTCGACCCCCAATGTTGAATAAGTAGTTATCAGTCTAGCTGTTGTAGGACTTAAACTACATTCCACGACCAAATGAATGAGCTAAAGCTTTGTAACCTTTGCTACATAAGTATATAATGTTTTGTAGTTTTAGTAGTCACACTCTTCATACTAGAATAAAACTGAATGCTAAAAATCAGTTCAAATTCACAAAAGCGACTTTTTGCTTGGTTTTGAGACACATTTTTTCAGATGGGGATGATGCATTGTGCTCAGTGAAAAACTTGTAACGCAGGAAGATTTTTAGCTATTTCTTCAAAAATACTGCTGTTTGTAGGTGTATGTAAGTGGAAACGCACAATAACCGAGACTGCATTAATTATACAAGTATTGCTATGTGTACCTAAAAAACTTTCTAGATGAAGGCTTCATTCTCTGAATTTTCAAAATTAAGTAACAAAAACTATATCACAGTTGCAAAAACAGGATTTAGCTGTTTTATACAGAGATGGAAAGCTTCCTGATTACATATATCTAAACTTTGTCAACTACTGGCCATAAAATGGCTGACTATGAAAGTAAATAACAATGCTAGGTGATCGAAAAGGTAGATATTTGTAGAGTTTAGTGCATGCCTTGTAAATATTGGTTAAACTTTCAGCTCCCTCCCTCTCTCTTTCCCTTTTCTCATCCTTCCCTCTCTCTGCCCGCCCTTTCTCTCCCCTTCACTACCCTCCGGAATTATAAATATAAAAAAACAGTAAAAATAAAATTTGTGTGCTACCACTGACAACTAGTAAACAAAATAACAGCTGTAGTGCTACAACTAGTGCTCTCCAATAACCAGTTGTAAATGGTTGTCAAAACAATTTGTCTGACTGACTGGCCCATATCAATGAAATTCATATGTAAAAAAAATTAAACTGATAACTGAATAAAATCTTTTTATAATTATTCTGACTATTTGACTATTTACAATTTATTTTAATGCGAATATTCACAATTGAATTATTGATTATTTATTACTGAATTATTGATTATTTATTACTGAAATCAAGCAAACTCAAGTTCAAAAGTGAGTTTATCCCAAATAGCCAGCCAAAGCAAAAGTGTAGGTATTTGCCACCACAACCCCACCAAACCGTGATGGAATTGGTGTCAGTTACTGTTGTTTTATAAAATAAATACTTGATCGAAAAGGCTGTTTTTGAGCAAACAGTATATCAAATAATTGGGGGCTGTATGCTGTCTACTCAACACAACAATACACAGGAGACAATGAAAGAAGTGCTTTAATATGTAACAATGTATAAAAACTGAGAATTTGTCCCTATCATTATCTCGCGCACTGTTTCAGCTTCTATATATGGATATATTTGATACAAAAATGTGCTATCCGTTACTATCTACCGTATGTGCACGATACCTTTTGCGTAATCTTACAACAACAAAAAACAGTGAGTTCCTAATGGCAGCTATCCTAAGTCAATCGTTAGCCCTATATGTATACTTTGTTTGAAAATTATTCCCATATAGCAGAAGACAATAAAAGTATTTGCAACCTGTTAGTCAAGAAAAGTACAAATAATAATAGGTGTTCGTAATTCAACATGTCGCGAATGAAACAAAACATAGTTTAGAACAGCAATGAACTTTATAGTTTACCGAACAAATGATGAAGAAGATAACTCCCAATTTTCCAAATAATTAAGAAAATAATAAAAAATGATTTGCTATAAGCTGAAATAGTTTGTTAAAGCTGCCATCCAATACAGTAAATTTTCAGCGAGTGCATTGATTATGAACTATTTTTAAAAGGATATAAAACCTTCTTATGAAAATGAAAAACATCAACTCGCTCGTTACAATTTATTTAGTGTTCAGTTTCATTCAGGACCTACTAACATTATAAATAAATGCTCATTGCATATTATTTTTATTCAGTGAGCTACTTTTTATTGAACTACGAGTTTTAAGCAATACGATTGTTTATTGATTAGATTTATTGACAGTTTGATTATTTTTATTGCAATTTGTTCGGCAAACATTGGCTAGAGGTCATGTATTCTCTCAGTGTTTTAAAAAATTACAGTATTATCTAAACACTCAGATACACTAAACGATGTCAAAACAATCAAATCAAACTACCGATCTCCAATTATTGAAAATCTATACCAACTAACTTCGCAAGCATATTACTTCACTTTGCAACAATTGCTCACTGTCAATGTTTCATATAATACTGTTATGCCCTGATAGCTTTCCAAAACTAATGTCAAAATAAATTTCATGTGTCCTGTTCCTCTCTGTATAGTCCTGTCAAATCTAGGGTTTCTTTACTGTTGCTATATCAATCCAGCAGTATCTTCCTCTCCTGAAGATCCAACTCTAAAGCCTGGTTTCCAAACATGTCCCAAGCACTCGCATGCTGTCACAAGTAGAACACAGAAGCTTCTGCCACAATCTGCGATTCATGAAAACGATAATTCTGCGAGGTGACACGATTCCCTGCTAGGTCGCAGCGACGTCCCACGAAAGTTCTTTGCAAAGTACTTTTCTGCCATTTACCCACGACTGGGACTAAGTTCCGTGTCTTTTTCATAAAAGATCAAGGTTAAGGTCAGGAAAGTCAACTATGGCTGAAGTGGCAGACAAGCTTATAATAATAAAAACAGCAACAGTAGTTTGTTGATAATTATGATTTAATAATTATATTGAATATATTCTACTAGTAATAAATAAAAAATAATTTTGGAAAAATTTTACTGGTGAAATTGTTATGATTAATTAAATAATAATTAATACTATTGAGTTGATCGTTATTATGAATAATAATAAAGATAATACTAATTTAATGACCTGTTACTATTATTATTTATTTTTACACTGCAGTAGCAATAAACTTGTTTTATTATAATTGTTACTTTGTATCATTATCATAATGAATAAATAAATTATTAAAGCTCTTTGCATGATAAAAATCACAAAGGAATCGTAGCACGGGCGCCTTCAAATGCGAGTATGGAAACCAGGGGATCGCAACTCCTCGTGAGTCGCCAGAGATCGCGGATGCACAACTCCCGATGCTGCGATTACTTGGGAGATGTATGGAAATATAAAAACTCTTTCCTTGTTGCTTTCTAGAGTTGAACTGTCTACTGCAGCAGTACACCTTTCGCCTTTAAGTCTAGCCCCAACAAGGGTTCCTTCACTGCTGCTCTCAAAGGTTCAATTGCTAATCCAGCTGCACCACGTTCTCCTAAAGTCCTGCAACAAGGGTTTCTTCACTGCTGCTCTCCTAAGTGTAACAGATCTTCAATGCAACTTATGTATTGTACAATGTTTTCATTGGTTGAATGATACACCACACGTTATATCATCTGTTCCTAACAATTAATTTTGATATCTAAACTTCCAAGAACCCAAAATTACGGTCTGTAAAGTGAAACTAACATTGCTGAAGTTGTTTCCCCTTAACCTCCTTCAGAACTTGTATGTTTATTTGCCTGTGTATTGAGATTTAGGCCCAAGTTCGTGTTCTAAACTATTTCTACTCACACAATATAACGAAAAAAGATGAGCCAGGTTGCTGAACGAGAAATGGATTGGTTAGATTCTACTTCCTTTTCACTTGTTCAACTGCTTGCTTATAACCAAAGGGATTGCTTTATTTTCAACTGCTTATTTTGATATCTGACTGTGCAAACATAGCTTGTGTAATTAGTAAGAGTATGCGAGACCTTTGTTTGCCAAACAAAATGAATATAAATAATCAAATCAGCACTAAGTTTAATCAATGAATAATCATTTTGTTCATAATTCGTGGTTCAACAAAAAGCAACTCACTGAAAAAAAAATTAAATTGATACTTTGCGTAGGTTGCGAATGAAACTGAACAACAATAAATAGATCATCTTGTCGCCCTAAAAACTTTACAAAATAGTCACCATTGTTGAAAATATACTAAATACAAAGGGTGATTGTACAGGCTATTGTTGTTTATAATGATGCCTTTTTTTGTTTTGTTGCTTATTTAAAACTTGGGAGTTATCTTCTTCATGATTTGCTTGGTAATACATAACAGTTGATTGAACACTTGTGATGTTCTAAACTAAGGTTCTATTCTGCTCGTTTGTTTCATGAACCTGTCGCAAATACTCTTGTTCTAGCTTAGAACTGTTTTCGACTGTGCAAAGTAGTAGCTTGGCGATTTTGCTGTTTACGTTGTTGTAAACCCTATTAAGTATAGGCAAATGCATTCAATCTAACATCTACAACCTATCTTGTTAGCCTGGCTTGGTGCCATATTAATATGAGCAGCTGAGATCCGATTCAGCCTCAGATTAGACACTTCTTTAACAAGTGACTCTCTTGTAGTGTTTAGTGAAAGTTGAGCTCAAATCCTTTACAATACTTCCTCTTGTCACAGCATCACCTCAGTATTTCATCAGCTGAACAACTAATAGCCTCAGTACTCGATCCAAATCTCTCCCCGTCTCACTTTCTCGATGTAGGATGCTCATCTCTCAATACCACGAGGCTAGTAGTCAGCTAGTAGTCAGCTAGTAACCTGTAACTAGTAGTAAACGATTTCCTAAGGTTGTAATAGAGGTCATCAGTAGGTGGTATGTCTGTTATGAGCTTATCAACACAAGGATAGCTTCTCACACTCAATCTATAAACTGAATGAAACTTTAATGGTTTTGTTAACATTTCATAAAAGTCGGGGACATTGCTATGTACATGGCTTGATTTAGGGGTGTCAGGTGGTAGGTACGGGGTAAGTGGTTTAGAGTGAATGGCCATTTCACAAAAGATGTAGCAATGCATCTCTGTGTTATTCCATTTTGTTCCAGGAAAAAACGCTTTCAATTAAGGAAAATAATGCTAGTTATTTTCCTTAGTGGAAAGTGCTGATCCGCAAGTAGGTTGATGTGAGAAGAAGCGGTTAATATAGGCAGATCGGAGGCATTTTGAGGGGAGGAGAGACAGAAATGTGGGCCAATATTCTTTAGTATTGCTAAACCAAATTTTACCACAATATTTATTATGGCAGTTATTAATTCAACGCATTTATTTTGGTACTTTTCTACGCATGGTGCATCAAAATTTGTGGTCAAGAGCGTTGCAGTGTCAGTAATGGTGTAGTGCCGACTTAGAAGTGAAAATATGCTATCATATGTTTAGTCAAACCAAAAACTAATTAATCACGCCTGATAATTCCATTGAAAATGTGAGTCATCTTATGCAACTGTGTAATGGAAATTCCATTTTCCAAATACTAGTTTCAATCTGTCGACAACTCACACAATATTGCACTACTACTACATTTTGTTCTAGAACAACTTGCTGCTGTTTGTTGTAAGTATATATATGTATTGTTGTAGATTTTAATGTTGTCTACTTTTGCGCGAACACTGTACTTACATTCTGGCATCCTCATATTAGCCATTAGATGGCCAGATTGACCGGAATAAATAACACCGAATTGACCGACCCTGAGCATGAGCCAGTACCGACCCTGCATAAAGCAGTGCCGACCCGGTATTAGTCATTACCGACCCTGTATGCACCACGCAGGGCCGGCAGGAAGTGACTCAGCATAGGCTGAGAGTTGGAGAGTAGCCAGAGGGAAGGAGGAAGCCATATCCAGGAGTTAACCACCGGTAAACCTGGCGAAAGACCAAGAGCAAAGGCTAACAAGACTAAAGACTAGGGACAGGAAGCAAATAGGACTGTGATTGATGCAATAGCTTATGACTCCACCTACTACTACAGGGCGCCATATACATTTAGCCCTATATACTCTATTTGATTCGTTATCTATTTATATCTATTTGTTCATTCGTTTATTATGTATTGTTCTTATGTGATTGGTTATCACTCATGATTACTTCCTGTCACTTCTTTAAAATTGGCTATAAAAGGCAGAACTTGTACCCCATTGAATCAGTTGTAATGTGCTTTTGACTAACTTGTGTTGTTCTGGTGGAATAAATGCATAGACACAACTCACTGAGTTATGCATCTGAGCCAAGGGATCCTTACTTGTCGTATAGTTGGGAATACTCATCTGCACATTTCTTGACCTGTTGTTGTCACAGGAGAAAAGACAGCTGGTGGCAGCATACCAATCGGATTGCTACCGACTTTAGTTAGTGGGTTTAAGCCCCCAAAATCCACTACAATATGTAGTAGAGACTCTGAGTTCTGGCACACTGACCGGAGTGCTTTGAACACAGCTTTACTTTGTTCAGAGATAGAGATTTCATGTGATAGTAAGTATTGTGGAGATTAATGATTACAGTGTTATAGTAAAGTGTAATCTCCATTTTCCTCTTGCCTAACACGAATTTGATACATCTCATCGATATTTTAGTGTTAATGAACCCAAACAACTGATCGGGAAAATGTTTTGGTGGCTACGCAGACCGATGTAGCGTGCCGATGTACTAGAGCACATCGCTGAGCTGCTATTGAACTAGCCAATTATATGACACAAAGTATAGTCTTATGCCCCTTTCATTTCCGATGGCGATTTGTTCTTTGCTAAACTGATTTAATGATTAAATTAATTGCAAAATACTTTCACTGTGATGTATTGCGGTAGATTTGGGTGGAGGTTCACAGTAAACAGGTCGTTTACCCCTCACCCTTTGCAAACAATACGCTAAACTTCTACCCACAGCTTTAAGCAGACTGCTGCTTAGATGAGAAGTTGTACTGTGCCGGTGGGATAATATGCAAGGCCGGTAGTGACCACTTATTGACCCGGGATAGCTATACTGAGCCAGCACAATATGGCCGACATAGAGGAGGAACTTTAAACTTATCTGGGAACTTAGACAAGGCCACGAACCGGATGTACCCTTCCTCAGATTAGCAGACAAGTGGACCATAAGCTAGCTATAGCCTGGGAGCCCTGTAGGGTGTGTGATTGGACAATACAGACAGGACTTCACCCTCTAGCCACTGGGCGCTCTTTAAATTTAATCATTCACCTTACCTGATTCGTTGACTATTTATATATCTGTTTGCATTGGTTGATTTACTTCCTGTGCTACTGTTCTCATATAAATTATGATAACTATTTCCTGTCAGTCCTCCTATAAAAGGCCTGACTTTACCAATATTCTTTGCATTCATTTTCATGTCTTCCCACAATGACCCTAGTGGATTATTACCCTCTAAGACTTTGTCTTGTGAGAATACAGACACTATTCAAACTTGAATCTGTGTTGTTTGTGAGAGTCATAGGATCTAGCTATACCGGGCAATTCGTTGGCCTGATTGCACATTTGTCACCGTCGAGCAGCACAGTGTCCCTTCTGGAAAGAGGTAAAATACTTGAGCATAGTGGATGTCCGTGGAACCAGACCGGAATCCATTAAAGTATGTTTGTTTTTTTCCGCATAAAAAAATACAATTTTTTTTCAAAATTATGTTGGTTTTGTTTATTATTAAATCATCAGAATATTGTTATTATTTATCATGTATTTGATTGTTGTACTTGATAGTAATTACTATCATTATTATTTATTTTGATTATGCTTAAAAATGTTAAATAGTCAATGATGACTATTTTTACTAGTCATTGGAAATAAATTAACTAGACTGAAACTTTCGGTCAACAGCGGCATTAAATCAAAATAGTTTTTTGTGCAAGGAAAGACAAATATCAAAGTTTCCTCTTGGCAAGTTTTATGAGATTAAATTCCGAAGGAGTTTGAAGTTGACAACAATGGTAATATATGCATAATCATTGTTGGTAAACAGAAATTCTAGCCGAAATGTGTTGTAAAGGGTAAAACTTGATAAGCTTGTAAACACATTTTGAATATTACCAATCAGAGGGTTTTGGCGTGTCTTTGGCATTGGGCATAGACCAACATGTTGGTCTTGTCCGAGATCAAGCCTCACAATGTGAGAATGTATCAGAGCCCCCCATTGTAAGGCCTTCCGAGAGCGAACATTGGCCTGTCACCATCCTTTTACTTAACTTTAAATTCCGTTACACCTCATTAATGATAAGTTTCATTAGCAAGACCTTATTATTGTGATTCCAACGCTTCAGTTATGTTCCCTTGTGTACATAAGGGCTTCACATGCATCATTTGTTGCTTTCTTTAACTTAATCCCATGCAGGGCTCGCACTCACTGAGTTGGTGACTTTTATTTGAAGGGTAGAGCCACTCTATTTCTGAAAATAGCCACCCTTCGCCAGAGTTTAGCTACCCAGAGATAGAATTCAAGTAGTGTACATAAAAACTAATTGATAGTAACATCATTGAAAACCTGAAAAAAATCTGTCAGTAATTCAGTGTCTCATCAATGCTTAAATAGAAGAACAATCACAAGGAACCCTTTCTAAACGGCAGTAACTGCTTGAAATTCGTGTTCATAACATCGTTGGACGCAGTAGAATAGAGTTATATATTAGTAGTTTGTCTGATTATCTTTGGCTCGGTTTTTTTAAGGTGATTTTTATGATCTCTTGTCACTGTCTTTTTAAATTTTTGACTGGTCTTCCAATTATTTGGAAGTGAATGCTCTTAGATTGGCCCTATAAAAGAAAGGGGTATGGAAGCTTATTTTTTCCCATTATTTGCGTTTCTCGAGCATGATGGATTATGAGCAATAAAACACATTTTAGCAGATAGTAGTTTTATTTACCTGAATCTTGGGCTCACTCAGGGTTGCTAGGCTTTTATAGCCATTCTGGAAATGCTTTAAAATCAACCCTATCAGGGAGTCACCTTGACTAGTAATAGAGAAAAGGTAGATGTTGCAACCAATGAGAGTCCGGTGTTTAACTAAACACTGGAAGTCAAGATAAGGTTGCCCGAGTGTGTAAAGCATGAGCAGGCAGTAATGCAACAACTAAATCCACAAAGATATAATAGTTCTGATCTAGTTACATCGTAGTTTACCAAGTAATGTATGAACTAAATACTGTAGAATGTTTAGTAAACATTTGCATGATTTTAGACTAACATACAATATGGAGCTCTCTCGCCCATCAATGCTACTTACACTTTCTGACACAAAAAGGAGATACAAACTGACCTTATCAGAGCTGATCAGCACGTTCCAAATTTTCAGTGAAGAACAAAGATATGTTATACTCATAAATCAATGGACATTATTTCAACAGGACTTGTTTCTGTTTGGTTACAATTCAGAATTAGCCAAAGGCCTGCTGAGTCAAATATCGCCAGAGAATAGACAAGAACTATTTATGACGAAGGATGATGAAGGAAAAACATCACTGCACCGGGCTAGTGGATCAGGGTGTGTAGATACAGTGAAATGTATACTAGACTCTATAGCACCAGAGAATAGACAAGAACTATTTATGATGAAGGATGATGAAGGAATGACATCACTGCACTGGGCTAGTAGATCAAAGTGTGTAGATACAGTGAAATATATAACAGACTCTATAGCACCAGAGAATAGACAAGAACTATTTATGATGAAGGATGATAAAGGAAAGACATCGCTGCACTGGGCTAGTATATTAGAGCGCGTAGATACAGTGCATTATATACTGGACTCTATAGCACCAGAAAATAGACAAGAACTAGTTATGATGAAGGACAATGAAGGAAAGACATCTCTTCACCATGCTAGTAGATCAATGCATGTATATACGATGAAATGTATATTAGACTTTACAGCATCGGGAAATAAGCAAAAGTTGGTTATGGTGAAGGATAATAAAGGCAAAACACCATTGCACTATGCGAGTAGATCAGGGTCTATAGATACAGTGAAATACATATTAGATACGACAAGACCAAAGGAAAATCATGAAAAATCATCATTGCATCATGCCATGGCATCAAGGGGTGAAGACTCATTGCAATATATACTAGACCTCTTTGCACCAGAGAAAAGAGAAGAGTTAATTATGATGAAGGATAATGAAGGAATGACATCATTGCACTATGCTAGTGAATCAGGGCGTGTGGATACGGTGAAATATATACTAGACTCTATAGCACCAGAGATTAGACAAGAACTGGTTATGATGAAGAACAACAAAGATAATACACCACTACACAGTGCAGTAGATAGGCAGTATGTACCTGGCCACCAAATAAACAACATCCTAAAACATCTGACACCACAACAACAGCTAGAACTTCTAGATGCTAAAAATAATGAAGGTAAAACAGCTACAGATATTGCTGCAGCTAGAACACATTATTCTGCGCTGAACACGTTGAATGCATACAGACAGTCTGCAGTGACATCAGTGACCCCTGATGCAGGTTAGTTTATTGTTTCAGTTTTTTATATTGATACCTGATTGCTGAAGTCAAGCAACTGCAGTATGGTCAGCCTCTTTCCAGCACACATATATATAAGGACAACTCCACTAAAGCCAAATAATACATAAATGAAAATTTCTATGATTGTACTCAAAGGGTATTACATAAAATTTTATATTTGCAACAATTTTTTTTTTATAAAATTTCATAAAATTATATTACATAAAATTTTTTTTTGCAACAAAGTCAAAAGAAATATCATTATAGTAACACTTTTATGAACGAGTAGGATATATTTTGAAACAAAACTTTGTTTATACATTTTTTATCAAACTATGATGATCATTAGAGATGCAAAAAAAATAACTATGGATATGAGCATTTGAGATGATTGCCGAAATCTAATGAATCCGATATGCCGAAGGCTCAAAGAAACTGGATGCAATTTGACCACCAAAGAAGCTACCTGAGGCTTCGTTGTGAATGCACAATGGTGGATGCGGTATCGAGTTATTCTTCTAATCATAGTTATAAGCAACGATAATATATAAACCATCGTTGTAATGAATGGTTGATTTTCTTTTTGAAAAAGTGAAAAGATTGCTCACTGCCATGTGCACCGACCACTCAAAGTGCTTTATATCTTGAGTGGCTATATTTTTTTTTGCCATGTGGCGAACCAAATCGAAATTTGCTATCCAACTTTGCGCTTGATCCATCTAGTGGATTTGAGCCTGTGGACTGTAATATTGGGTGAAGTTTATTTCCAAGCAGTTGATTAAGATTTGAATGAGAAAGAGGAGACAACTCTATACAAATTTATTAATAAAATATTTTTTATAAGATTATTATATTTTTTTTCATCTTGGACAAAAGAAATATGGCTTCATATTGTCATAATGATCAATTTGTTATAATATTGCTATTAATGCACATGAGCAGGATAATTATTATCATTATCATTATCGTTATCATTATCGTTATCATTGTCATTGTCTTGCGATCGTCATTGTCATTATCTTTATCATTATTACCATATTAAATTGTTATTTTTAACTTTATATGATGTCGTCAAATCTTCCTGTCACACGTCACACAGATATCATGTTTTCCATAACAATACGTAGCATTATATTATGTGTAACCAAATAAAAATTGTATTGTATTATTTCTGCAAATTCTTTAACAACTGTCTGATACTAAAGGTAGTATATTTATTACATTAAACAAGTTGGTTTTGTTGAATTTATATGGAGCTTTCTCATCTTTTTTTAGCCAAAATCTAAACGAACTACTTGAAAATAAACGTCACCGTAATAATGTGCACTTGCATGCTGTGACATAAACACAATTTTATTTGTAGCATTATAAACTAAATTGCATTGTTGAGTTTCCGAATTTTTAACCTTAAAATTATTTCTGGTCATAATGTTGTAAGTTAATAATGAATGTTATAAATAAAAAGAAATTAAATTACTCCATTGTATTACTAAAGTTTTATGAGTAATTTTTACTGACTGTGTGAATATTTCCGTAATGGGCTGCTTTGATGCAAAGTATAGCCTAGATTATTAACAGATAGCATTTAATTAAATTTCTCACTCTGAAAAGTTAATTAATTGGATAAAAATGATTATTGTTGTATTTTTTTTGTGGTAGTATTCTACTTTGTGATCATTTCAACCTTACAGTTTATTGTATAACAGCAGTAATAATGATTAATTTTATTTATAAGTAAGAGCTGTATTATTTGGATGCTAATTAGTTTAAATTCTGTTATATAAAAACAATGGTAATCCGAGAGCATAATTGATAATTTTTGACTCATATTTTGTAAGGATTTTGGATTTTGGCAGGTTTTATTTTGCTTTAATCAAGTTGTTTTTGTTTATGTTTTACAACTGAGGTGAAACATTCCAAGTCTTTAGATGCATGGCTGTAAAAAACTGCACCTTAAACAAATTGTTAAATTATCAGCCGTCAAAAGTGGGCCTTTTAATATAAGTTATAACAGAGTTATTAAACCATTTCTCTCTAGACAGTGGTATGGCAAAGACGGTTACCACATTTTGATTATTACACTGAAACTAAGTAGATTAGTCATGTTCTTCCAGTTGTGCTTTGGTTTAATTCTTTTATTATTTACGCAAAGAGACTGATTTTACGACATTCACTGTAACCGGCCAGTGTAAAACTTTGTGACAAGATGTTTCATGTTTTATTGGATTAATATACAAACTTTAAGTCGCATGAGGCCTTCTAAAATATATACGAACACATGCTGTGCTATGTTTCTCAATGAATTGTAGTAGGGCTACATCTTAGTAGGGAAAATAGATGTTTTGGTTTATGTTACAATAAAAACCTGTTTTAACTTGAATGATGTGGCAAATTACAAATGTATGTTTGATACAGAAATTTGAAAAACTATTGTCTTCAATTTCACTAATTGTGCATAATAATAAAACAGTTTTCTAATAAAATAGCTGCTTTCTGTGAAAGGTTATTGCTAGGATAAATACATCTCCAAGCTGATATACACTAAAACTGTCCTTTTTACAAAAGTTTAAATTCATATTTTTTTTAGATCTTTTAAAATATTAAAAACTAAAGATTCTATTTATCAAAATTTTACAGAATCTCCACAACTCGGACCAGGAAATGATGTCACAACACCAACACATCCTTACTCCATGCAAGCATTCCACATACAACCTCAACAACCAATAAGGTCTGTACAGCATACAGTACCAACTGAGACTTCTACCACAGATCTCTTGCCTCAAGTGTTCACTCCAAGTACTCAATGTCTACAAACTACTACACAGTCTATTCAAGCTCTTAGTTCCACTCTTGCTACTCCAACCGAGCAAACAGCTTCGTTTCAAGAGATCAGCTGGACCTTTTCTCAATACCAGACTGCTTCAGATGGTTACTCGTCTTACCAAAACCAAAGTCTAGCTTTTCCACCAGCCAGCCAGGAGCTAGATACAACACAGGAAGCCTTCTTTGAAACTTTTATCAACGAACTCTGTCACTCCCAGACTGAATCCAACCACCAGCCACCAAACGATACAACAACTACACCAAGACTACCGCAAGATCAATCGCATGACTTTAGCTCACTACAGTCAGGTTCATTTTTCTCTAACCCAGCACCAACCACAACTACATACATCGCCTCTAGTGAGTCTCCCCTATACCCTACCTTACTATCTAAGGCTACTACTTCACACAATACTACGGTACATATGTCTCCATCCCAGGCCTACAAGAGAAATGCTCCAGTGGATCTCTGCAATCAACAGGCAACTGATCCTTCACCTGCTAAAAGCACCAGATATGAAGGTTGGTTAAAACATGAGATGACTTATCAATATAATCAAACTAAATATGCATTTGTAATAAAAAAGGACTGTGCTGTTTTGCTATTTGCTACACCTTATTAAAATTACCATAACGTACATGCTGATACCTGGGGTGAAGTAGAAAGGGAAACATTTGAGCTACTATAGGTTAGTTTGGTGTTTAACTCCTCGATGATTATAACTGATGTAGTTTGTTGTGTTATCTCACATATACTCCGTTTTTCTATTGCCAAATAGGTTCAGTGAAGTAGATTCAATAGGTTCAATGAAGTAGATTCAATAGGTTCAATGAAGTAGATTCAATAGGTTCAATGAAGTAGATTCAATAGGTTCAATGAAATAGATTCAGTAGGTTCAATGAAGTAGAGTCAATAGGTTCAATAAATTAGACTCAATAGGTTCAATAAATTAGAGTCAAAAGGTTCAATGAAGTTGTTTACTTAACTTGATCAGTGAAGTTAGACTTACCGAGACAGTAAACATGATATCATTATACTAGAAAACCTTGTGAAAACAATTGAGCAGTAGCGCAAATCAATATGCCGCTGATGTTTATTTTGCATAAATCTATGAGAAGCACTATCGGCTCCATCAAAATTCTGGTTTACATTTTTACTGGAACTAGTCATTGCAGCATTATCATGAAGTTTTTAGATTCATTTTTTTCTGAAAACATTCAAAATATTTAGTACTACTGTCTAGTGTTTTTTTTTTTTTACTTTTGTTCATGTAAAACATTCAGTTAATTCAGGCTCCCAACTATTATCTACTTTCTACAAATAAATATGAGTATATCAGAACAATAACTTGAGCAAAACTTTTTTCTCGCTCAATCTTACGTATTATCCTATATCATGTTTGCAAGTTTCATAATACAGTGTACTCCTGATATATCAAACCCGAGGGGACCATAAAATTTTGTTTGATATATGAGATGTTTGATATATAAAATCATGACCGTCGAACTTATTTATGTACACATAATAAGTCACTATTACAGGTATTTAAGCTAGGATATTAAGCATTTTGTCTTTTGTGATTGTGGTTTTTAGTTAATTTTTAATTAATTAATGGTGTTAAAGCTGAGAATTACAACAATTATGCAATGGTGATGTAGGTAGTAGTAGCCCATGTTGTTGTATATTATTGTGTTAGTTAAGTTACTGTTAGACTAAGTTGGTTTTATTACTTCTAACCACCTATGACAACAAATGTAACAGCTACTACCTGTTACTTATTATTTAATTTATTTATGAAATTATTTATTGTTGTTGATGTTGTCATTGTTATTAATTATTATGAATAATTATTAACAAATCATCATTTGTTATAACAATAATAAATAATGGGTCTCTAAAAAATAACAGCATTATTAATAGGATAATAAATAATGAATTTTTAAGAAGTAGTAATAATAATAATAAATAAATAATAAGCAGTGTGTGTCACTCTGTGAATCAATTAATTAATTATTTATTTTAGTACTCCAGTTAAAATTAGTAGCTGTAGTAAGTGTACTGCTTCTTGAGCTTGAAGTTTTCCTGACTCCTTTCTTGATTATTGCTCTCAATTCACACAGTGACAATAGTAATGCTATAGATAGATAGATATGTCTCTCCCCACATTTTGAATAAAGTCAACAACAACAACAGGTGCAGACTAAATAAGGATAGCCTGGGCATGCTCTCTAGCTACAATAAGGACCAGTTATTGTCAGTATCACAACAATAATAATATGGGGTCGACCTACCGGAACTATACCACCAAGACAGAGTGTTTAATTGCAATGATAGACCTTGACATTCATATTCCAAGATGGCAGCCCCCATGGAAACTATTCTGAGTGTTTAATACTGCAATTTTATTTTCTACTTATCGCATGCTTTGGTCGAAGTAGGACACTTTTTACTTGGGCTCATGCCAGATAATGATTTTATTGTTCGATATGTAAGAAATCATTCGATATAGGAGTAGGTAATTACAATGCATTCAGCTGGGACTGATGCAGTTTGTTTGATATACCCGGATTTTCGATATAACAGGATTCGATATATCAGGAGTACACTGTAGTAATTGATTTGGCCCATAAAAACACAACTTTGCATTCCAGATTTTGATGAATAAGCTTGATTACTTGAACACTTAGTTTGAACTCCGTACCCAATAGTATCTGCTAAAAAAAAGCGCAAGCTGCTACAAAAAGTGATGTCTGTGGCACCTGCGATCTTACTTCCTTTTCAATCACAATTGTTCTTTAGCAACGCCAATATCCCTGCAACACTGACCTGATAAACACAAACCATTTTTGTGTAAGCTCCCCATTTAGCTCCACACAATTATTTTTGTTTAGAAAAAACTGTGCTGAGGTCAGAATTGTCTCACCAATGAGCAGGCAACTCCTAATAGCTAATTTTACTTTCTCCCTTCAGGAAAAGGATCAGAAGACATAAAACCTCTTCAAGTTCTTAGTCTGGTACCTTGTAAAACTGTCCAGAAAATGTAGTTTGCTATATAGGTTGTGAATGTGAACTACCTTTTCATTTAGTATAACATTGGTCTTCTGTAGCTGCAGTTGATGTACAGACCATACCAGGAAATGATGTCACTGTCTTACAACCGCCTACACTTGCATTAATGTGTGACCAACAACCACAGCTACCAATGAAACAGCTTATAAACAATTCAGTCAACACCGAGACTTCTACCACAGATCTGTGGGCTCAAATGCTCACGCCCAGGACCCAATGGATACAAACTACTACACAGTCTATTCAACCTGTTAGTTCTACTTACATTACTTCAGCAAATCAAACAACTCCATTTCAAGGACACAATTCTTCTTTCCTTCCACTCAGGCCTGCTTTAGATGTCAATTTGTCTTACCAAAACCAAAGTCTAACTTTTCCGCCAGCCAACTCAGAGCACTGGATAACACAAGGGATCTTGGCTGGACCTTCTGCTAATGAACTACCTAGTCTTTCTTGGCAGCAAGCACCAAACAGTACTATGTCTACATCAGAAATACCACAAGACCAAACATACAACTCTAGTATACTACAGCCAGGTCCATCTTTTTCTAACCCACCACCAACTGCAACTACATACATCGCCTCTTATGAGTCTCCCCGATACCCTACTTTACTACCTAAGGCTACTACTTCACACAATACAGAAGTACTTCTGTCTCCATCCCAGGCCTACAAGAAAGCTGCTCCAGATGATCTCTCTAATCAGCAATCAACTGGTCCTGCATCTGCCAAGAACACCAGATATGAAGGTTGGTTGAAAGATGAGGCTACTCATCAAGACGATCAAGCTAACTAAATATGCATTTATAATCAAAATGGATTGTATTGTTTTGCTACTTGCTATACCCTACTACAACTATTAGATTTGCATTCTGATATCAAAGGTAAAATAGCGGAGGAAACGATTGTGCTGATGTGTAATGACGAAAGGACAGCTTTCATGTTTTCACCAACTGGTACCATTGGAAAGTTAATCAGTGATGTAAAGGAGACCACTGGATGTACTTGTACTGTACATAAAGAAGGTAAGTAACATCTACTATATACTGTATATACTTGTACTGTACATAAAGAAGGTAAGTAACATATACTATCTACTGTATGTACTTGTACTGTACATAGAGAAGGTAAGTAACATCTACTATCTACTGTATGTACTTGTACTGTACATAAAGAAGGTAAGTAACATATACTATCTACTGTATGTACTTGTACTGTACATAAAGAAGGTAAGTAACATATACTATATACTGTATGTACTTGTACTGTACATAAAGAAGGTAAGTAACATATACTATATACTGTATGTACTTGTACTGTACATAAAGAAGGTAAGTAACATATACTATCTACTGGATGTACTTGTACTGTACATAAAGAAGGTAAGTAACATATACTATCTACTGTATGTACTTGTACTGTACATAAAGAAAGTAAGTAACAGATACTATCTACTGGTGTACTTGTACTGTACATAAAGAAGGTAAGTAACATCTACTATCTACTGTATGTACTTGGACTGTACATAAAGAAGGTAAGTAACATATACTATCTACTGTATGTACTTGTACTGTACATAAAGAAGGTAAGTAACATCTACTATATACTGTATGTACTTGTACTGTACATAAAGAAGGTAAGTAACATCTACTATATACTGGATGTACTTGTACTGTACATAAAGAAGGTAAGTAACATCTACTATATACTGTATATACTTGTACTGTACATAAAGAAGGTAAGTAACATATACTATCTACTGTATGTACTTGTACTGTACATAAAGAAGGTAAGTAACAACTACTATATACTGTATGTACTTGTACTGTACATAAAGAAGGTAAGTAACATCTACTATATACTGGATGTACTTGTACTGTACATAAAGAAGGTAAGTAACATCTACTATATACTGTATATACTTGTACTGTACATAAAGAAGGTAAGTAACATATACTATCTACTGTATATACTTGTACTGTACATAAAGAAGGTAAGTAACATCTACTATATACTGTATATACTTGTACTGTACATAAAGAAGGTAAGTAACATATACTATCTACTGTATATACTTGTACTGTACATAAAGAAGGTAAGTAACATATACTATCTACTGTATGTACTTGTACTGTACATAAAGAAGGTAAGTAACAACTACTATATACTGTATGTACTTGTACTGTACATAAAGAAGGTAAGTAACATCTACTATATACTGGATGTACTTGTACTGTACATAAAGAAGGTAAGTAACATATAC
This sequence comes from Cryptosula pallasiana, assembly GCA_945261195.1. Lineage (NCBI taxonomy): Eukaryota > Metazoa > Bryozoa > Gymnolaemata > Cheilostomatida > Cryptosulidae > Cryptosula > Cryptosula pallasiana. The sequence continues at coordinate 41,883,170 of OX183131.1, read as the reverse complement.
TATCTACTGTATGTACTTGTACTGTACATAAAGAAGGTAAGTAACATATACTATCTACTGTATGTACTTGTACTGTACATAGAGAAGGTAAGTAACATCTACTATCTACTGTATGTACTTGTACTGTACATAAAGAAGGTAAGTAACATATACTATCTACTGTATGTACTTGTACTGTACATAAAGAAGGTAAGTAACATATACTATATACTGTATGTACCTGTACTGTACATAAAGAAGGTAAGTAACATATACTATATACTGTATGTACTTGTACTGTACATAAAGAAGGTAAGTAACATCTACTATCTACTGTATGTACTTGTACTGTACATAAAGAAGGTAAGTAACATATACTATCTACTGTATGTACTTGTACTGTACATAAAGAAGGTAAGTAACATATACTATATACTGTATGTACTTGTACTGTACATAAAGAAGGTAAGTAACATATACTATATACTGTATGTACTTGTACTGTACATAAAGAAGGTAAGTAACATCTACTATATACTGTATGTACTTGTACTGTACATAAAGAAGGTAAGTAACATATACTATCTACTGTATGTACTTGTACTGTACATAAAGAAGGTAAGTAACATCTACTATATACTGTATGTACTTGTACTGTACATAAAGAAGGTAAGTAACATCGACTATCTACTGTATGTACTTGTACTGTACATAAAGAAGGTAAGTAACATCGACTATATACCGGATGTCTTTGTACTGCACGTAAAAAAGGTAAGCAATATTTTTTTTTGTTTAGAATTTTTTGTCCAATGTATCAGTCAGTCAATATATGTATGTTATTTCACTTTTAGATGGTTGCAAATATGCCAACTCTGTAAGACTGAGGGCACTAACTGGACCATTTATTGTTTCTGTGGGGAGTAAGGAGACGTTCATCCAACCAAGTAAGGGAAAGCAACCTTTAGCTTTGTACAAAAGATAACCGTGGAAAACCCATCGTATATTTTCATTCTGCGTAAATGTACGACCGTCGTTAATAAATAATTACAAAATATATTTGGAATGTGACGAAAACTGGACTATACAATTCAGTTTCCATTTAGTACTGTTGAAGTTTAATGTCATTTGTGTAACAAAAGGTTGATACTGTTATGTACGATAATAAATTGGTCCTCATTTTCTAATTAGGTTCATCCCTTTCGGCAGCCAGTAGATCAAACTCGGGCAATGCTGAACAAAGTGAAACTGCTCAAAACCAACCAATCAAATTTGGTAGAAGTAAGTAGAGTATAGATTATTATTCTATCGCTCTTTGAATGAAATGTAACTAACTATAAAACGCATGATACTCAGTGCGGCAGTCACTACACTCCATTGTATTATTGTAGTGAGCAATGCAGAGCAAGTGATTGAGTTATTCACATTTGTACATGAGCAAGTCATTGGAGGTAAATCCATACACGCGGCTCTCAAGTTGACTGGGAAAGATAGAAAGACAATAGATAGATTTAGAGATATATACTACCTACATGTGACAGATAGTGAGAGGCTGAAGGAGGTATGTATCATCCCTGTTTGTTAAAGTTAAGGCTATTTATATAGTACAAAACCAAGTCTAGCTAGCCTTAGCTACCAACTTACTGATATATTTACAGCTAGACAAACAATGGCACAGAAATCACAAGAGAGGAGCACTTCCAGCTTTGTGTGAGATGGCAAGGAGAGAAATAGATTGGACTAGACTAAAGACAATGGCAGATGAAGGAAATGCTACATTGTTTGGTGGAGTAGAGTGACATATGAGGTTACGTGTACATTATATGTACTAACTAGTTAAGTTGTGTAATCATATTGGTACATCTGTACATTATTTTAGATGTGTACTACATGTCATTTCTGTACATTTTGTTGTATCTGTACATATTGTTGTATTTGTAAAATTTGGATGATTTGAAGTACATATTTATTTTGTAGAATTTTCAATGTTCATCTTTTAAAATTTTTGTGCATTCATCCAGAAAGAAGTAAACCGTAATACGTACGTTAGGTCACGTATTTCTCAATATCTTCCACTATATCTACTACAGGCTTAGGCTTTTAGAATTACTTATTTAAATATAACATCAGTGTTAAAAACTTATTCTATCTACCACATTATATTTGTTCTCTCTCGCTTCTCTCCTGAACAAAGCAAAAGGTATCATCAAGCCAGTTATAGTCATTGGCGTATTGAAATCTTGAATAATGCCTTTATTTTGTTTCACAGTGCTGCTGTCATTATTATATCTAAAACTACAAAAGTACTATATTGCTGAGGTACATACATTGCAGTTATATCAGCATTATCGAAACTATCATTTCGGTTAACACCAAACTAGTCATGTTAATTAGGAAGCCAACGCCTGAGTTTAACAGCTTATCAAAAAAAAAACCTGGAAGCACTTCTCCACAGAAAAAAACTTACTCTCCACCAATAGTTCCATACACAGATTGACGACTTGCTGGCAAACAAGTTAGACAACCATGTCTGTATACTGGACATAAAAACATTAAAGTCGTTTTTGTTATGTAATAGGAGAAAGCTTGCTAACTAATATTCACCCACAAACATCATAAATGGCAGAAATATTTAGTTGGGAATATAAAGTCACGCAATATCAACTGACCAACGTATTTTTACTGGAGCTGTTTAGAATGAGTCATAACATTTTTCTTCAAGTATTTATGTCTTGTTACCAAAGCAAAATGTGAAAAAACTAGCTTTTTTATATCAAAAGTTAGCATGTAAAAATTATCTTCTCGATTTGTATCATTGTTCCTTGATTAATGAACTTGTAGGCAAAATAACTGGTAAAAGCCCCCTCAACTCAAAACAGTTTTGTGTTATTGATACTTTGTGCAAATTTACTTTCTTCAGTCTATTATTACCCATAATAATCATACTTGTGTTTTGGAAAAGAATATTTTGCGGCTTGATAAATCGAGAAGTGACCATTTTTGGATTTGGCATGTAAAGAGCTATCTCATTTTTGGTGCCTAAATCACTAACATAGCAGCGAGATGTCCATAGGTGAGAGTCCTGTAACCAACTGTCTCAGCACACAATAACCAATCACTGGTGAAGGGACATTTTCAGTTATGAGTAGATGACAAGTTCTTGTCAAACCTTGAAATAATAAACGAGCACAAGTCTATTGATAGGTTCAGCCAAGAACAAACCAAAATGGACACTTTTCGGTGGCGCAATAGATGCTTGAACCATATGCTTGCTGACGTGAGAAATTAGAAGAAACTCTGTTAATTTTGGTGTGAGGTACCCATAGGAAAACAGTGGTTACTCTCTCTTACTTACGCATCATCGGAGGTACCAAACACATATGAGCAAGAGGGGCTGAAATGTCATCCCAGTACAGAACAATGTGCAGGGCCAGTGCAAAAGCCTAAGAACTCTACAGAGTTAGTAATAATCTCCACTGTGCAGGAAGGCACCCTATTGGGCCTGCAAAAAGTGCTCGTTATAGTTGAGGGGCTCAAAAATAGCCTGATGGTATCTATTACCTCACATTCAGAAGTTGCCCGCCCAGAGATATGTCAAACCATGGACCCCACACCAGCTGTAGCCTTAGAACAATATTTGATACAGACTTTGATACTTCCATGAACACTGACTCTTAGTCACTTGGCACCTTATATATTTAATCCTCCAATGCATTGTATGTTAGTTACTTAGATACTTACCTTCATAGGCTGAGTTACTTCCTATGCATGTTTTATTGGGCTATTTTTTAACTAGATTAATTGCATACTGCCATTCAGCCTAGATAAAGGCCGGATGTCCTTGTACTTATTAAATCTATGAGCTTGGATGGTTATGTACACTTGTCACTCTCTAGACGTTTGCCTCAAAAGATTTGATGCCAATAAATGCTGTCATTAAATTAGCGCTCTGACTATTTTGCCTGAGCAAAGTGACCTGAACAGAAATGTGGGGAATTATTGTCTCACCTTGTGCGCTTATTGTGAGCGGTATTCCCTCAGATCAACGTCTATGGCATGTCATATAGAATCTAGTCGTGAATAATCTTGGTCTCTGGTTAAGTGTTTATGCAATAGGTATCATCTGCAGGTAGGTATTAGCTTCTGTAGGTACAAACTACAATACCAAAGGTAGGTTATTCTATACTTGAGTTCGTGCGTCTGTAGACACCGTTGTCTCTATCTCCCACTCTTGTATGCACACCGACTCTTTGATGGCTATAGGAGCAGGCAGTGCTGTAGAATATCTGTATGAATTACATGCTAGCGGATTCAATAGTACTAAGATATATGGAAATGGGTGTTTTGAGTGAGATGTTGCCTGTGTAGACTGACCGTATAAAAATTTATTACTATTCTTTAAACTGGATATAATTATTGGAGTTATTTTCTCAAAACAATTTAGCTAGTATAAAGCAGACAACTCTAATATGATAACTTGATATTTCATTCTTTGGTCTGAATCTGTTCAAAACAGTAGGACTGTGTATATGCTGTGAGATTCTTCATTGACTCACCAAGTTTTCACTGTTTATACTGACATAGCGTCCCTTTTTGAGAAAGGTAGAATAATCGAGATTAGTGGCATTTCAAGGAAACCACATTGAAATCTACTACAAAGCTAACCTAACCACAAAAGAGCATACAGTAAACCCCTTAAACAAACACCAATGATGCTTGACATATGTTAGTGAACAGGGGCTGTAAGCTTTGACAAGTATGGAGTTTCACTGTGATTGATAAAACTTGCTATGGTTTGTGATTGGATATATTCAATCCAGAAGGCTGGGGTTTCTTTGCTTGCATCAAGTGAATCAATTTTGACACTTGAATGAGTAATAGAAAAATGAATTATCTATTGCTTAGTAAACCACAAGAAACAATTAAATAAGCTGCAGCTTGAATGCAAGTCTTTGTGTAATCTGGAACCTTGAACTGTCTAGCTTGTAGGTAATTATATATTACACATGATAGATGGACATTGTGTTTCATGTTGCACCTTATGTGCATATAGCTCTGCCAACACAAGTATTGTTAGTAGTTACATAATTGAGAATGTTTTGTTGCCATTATCACAAATGGTAAGATTACTGTTCTCTTATCGTAAGGGTTATAATTTTCAGAGCTGGGCACTGCTTCTTTTCTGTGATTCAAAAATTTGCTGACTATGTTGAAAGCATGTAAACACGCATGTCATCACATACTGGAAGTGCGTAAGAGATTATCTACAGTTTTGTGGTCAATCAGGAACAATTTTTTCTATAATTATAGGAAGACAGCATGCACTGGATTGGGGGTCCAAACTTGACACCTTGTCGCAACACTGTCTAGCTAACTGGCCAAAAAAGTTACAGTTACATTTACTAGGTATACTCCCAAAGTGAGTGACCAGTGACATTATCATAAGAACAACAATGATCTCCACCTTTCTCATTACTACCAGCCAAAACGTTTGATAATGCATCTTGACAGATGATCATTAAAATTTATTTGCAGCTTAGAAAAACTTACAAAATTTTTAATTAACAGTGCAATGAAATCTAAAATACATCATGAATTGGGTTGCCTTCCAATTCCCTTGCCTGTCGATGGGTTGGGCCACTTTGTGCTTTTCTCCTTTGACCCAAAAATTCTCAGAAACTGCAGGAACGATTGTCTTTTCGCAATATTTCTGTCTTGACTCATGAATGACAGCTTCCACTTTGTTTCACAGCACAGTCTTTCGGTGCTAGCTTGATCCTTGCTTGCATCAAAAAATTGCCAACATTCTTCCAGCCACTGGATGGCACACCCTGTACAGAAGTCGTGATAGATGGAGCAATGAGCATTTTAAGAGCAATTCTTGAAAATTGGGTTGCATCTATCCCGTTTGCAGTTTTCACTTCTTGTAGTCTCTCTCTGTTCTGCCAATAGTCCTCATGCGAATATTGACCTTTTCTGCTGATGTAACCAGGTAGCTTTGGCTCCAGCTGAAGCAGCAAAACATTCTTTACTGAACAATTGCTTTGGTTTACATACTTTGAGCAATGCTTGTTATATCAACCAATGTTGTAGTGGTTCAGCGGATGAGCTAAATTAATAATTGATAGCCAGGGAGTTTTAACTACCTTGATTAGTCCTTTTTTATTATTGTTATTGAAAGGTAAAAAGTTAAACTTCTGTAATAATGATTGGCTCAGACTCAGCTTTCAGCAAATTTATTACTTGATTTAGCATTAAAATTACCATATTTTGTCAACATTCTACAACCAAAAATTTTGACAAGGGAGTAGTTTAAGATTTTCAACGGTAGTTTATTAGTGATAAAAGGTATGATCCTCAAGAACTTGATAAACAGGGAAAAATAAAACTTGCCAATGTGAAACTGAAATGAGACCATTTCAAATAAAACCGAGCCTCATACTCACCATTTTTAACAGAAATGCACTGCTCTTGGTATCCATTTGTGGCAGTTTGGAGTCCACTGGTAAACGTCTTAGCACCTTGGGTGTGATACCCTACAAAAGAAAGGACTTCTTAGCATGCAGTACTGTTTTTACTTTGCTGTTAAATCCCTGGTAGCTTTTAAAAATAGTAAACATAATTTTAGTTTTATATGTTACAATTACTGCGGAGATATCAGCTGATTAATGACAAATGTAGCAACTGTTTATGAGTCTGAGTAGTCAATCAATAGAAATTGACCTACTCTAAACATCTGTGGCTCAAATCTAGAGGGTTTCACACTAGCACTCTTTAGCCATGGAACTGCAATAGCCTTCGACCCATGAGCTTTACCCAGCTTGACTCCAGCAGCATAACACCATCTGTCAAATTCACAAACCCTAACTATAACACAAATACATAATAATCTGCTTTTGGTTTTTTGAGTTTAATTCAAACAAGAATGCTGCAAATTGGTAATTAGCATAGAAATATTTCACACAATATAAAATAAAACATTTTTTAAATGTAGCAATTATTTTTTGTTTTAATACAAACCCGTGAAAAAATACTGGCGAAGCTGAGCATCTTGTTTAACTTTAAGTAGAGTTATTGGCAAGTCTACATGTTCAATAACATGCAGACTAGCAAAAATGACGAAGAGATTTTCCAAGTCGTAGGCACATGCCTGAAAAGATGGCAACCAGATGGCAACAACACTTTTTTTATCGAAAGCTTCCGACTGCTGCAAAAAAGAAATTCAAAAACTTAATACAAATGATGACAAATTGTTGTAACATTTTTTGATTAAATAAAGCGTTTTTTATTAAGTAAAAAATTCCGGCAATGTTGTTTGAGAATGTTTTGTGTTTAATATTTCTGGTTGTTACCCGTAGCACAGGCAGCACACGAACCATTTCCATTTTGAGCACAATGATTGGTGTTATTAATTTATTTTATTGATTAGCTAGTATTTCTACAAGACAAAATAAATCTAAGACTGAAATTCTGAAATTCAAAAATTTTACAGATGTGACTTCGTATAACCGCCAATATGTGCAACAAAAATGCCAAAATCATTCAGAACAATAAAGTCATGTTACTACTGAGCACTGCAAACATTATGATGATAGAAGAGCTTACAACATTGAAGCCATCCATAATAGGAGACTTTGCTATAGAGGGCGGAGCTAAGCCATTGATGTCAGCATTGTCATCTGGCATTAAACATACAATATTACTTTCTATTCAAATAGTTTGTTAGAGTCAAACAGGCAATCTTTGCTGCTCAAATAAAATACAAACAAATGGCTTTTTAAAACAAACATAATTGTTTGTGCTGATCAGCCGCAGGTGCGATGTTACCGTTGACAAAGCAAGGCTCCATTTTTTCACACTTGAATTGTCCTAATCAAAACAAAAGTCAAGGTAAGATAGAAATACGTTGGTTTGGGGTTGCTACGGCTATAAAATGACTCCTGCCAAAAATGGCAACCGTTTTTTTCAACTGCTCAACAATGTCAGCTTTTACAGCAAATATTTTTGTTATTTGTTATTACAGCGTGGAAGCTTGAGTAATATATAATTGCATAAGAACGAAAAACTAGCCAAATTTTAATCATAGAACTTTCATTAGTAAGTAAAAAAGGTGAAATCAACATTTACCTGGCAAAAGGACTTGAGGGCGAACAAAAAGCTGCAGAAATTGTTTTTTCCTTTTTTGGAATTGTCTGCTTGTCGATTGTGCTCATCTTCAGCTTCACCACATGAAACTAACAAGACATACAAGCAAATCATAAAAAGAATTATAACAACTTCTGTGTTTTATTGATACGCTTTAAGCATTGTCTTTCAAAGTGGCCACAAAACCATTTTTTGATTCCTTCAACATGTTGCAATACCTGTAGCTTTAAAGATTCATATCAAACATCTTTTAAACAAACCTGAGAGCCAGACGTCCTCTTTCTTGCACTTGTCAGCACTGGTCACTGATGAATAAACCTAAAAAATATTATATAACTTGCTTTTTTAGAATGGCTTTTACCAGAAAACAGTTTTCTTTTAACATTGCCATTTTTCATTGCACTTCTCATGTAAAACTTAGTTTAATAACTAAAAAATTTCACCTTTATAATAATTTTTTGCTCAATTTAGCTACTCAAAAATTTCAAATAATTTTTTTGACCTTTAGTTTAATTTTATGAAAAAATTTTTTTAAAATTTTTCAGCTAGTTTATGGCCCAGCTTTAACATTAAAAAGCATTTTTCTTCATTATTTTTTAATTGTGAAGTGGCAATGCTTTACTTATCAGATTTTCATGTATGATGCCATTTCCTGGTAAAATTAAGCACCAATCACCTTATTCATGCACATACTATGTTCATGCGATAGGCTTGATGCATCTTTTGGAGTTGTGCAACCCTTATCTCCCAGGTAACAATATCATCTGGGAAGCTTGGAGTTGTCTCCCCACTAGTCACCTCTACTATGGCAAATACCTCCTTATAAAGCCACTCACCACATGTGGCTACTCCAGCTATGTAACATATTACAAGTAAAATGATTTCTGTTAATTTCATCTGTTTTAATTTGTAAAATTTGTGTTTTTAATGGCTTTTATCACTTTGATACCTATATAATCTGATTTATATGAAAAAAATATCTAAACAAAAATGATTAACTCTGAATACCTGTAACAGTGAGACAGATAGCAGGTGATTGAAAATGTCCTTGTATCTCTCTCAATAACCCTGCCTGATTCAGTTTTGGACTCGGCAGCAAGCTCTAGCTCAGCATTTGTCCCTGACCAAGGTCTACTTGACTGACTGGCAGCGTTTGATCTGTCACATCTGCTGCCTTGTGGAAATCAACAGAGTCAGACAGTTTGCCAGAAAGCAGTAGTTGTGCTGGCCGCACAACTGTGTTGTATTGATGCTGCTCACCAAACAACGCCATGCTCTACAAAACATGACTTTTGTATATTACTGGATAGAATTTCAATGAACTGTATTGAAAATCTGAAATACCCAAATGTAAAAACTTGTCCAGTGAAAAGATACTTCCATGGTATTATAGATAGGGTTTGTGAATGAAAAAAATTATGAGTTTCAAATATTTCAGTCATTTTCTTTCCCCAACAGTGTTTCCAGGAACTTGCAAATTCGAGAGACTGTGAGACATTTAAAAAACTGTTTGTTTCTTATGGGTGATAAAGTGTTTGCTATGACAAGTATCGGTATAAAAATTGATTTATGTAAAGTTCTTTGAAGCTAAAAAATAGCAAATAAAAAGCTTGATGCTAAATTATTGACTAAAGAGCATTACAAGTATATGGAAATAGGTATGATCGCTTACTATATCTGAGTGCTGCTAGCTTTTTCATCCAGCATTTGTGCTGGCAGGAGATCTATATAATGATTCTGAAGCTCCTGAGTAGAGCAAGACTTCTACAAAATAAGTTTTTGCCTATCAGTGACCAAGATTTTAATAAGCCATATTATTGATCAGGAAATGCTAAATGTAAAAACTTGGTAGGTGAAATGATTGTTCCTAACCGTCATAGAGAAAGTGTGTGAAAGTGTGCAATGTGTTTAGTTTTTTGCTTCAACTTTTCATTACGATTGGTTTATCTAGAACTGACAAATTTTAAATAAACTGTCAGATACTGTTTGCATTTTTTTATTATAACAATCAACATAATTTTTGAGAAAACAGTTTTTAATAGGTAAAACTGAAATTATATAATTTTTTCGTAGTTTGAAAAGCTAACAGTAATTATTTAGGGCCAACGAAGAAGAAGGACTACACATTATCATTTACCATCATTGACTAAATAACATGACAAGTATATGAACATACTTGAAATAAGAGATTTTAAATATAAAGCTTACAAAATCAAATTGAGGCAAGCTTCTGCAAATCAAAGGTATAGCTATGAGCTCTGATTGGTCAAAGGCATATCCTGGAATTCACTGACCTGCTGTGTATCACAGTCAATTTCTTCCTCATTATCTGTCAAGTCTTCCAGCTCCGGATCTGAATAGTAGACATCTTCTTCTCCTTCGTTTTCTTCTTTCTCCTCAATTTCCTGATCTTCTATTTCCTGATCTTCTATGTCAAGGATTTTTATTTCTTGGCCTTCGGTTGCCAACTTCTCGATCTCTTACTGCTCTTTACCTGATTGGCTGTCTTCTGTTGGAGCAGTCAGCATAGGCAGCTCCTGTAACAAATCTTTCCTCCTTGTAGTTATTTATTTATATCTAATGCAAATGATGGGGGGGGGGGGGGAATTTTTATCCATTTACATAACCTCCACAGATAAATATTCGCAGCTCGAGTGATTCACTCCATAAACATTTGAAAATCTTTTGACTTGAAAAAGTGTTAAAGCTTCACAAATTTGCCCAAAAGCAAACCAAACTATTTCTCAGCAGATTTAATTCAACTCGAGGCTGATTGAAATTTCAATAATACAAAAAAATTCCAAAACTATTGCATCACAATAACGGTACATTACATAGCATATTTACCTTCCGAGACAACGGTAGTGGCAAAAAGCGGTCAATTTAATTTTACAACATACAAAAAGACATGCTATAACAATTTTTAATCAAAAAAATGAGTTTTATTACAAAATAGTACGTTTTCTGCTGCTGTCACCAATGTGATGCAAACCGATGAGTAGCAGTTGTTTCCCATTCTTCTGCATTCACTCCTGTATCCCTGGCCCTCTTTACATTCTCTCTACATCCTATCATTTTTTCCTAATGATCTTCCTTTTTCACACAAAAATGTTAGACCACCATAACAAAGTAGAAGCAACAGAAAATCTAAACAGATTTGAGCTCTGGGAGTTGTCACCTCATATGGTTCTTGTACCAAATTATTTCATCCCTGCCTGTGGGATAACACCACCAAATCTATAATTATATTCACCCAAAATCTAACACCATGTTATCACCCTCTGTATCCTGTTAGAAAGAGTGAAGGCATAAACATCATAGTTTACACTCTTATTTGGAGTTGTCTTCTACGCAAGAAGTTGTCATTCCCCCATAGAATTGTCATTTATGTCATTAGTCATGAGAGAGTGCTATAGAACAGGGCCTAAAGTCATGCTTATGTGAGGAGAGAAATAGGCATTATTGTAAGAGACTGACCATAAAAGAACTCAAGAGTTACTGTTGAGAATTTCAGCAAATTTCCCTAAACAAATGTATCAGAGAGGGAAAAGGAGGACTTCACAGTGGACAATTGTTTATTATTAAAGGGCTTAGGACGGGCTTTTCAAGACGCACTTTGTGTGTAGAGTTGTTTTCTCATCAAACATTGTAAAACTAATGAGAAAACTCACTCGCGTCAACAAAACACCAGGAGGTATCATGTAGAGGTCTATGGAGGTCTATGACAATTATGCATTATGATATTATATAGTATATTACCATACAGCAAGTAGTTTGTACCATTTTTGTTACCTTTTCAGTTCCAAACTACTTTTTAAAAATCTTTATTATTATTATTCAGTGCTCTTGAAGTTTTTTCTTGGAAAGATAGCCGGTATTTCAGATTTAATTATTATCGCTGTTGTAAAAAAAAACAACGCCGGAATACAATTTCGGCAATGTTTTTTTTCACCTAGTATTATCATGAAAGTATACTAATGTTATTGTTTGATTAATTTTTCACTTGAAAATTATTATTTTGATAAAAAAATGTCATTATTTCTTTTGATTTTGATGACAAACACTATCACGTGAATGCCAGTGTATACATAATAGCGAGCTCACCAAAGATAAAACAACTTGCTGACTTGAGAAAAACAGCTCTAAAAAAATTAAAATTTGTTGCAATATTATTTTTTTGCAATCAAAAGAGTCTCTGCACAAAACTAATATCTAGGACGCCCTATTTCTATGCAAACAAGCCAAATTTTTGAAAACTCGCTTTATAGCTCTATGTAACTTGGTGCGTCTTTGAGAAAAAAAGACGTCTTGGCAAGTGCTGACTGTGTCTATAGGAATCGTCTTACTGGTGAGAGGGCAACTCCAGATAATTTTTCTGAACACATTTCAACCTCAAAAAATTTAAATTAAATCAAATCCTCTTCAAATTAGGCGTCATAGGCCCTTTAAAACTAGCCACAGATATTTGTTTCTTTGGGATAAGATACTTTTTAGACAACTTGACCCAGACTCGACCTGATTTGATTTTGATACGACCCAAGCTGGACCTACATCTGACTTCGAACAGTTTCACCAAACGACCACCAGATGTGACCAAGGCTACTTGCAAGACAGGCAAGTAGTCAGTGGTTAAAATTAACCAAAATGTGATGAGTCATAAAGATACAAATATACCATACAAAACACTCGCATCACACAGCTTGTCAACCATCTGAATAGCACGAGTATTGCTCTCCTATTTATAGATTATTGGCTAAATTAAATGAAACGGAAACAAGACTTTATCACAAAACATCTGAGGCACGGTGATTAAAGTTTTGTTAGGCCAGTTACAAAATGACAAAGAGAACTTTTGCGAACTCTTCATTCCTAAAGTTTCAGACAATCACAGCGCGTTGTCCATTATTTGCTCAGCTATATTTCATTATATGTTATTATTTCTTACCAATTTTTTATGTTTTTGAACTTAAAAGTTTACAGTCTGTTTTAAATATTGTAAATATAATTTATTATTATCAACCATCACTGTTTTAATGTTTATAAATCTAATTCTGTACTTATTTTAACTAAAATAAATAGTTTTTTCTCAAAAATACAGGTGCTACTATGAAAACCATGCACTTGTTGTAAATGACCATGACATTAGAAACCAGTCAAAAGCACACAAGGAAAATAAATCAGTCGATTAGCTTATGTCGTGCAATGGTCCAACTATATGGAAACAATGTAGCCAACAAACTTCCCAAATCTAACGCTGTTTGATCTCGACAAAACTGACCTATTCACTACTTTTGCTTAGCAATGAATTTGTTTTAACTGGAAAAATAGTTTTGTTTTCAGTTTTGTCAAAGATTTTCCCTTATGGGAGCTGGCCTTTAGGATATGGTTGAAATAAGACAGCACTATTGGCTCCTAGCAAGCGTAATGCTCTCCTAATGTGTCGGCCTGGAGTGAAGGGGGGGGGGGGTGTTCATTCTCAGTTTTTTTAGTACTTGTATGTCTGATCAATGAAAACGGCGGCATTGAAAGAAGACAACTCATGCATAACGTTGTGATGACTCTGCCAACATTAAACAAGCAAAATGGGGACTTTTAATTACACTTGAGTGTTGGAACTTGGGATACACAACAAAGAAAGGTGGAGCTCAGATTGTGAGGACTAGTTTGAAAGGAAAGGGAGAGACTAGGTAAGGGGGGGGGGGGGTAAGGGAAAGGAGGGGTGGGGGTAAGGGAAAGGAGGGGGAGAGTGCTAAGTAACTAAGGGCACTGATCGCTCGAGTAACGCTTAAATGAGAGAGCGATTGTACTGGGTCATTTCTCTAGGAGTTGAGGCTGTCTGGGGAAGGGGGCAGGTCACAGAGGTGTAGCAAAAAAGCTGTCCACATCGATATCTTTCACAAAAATAGCTTGATTTTAAAAGCTGCAGGCAGCCATTAGTAAATAATTTGAAGCAGCTCAACTTAACACTGTTTGAAAGTACATGTATATTAAACTTTGAAATTTGCTTGTTACTGTTTTTGCACTCAAGTCTAAATTTTAAAAAAATTATATTTTGTGTCTCGTTAATTTCAAAATCAATAATTCTATCTGAACTAAAAGTAAACTGAACAACTTTATGTACCTGGTAGATTTCTACACTCAGGCTGGTGGAATACTATTAAATAATGAATTTCAACTTTACAGGCCCACAGCTTCAAAACAGTTAAATGTTTCTGCTGTTAATGTCCACACTGGTGCAAGAAAAACTCACAACAGAAAATGATGATTTACGTTTGCTCAGAGCTTTGTGAGATGCTCACAATTGCTCCATAACATAAACGCACAAAATTTTTTGGTTTACTATATTGCTGTGTAATAATCATTGACATAAATTCTACTGAAATTAAAATTCTGGTAAAGTCTGCTGTAATTACAGAGCAGGTATTGGTAAATGGTGGCGTTTCTTTCAAAGCAAAAAAGGGCTTAGGAAGCCTAATTTGAAGAGGGTTTGATTCGATTTAAACTTTTTTTGAGGTTGAAATGTGTTCAGAAAAATTATCTGGAGTTGCCTTCCCATCAGTAAGGAAATTCCTGTAAACACAGTCAGCAATCACGAAGACGCAACAAGTTAAGCCTGGTTCACATGCATTGTAGATGCTCGCAAGTGATCGCGGATCCCTCGTGCGACGGATCCGCAATACATGTTTACATAAACTTGGCAAACCCACAATCGCAAGAGGTATAATCACTCTCTTGACTAGGAGGTAATAAAATCTCGAAACACGTCTTCACTGGACCAAGGACTATATACGTACTAAATGAATTATCGTTGTTCAATTACACCAAATAATTTATTATTTTTAACAGCTACAAAAAATTCATTACACTTTTGCTCATATTATCATTAAATATTATTCCATATTTTTTAATTAAATTTTTAACTGTTATTCAATGGTTATCATTTTTTTACCATCTCTTAATATAAAATTTTGAATCTCAATTTATAATAATATGCTAATTATGCTATTATATGAAAATTTACAGAAAATATTTATATTTATACATTTAAATCAACTGTCACAATGTTTCACTCCGAAAATTAATAATAAATAATAATCAATATTCATAATGAAACAATAATAATTTTATTATTCATTAAAAATTTTTGATGGCAGTCATTTTTACATGAGTAACCTTGACCTGAATGTGGTTTTTGAGAAAGAAAGTAAGAAAATTTACTCTCTATCGTACGGCGATTGCATGAAAGTTTGTTCAGCTGAACTTTTCTACGAACCTCTACAACGTCGTACGAGCCACTACAATCCTGGTTCACATACATCGCAGATGCTCCCACGAGGGATCCGCGATCACTTGCGAGCATCTACGATATGTATTTGAACCAGGTTTTATATAAAGCTATAAAGCGAGTTTTCGAAATTTTGGCTTTTTTGTATGGAAGTAGGGCCTCCTAGATATTGGCATTGTGCGGAGACTTTTTTAATGCAAAAAGTCTTTAGTTTTTTGGAGCTGTTTTTCTTCAGTCAGCAATTTGTTTTATCTTTGGTAAGCTTGCTATTACGTGTACACCGGGCGTTCACGTGATAGGGTTTGTGATAAAAATCAAAAAAAATAATGGAAGACTTTTATCACAATGAAAGCTTTTAAGTGAAAAATTAATTACACAATGACATTAGTATAATTTTAGAACAATCCTAGATAAAAAAGAAAACATTGTCGAAGTTATATTTCCGGCGTTTTCTTTTTCACAATCAACAATATTAATTAAATCTGAGGTATCGGCTATCGTTCCAAGAAAAAAAATAAAGCGCACTAAATAATAATAATTGAGATTTTTAAAAGTTAGCTTTAAGCTGAAAACCTAACTAAAATGGTACAAACTACTGGTTGGAATATGCTATATAATATCGCAATGCAGATAATCCCTTCCTCCCACAGTGTTGTCATTGACCTCCATAAACTTTTAAACACTTTTTGCACTTGTGTTGCTGCAAGTGAGTTTTCTCAATAGTTTTACAATGCTTCATGAGAGAACAACTCTACATATAAAGCCGATCCTAAGCCCTTTAATTTATATTTTGGATGAAAAAGAATCAATATATCCACATATATTTATTATTGTCGGTTTATTTATTATATCTTTAGTAGTAGGCCATTATCAAAGCAGCTACAGCTGTATTATAGTATAATTTTTATTTGGCTACTCTTGAGATATTGATATGTATTGTTATGGAAAACATGACTTCTGCGTG
Organism: Cryptosula pallasiana; assembly: GCA_945261195.1. NCBI lineage: Eukaryota > Metazoa > Bryozoa > Gymnolaemata > Cheilostomatida > Cryptosulidae > Cryptosula > Cryptosula pallasiana. Next base: position 41,866,800 of record OX183131.1, on the reverse strand, counting down.
TCATGATAATTTTACCACAATAATTAATTACCATTAATAATTAATAATTATATTATAAATATCATAGTCATGTGCAATAATAATATTATTTTAAATGAATGGACCAATACAACAATATGGTAGCAGATTCGTTTTGTTTAATAATAAAAATGCATAGTAATAATATAAATTAATTGGTAACAGTTGTACATATGGAACTATTTCCTCTATTTCATTCAAGACCTAAATAAACTGCTTGATAATAAACATCACCTTGATAAACCTCAGCTCTAATTACTATGCCAAAAGAACCTGCGGCTGTTAAAGTCTTTATGTAGCAGAAACTTGTGGCTATGGGAACTATTCTATCAAGGGTGTCTAAATAGTCGCACTGAGGTCCCAAATGAGAAAAGCATTTAGTGAGCTGTTTTTGAGAAACACTAGGACAATTAATTTTTTTTTTCTCCTACCTGCAATTTTGTTTGCATCCGCCAAGAGAAGTCTCTGTGAGTCCCAGCGAAGACTCTAATTTTTGCCATCTTTAAATGTTACCTACAGCAAAACAAACATTGATTGAGTTCTAAAACGCTAAAATTTTCCGCAAAAATATCAATGACTTTGACATTTTCTTACTTTTCAGCTATTTATTGTTATAAAGAAAAAACATTTAAGTAGTGTTCTAAAACATGAAACAACAAAAGTATAGATTTGAAATATTATCACTTTGCTTGCACCTGGGTAAAGGAGCACTGTGTCGTGTGGTCTTAGAAGCGACGTTAATTTTTATGCGTGGATAAGTATAAATGCGAATTTCTGAAAATAATCAGTCTTTTTATTGATAAAAGAGACTTGTTTTGAAAATCGCACATAATAGGGGTAAATGACATTGTTTTTAGTGTTTCATCAATTGTAGTTTGCTAGAAACTTTCAGCAATTTCGAGTAATATTATTTTTCTCATTGAACTCTGAAAACTTTTGATTGCAAGTAATATTTCAAAAGTTCATCAGCTGCTAATAAAGCGAGCAACCTTGCAGCTGGTAGATAGAGATTTTCCAAGCTTTTGTAGGTTTATATGTACTGTAATGTAGCATAGATGAATGAAGGTGCTGATACCAAAGAGCCCTATTTTTATGATTAGGGAGTCTTTGTTTAATACAAACAACAATGGTTGAATCGATCTACTATCACTGTTTTCTTGCCTTGGTTTGTACCATTTGTTGGCTGTCGTTTTGTTGCTTTTTCTATTCATGGTAAGTGATACATGCAATGCTAGTGCTTGAACAGTTACTAATTTTTTTTTATTTATTTATCAAAACAAAGTTCAAAAATATTTTTCTTGCTACCAGTTGCTTCATTTTTCTTCTCTACTTTATTTCATATTTTATTCATGAAATTCAATGCACAGACTATTGATTGGAGAAAAATGAAGAATGTTTCAGTTAATTTGCGGATATTTCTTGTTGAACTGGAAAATGGTAAACAAGCATCGGGGTGCTCACGGTTGACTCAATGTACGGGTCTAAAGGACTCCACAAAGCTTCATACAGCAGGTAATAACTACTCGCAGTACAAACGCAGTGATGAGACACTTGCGCTATCAAAAGTTAATGAATCATACAATGACCTAGTTGAGGCTAAAATCATCAATCTTTAATTATTATCAAGCGGTTGACACCAAAATAAAAATAATCAGACCAATATTAGCATAAATCAACTATTCATCCTTAACCACACCTTTAATGTATAAGAATTTCACTACAGGTGTATAAAAAATAATTTATTATTATTTATTATAAAAAAAAAACGCTGCACAGTTACATGTATGATGAAAGATTAAAATGAAACTGGATCGTGACAGATGTGACCTAACTTAAACTTGCTTTGAGCTGGTTGTAAATTATTCAACAATTGTCGGAACAGAAACTGCGCAGAAGATTCAAGGCTGTTGCTGTAAATGGCATTACATTGCTCATCATAAAAATGCCTACAAAAGATATAAGTATGTCGCCTAAAAACTGCATGATTTTTCATTCGAAAAAACTGGCAATTATTTTTAAGAGGTGGCGGGCAAACATATCATAATCACGGAGTCAAAATGTGAATAAGAGTTCAGCCAGGTTTTGGAAACTAATATAAGAGCATGCTTGTAATCAATTTAATAATAAGACACATTCAGCTGTCAGCCCTCATCACAAGTAAAACTGGAAGCTCTGCTAGGAAAAATGAAAGTTTTTTAAATTCAGAAAAAACTCATCATGATTCAAAAAAATATAAAATCATTAGTCAACTTATGTAATACTTGTAACTATATTGTAAGAGAATTGTAAACAATTTTCACTTTGTGTCTACCCCTTGACCTCTATCTCCTTGAGATGCTACAAACCCACTACTATTCACCGGTGCCCTTTCACACCTCCAGCCCCTCATAGAGAAACTCAGTGAAACTCACTCTACACAGCGAAGGGTTGTCTGCTTAACGTTACAAAAATGCGTGTGATATCCAAAATTTTTATTAGCTGCCGGTTAGATACACCTCTGACCGTCAGCAAAAACTATACACCATAGCTACTTCTCCCTTGACCTTCCACCATTCCAAGCACTCAATAACCACAGTAAATCTAGATTATACCCTTAAAAACAAAAACAACCCCTTGAAATTACATCCTCCCATACAGTTTTATCCACCCTTTCTATCCCACAGGTCTACCAGACACCATATACCCTTTTTGGTATAAATTTTTTTCTCTTCAATTTTTAGTACACCAACAACAAATAGTCTGAGCACAAGTAGCCAAAAGTTCTTTTCTTGAAAAGTTACATTTCCCAAATAGGGAGACAACTCGCACTCACCCAAAATTTATGTCAATGATATATGAGTTATCATTTATGGAACTACAACAAAAATGATGAAACAATTAATTAATTGACTAATTGTTACATCACTAATACACTACTGCTGCACTACTGCCAAACAACTGCCACGCTACTGCCGCAGTACTATTACATTACTACTACTGCTACTGCTATACTACTCCAACTACTCTGACTATTCCGACTACTCCGACTATTCCAACTACTCCGACTACTCCAACTACTACTACTACTCCAACTACTACTCCAACTGCTACTGCTACTCCAACTGCTACTGCTACTCCAACTGCTACTCCAACTGCTACTGCTACTCCAACTGCTACTGCTACTGCTACTCCAACTACTACTGCTACTCCAACTGCTACTGCTACTCCAACTGCTACTGCTGCTGCTGCTACTGCTGCTGCTGCTGCTGCTACTGCTGCTGCTGCTGTTGCTGCTGCTGCTACTGCTACTACTATTTGCTACGGCTGCTACTGCTGCTACTGCTACCACTACCACTACACCTACCACTACCACTACCACCACCACCACCACCACCACCACCACTACCACTACCACTACCACTACCACTACCACTACCACTACCACTACCACTACCACTACTACTACTACTACTTGCTATGGCTGCTACTGCTGCTACTGCTGCTACTACTGCTACTACTACCGCTACTGCTACTACTACACTACTGCTGCTACTACTTGCTACTGCTGCTGCTGCTACTGCTACCGCTACTGCCACCCAATATCCCCTACTATGAGGTGGATGGATTCCGGCCACCTGTAAGTTTAGTTTGAATTGGTGGCACCTGCAAAATTACAGAGTTGTGTAACCTCGACAAGGAAAATAAGTCCTTGCCTACAAGTGGATCATTCTGAAACTGGAACAGACTAGTAAATTAGTTAGTGTAGACAGTTTGAATTATTTTGTGTTGAGGTTGAAAAGAGGGCATCTTGGTGTATTTTTATTACATAATTCTATTAACGCGTGATCTACGCAAAATTTAGGTTTTTTATGGCTCCCTACCATTGTTGGCTGCTGTGTTTCCTGGTAAAGCAGTTGTGGTCATAACGGAGTCAAGGAGACTATGCTAGAAATCTAAGCACAGCTTTCTACCTATATAAGCTGATAAGATAAGTTAAAAATGTGACCTGACATCAGCGTGGAGCATCGCGCTTGCTTAGGGCATGTAAACAATACCGCCTTACTGACACTGTTAGCCTACTTCCCTTCAGTTAACCTGTAGGCTTCTAAAGGAATGAAAAAACCCTTACAATACTTTACTGTCACCCTACTACTAGACTACAAAATACTACTATTGCTACTACTCTCACCTCGTTAAACATGCCAGTAATAGTTCCTTTCTTTTTTAGCCACTCAACCAACCAACACTATTGTTCCACTTGCGCCTGCTGGTTACAATATATTATTGTTAGTTCAGTAACTAGGAGAGATTATTGCTAAACTTTCCTCTGTTAGATGACACTATAAGATAAGTTTAGTAGGATGGTAAAGATATCTAGTAGTGCAATAATGCTGACAAGTAACATTATGCAACAAAAAGAGATACAATATACACACATACAAAATGAACATATGAAAAAGCAATTTACTGAAATGAACTGGCAAAAAGACCGAGAAAATCATGCAACATAGCAGCTCGTTAAACATTGCTAGCAATGATGAAATGCTCATAACTTGAACATTTTTATGACATCAAGAGACACTTCGAAAAAATTTATCTGAAATGCACTGATTGGAACAACTTTCCATGTTTTTTTTAAGTTTTTCAACATTTTTGACAAACTGAAACTGATGTTTATAGTATTTCAGTGAAAAAAAATTTAGGACCAAAAAATTACAGCCTCTTTGTCATAAATAGTCTTGGGATTTAAAATTATTTTTAGGTATTTTAAATTACTCTTCTTTAACCTACCCCTTTATCTTAACCTACTCCTCTCTCTTAACCTACCCCCTCTCTTAACCTACCCCCGTCTCTTAACCTACCCCTCTCTCTTAACCTACCCCCTCTCTTAACCTACCCCCTCTCTTAACCAACCCCCTCTCTTAACCTACCCCTCAGGTTCAACTCAAAAAGGTACTTTCTCTCCAGTGACACATACTATTCTGCATTTGTCATGTCGTAAGCTAGTTCAACCATTTGTTGTTCCTTGTATATGGGACATCCTCTGTCATCATCCAAATTCAGCCCAGCTTTGAAGCCACTCACATGTCCAACTTCCCCCTTGCCTTTTAGAAGGATCAGATCTGATAACCATTCTGAAATATTTAAATCGTTACTAACTTTGCAGCTAAACTGTTACAGTTAGTGCAATGCCAGTATTCAATAACAGAATAATTGCCGGTCGTCAGCTCAAAACTGCATGTAATTTTGTTCTTTTATATAAACTGGGAGTTTACTATAAAAAAAAACTATTTTAAAAGTATCATGAAATGCACATGATAATAATAAAATGCATTTAAATACCATTTCTACATTTTTTTACAAACGCACGTGTTGGACCAAACTGATCAGTAAATGTTTGAAGTAATAATTATTAGCATTAGTTTTGATTATTATTATTATTTATCTCATACTGCCATTACTACTACCTACTATCAGCTTCTTCATTAAAAATTATTTTTGATCCAAAATATGAATGTGGGAACTGAAACTGATCATATCCAGGGCCACAAAAAAAATAAACTCAGGAAAAACCATTCAATGGTAAAAAATATGTAATTGTATGTTTGAAAATAGCTTGTTTCAAATAAATTAAACAAGAAAACATGAAAATTTTATAAAGTAATAAATAATTGAAAACGGAAAGTTGTTCTGATTGTTGGAAGCTAAATTTGTTATTGCATTTAAAATAAGTGACAGAATCAAACAGCTAATATTGATTTATTTAACTGGTTGTTAGTAATTTGGGTGTTTAGTTTCCTAGTAAAAAATGCCACGCAAATATTTTCCAATTACGGAACGCATTAAATTTTATTGGCTAGAATTTCGGTTACCATCAGAATGAGATGGAAACAAGAATTTAATAAAACAATCTCACTTCATAAGTCAGCTATGAAATAGCTTCATTTAGGCCATAAGTGTATTGATCACGGGGAACCAGATCTGTATAATTCAACAATTGATTTATCTGTTTTGATAATTTCGTCAATATGGAAGAAAAACATTGAAATAAACTGAAAACTAAAAAATTCTATTTCTCTATGAAGGTTTAAGACTGATAACTACTGGTCAAGATTTCCAAATAGTAATACAGGCATTACTAGCACACTGCATAGGTTGACATAGTCCACTAACAGTTTCGAGATAAATTGTTCTGCAACCAAGAAAGATAAGAACAATCAAACTAGTAGTTTAGTAGTAGTAGTAGGTTACTAGTAAACAAATGGACTAAGCATTACTAGTAGATTGAATTTGTTTTAACACTGAGCAATAAAAATGTCACCAAACTGCAGACATCCTTTCAAAGAATGCGTGTGATGCCAGTCACTTGTTATATAATTTCTTATTAGAGACTAGTTTTTTAGGCTAATGTTAGTGTTACTGAAAGTTATGGAAGGTTTCAAAAAATGAATTTTTATGGAACATTTAAAATCAAGTATTTGTGAGTTTGTCAAAGTGGTTTGCGTGAAATGAATTTTTTAGACACCATAATTTCACCTGCATGCAAGCAAGTGACACGTCAAGAATGGCGTGCAAGATTTACCTAGAGATCCCACAATTAATTTCATCAGCGGGCCAACCTCCAAGTTGATTACAAAACTAAATAATCTAATAACCAGCTAGTCAGAAATGCACATACTTTAACACCTCTCGAGGGTTCAAATTTTAAGCCAAGTTCTGTTGCTTCATGAGTTATTTGTAACATGTTTGAGCAACTATAATGTTCAAGATCTTTCCTGCAGCTCAATTTCTTTTAAAACATTAAAACATTTCCTCAGTTTGCTCTCACCTTACAGCCTCATGTCTTAATTTTCTCGAACCATATCTTGATTCCGGCCTGTCAAGACATCTTTTTAGTGATTGACACTGCCACTACCTGTCACAGATGTTGCTCTGAGACACATAAAACCATCTCTCTCCAGTAGAAATTGTGTAGATATTGCTAAACAGATCAAGCTAATCATAGTAAAAAAGTTTTTTAGTTGCTATGACTTCAATTACCCTAAAATGACAGTATATGAAACAACTCAAGCAATTCATAAATATCAAAATTGGAATTGCTAATGCTACAAAGACTTAAGTATATAAAAGAGCAGCTAGATTGTCAAGTAACCTTTGCTTCCTCATACACCCAGCACAATCAATTCTCAAAACTGCATGATAGCCTCAATGATGCATTGGGAAATATGTGTTAAAACTTTTCCTTGATTGTCGTGTCTCAATGTCTGATAAAATTTGACAACTCAAAAATTAAATGTTCCATTATTGAAACAACTTCAAGTAACTGATACAAAAACTATTTATAAAGATAATATTAATTGATTAATGCAAAACAAATACTTACTATAGCCGCAGAAAATCTTTTGTAGCCATATTGGTTTCACATTATTCTGATAAACGGAAATTATGGAAAGGTAATACAATGGACTAAAAGTTTAGCTTATCTATAGTAGAAGGTAAGATGTTTACATGAAACTTAACTCAATGTAAGCTAACAAAAGTAAGCCAGCCTTATGTCTATATAAGCGTTTTCACTCGTCAAAAGCCTTCACAATAGCTGTTCACTAAAAAGATGGCGTTGATCAGCCAATGCCGTGCAACACCTAAACTAACTCAAATGCAACTTGCAATAAAAAAAAATAATAATAAATAATATATACAAAATTATTTTTATGTGATTGTTAGAACTTGAGTAAAAGAAATAATAATTAAAATGTCATGGACAATTTGTGGCCTTGCCAAAGACACAGATCAGTCATATAGATATCAGCATTGCAATATGTTACAGCTAACTTTGAACTTGTTAGAAAATAAATAAAAAACAATCAATTATCATATTGAAAATGCTTTGATAATAATTTTTAAGAGAACACCTTTTATTCCTTTAATTTGCATTAGGTTCACTGTTAAATTAAGTTTCTGTTTGGTACTTTGAAGAAAGATAAAAGTTATTTTTTATCTTTAGTCAAGGTAACATGAACATTGCTAACATTTTAGATTGAAGATGGGCATTCTTTCAGAAACTCAGAACAATCATCGAAGACGAGACAATATACACAAGGTAAGACTGAATAAATCACAGTTTTAAAAACTGTGGTGTTAGACGGGGTGCATTATCATGCTTGAAAGCTAATCTCTGAAAGATCAGAAACGATGTCAATGCAAACTTTACTCAGATGAATTTTTTGCAACTTTTGCTTGCTTTGCGATAATGGTTTGCAGACAACTGTTGCTTTGGGCACAAAAAAATCCTCGCCTTTGAAAAGTAGGCAGCAAATGAGATGCCAGCAATAAAAATATTATTGAACAGCAAAAGCGATAACTAAAGCACAATAATTCTTAATTATAGTCTTGGAATTTTTTCCCTTTTGTATATAAAAAAGCTGCATATCGACAAAAATCAACCATCTTCAAAATGCATTAGTGGCCAAATTTTTTGTGGTATCTTTTACTGAGATAAAAACTCTTGAAGTGATGTGGAGATTTAAAAAGAAAACTTTATATCTCAAATTATGTGACCACGCATTTTCTTCTTACTTTTTCTGCTTGAATAGCTCCCTCAGAGTACTAAAGGGAATGTTGATGTTTCATTGTCATACACTGCTCAGGACAGTCGAAAACAACAAAAGCAGGTGAGAAAAACAACTTACATGAATTTTGTTTTAATGGTTTTTACTATAGTAACGTTAACGACGAAACTATCTGCTCAAGGTGACATTCTATCCAAGTTCAGATAGGGATTCTTTGGTGGTAGGCAAACTTTTTATCAACATCTTTGTGCGCATTTTAACAATTTCACCAAGTTTGCGATATGACAAACTGAAGCAAGTTTTTGTTTTAGGCAACTAACACTTCGCATGGTTCACCCATTATTTCAAATATTTTTAAATTTTTACAGTTTTCTGTATGCAATTTCAAGTCTTCAGTTTGCAATTTTTACCACGTTTTTCTGTTGCATTTATTAAACCTGAAGGTTTAAAACATTGGCTAGTTTTTTTAAAACTCAAGCAATTTCAATTTTTAGTGGCCAAACTGTCAGCTGGAGACTAAATTTAAGGCATCGCTAACACTCAAGTTGAGACTAGGAGATGTGACATCAGCAGAACCACCCAGGTTTCTTCTTTCTCGATTTGACAAAGAGTTGGTTATGAAAAACTGGTTCCAAGAAACAACTGATACCATCGGATTTGGCCTTCCTGGAATCATTAAAATGAAAGAGAACAAACTTGACGCCACTGACCCGCTATCAAGTCTCCGCAATGATCACCGCAAAGGTTTTTGTGGTTGGCCTTTTTATCAGAGGAACTCCGATGATTTTGAGGTAATTAACGTCAACAGGTAGCTCATTTGTGCTATTGTAAAAAATGCTTCAAAATCAGATTAAATCTACACTAAACTCATCAACTTTGAAAAGTTGTAAACAAACCATGAAAACCTAGCGACTAGTTGTCAGCGCAGTAGATTTACAATGGAATAAATCAATTAAGGATGAAGTAGTGGAACAGTATTTTAAGTCTGAAGCCACTGCATTCAAATTTTGACCAAACTTCTACTCAAAGTCCGTTTGCAGCTGATGATGCAAGATTATGAACATGGAGTTGATGCAAATCTATGTGGTCAGATGGGTAAGCAAGAGAATACAATTTGGTTTTATTTAAAATCATTACATGATGCGTCTTATTTTGAATATAGATATGCCTTTTTATCAATTTATATTTACTTTCATTGCCAATTAGTCAGTAAAACTATTAACAAGTTTGTTTTTATATATTTTCTAATTCTCTGTGTATTTTATATGTCACAGGGGAACTAAAAAAGAAACGTTATTTCAAGTTGACTGAAGTCCCTTCCAGACTTGCAGGCACGATTCAGTGCTCAGAAACTGACAACATAGACTTTCCTGAACTTCTTGTACGTAATATAACATGGAGCACTATTTAATTTTTGATTTATTTTGGTTTTCATGCAATTTCACTCTTTTATTGACTTTTATTTTTCTAAAAAACGAAGCAATAGTAGCAAAAATTTTTAAAATAACTTTTGTGATTTTACAATTTAAGTGAACACAGCATTATTTTTAATTCTCAAAATTTAAAAATTGTAACCAACAGCAACCAATCTTTTTATCTTTAGCTATAGTGGTGTGAGTGGTTGACAATCTTCATTACTTTAATCAATGTTTAATCAAATAATCATGCAAAATGTGATCACTAACGCTTAATTAATTTAAAACAGATTAGCCGAAGTTTTTGACTGTCAACATTGCAACCAGAGTCGATCGCTAACATTAGCCTTGGTATATTTTTAGACTCCCCCGCCGGAGTTTCAGTTTGGAGTTTCAGGCTACACTGAGACGGATGATTTTCTGTGTACAAAACAAGGTAATATTCTATAGCCTTTTATTTCTCTCTACAGAATTTTTTGTTCTTTTGTTGTCCAATCTTCCTATTACTTGTACTAATTGTTAAAGGTTTCAGTACGCACTCATTTTAATTTCATGCTTTAGCTGTTGTTTTTCCCTTTTGTTCTGTCAATGTTGTAACCAATAAAACTTGTAGTTGGGTTTGGCGATGAGGCAACTCCCAACTTTTCTGATGAGCTTATTGTGGAGATCAGCACAGATGGTTGCTGGGACTATTTGATGAATGACTATTACTTGGATGCTGTTGTGCTGGTTTACCCAAAAGAGAAAGTGTGTGAAGTACTGGCATTTTTACCTCTCACATTTCTTGATGTACCATTCTGTGAATAAATGTTTCACCAAGTTGACCTCTTCTAGGTTTAGTAGTTATATTACTACTAGAAGATAGTTTGTATCAAAGTAGATAAAACACACCCTGGAGACAAAATATAGCATAAATAAAAAAAAATTAATTTACAAAATACAGTAAAAAAGAAAATGTTTTTGAGTCAACTTATCATGCAAGAAATTTCTTTTCAAGGATCCCGATGAAGTCAGCTACACTGGAAAGAGAGTAGTTCATGGTACCAAGACAAGTGAAGAGAGCATGTGGATTGGTATGAGTGAGAGTTTTGTTGAAGGAAGCAAAACTGACACATCAGAAGTCGCATGTGTTCCACCTTCTAAAGAAGAGCAACGCAACATGGCTGCATTGCATTTCAGAGATCAAGCAAATAAAAATGACGCTGGTGGTTTGAGAGGTCATAGCAAAACTGGTGCTCATGATAGTAGTGAGCCGATGAGCCTTGCTGAAGTTAGATGTACTGGCAACCAAGCTGAAGGCCTCCCAGAAAGCTCAAGCACCCCTCCGCCTCCAACCAGGAGCTCCTGCAGCTATAACCTCACCATCAGCATTGCTCCAATCCTGCAGATGTTGGCTGCACTTGTGGTGTTTTCTTTACTTTCAGCCAGCCACCATCAATTGATGCCACAAATGAAAAGAACATCTGCATATCCGTTGTCTGAGATTTGGCAAAATTGGTGTGTCTGGTCGATGTCAGAGAAGGTAGTTATTCAATTACTCCGTGTTCATTGTAGTTTAGAACTATTTGCAATTAATTGCCGGTTTGTATAAGTTTGATCGAGGTTGTGAAAAATCACTAGTACGGCCTGTAGGCCTCGAAAATCTGTAGAGGTTTTACTGCGAGAACAAAGAAAAACTGCGGTTAATTGAGTAAAAATAGGACGTAGACTGAGGGTCATGGTTTACTTAAAAAATAAGAAAAAATAATCATTTTTTGAGTCCACCATAGTTTAACAAAAATGAAATGAGCATGATAAAACATTTTTGCCCGATTCATTCCAAAGCAACAACATTACGAAAAATAATTATGAAACAAAATTGTACAAAGCACCATAAATGGAATAATAAGAGTATTCGCAATGTGTTTGCTGAGAAATGCACAAAAAGTAACAGGCGTTTGTAATTCAATACGTCGAGTATAAAATGGAACATTAGTTTAGAACAGCATAAATATTCAATGAAGTGTTAGAGTTTACCAAACAAATCATAAAAAAAATAACTACCAATTTTTAAAATAATCAAGAAAATGATAAAATTGCATCATTGCAAACAAAGATAGCCTGTAAAGTTGCACTTTTTATTTAACATATTTTTAGCGGTTGTGAACAATTTTTAATATTTTTAGGGCAGCAGTACCGATCTGTGAAAATAACTAATTTAGTATAACTTGTTATAACTTGTGTATTGTTCAGTTTGATTTGCGACCTACGAAGAATATACTTTTTATTCCGTGAGCTAATTTTCGTTGACCCACGAACTCCAAACAATATTATTATTTATTGATTAAGTTTATCACCAATTTGGTACTTTTATTGCATTTTGTTTGGTAGACATAGTTTGCAAATACTAATAATATATCAGAATGATGTTGTCGATGCTGTGAGTGAAGGTGGAGAGTTGTGGAAGAGTTGAAAATTTTCCACAAACTTCTACGACATTCATGATGTTTGCAATCATTTACCAAAGTAGAGATTTCTAATATCGAGTGAATCATGATGGCATGTGAAGTTTACAAAAACTATCTCAGTTATTTGTTAAGTATAATGCATAAAGTAGAAAATGTATGAGGGAAGCTTGTAAGCAAGGATGTTGGTGAAAAGATTAACACTGACAAATCAGGTCTTCTAATTCCTCATGTCACATAGTCAAATATCATTCACATATTTGTGGGTAAATCATGTAGGAACAGTTTATTGCTCACGTGTGCTACTTTTATTCTCATGTTCTTTAGCTGCCCCAGTCAAAGATAAATTTGATGATGAGTGCGGAAGAAATCAGAAGTCTTCAATGTGCGATTGCAGGTAAATGTTTTTTTTTCTCAAAATTCAAGCAAATAACCTTTTCGCTGACAAACAATTCAATTTTAAAATAATCTACTACCTAAAAGTAACATCTTCATATTTTTATATTGTAGACTCACCAATCACTAAAAATGAGAACTGGTGCATTGAAAAACCGAGGCGTGTTAGTGACGTGGTTCAGCCAGGCAAGGACTCTAAGCTACTTTTGGAGATATCTGCTGTGTGGGTTAATCAGGTAAACCGTTCAGTCAAACAACAGCCTGTTTTTCTTTAAGCAATATAGCTTACAAACTTTTTCAATGCACTTATGCAAAATACTGTCTAAAACAATTAGGTAAACTTTCTTACGTAAATGCTCAAAGAAATTTACACATCACAAGATTATGCTATTTGACTTTTTGTGCACGCAGTAAGAGTAAATTTGTTTTAAATGTGTTTTCTCTAACTAATTTGTAAGTGATTTAATGTAGGTATTGATTCCTGGTGAGGTTACCGGAGAAGTAGAACACACTGTCCACCAACTTATTGCGCCTGGCAAAAACCACTTGGTTGGATCAGAGGCTCAAGACAGCAACTGCGTCAAGCAGAAAACTGTGCTTCTTGGAACCATCGATGTTCCTAAGTTCTCATTGACTACACCAGAACAGACTGCATGTTCCACAGATAAAACGATGTGCGCAACATACTTACAAAAAGATGTTGGTCAAGATGTTTTGAACAAAACATCTACTAAAAAGGTCAGTAATTTTTAAGCAAGTGTTTTGTTAAACAAGATATCGTGTGATTCAAGGTTTAAGGAGTTATCTAACAAGATATCTAAGCCTAAGATTTTTGTCAATTACAGGCATCTCTCAACTGTCCCAATGGCAACCAGAGTAGTGATCAATCTAGTTCAGGGGCCAGAGGGAAAACTGTTGAAACTGGTGAAAGATCCGCTGATTCTACAAACAAACTGAGCAGTTCTCAACTCTTCAGTCACTCTGGAGCTTCTGTAGGCTCATCCGGTGGAGGTGGAGATGATGGAGAGAGAGGTAGAGACAAAAAGTTTTCTTGGAGTAACACCGCTGAAGAAGAAAATGAGGAAAAACCTGAACAAATGGAAAAAAATGAGGAACCATTGATTGCTGTGCCTCTCCGACCTATTGAACCTGAGAACCAGACAGAGCAGAAAGACAATAACCTTCAGAGAAGCCAAAATCAATCAGAGCCAATTGAACTCGGGTATTTTTCTGGTACGCTCAATATGACTAGAACCCCTACTATACGGCGATCTTTTGAGAGAGAACCGTATAACATGTGTTGGCGGCCAAACCGTGTCATGCATCATCCTACTCCAACAGTACAATTCCAGTTGAATGAGGACTCTTTATCAAGTTTGAGCAATGTGTTCAGCAATCATTATGTCCATAATCAAGGCCTGTCAGACTCTGACCAAGAGTGCGATGAGCGTGAACAACTTCAAAATTCGCAACACATTGTTTTTCCAACTAGATTACGGGACGCTGATTCATCTTTGGATGAAATCTTTCAAAGGTTGGATTCAGCTGGATTATATGACCAGGGTTTGACAAGCGCAACAACAAATGTTCAATTGCAAGAAGATTTCCATTCCTCAATGGTTTCACCCAGTTTACAATCACCGAACAACTCACAAAGACCAATCTGTACTCCAACATATCTGCAGAATGCCCGAAGTAATTCTGGCGCAATGCCCAGTCCTTCAAGCTCAGTACTTGCCCAACAAGACCTATCACAATCAAATCTTGCCATCCCACTCCGCTCAAGATCTCAATCTGCGGTAACATACACAGACACAAGCTTGCCTTTAGAGAAGTCAGGACCTTCAACTCACCCATCAGCTGATGGTCTACAAAGAAATCCATGGGCCACAGCTACACCACGCTTGCGATTTTACGATGATGGTGTGGTAACACGGCTGTCTCCAGGGTCCGAACAATTTTCCTCTCATTTTCGCAGATGTTGCATAAACTGTTATTCTCATCGCAGAGCATTCCTTTGCACTTGCTCATGTCACGATCACAGCAATGGGCCCCCCATCACAACAGTTGCTGTTACAGAAGAGCATCAAAATCAAAGCATCCTGTCAGTCCCTATCAAAGAACAAGTCGTTCCCTTTCCTATACAAGAGGAGCAACAGGCTGACAGTGGTTTCATGTCGATATACGAATATCCCTTACCTGTTGGGGCTAGTGGTGGACAAGAAGAGGAGCAGTACATGGATGAAAACTTCTCGGTGGTGGTGGGTGAGGGGCCAGAGACAGTGCAAGAGTCACAGGAACCAGAAATAGCCATTGATTGCCAGCCAAGTTCAGTTCGACAATCGGAAGCTGTCCAGGAAACAGAATCAGGGGATTTGGAATATTTAGAGACAAATATTCCACAAAAAAACTTGTAAGTGCACAGAGAAAATCAATGATTTAAAATTTACTGGCTATAAACGTGGACTGTAATAAAAGTAATTTTTTTTATGCAAGTTTCTTTTTCTGTTTCAGCCAAAAGGCAACGGACTATGAGCCGTCAGATACATGGTATGTATTGACAGACTCCAACAACTGAGTGCACAGACCCAGAACTTACGTTAATCATAGTTCCTGAAGCCTAAAGTTAATTACGGTTCCTTCACAAATTATTCTTTTAGTCTTTTTAGTATGAAAGCTACACCTTTGTAGCTATTTAATTTTTCAATACTAACTCTTAAGTTCAGGTTAATGCTATTTACTTACATATGCTTGACTTGCTTTAAATAAATATCATACTATTTAGCTTAAATTATGCTCAAGAAGTTACAGTTTCCACTTGTAAGATGTCTGCAACATTATATCCAGTGTATCGCAGCAAGGTTATTACAACTGACAATCTGGGTAAGTGTTTCAAGTGGTTTGTGTGCTACCAAGAGTATTCATGAGGTGTTCAGTGAACAAAGGACAAACAATAAAAGGTGTTCCGAATTCAATACACTGCATATGAAACGGAACGTTAGTCTCGAGCAACATAATTTTTCGATTAACTATTATGAATTGGCAGACAAATCATAAAGAAGATAACTCCCTATTTTGAAATGAGCAAAAGAAAAAACAAAATTGGCATCGTTATAAATAACAATAGTATGTAAAGTCAACCTTTAAATTTATAAAATTTTTTAGCACTGGTGTTTGTTGTGTAATATTTTTCGGGCAACAGGACCGGCTTATAAAAATGAACTAACTAGACTTGCTTTTTATGATTTATTTATTGTTCAGTTTCATTTGCAACCTACGAAGAGCATAAATAAATGCCCGTTGATTATGTTTTTATTCAGTGGGCTAATTTTAGTTGACCCACTAGTTCCGAACAAAATAATTTTTAATTGATTAAGTTTATTGCATTTTGTTTAGCGAACATAAATTGTGAACACTCTTACTAGCTGCAATTGACCATGAAACATGTACAAAAATAGCTTCTGTAAATTCAAACTTTAATAAGATAATAAATATTAGCCATCTATCACCTGGCTAAAGCTACACAGTAGAAAACATTGTTTTGAGCTAAATTATTGTAAAATCCGGTTACTATGTGTCGACACTACCATAAATTATGACAACAAACTGCAAAAAGAATAATTTTTTTAAAGAGATCGATTAAAACAAAAGCAATCATGTTATTCTTTGCACAATGGAGCGTTCTTAAAGGATTGGTCTCTAAAAAGATGACAACTCCAAACAACAATGCTACTTTATGCGCTCTCGATTTTAATGGAAACTTTGTTGTTCGTCAAAATTAATTGTAAGTTTTCAAGAGTAATCAATATAATATACGTACTTGAACCCAGTGCCATTACATTTTAAGTGATTTCCATATAACTTGGTAGCACAGAAATGATAAACAAGCCTGGGAAAGTGGTTTTAGTGGTTTAATTGACTTGTTTCGGTGATCCTTTATTAAGCCAAAAACTTCTTTCAAGATAAAATCAAGATCTCAATAGGAGTGATTGGTTAAATAGTTTAGAGTTGGTTACTACGGTAACAGTAAAACAATGTGGCCATTGACTAGAGGGTTTTGGCCAGATCACCCACTCTCGCATTTGTATCAACATATCATTGCTAAAGCCAACTATCAAAGACTTTGTGACAGCCTTAGTTAGTGAAAAGGAGTTTTAGCATCGCAGTATCACTTAGCTGGATCATCTAACGACTTGGTGTTAGAGTTTGATTACAGCCTTGTTTTGATTATTATTACTAGCAAAAAATCATTTACAGTAATGTAGCAAAAGTAAAATTGGATTGATGCTTCTAATGATTAATAAATGCTTATGTAAAGCAATAAAAAATCCCCTACTAACAAATAAATATTTACAAAAGTTTTGCACTCTGATTGCTCAGTTCTTTTACTTCTGCACTAACTTACCTTTTTGTATAAATTAGTAGATGCCAGTCTCATTTACTCGAAACCAGGTTAACAGCAGCTCGTCTGAGTAAGTTAAGTCACTTCAAGGGGCTACAGATAGATCCAATGCGCTCAGTTGACCTTCAAATGACAATATTTGAGGCATAAAAGTTAAAAATAACACAGCAGAGCACTAGGTTTGCACAAACTTTGATTA
Organism: Cryptosula pallasiana; assembly: GCA_945261195.1. Lineage (NCBI taxonomy): Eukaryota > Metazoa > Bryozoa > Gymnolaemata > Cheilostomatida > Cryptosulidae > Cryptosula > Cryptosula pallasiana. Next base: position 41,849,377 of record OX183131.1, on the reverse strand, counting down.
CAACAGACAGTAATGCTTATTTAAGCAAGCCAATCAATCATAATGTCACGCTAACTTACCAACTGGTTGAGGACGCGATTTTAAAGCATTCCCGCGTAGCAACGAACACGCGGGTGTCGCCATTTTTGCACCCAAATCAAGTTTTTTTACTTGCATTAAACTGGTAAGTAATAGCATAGAATCGTAAAAAAGTTTCCACAGGCATAAAATTATATAGATTACAAGTTTTCTGTCTATCTCGAAGACAAAAATTTTTATGATTATGCTAAATTGACAAAAAAACAGCCTCTTAGCAAACAAAGGCTCCTCTAGTACGCCTCTGTTACTTGACAACTAGTGTCGATGTTTGCCTGTAGCGCCTAGTACGAAATTACAAAAGGTGATCTCATCTGATACAAACAATACTCTATTTTTAAAACCAACTTGTGTGAGTAACAAAGAACGTGACAAACAACATGGTTGTGTAAATTACTGAGGTGAATGATAAAAAAACCCTAGCAGGCACTTTGTCACGCTTGTCACATGCCACAACCACAAAAGGAGATTACAAAAGACTTATCGTGGCTTATTAAAACATGAATCACTCGAGATTGAGAATGCTTCAGTACTTGCATTTTGTACCAGAGCGTAGTGGCCCCACAGATATGCGTCACCCTTCAGCTGTAATAGCAGGCTGAAGGAAACCAAATTCACAGTGAGATCCTCTATAATATTAAAACAAAACAAAATAATAACTATTCTGTTATAGCTTTCTAGGGCCTGTTACAAGAGAGTTTTTGATATGAATATGTCAAATATTAAATTCAATTGTATTTTATTTCTAAATAAACAACTACTTTTGAATCGAAAATGATGTACATTGAAGGTACAAATAACAATATTGTGTATAATACGGTTGTTATATCCCAGATGGCTATGGCCCTGCCTCTTGATCTATTTTATAAATGTCCACTTACCCCTAGCCCCTCCCGCTATAATTACACCTCAGTCTCTTTGCTCATTTTCCTTGACTTCAATGAAGGAGAGAGGTGGCAACTAATAAACAAATTTTGCAGAAGGTAAAATACACAAAATAACCAATAATTGTTTTTAACCCTACATCTCATCTGTGGTCATTATACAGAGTTATAAGGCAGTTATCTGGCTTTATACTGGCTCAGCATAGCCCATGGGGGGCCTCTATAAAACTGTAAAGTCACAGTACTGGTCATGTATAGTGGAACAATTGAAGAAATTACAAAGCATCAAGTAACTAGAAGATGTTACAAGTAACTTGTACTAAGGCTAAGGTAGCAGATGTACCTAAAAAAGAGGTCAAGTGTCCTTGACTGGTATTAGATAATATCGGCTAAGCAAAAATTACACTTTTTTTCACGATTTACAATTAGGTAGTCTTGCTTGTATCATATTGCTGTATTTAATATTACTGGTAAAAATATAAATGGTTATTTATTTGATTGCCCCACCCTAATAATGTGGTGAACTTGCGCCTCTGCTCCAGCTATTGTTGAATGTGTATTGGTCAGAAAGTTGCACGTGTAGCGGAGGACCAATTGACAAAGCAATTGCTCGATTGAGTTTCTCGTGTAACTTCTACTCAAAGCGTATAACTTAGCCTAGACTCAGCTTCATCTTGGCCTGATCTCCACCTAAACACAACCTCATGCTCGACCTCAGGCTCAATTCCAGGCTCGACCTGGACTCAGTCTTAGGCTCGATCTGAGGCTTTACCTCAACTAATTACCAATATTTTTTCCAATCGACACCGAATGTAACCAAAGCAATGGACTAGACAACTAGTCCATGGTAAAAATTAATTAAACTGTGAAATCTTTGAAAGCTACAAAAATGCAGCGGATAGACCATGCTCCTATCACAGCTAGCAATCTACTTGCTGACAGTGAAGCTTATTTTGAAGCTGTTTGTTTAGATCGCGAGTGTAATAGAGAAGACAACTCTACATATATTATCAGTTTATTTATATGATAATACCGTAGTTTTTGTAGCAGCCAGTTAGCAAAGCAATCGCAGCAAGATTGTATAAATTTTATTTGGATACAGAATATATAATAATATACATCGTTATGATAAACATAAAATCTGTGTGACGTGACTATTCTATCACATTCTATAGAGTAATAACAATAATGATTATGATAATAGTAAATATTGTGATCATGCGCAATAAAAGTAATATCATAAATAAAATGATCATTTTTGACAATTTGAAAGCGAGTTTGTTTTGTTTAATATTGAAAAACATAAAATTAACATAAACTTATTGATGATAATTGTATATATATATATGGAGTTACCACCTTTATTTCACCTGCGACGTAAATGAACTGCTTCAAAATAAACATCAATAAAAGTATTCGCGACCTGGTCGTCGAACAAAATACAAAAATTAATAGGTGTTCGTAATTCAATACACCGAGTATGCAACGGAACATCAGTTTAGAAAAACATAAATTTTCAATGAAATGTTATAGTTTACCAAACAACTCATAAAGATAACTACCATTCCTCAAAATAATCAAGAAGGTAATAAAATTTGAACTGCTATAAACTGGAATAATTTGTAAAACTGCCCTTCAATTTAGCAAATTTTGAACGCTTGCAATCATTTTTGAATTATTTTCAAGGATATAAAACCAGTCTATGAAAATGAAAAAATCAACTCGCTCGTTATTATTTATTTAGCGTTCAGTTTCATTCGCGACCTGTGAACAATATAAATAATTTTTTTATTCAGTGAGCTACTTTTTGTTAAACTACGAGTTCCGAACAAAATTATTATTTATTGATTAAATTTATTGCTGGTCTGATTATTTTTATAGCGATGCGTTCGGCAAACAGAGGTCGCGAATACTCTTAATGTCTCTGACACAAGACTTGCTCCTCTATTTATAATGTCAGGGTATAAACTCTCTGTAACAGCCCAGTTGCCCTTCCCCATTGGGACAACTGGTTTATTCACTTCTTTGAATCTGTCCAAGTACATCTGCCATTAACATCTCCAGTTTTGTCATACTTCATTGGTTTGTCAGGAGGAGTTGTCTCCCCGAGGAAGGACAACTGGGAAGAGAAGTTGACAACAGTTACTAGCATTTAACAGTGGATGGAGGATCTATTTAAGCCAGGGATTGATATATGTATGATGAGTGGAAAGTGCATGGGTGCTTACACAGTGGGAGCTTACTAGAGGCTAGGTGGGGAGGAGTCTAGGAAACGGGAAACGGAAGTGTTGCTATTTACTGAAGGACTAGTAGAAACGATGAAGCAGAGTTTTTTGGTGAGGCTACTTCTTCAGCGAGTTTGACTGGAGAAAGGATGGGGGGGGGGGGAGAAAGGATGGGGGGGGGGGAGAAAGGATGGGGGGGGGGGGAGAAAGGATGGGGGGGGGGAGGAGGGAAGGTAGATTGGGGGTAAGGGATAAGGAAGAATACCTTCGGGATGGGAAGGGGGAATAGTAAGAACCTAAAATCCATCACAATAAGGAAGTGAGAGTTACCCTAAGCATTATATAAGGTAAATAACTTTGGGGTTCTTGTCATAAGTTGGTACGTCTGTAGTTAATTAAATTTTGGAGTAGACCTCGTGGTGGAGTAAAACAAGGCCAGCATTACCCCGTGGGAGTCTTCTTACAGAGTAGACTCGGTGGGTCCTTGAGAAGCAACTCATTCACGCTGCGGTTGATTTAACAATTGCATTGTGACCATAGCAGGTGATCAAAAACTACCACAGTATTACGTGGTTACCTTGCTTTGATCAGCTATCGTCTCATTACTACTTCCTAATGCCCTGTTAAGAAATTTTTACTTGCTGTTTGTCAGTAGAAGGCTTCAGCCCTTGGTTTTTTGAAAAAGTATTTTCGTTTCTATTAACAACAGTAATAACAAAGGTGATCTTTATTTCAAAGCAGTTCATTTAAATCTTCGATGAAAAAAAGGAAATAACTCCATATGCAAAATTAGCACCATATTTTTTTATTATCAAGCAAAACAATTCTGCTTTCATATTGTTAAAATAGTAAGTTTATTTATAATTTTACTGCTATTGCACTTGATTATTTTATTTATTGTTATAATTATTATCATTTTCAATTTTATTTAACATGCGGAAATTGTCAAGTCGCACTGATGTCATGTTTTCCAGAGCAACACATGTGTAGTAAAATAAAAATGGATACCATAAGACAGCTGAAACTGCTTAGTTAGCTCCTTGATACTAAAAGTCCTCGATATTATCGTTATTCTAAACAAATTGTTAATAATAAATTAATATGGATTCATCTCCTCTTTTTATCAAAGACCTAAATCAACTGCTTTAAAATAAAGATCACCATTCACAAAGAGATTGAAAATAGGAGCTCAAAACCTCGTGTGGTTTTAATAGATTTATCCATATGTATGTATATGCATGCATTAGTGGGTTACAATTCAATAATTATTCAGTCAACCAAACAGAGTAATCACTTGTTAATGGACTCATTGATGACACAATATAGCTGTATCTATAACGCTCATGCAGCTGATTTATAATTTAGAATGTAAGCATTTACTCTGATTGGGTAGTATAATAGACAGCACTCAAAACAAGACGTAGAGAGGATAACTCTTCTCTTTTAACACAATGAACTCCATAAAGTTGATCGCTAAGTTGAAAAAACCATACATTATATAGGGTTCATGTAGGCTTCATGTAGGTATCATATAGGTATCATATAGGTATCACATGGGTATCACCTAGGTACCATATAGGTATGATATAGGCTCCATATAAATATTATATAAGTATAATATAGATAAGGTACGGCAACCAAGCGATAGGGAAGGTGGTGCTAACCTGCTATATTCGCACACTATCATACGCATGCAGCTTTACAAAAAATAATGTTTGCTCCTCTGGGTTGTGTACTGCTCTGCTCACAGAGCATGTTAGGGGTGCCGAGAGAGTTGTTGAAGTATTTAAATGCGCTTCTGGCTCAAGAATAGATATATACAACATGCCGACTGGGAAGGCTGGCACACAATAAGGGAAACTGTTTGGTATTACACTATAGCTCAAATCATCAGTGGTCGATGACGGTCTAGAGAACTGGAGGATATAAGGGCAAATGTGGAAACGGTACACAGAGCTTACCAAAGACCAGCAACTTATGCTCCGTGTACATATAGCGATCTGCAATCGATTTTGCTTAGCGATTGGGGAAGTCCCTCCCCAAAATTGCGCAATTTTTCACTACTACCCGTTCTTCAGCGATTCCGGTCAAACTCGCTGTTACAAAGCATATCCTTCAATTTATTATAGGATCATTGATAGATCGGAGCACTGAATATGACAATACACTATTGGAAACAAAGATAAGTTTTTTTCGTTGTGATTGGCTGATCAAGGAATCCGCTAGCGAGTTTTTGATCTCAATCAAAACCTGGCAATGACCTCAAATAAAATGGTAGCGATAGCTTAGCGATTTTGCAGGAAACAGAAGTTGCAAAATCGCGCAATCGCTAAGGAAATCGCTTAGTAATCGCTATATGTATTTGAGGTATTATAGTACGAGTCGCAGTTAGAAAACAGAATGTTGAAAATAAGGGGGGGGGGGGGCAACTCCAAGTATAAATGTTATACAGAAAAAACAGCTCTCAACACTGTAACTGAGGGTCAAAGAAAGGCTTGTATTTCAGAGATTTTTAGATGGTAGGGGATGGATTGGACCTGTAGCAGACATTACCAGGGGTTTCAGGGCTAGAAGTGTATACATGGTACTAGAAAGAAAGATAATTACTTGTGCAAGTCTAATAAGGCATCCTGTATAAACTAGACACCTCAGAAAATAGCTTTCTTGCACTTTATTTATCAAAAATAGGTAACAAGAGTGACATGTGCATTAACGACACTTTGGCCTTTGGTAGCCAAAGAGGCCCTTATTTAGCCAGCACTGCTTGATTGATTTAAAAAAAATTCCAGTTGGGCTTGTGCCTGAACTAGCAAGGTGGTTATTTGTTTGCTAAATCATTTTTTCGATCACGGTTTGTAATATAGAACTACTTGATGATAATAGCATTTATATGTTTTATATTAGGAGTTGTCTACAATTTGTAGAGGGGAAAACTCCCACTGTTATTTATTTTCGGTAATGTCATAAGGGCATATCTTAAGGAGTTCTTTGGGATTTCACAAATTATGTAAATAGACATAGAAAGTGTTGAAAAAGTGTTATTGTATAGGCTTTGGCACAAAATGGCCCGAAATTGTGGAAACTATATTGAATTTTTTTGTTTCTCGGACTATTTATAATTTGTTGGCATATGCCCAATTATCTTTATGTTTTAACTAGGATACTGTTATCTATTAAAGCTACCCCAAATGAACATCAGAGATAAACCAGAAAGCTGCTAACCACTAATTTTTGCTAGTTGATCAGCTAATCAACACAACACAATTTGACACAACACAAGGAGTTGTAAGTTGTGTGCTGTAACTCCAATTTTCCTATCTCATTTATAGCATCAAACAAACCACATTCTGGACTATTTAAAGCACCTTATCTTTCATCAACAGATCGTTACAGTTGTAAAGCCAGTTTTGCATTAATGATATTTCGCACATTTTTCTGTTGCATCTAGTAATATAATGTTTTACTAGCTGAATATGGTTAATGAAGTACCCTAAAGTATAAAGGAAATATATAACTAGCCGTATGTGTAAATAAGGAGTTGAGGGTTTTACACTTGAATCCCGTCTACACAAAGCAATTTTTTTTAAAAAGGGAACCAATGAAAGTTGTCACACAAAAAACTTTGAACTTTGTGTGAAGATGCCAGGTTGATACGGCAGCAGTGTCGGGCATAGACATCAAGTGTCATGTCATTTAATGCGGTTTAATCAATTGTGTCGTCCATTATAGCGTATCCAATATCTTTTTGATTCAAGCGTTGGTATATTGTAAACAATGATTGTGATACGATCACAAGGCCATTATTAACACCATTGTAAATAGATGTATATCATTTTCTATGAAACGCATTGCACTTGATATATTTAATAGTTGAAATTAGTTTGCACAGGTACACGAAAGAGCGATGCATTGTTTGAACATTAAGTCAGATTTTTTTCCATGTGTATTTGATTTTGGTAATAGGTGTTACATCTCTTTCCACTAATAAGCATAAACTTTATATTGTAGGTAACTAAATCCTATAAATGTACAGGTAACCAATACCTGGTAGGTAACTACTACCTGGTAGGTAGCCACTACCTGGTAGGTAACCACTACCTGGTAGGTAACCAATACCTGGTAGGTAACCACTACCTGGTAGGTAACCGTTTATTATTAAATCACAACTCACCAATCCAACTGGATGAGCAGGACAAAGCGGTAATTAGCATAACATGATGACTAGGCAGCTCCGAAACAGACTAACTCGAAAACTATATATCACAAACATGTGAAAGAAAAACTTGCAAATGCGTCTGCGATCACCATTTGAAAGCAGAGTCAGCCATTCTTGTTTAAAAATATGTTTAGAATGAGCTGTGTTTGGAAGGTTCAAGCAAAGCCTGAGTAATGGGAAACCCACTTATGATATAATCTACGGAGAGTTCCAATGATTGTTTAGTGACACGTAAGCAGCTTGATTGTGCAAGCAGTCATTTTATAGAAAGTTCTACTGTAAGTATTTAGAGAAGTTGTATCTTCAAGCAAGGTACCATCTTGCACAAGGCTGATAGACAGAACTGTGAGTATAATAACTCAGTTAGTATGAGGTAGATAATATGCTCTGTGTTAGTAAAAGAAACTAATAAACTTGAGCAACTGAGTCCAGCAATAATTAATGCAGTTGAGACTTTATTGGTCTCTGATTTTCATTGTTTTAGGTCCAGTTTTCAATTGGATCTTCGTCTGCTGCTTTACAATGGTTCAATCAAGATTTATCACCAATTATGAAATAGCAATTAATGATGATGAAGCTGCGGGTTTTTGGTTTTCCCATTTTCCCAAGATGCTTATGCAGTCATATAAGATGAGAAAAAGCCATCGATCTAATCGTAGAGAGCAAAGTCTAACTCTGTTTTTAGACCAGCAAATTGTTATCAATGCGTTTAACGAGTGCATTACATAACAGCACAGTCTGTGAGTGCCTGGCTTGCTATTCAATTTATGGTAAGATTCAATGCTGAAGTTTACTTATTCTTGCTTGAAACCTGTTACAAGTAGAACAAATGTTTTTGTTTAAGGTTATCAACGTACTGAGCAATGGCTGATAAACAATCACTTCGCATTGGAAAGCTTTGGTGGTTCAAGTGTCAAAGTTCTCGTGGAATGTTCAAGGCAAAGGTAGGATAGTTGCTCTCAAAACACTTAGCACCTGCTTAAAGATTGAGATTTAATTTGTGCGTTATCATTATGCTCTGCATTAAAAAAGCATAAAAACTATTTTACCAACAATGCTCAAAAAATCGTAATAAAGTGTAGCATACAAAACTACGAGTTAAAACTTCCCTTTGTCTTCTGGTGTGTTTTAAATAATCTTACACAATTTTCAGAAGTACCTGGTTATCTCCTTGCTGATATTTATGCAAATAGCTACGTTATCAGAGAAACTTCAGGAAAAGGTAAGTCCTATTGCATTACCTTCACGATATACATCAGGTGTGTCAAATGTTCTTTTACCTAATGACTGCCGCGACAACTACCACTGCTCCTACGACTACTGCTACTACTGCTACTGTTACTGCTACTTCTACCGCCACAGCCGCTGTCACTGCTGCCACTGCTGCTGCTGCCACTGCTGCCGCTGCCACTATACTGCTGCTGCTGCTACTCCTATTACTGCCGCTGCCAGTGCCACCGCCATGCCACTGCCACTATCACTGACACTGTGGCTACCGCTGCCACTTCCATTGCTACTGCTACTACTGCTGCTGCCGCTGCTGCTGCGACTGCTACTACTGCTGCCGTTGCTGCCGCTGCTGCTTCTACTACTGCTACTACTACTAATGCTGCTACTGCTGCTGCTACTCCTACTACTACTACTACTAATGCTACTGCTACTGCTACTGCTACTGCTACTGCTACTGCTACTACTGCTGCTACTGCTACTGTTGCTGCTATTAATACTGCTACTACTTCAGCCTTTGCCGCTGCTACTATTACTGCTGTTGCTGCTGCTGCTGTTGCAACTGCTGCTGCTAATGATACTACCACCGTCACCGCTACTTCTGCCTCTTTTTGCTACAACTACTACTACCACTGCTACAGTTATCACTGCTGCTATCACTCAACTTATAAAAATAGCAGCAAGCGGCAAACATTTTCTTTGACTCTCTCAGGAAAACATTAAAAAACAGTTCTTTGTTCAATTTCAGTTCTTTGTGCCACCAACCGATGAATGCATTGAAAAATGGACTGCATTTTTGAAAAAAGTTCTAAATCAGCTTGCACATCTCTGTGAGTGCAGAAAGGAAAAATGCATTGCTGATCAAGTACAAGGCAAAGCAAGCAGCAATGACTCATCGGCTGCGATTTCCTGCAACGAAAAGGAAGATTTATCGGAGCAGCTATTAGAAGACAACAGCGAAATCAGCGATGATGAAAGTGAAATTGAATGCTGTGGTAGACTGGTAGACAACGAAGCTTGCAGCAATGCTGATGTTGATATTGACTGTGAATACCATGATGCCATGAACGGTGATGAAAACGACAGCAATGAAAACCTTTTTGTAAGTGTTGTAGCTAGACATTCAAGGTTGATTATTATTCGTAAGCTTTCTGTGTGCTTTTTGCCATCAAATTTTTCATTTACCATAAAACTGAGTCACTGCATCGATGAAACTTTCAGATTTCTGTCTCAATAAGAGTACACGTGATCTTTGACCTCTGCGTGCCGAACAGCTTGCAATAAAAATAATCAAACCGGCAATAAATTTAATCAATAAAATATCATATTGTTCGAAACTCGCAGGTCAACAAAAAGTAGCTCACTAATAAAGATATTAATCAACGGGCATTTATTTATATTGTTCGAAGGTCGGGAATGAAACTGAACACTAAATACATTATAACGAGCGAGTTGATCACTTTCATTTTCATAGACTGGTTTCATATCCTTAAACAGTAATTCAAAATCATTGAAATTATTAAAAATTTTGCTAAATTAAAGGGCAGCTGTACAAACTAGTCCAGTTTATAGCAGGTCAGTTTTTTATTATTTTCTTGATCATTTTGAAAATTGGGAGTTACCTTCTTTATGATTTGTTTAGTAATATCTAACAGTTTAAATAATTATGATGTTTCAAACTAATGTTCTGTTCCATTCGCAATTAATAAATCTTGAACACCTATTACTGTTTGTACTTTGTTTGATGAACAGGTCACGGATACTCTTAATAAAAATTTGGAAACTCCGAAACTTATAAATCAATTTCAAGCGAAAAATAACAGAAAAAGCTATTAAGCTATCATTAATGCATGCTCTTTCTAAAAGTCTATATTGTAATGGACTTTCAACATGAAATGAGCTAACTGCCCAAATCTTAAACGCTACCAAATAGACATTTAAAAGTTTCAAAACTAAAGAAAAAAAAATTAAGTTGAGTGTAAAGATTGACAAATGAGCCGAGTTAAATAAACAAACAAATCTCCATTAAAAAAATATTTTTATCTCTTTATATAACAACAAATAAACAAAAGAGTCTCTGATATGAAAGTTATTTCTGATTTCGCAATAACCTGAAATCAATAAAACCTAATATTTTTGGGTTGTTTCTTAATTGATAAAATGTTTAGATTAAACCAATTTAAGAATTTGAAAACAAATGATTCTTTTATCAAATATTCGTAAATTATCTGAAACTTCTTTTTGACTCCACATTTATGCAAACTATTTCTTAGCATTTTGTTTTAGCCATTGCAACATGATTGTACTGCAGATCTCCAGCTCCCGGAGTCTTTACCACGAGGTGAACGGATAAAATACTTAAAAAGGTTGTACAGTATTTGGCTTATTATGCTGTGGGAAACAACAAAAGCTGCTGCGGAGGACTTGTTGCACTATTGATTGTTTTTACTTTTTATATGTTTTGACTATATTGTTACAAGAACGCCATTTGCTACACCCCATCGATCATAACACCACTCTGCCTTGTTTTATTTTGGATTTATCATTTTTTAATTGCAAAAATACAAATTTGACGGTTTCAAAACATTTCAGCTTTTTGAAAGAAAAAATTTAACGAATGCTTTTAATTGCGAAAAGCAACAAGCGAGTGATTATGAAATCTGAATGAGCCATCACGGGAAATGTATTGTTGTAAATCTGCTACTATTTGAGTAAGTATTGGGGCTGTTTATGAATTTCTAGTGGAAGTATCAAAATCCACATAAAAGAAAAAAAATGTAAATGAAAAAAAATTAAACACTGGAAAATGTGAGGGGGATGAATCTTTTTTTAAAATTTGAGACAGTATCTTTGTTTAAGCGATGACATGTTTTTTCTGTTTTAGATGAATGTGTCATGCTAACTACTCCTTACCGTGAACTGATGACAGCACCTGTATCTGTGTGCAATCCAAGTGCTACTCCACCTTCAAAGGTCAATACTGAAAATTTCGTAGGTAGAAAGAAATATTCATAGTGAAAAAGTCAGAAAATTATAAAAGAAAATCTCAAACCCAAAAAAAACTGCCAACTATTTACTGGTTGTTACGTGACAAGCAATAATTATTAAGACATGAAATTCCAATTTTTATTTCTTGCAGGAAGCTATTCAAAATCCAACCAATTATGATAGCTGGGAAAATGGCGTCGTCAATTCTCATGGTGAAGAAAATATGCCTGGTAGCTGGAGTATACAGAATGAGATTGAAGTTGCGCAAGAGGAAAAAGCTCCGGACATTGAAGAAGCTATACATGGTACCGATGTAGAAACGAGCCATGTCAAAATTTGCTCAACACCAATGCCAAGCAGCGAAAATGCTCATTTGCGAGATGCTGAAAAAAGTGACAGCAATGGAGCAGACCACTCGAAAGGAAAAAGTAGCAAATGGGGCTCCTCAATTTTGATTGCTTGGCTGATGGCTCCTGCTGCCGTCCTGTACATAAATGGTGAGCCCTCTGTATCCATGCAAACCACACCACAATCCAGCACCCACGAGCGTGAAGGCGAAAATTCCGAGGTAAGCATAAATTAAATAGGAGGTGTCCAGGGTTGGATTTTTATTCAACTCAAGTTTCTGGAACTCCATAATCATTAAGTTTGTTTCCTATAAAAAAGTTAACTGGCTGACTATTATTTGCAAAATTGAAAACATGAAGAAAATAACAAAAATTGTGATCTATGTTCGCCAAACAAAGTTCAAGAAAAATAGAATAAATCAGATCAGCAATAAATTTGATCAATAAATAATAATTTCATTTGGAACTCAGGGTCAACTAGAGTTCGCTCACAGAAAAAATAACTCATGAGGATTTATTTAGATTGTTTGTAGGTCACAGAAAAAATTTAACAAAAAATAAACTGTAAATAGCGAGTCTAGTTTTTTCATTTTCATAAAACGGTTTTATATCCTATAAAAATGTTATGAAATAATTACGATCCTTTGTGATCTACTAAGTAAAAAGGGCAACTCATAAACTATTTTAGTTTACAGTGCCGCCATTATTATTTTTTTCGTCATGTCTTGCAAGATATGCAAATTGGTCCTATCCTCTTTATGATTTGTTCGGTAATCTGTGACAATTCATTGAAAGATTATCATGTTTTAAACTAATGTTTCATTTCATACACAGCATGTTGAACTACGAACAGCTTTTATTTTGTTGTCCCTCGTTCAATGAACACACCGCGAATACTCTTAATGCATAAATCTTAAATTTCTTTGGCTTGAAGATGTTTTTGACTAGCATCTAGATTTTTTTCAATTTATCAACTTCTTTATTTTTATTTTTGCATACCATTGCCAGGTTGTTCTCGTAAACTCTGCTCCTGATGGCCGTGAGAGAACTTTTGAAGAAGAAACTGAAGCTGCTAGCAACGACACTGAAAGCAATTATTTCCATGGACAAGAAACTGACCCACTTATTACTACCAGCGCCATTGAAGAGGAGAGCGGACATATTGATGAACAATGGGACAACCAGGGTTTTTCACCACCGCTACCAAATGAACAAATAGTGAATATCAGCATTGAAGAGGAAGATAGAAGCTCCCAGAGTATTTTCCGACAAGATTCAGAGAGATGGAATGATATCACTCCTGTAGAACAAGAAAATGAAGATGTGTGGCAAGATGTTGATGAATTTTTCAATTTTCCCTAGTAACACCAATCGTAAGAATGTAGAGTTTTAGCTAAAACAGTAGTCGATTTTTTATAATATGCATTTTCATTTAAGTGTTTTTAAAAACAATATGTCAGGTTTTGATTTACTATAATGAATGTTTTATTTTCCTGTTTTAGCTAGCGAACAGCTGCACAGCTCACAATTAGTTACCATCAAACATCGCTGATGACAGGTGACCTCTTGGTTTCTGTGAAAGACCCTTGCTGTTGGAGATGACTAAATCAAAGTTGATTTTTTTCTTAGCTATTATCACTGCTTACCATTACATTGTATAATTTCTTTCGCTGAGTTTATTTTATTTTACGCTGAAAAGTGCTTGCTTAATTAGCATGGAGCTTATAGTTTCATCTGGTTGTAGACATCTCTTATCAATTTATTGATTGAAACTGCTGAAGTTGCTCTTGAAAACATGATTTTTGCTCCAACTTCGATGCCGGAATGACTTCTGTTGGTTCGGAAAAAGTAGTTTTCTTTAACTTTACCTAAGTATCTCTGAACAACACTCGATTAATTGTTTTAAATTGAAGCATTTCTTAACCCAAAACATGAATATATATAGTACAAAACATGAAAACTAATTTACATAAATTCCTGAAAGTAACACGATAACTTATCATAAAAACTTCAAAGAAAAAAATCTCATGCTTTCCAAAGAACTTCAAAATCAATAGATGTCATTCAAGCATGGTATGCTGTCATCTGAGGCTCAGCCATTTAACTAACCTACTTCGTATTTCAATCTCCATTAATCGCATTATACCCTGTTGCATGCTGTGCCATACACCAACTACCAGAATTAGTACCTGCTTTTCCCATTTTACCACAACTAACATTCATCGAATCACACAGTGGAGGCAGATTCAGATCTTGCAGAAAGGGGTGCAATATAGAAGGTGGCTTGCACGTCGTAAGGCTATGGGCAAATTGGGTAGAGAGCATAACTCTCAAGTGTAATATTTACTTTCGCTTGAATGGTAACTTCTGATAAACCTAACGGAAACGCTACAGTGTGCTCAAGCGCTGAGACTGCATGTACATATAGTGATTGCTTGGCGAATAACTATGGGGTTAAGGGATTTTTCCTCTTCTGTTTTTGGAAGAAATCTTCTTTTATATGCTTGCAGTGCATTTGAGGTTGCCGTCAGGTTTGCATCAATATCGAAAACAGCTAACCTATTCCTTGGTCAACCTTTCACAACCCACAATAATCAGGCCATCATTTCCAGTTCTATTACGCCATGTGCACCACCCAAATCTATGAATGATCATATAATAACTTGTAGACTATAGCTTGTAACAGCGAGTTTGACTGGGATAGCTGAAGAACGGTCAATAATGAAGACTTACTCAACTTACTTGAGAGATTTCCAATATCTCTAAAGCCTTGTTCACATACATGTAGTAAGCTCTCGCAAGCAGCTGCGGATTAGTATGTGTGAGTGCTTGGGATGTTTGTGAACCCAAAATTTGCACAGCTCGTACAACATACTGTTGCAGAAGCTCGCAGGATAGCTCAACCAGGCAAGTTTTCCGGCGATGTCAGATGACAGTGCAAACAATTTTCTTGCTTTCTTTTTCAAAAACCACGGTTGAGTCAAAGCTATTCATGTAAACATGACTGCCATCAAAGAATTGTTATGATAAATAATTAAATTATTATTGGTACAGTTATAATTATTAATATGAATTATTATTATTCGTTATAAGTTTTTAGAAAAAAATGTTATTAGAGTTGATTTAAATGTCCAAGTATATATATTTTCTGTAAATTTTCATATAACAACATAATAATTATTTCATTATAAATTGAGATTCAAAAATGATATATGAAAAATATGGTAGGAAAAATAATAATGCATTGTTGAACCAAATTTAATTAAAAAATGCAAAATAATATTTAATGATAATATGAGTAAAATATAATAAAATTGAATGTGATAAATGTATCATTGAGCAACCACAATTTATTTAGTATATATAATCACTGGTAAATGAAGGCGAGCTTTTGTCACCTCCCAGTCAAAAGAGTGATCATACTCTTGTGATCATAATTTATGTAAACATGTGTTGCACGCAGTCGTACAAAGGTCTGCGAGCCCTTGCGAGCGCTTATAAAGTGTATGTGAATCAGGTTTTAGGAAAGTACATGAAACATAACAGTCCAGTAGTTTTTGCAAAGAGTGAATCAATTGTGCCGTAAAATGAGGAGTGTTTTCAATAATTTTTACACAAGCAAAGATTTACTAAACACTAAACTTGGACTTGAAGCACTAAAAGTGCTGTTCTGAACATAGCTTTTATTTCTTTGCCACAGAAAAATCTAAACAAAGTTTTTCTTTGATGGTGCATTTACACCCTGTACATTCTTCTGGATTTGTCCCTTCAATGTTGCCTTGAATTTGCTTGCCAATAAAGTGATACTAATAAGTAAGAACTGAAATTAAATTAATTAAATTTACTTTGTTATCAAAACCAATCAGCGAGAAAGTTGTAAAACAAAAAGTATTTTCTGTTAGACAAGTTTTTGTTTAATTGATAGTTATTCTAGAAAATGTTTTTGTATTGATTGTGATTTAAAACTGTTTTGGTTTAAAGCAACACTTACCGTTTTATTCTAAAATTTTACTGAGCGTTAGCAAATTTTTTTGTACCAAAGTTGAAATTCCCTAACTCTAGTACAAAGTAGTTCTGTGTTGCAGTTTCTGAATTATTTCAATGCAAAAAAAGAGACATCAAATTTTTGGTGGACGTTTTTTGTAAAAGATGCCAAAAAATTGATCATCAACCTCTTTGATTAGCTTTTTAATAACTGTGATTGTGCCTGGACTCTGTTCAAAGTCAAAAAGTTTTTTATATTGAACAGAGGGTAGTCTCTCGTAAAGAAGGCAAATATTGTTTTATTCAATCTACTGGGATTCTCGAAAAACCCTGAGTATAAACTTGGAAGGTTTTATCACGCAGTGACTAGAATATTTTAGCCCTCGTAGTTTCCTAGTTGAATGTTAGACAGCTTAAGGCTGGATCACATTGCTACGGCGATAGTCAAAATTGTCTTTTCGCCGATGGTTTCCCGCTAATGTGAACATGGAATACGGTGGTCGCCGTAGCAACGCGGTATGATCGGGAAAGT
Source organism: Cryptosula pallasiana (assembly GCA_945261195.1). NCBI lineage: Eukaryota > Metazoa > Bryozoa > Gymnolaemata > Cheilostomatida > Cryptosulidae > Cryptosula > Cryptosula pallasiana. The sequence continues at coordinate 41,832,899 of OX183131.1, read as the reverse complement.
TTGGCACTGCCAAACTTTTCTGATGACTGTGTAACCACGGCGATGCATTATTGCAATCAGAACCAATGCATGCCATTTGTCAGCGATAGGTCTAAGTTTACCTATAAACTTTAACCGCTCTATTTGTCAAAACCTTTTACGCTTCACCCGACTACAAATAAATAAATATTTTTTTATGCTGCTCATTTATTGTTTGAAGTGAAATGACTGTAACTGTTATCCATTTTTTATTATTATCATCGTTGTTAATTCTTATTAATTATTAATGTATATAACTACTAATAAGAAAAATTATAAAAAAAATAAAATGAATGTAACAATAACTAGTATGATAATTTATGATAATTGCTATCAACTGGATGCAGCACATAAATAATAAAGACACCCAATCGTCAATTTTTTAATATTTAAGCCACCGAGATTCATTATCAGTAGCAGTTGAAAACATATTATAAACATTAGAGCTGTTGAAGTATTTAGGACAGTTAAGTTGGACAGCATGCTTACAAAAATAATAATGATAGCGGTTCTTTGGCAACTCCTGGCCTGTGGGTTTTCGATGAACAATTTTTAAACAGTTAAAAAAAATGTTGTGGGGAAACTGAAATTAGATATTAGGTTTATTATTTAAGGCAGTAGTTCTCAACTAGGCTTCAGAAATCACACGTTTCCTGAGTTCAGAGTCTTTGTCATTCTATCATTTTATGGTTAGTGATTTTTGATTATGCAGATTTGATTTAAAGACTAATTAGTGAAGGTTTGTATTACATATGAGAAATATTATTGGCCAAAGGGGACACTCTGAAAAATGTGACTGCGTGATTGGAACAACTTGCTGTTGGTGACACAGAACCTGGAAAAATAGAATAGCTTATATGAGCATTTTATGCTATGGAACTCATTACAATTTTGTCAAAACTGCAATTGTAGAATTTTACTCCCTCCATCTTTAATATGCAAAAAAGACATTTGTGAAACACAATTTTTAAGTATACTGAATGCTGTAACGCTTTAATGCGCATATTGTGCCTCAAACCACTTGGCACTCCCAACCTCTCTAATCCACTGCTTGTCCTACAACACCCCTGACCCCGCGCCCTTCTCACACCCTTCTCACACCCTTCGTACACCCTTCTATGTTATTAATGTGTTCCCTGGAGAGTTACTTCTATCTTCAACCACCCTATTCACAAGCTAGTACATCTACACAGTATAATCAAGGTTAGTATTGACTTACAGTTAGCTATTCTTAAAAAGCCTGCACCAATCATAAGCCGTTCCTTCCCCGCCCCTCAGTCTCCCCCCCCTCCACCCACTTATTTTATCAAACTCCCCATTGCCCCGTTTTATATATCATAACTTCCAAAACTCTAACATCAATATGACAACCAATAGAGAAGACTGAGGTTGGGAGTTATCCTCCCCTGGCCAAATTGAAAAAAACTTTGGCTTTGAGTTTAATGTCCTGCAAAAAAAAAACATGAAACTTTGAAAAATCATTCGTAAAATTTTCATAGACAAATTTTAAAATGGCCTCTACAAGGTGATTCCAAAACTGAATCTTGAGTTTCAAATTATACTACGGTTATTCCTCATAACTTTTTGACAAAAAGAACACTGGTGATTGGCTGAAAATACGGTGGAAGAAAAACTACTAGGAATGGATGGGCTGGTGCCAAAGAAAAGTAATTTGAGCACTAATAGAGACAGATAATTTACTGTTTTAGATCAATTTTGGTAGGTTAAAGCTTCAATTAGTTAATTGCTTATATTTTTCTATAAATATAGCTACAGTTATTTTTTGTGGTCAAAGTGAACCTGTGTTTTGTTTGCAAGCATCAATTTGTTGTAAATCTTAACACACACATTAGGAAGTACTTATGTTGGTGTATCACATATTCAAATACGTTAAAGGTTTCTTTGAAGATTCTAGTTGCATCAGAGTTGTCTTTCTGAACTGATTTTGGCTCTGAGATCTCCTACCTGGAGTTTGTATAAAATTAGATTTCATTTCTGTAGTGAAGAGAAAAGTTGCAAAGACACTCGCTGAGGTGGTTACCGATACAGAGCATATGCAGTGTCCACTAGCTTATCCAGCTATCACAGACCCACTAGCTTGTAATTCAAGCGTTAAGTATTAGGTTTAGTTGTGTCTCTAAGTATAAGATCTGGAGCAATACTATAAAATTCCAGATTGCTTCTGGCTTCCATCTTAGTAATCTTGTTTACAAAAAAACCTGATTGATCTTTTCCTATTTGAAGAGTTTTGTTTTATTGAGGAGTTTACTTTAAGTAAATGTTTTTTCTAACAGTTGCAAGTTCATTAAGTGACACAAAGAATATTTTTGCATTACTACAAATTTATCAACATAGCAAAAAATATCTTCCTTTGATGAATCCTTGTTTTTCAATGGGGACTCCGCCCCGTAGTTTCTCTATTTCAATGCAACCGGAAGCAGTGTAGTTGCAAATATAACTTATCATTAGAAATCACGACTTGCTTGACTTTTATCCTGATTTTAGACATTTCAAGCCACTCATATGACAAAAACGATATCCTTCTTTGAACAACAAACCAAAACTGCAAACATGCTCATAACATTTAGCTGAGTCTAAACATTTTGAATATGATTTTGAGACTGATTTTATGGAGAAAAAAAAACAATTAAGAGTATTCGCAACCGGCTTTTCGAACAAACAAAACAACTAATGTGTTTGTAAGTTGACATGTCCCGTATGGAACAAATAATTAGTTTAAACCATAATTATTGTGGTAGATTTCAGTGCACTCTAGGGGTAAACAGGTAGTTTACACTAGAAACCTTGCGAAGCAATGCACTAGACTTCTGCCCACAGCATTTGGTTAATAGCTGTTGGGTAGGAAGTCATACTGTGCCGGTAGCATAGTAAGCAGGGCCGGTATTGACCCCTGCAGGGTCGGTAGTGACCTCTACCGACCCGGTACAGCTGTACTGGGCCGGCACAAGATGGCCGCCTTAGACGAGGATCTGTAAAGATGTCCAGGAACTTAGTCAAGGTCGTAAACAGGAAGTGCCTACCCCTAAAGTACCAACTTAGTGGACCTAATTCTATATACAGCCTGGGAACCCTGTAGGAGCCGTCATTGGACAGTTAGGAGAAAGGACTCCGCCTTTAGCCACTTGGCACCTCCTTGTATTATCTTGCATTGCATTGTGATTCGTTGAGTATTTATATAACTAATGTCATTGGTTCAATTACTTCCTGTGCATTGTCTCTTATATGTTTTGTGTTCCTTAGCTCTCCTATAAAAGGAGAGCTCCTACTGATAATCTGTGCATTCATTACAATGAGCCATAGCATGTATTCTTATATTGCTAAACACCTAGAGGAATAATTACCCTCAGGACTGCTTTGTAATAAAGCCACTATAGCAAACACTACTCGGTACTGTTTGTCTGAGCCATGGGCTCTTGCCTTACCGGGTAATTCGGTTGCCCTATACAGTTGTCACTGTCGGTCAGTACAGTGTCCCCTCTGGAGAGAGGTAGAATACTTGAGACTAGTGGATGTCCGTGGTAACAGACCGGAATCCATTACATTGGTGGCAGCGGTGGGATAAACGGTACCTTCCCACGCTGTGCTCTTTCACGCTACCCTCTGGCCCTGCGAATGCACTGCAGGCCAGCTACCACTGAGGAAGGAGAAGTGATCTACCGGGTGTAGATCTGGAGAGAGGAGAAGAAATTGATCTACCGAAGTAGTAGATCTGAAGAAGCAATTGACACAAGATACTACCGGATTTCTCTGCAGGTTCGTTTGAGTGCGCTCCGAACTGCAGCAGCTATCCCGGCACAGTATCCACTACTAAAGGCTGTCTGCATCAACCGTAGAGCTTGCTCCGTTTGCAGCAGTCCAGTACAGACGCTACCGTATCTTCTACAGGCTCGTAGAGTTCGCTCCGCCCTGGACATAGAGATACCGGCACTGTACAGAAGAATGAGAGAGTCGTGTATCCGATATACAGACTCAGCTACCAGAGGTTATTCAGCTTGGAGTGCTACTCAGCTGGTAACAGTGACCCCGGCACTGTATCCATTTACAGTGTCCCTACACTACTGCCTGTAGGCCCGTAGAGCTTCGCTCCGCCCTGCAGCAGTACAAGAAGTTTCGTAACGGTTGTTACAAGCGACGGAGTGCCAGATACTGCCACAGTATCCATTGGACCAACCCCTAGATCTGCTAGAGCCACTGGAAACACAGCTACCGACCCGGATCTAACCTATACCGGCCCGGGATCCAGTTGTACTGACCATTTCTTAGATTTGAGTTGAGATCACTCCTCTATCTGCAAAGAATGGCCACCCAGAGAGCACGCAGCGCTGGTCGAGCACCCGCTGGCAACCCAGAAGCTACAGCCATTGATAGATTGACCGAAGCATTGACGGCTATGATGAGGCCCAACCAAGACAATGCACCAGCTAGACTAAAGGCTCCGAAGTTCGACGGCGAAGGAGACGTCGAGTACTTCATCAGCAGATTCGTTGAGGTAGCCGAAATGAATGAGTGGCCAGAGAACACGGCCATGTTATACCTAAGGGATGCATTACGAGGTAAAGCATTGGACTGTGGAAAGCCTCCACAACTGCAGGGTATCTTTGCTGCACTACGAGCACGTTTTGGGCTAACACCCAGGGAAGCTATGTCCCGGCTGACCAGCCTACGCCGCCAACACAAGACGTTGCTTCAAGAGCATGCAAGTGAAGTAGAGCGCCTAGTGCGCGTTGCGTATGCAGATCTACCTCACCGACCCATGCAGAGGATGATGCTGGATATCTTCAGCACCACGGTTGGAAATGCTTACCTGCAAAGGCACTTGTTGGCCATGCAGCCCATTGACATTGCTGAAGCAGTCAGGGCCGGCAACGAGTATATGCAGATAAAGACACCGTTTGAGGAGCGCCAGGCTCATGTACGGATGTTGGAAGAGGATGCCGACGAGGAGGAAGAGGAATGGATGAGGACGGTTGCCAAGGGCCCGTCTCAACGTGTCTCCACCGCTACTGCCGTACAGCAGACACACCACACCCCTACACCTGCCATACCGGATCCTATGACAACAGTCATGGACAGCCTAAAGCTACTAACAGAAGAGCTACGGTCGCTGAGAGCGGCCAGACAAGCAGCTCCCCCTCCACAGTTGGAGGCAGAGCCTGCAACACGCTGCTGGGGCTGCGGACAACCAGGTCACATGATGAGTACCTGCCCCCGAACTCAGCGCGCAGCTCACTTCGCAAACAACCCCAGACAGACGGGAAACGGCCGGCGCCCGCAGTAGCGCCACCGGCAGCTGACTGCAGCTGGGCAAGCCGGACCACACCCACAACCCCTTATAGTCCTGGAACTCTGAAGAAGAGTGGACAACCTCCCAAGATACAACCGACAGCAACCAACCACAGCTGGACAAGCCAAACAACTCCTGATGCCCCGTATAGTCCTGGAACTCTGAAGAAGAGTGGACAACCCCCCAAGAGAGCGTCAACACCCGCTGACTGCAGCTGGACAACTCCTGACACCCCGTACAGTCCTGGAACTCTGAAGAAGAGTGGACAACCCCCCAAGAGAGCACAGACGCCCGCTGAGGACAGCTGGACAGCTCGACAAGCCCCCATTAGTCCTGTAACTCTGAAGAAGAGTGGACAACCCCCCAGGAGAACACAGACTGACAGTAGCCGGATTGCTCGACAACCCCCTTACAGTCCTGTAACTCTGAAGAAGAGTGGACCACCCCCCAGGAGAACACAAGTGGCAGCGCCACCGCTGGAGCGACCTTACCAGGCCAGCTACTTCCTGGCTGGAAGGTTAGCCGGTAGACCAGCCTCCCTGTTGATTGACACAGGCTGCACAACCAACTTGCTGTCGAAGCATCTGTATCAGCAATTGCCACAGTCGGTGAAGGACACGCTGCAACGCAGCGAGGCACATGGACTCATGGCTGACGGGTTTAGGATTCCCTTTTACGGTACCCTGCAAGTAAACTTGCAGCTTCGTAAACTGAGAACGAGCGTTAACTTCGTCATTAGTGACATCAATGAAGATGCCATAATTGGCATGCCGTTTCTCACCTTACACGAGTGTGCCCTAAGGTTTCCAGACTCCCATGTCATCATTGACGGACATGTGTTACCTTGCACAGACAAGCACGGGCGGCCACTTGATGATAGTGTCCGTCTAACACAGGCAGAGCTGACGGAGAACACCCCTTACACCCCTGAAGAAGAGGACGTCCCCACACAACCACCCGCTGTAGAGAGAACTACAGGTGGAATGTATCAGGCTGTGAAGAACCCCCCGCCACAGGTAGATGGCAGAAGATTTGAGCCGGATAGGACAACTGTAGGAGCTATAGGCAAAACAGTGTCTTCCCCCCCGTTGGCTACACCCATGCGATGGAGAGAGGAGACCCCCACCGCTGGAAAGAGGCAGCCACCCTCCAACCATCCAACCCCTACAAAGAAAAGTAGACTACCCCGAGGAGCTCCCCGACAACCCCCAGTGAACAGAATCACTGTAGCTGACCGTCTAAAGATGTTGGAGAAGTGGCCAAAACCTCCCAGGACTCGAACCCTTCCTGTTAAGCCGGGCAGAGTGAGACAAAGTTGTAAACAACTCTGCAGCACAGACCAGCCACTCGTACCTAGCAGTGACAGTGACAGGACCATCCTCCAACTAGCCATGGCGGCTGATCAATGCATAGAGCTTGAGGACCAAAAGGCAGATTTGCTGCAGGAGGCAGGCCTTGATAATTGTCCATCAGCCAACTGTGCAGACACAGAAGTACTGGAAGCGATACCAACGGCAGAGCTGTGTACCAAGGTAGAGAAGGTGAAGCTAGCAGAGAAAGAGAAAGAGGGTGAGCAATTAAATGCAGCATTTTCAAAATGGTTATTTGAGAACTGCATGCCACGAGATCCGTTAGCACTACGGAGTGGCAGCCCACCTAGCTATGCTAAACCTGTACCTCTAGACTCACCATGCGCTGGTGACAGTAGAGTATGCGCTCTCCCACAAGTCGGGACTGCTGACACCCTCATAAGGGCAGTAGATAAGAAAGAGCGGGAGATCAAGTGCCCACCGCTTGATGCTGCCTGCCTGCCGGCCCGGGATGACTCCCTACCGGCCCGGGGTCCTCCAGAGATTCAGTCAGGGAAGACTGAGAAGTTACAAGGCAGTAGTTACCCTTGTAGAGCTTACCGAAAGAGAAAGCCTGTGGTGGCAGCTAAGGGTGAACGTCCCACGACGTCTTCACCACCAACCTTAGTGCCACACAGCACAGTGCACCACACCCCGGCACGGGATGTTGCTTGCACCCCCACGGTACAGTGGGAAGAGGAGAGGAGGCGCTGGCTTTCCTTAGAAAAGGAACGGCGGTCTCCTAAAGTTGAGATAAGGAAGGTTCTGCTAGCACTAGAACTTCCAGGGCCACTGCTCGCACCCATACATGACGCTATGGTACAGCAAGCCCCGCTGCACTATAGGCAGCCCATGGACATGTTGCATAAAACTGGTAATGCACATGTTGCTGTAGACGCGCGCTCACAAATGAACGTGACGCCCATGCTTACCATACGATTGGTACAAGCATCAAGCCCTCCCGTGGAGGAAGAAAAGGAGCTGATTACTAGCTTCCCCTATGATCCAGGAGGAGTTGAGTTATGGGAGGTCACCTGCAAGGGCGACCTTCTCTGGAGAGAGGTGCTATGTCATCTCATGGCATAGTACCTGACTTTATATATAATCAAATATATAATCTGGGTACGGGTGTTACCCCCACACATATCTGCTCTTGATATTTTGTTATTAAAGCCAGGCTATGACTTTAATGGAGAGAGGTATGTGGTAGATTTCAGTGCACTCTAGGGGTAAACAGGTAGTTTACACTAGAAACCTTGCGAAGCAATGCACTAGACTTCTGCCCACAGCATTTGGTTAATAGCTGTTGGGTAGGAAGTCATACTGTGCCGGTAGCATAGTAAGCAGGGCCGGTATTGACCCCTGCAGGGTCGGTAGTGACCTCTACCGACCTGGTACAGCTGTACTGGGCCGGCACAAGATGGCCGCCTTAGACGAGGAACTGTAAAGATGTCCAGGAACTTAGTCAAGGTCGTAAACAGGAAGTGCCTACCCCTAAAGTACCAACTTAGTGGACCTAATTCTATATACAGCCTGGGAACCCTGTAGGAGCCGTCATTGGACAGTTAGGAGAAAGGACTCCGCCTTTAGCCACTTGGCACCTCCTTGTATTATCTTGCATTGCATTGTGATTCGTTGAGTATTTATATAACTAATGTCATTGGTTCAATTACTTCCTGTGCATTGTCTCTTATATGTTTTGTGTTCCTTAGCTCTCCTATAAAAGGAGAGCTCCTACTGATAATCTGTGCATTCATTACAATGAGCCATAGCATGTATTCTTATATTGCTAAACACCTAGAGGAATAATTACCCTCAGGACTGCTTTGTAATAAAGCCACTATAGCAAACACTACTCGGTACTGTTTGTCTGAGCCATGGGCTCTTGCCTTACCGGGTAATTCGGTTGCCCTATACAGTTGTCACTGTCGGTCAGTACAGTGTCCCCTCTGGAGAGAGGTAGAATACTTGAGACTAGTGGATGTCCGTGGTAACAGACCGGAATCCATTACATTATTCAATGAATTCTTATGGATTACCAAGCATATCATAAAGAAGACAACTCCCAAATTCCTCAGGAATAACAGAAATAATGGTATTGCTATATACTGATTTAGTTTATAAGCTTTCCCTCTTCTTTACTGATGGAAGTTGCCTCACCATGTATTTGAGGATATAAAACCGGTCCAAGAAAATGACCAAACTAGACTCGCTCGTTATAATTTAATTACAGTTCATTCTCATCCGCGGCCTACAAACAGTATATATAAATGCTAGTTGATTTTTTATTTTATTCATTGATTTATTTTTGTTGACCCTCGAGTTCCTACAAAATTTATTATCACTGAGTCAATTCATTTCTGACCTGATAATTTTCAATGATTTTGTTTGGAGAACATGTGTAAAGGATTTTGTCGCACCTTTACCAAACAGCTACTAGAGAAGTGTACTTGGTAGCAATGTAACAGCAATTGCTAATGAGAGCTACTTGTTTACTAGTAGTGGCTCTATCTATAGATGAGCTATGAGTCAATAAGCTCCGTGTTGTGCCGTGTGCAAGTATCCTAATACTATTTGGCCAACTGAACACACCGGGTTACAATAGCTAACACTTTATTGCTTCAAGAGACAAAAGCTTACTCAGAGTACCTCTCTTTGTAAGCGCACAATCCAATCTGCCCACTGGGCCACATGTTGACAAGCTTATGCAGTTAGATATGCTAATGAACAGTTGAAATATAACATAAAATGATTGGTCAATAACATTAATGTAGGTCATACCAAATAGCATAAACAAGCAGGCGCAATGAAAATATATATACAGTCAATAAGCATAACAATAACGCGCCAGCCAACTTCTTTAGTAAGGCGGGAAATCCCCTGCTTGAGTTCTTTACTCATCCATCCTTGCGGCAGGCACGCATCCACTTCTAGAATGAGGGCAGTCAGGCGTAGCTGAGTCTAGTTAGCTTATGCGTGTTTACACACTGCATATTGGCTAGCATAGCATCAATGATAGAGGCCACCTATGCTGAAATCCATTACACATGGTCACGTACGTAAGATGACAAAATTAGAAAACTCAATATTAATGACAGACAAATACTAATTAAGTAGGAAATATTAAGTAATACTAAACTGTCGGCTAGCAATCTAGCTAATCTAGTTAATCCTTCATCACATCCTGTAAACACATTCTTGTCTCATGTGTACATATATTTGTTTTGGCAACAGGTAAAGCACAGCAAAAGTTTCTCTCAGCAAACTTGTATACCACTTCAAATTACCAGAAAAAAGCTTTGTTGTTTCCGTTATTAGTTTCAAATAAGACAATTTATTTTTATGTGTGACATTTTTATTCAATATAGACAGTGTTCTGTATAGTGAATGTAGCACATTCTGCTGCAAGTTACAGAATGTTCATGGTTTCAATTGGCTTAAACAAACTTCGTAATAAATTGTGTAATATCAAGTTACCAGGACCAAAGATGCATTTAACAAAAAACGTTTATGTAGTTCCAGGAAACAAGATTTGCTGCCCAGCTAAATTTATTGCCATCAAATATTTATTTCCATATTTTTAAAAATTTTGATCAATGTTAGTTGACAGTAACAGCATGAAAAATAAAAAAGGCAAGAGTGAAATGTAGACGAGTGCTTAGCCAGTTTTTACTGGCATTAATATCGTTCTGAAAAGAAGAGTGAGCTAACAGACTTTTATGAGTTGCATTCACACTTTTCTAGCCCACAATTATTTTTCAAGTTTGGAGCTTCTTCTTCTATAAAGGTTCAAGTTCTTTTGATATCTCAGCAATAATTCTTTTGTTAGAATAATAAAAATTTGAAGTTTTTAAAAGCAATTCAACTTAGTTTTGAACAGAAACTGGCTATCGTAGTTATTCGTTCAGAAATCACAAAAACATAATCAAATTTTATTGCCAATATTCTTGCTACTACTACCCAACCAACTGCTGTTAGCTTTTATTTTTTTTGAACTGATAGAATTTCTAAATGATGCCCTGCTTTTATTTATTGGCAATTTTTTATCAAGCCCTCTTTTGCTTATTTTTATCATTTGTCTACCACTAATCACAAGTGCTGCTGAAATCTATTGACAAACCATAAACTACAAACAACTCGAAGTATATTGTATGTTATTGAATTTGTCTTATGTAAGCCGTAAATAAGCTGTCGGAGCACTAGGTGTATTTGTGTATGTTTGGAATCCACATCAGTAGGCAGCAAATGCATCGATACAGGCTTTCGTTCATTTTATTATATAATAATAAGAAATAATATCCTTCGATCCAAATTGGATGGTGAAGATATAAATTCCAGTGTGCATTGTAGCGAGCATAGCTATTTTCACATGTGTAAGCAATTCATCAACAAAGTTTATTGTGTCGATGATTCCCCACCGGTACTCATAACCTGATGCTACGGGAAGTAGCAGATAGTGGTAGCGAGTCAAAGAATAAAAAACTTTACACTTGTCCAGTTAAAAATAATTATTTCGAAGCGATTCATTCTTGATTAACTATAACAATAACATTTATATTTATTGTTTTAATAAAATGGCTCTGTTTTTTTATTATTATGATCAACATATTTACAATATATTATTGTTATTATTGTACGTGATAATTATAAAAACTAATAGTAATAAACAACATACATAATTAATTTATATTATTAATAAATATTGATGGAACAAACTGCTTTGAAATGAATGTCGCCCATATAGGTATATAATAATTTTGTATCTTAGATTGGTAGTGTTCGCAACCTATGAGAATGCCTTTCAAATTATTTTTATTCTTTTTCGTTGGGATGGCTTTTTGCGATCCAGTTCAAATATTGCTACCGACCACTTTGCATTAAATAAATGGGAAAAATACTATCAATGTAATTAATTGTATTGGTTGATCCAGCCCTCTAAATACACCTACTATGTACTGTGCTTCTATCAGTGTCAAGTTTGAGCCAGTTGCAAAAAACAATTGCACAAGGTTTCATTCCATTTACTTTAACATTGGCAAATATTCAAAACATTAAATTGCAGACAAAGACGTTAATAGACATCAATGATTTTTATTATTACATGGTTTCATAACCAAACGTGCTACAACACCATTTATTTAAATAAATCAAATGCTGTTGTTTAAATATTGGACTAATCAAAACATGACCAGCTGATCCATTTTATGTAACTTACACACAGTTAAATCCTGTGGGAGATTTTCATCATAATTAGACAAGCTCTGCCCCTTTTCCCCACCCTCTCCCATCCTAAACCCCCTCCACCATTTGCCCTACCAGCAACAGAAGTTTTGAGTGGACCAGGAGCCTTTCCCTTTATCATGTGTACGTATTTTCCTGGATTTAAGGATACCAGCTATACCGGGTCTATACCGGGCCAGTATAGACCCTGTAATATACTCATATAACATAAAGAACCTACCCCGGGTCACCCAAGGTCAGGACCCTGTGCCAGTCAACAAATTTGCTGCTAAAGATAGCCTGGGACCTCAGAGCTGGAAACCTTTCGCTTTATGGAGATTGGAGCAATGTAAACGATATGAGCAGGGATTAGGAAGTGTGGATGCGACAGATAAGACTTTCTAGAGTTCATTGTGTTAAAATCAGATGAAAGTTCTTAACAGACAGCAATTTTCTGAGAGCTCTATGTTGGCCTAGTTTAAATCTGGCAAGAACTATTCCCTCTGGAGAGATAAGTCTATGTTATGGATGCTACTGTTTAGATAGTATTTGAGAACTCAAAGGGCGTCACTACATCAAACGCTATTGCAGAAACAACAAAGTCCTTGACATGAGTCGTTCACTAAGCACAAATAAATATTTTTAGTTTTATAAATATAGAAAACTGTGGCAACTTCAGCTCTGCACCCATTACAATATGGCAAAGAGTGCTTCATTTGCTACGTTTCATGGTTTTATACAAAAGCAGGTTTTTCATGCCCACACAGCGAAAGCAAAAGTAAATAACAGGAAATACATCTGGCCATACAATCTGTATAATTAATTTTTTAGTTAATGGCTATTATCTGATGTTGCCAGTTTGTGATTGGGGAACTATCTGCTCCATTAGTTCCAATCTAGGGTTGTTTTTTACACAGAAAACTTTCTCAGCTCATTTGTTGTAATGGTGAACCATCAAGTGCATGGTTAGTTTTATTAGAACATATTTTGAATTATTGATTGAGCTCATACATTTTCTTGACAAATAAAAAACTTAACAGTAAAGTCCTGGCCATGTACACCAGATTTTCTCACCTGACCCCTACGGTGAACATGCCACCAGTGTTGGTATAGCTTCAATGAAACCCAGGTGTGTAACATTTGCTGTTAGTAAAAATGCTATTGAATTACACTGGCGTGACTTAAAAAAGTAACTAGTGCGATTGGGACTTGGCCGATTTTAAGCACTCGCTATGGAGTGCTGAGTTAATGCAATCGGAAGTAAGGTTGCCATGATCCTGCTGTAACATTTATATTAACGAAAGTTAAGTGATTTATCTTTTTTTTTTACTTTAGAGTTCTCTTTTCACTAATACATTGGTATGGCCATGAGCTTCAGTGTCTCTCATAGCTTTCTAAGTATTATGGGCATGTTAAACTCAGAGCATTAACCCAAGTAATCATGTTTTTAAGAGCTCTCTAACATTACTAACTATAGATTCCTACATAAAATATAGAGGGATCTGCTGGGAGTTATCTCCCAGCCGAACAATCAAACCTCTCAACATCTAGCAGTCATTTATTATCATTTATTTCTTATTTAATAATTGCGTGTTGTCATCAGTGGTTAACACTATTTATCTTATTTCAGCGTTGAATAATTTTCATTAAAGCACAAGTTTGATACAAGTTGTGATTATTAAGAATTACAAACTTTACTCAACAAACATAAGTCAATTTACTAATTGTTATTAATTATAAATGATGATTAGGTCAAGAAAGTTAATAAAAAATTGCTCTGAAAGTTAGATAATAAAGCGAAAGTAAAATTTTACCATTTCTTAGTCACATACCACAGGGCATCTCACGTTTGGTACACCTGGTGATGGTCATTAGGGCTGGTTATTGTTATTGCTAGTTGGGGTCATGAAATCCGCAACAACGAATTCACTAGAAGTAGTTGGGCAGTCTTAGGTCTAAGGAAGTGCACTAAAGGTATGACAGGTTCAAGAACAGTGGTTATGAAGAGCTAATGTCCCTTTTTTGTGTTAGGTAGGCAAAGACAAGTAACCGCGTATGCCAATTATTATTTTAAGAAGCCTGCGCTTTTGCAAGGCCTAAATCACTGCAAACCAATAACGTCATAAGAGGCGATAACTGTTCACATTAGAACATTGTCTATAACGGCTAGTGCTCTTTTCAAATGCAGTGTTTGAAGTTTAATCCATTTTCACCAACAAACCTTGAAAATGTTGTTGTTCATTATATTTATTTTTGCATCGGTGAAATATTCCTGAAAACACACTTCTCATAATCATCAAATTGTCTTATTGTGAAGTATTTTGCTACTTTAACGAACACAACTACTGTGTATTGCTAGCAAGCAATACACACAACTTCGAACTACAACGAAAAAGTTTACCCTGTAAGTTTGTCGAACGAGTTTTCCTTGAATTCCTCTACTCTTGCTCCTAAACTCACAATTCCCAGCTGTTCCAGAGTCTACTGCTGGGGTCCCAATTTAGCAACTTTCTCCTGCACTACTCCACCTAGCGCAATCATCCTCCTAGCAATAATGAACAGGTCAAAGAGTTTATATAGTTAATTCCATCAAGATACGATACAAGTTTTTTATCTTAACTGAGACTTAAAATTGCTCTACCAGACTGTACAAGTTGGTCTGACTTTTATAAGATTGCTCTAGGATAAAATCTGACAAAATATGCACAAAACTAAACAAATAATACAATAATAAAAAGGAAACCAATTAACAGTACTATACATATTTACAAATACAAACAGGTGATATTCTAGCAAATAGTTCTTGTCTTGGGTCTCTAAGCTTTGCTTCTTCTTGTGGTAGTTGCATCAGCATATCATCATCCTAGTGGCGTGGCATGAGTTCCTTGTGCATGGCTACTCTCTCCTCGCTTTATCCCTCATACTTATCCTGTAAAACGTCTTCTCAGTCTGTCATAAAGTGGCTATATCCTGCTCGTAAACTGTCTAAGGATTGCATAAGACTCAGTGCAGCTCGGGATAGTTTTGGGTAGCTGTTTGAGGGACAGAAAGAGCTTTCTTGGTGATAGAAATGGGTGAAATAAACCGCACTCCGTTGAATCTTTAAAATAAGTGTCAGCAATGGGCTCGGAGACAAGAACCCTTGCACCTAGTTAAATAGTTTTTGTTTGGGATGTTCGTTTACGAAATAGATAGATGTTCTCAATCTATTCATATTTTCCGCCAATAGAACCAATCACTCTGAAAACACTCACGACTCCTGGCGTATGTATCCTTATCATCACTATCCCCATTAAGCGGAAAATGTATCGGCTTTGTTTTTGGCTTCTTTTCAAAATATCATCAATTTAGAAAATGGAGTATTGAAGAGAATAAACAACTTTTGTAAACAGATTTTTCTAATCTGCGTGCAGTATGACTTCTTTTGTTAAAACTGCTTTTCTGATTGGTCAATAAATTGTGGTGTAGACATTAAACATAAATTACGTAGATGTAAGATAAGACGGGCTACCTATAATTTCATACATAATTGCCTGTAATGGCCTCTGATTGGTTAAATATTTAACCAATCAGAGGCCATTACAGGCGTTTATGTAAAAAATTATAGGTAGCTGTCATATCTTACATCTACATAATTTATACTTAATGACTACACCACGGTTTATTGACTCACTAATTTGCAATAAAATTAATTCTGTCGTCGAGCATGATATCTAACATTACGATTAACATATAAACCTTTACACGAATCATTAGGTTGTGCAGAAAAACAACTTATATAAACATACAAAGTGCTCACAGCCTTATTGCGTGTTTACAAATTTACAAATGGTTTTATTGCATGTCACACAACTCCTATGCATACCTGTCTTGTTGGCTTGTGAAAATGAATAGAGATATTTCATAATGGGGCAACTAGTTTGAAGGACAAAAAAACAGGTGATTGTGCAGATAGGAAGTCAGACAATAAATATTTAATTTGCTTGTTAAAAATTCAAATGCTAAGGTAAATGCTTAATAAATATAAGAAAAAATATAACAACTACCACACAGGACAAACTTGAGGCTATGGATACACAAATGACATGGAAGCAGTTTACAGCCTCAGATATCTCAAAACCTGGTTTTAATTCATCAGAAGAGAAAAAACTTGTTTACAAGAAATTTTAAGAAAATTTTGAAGTTTCCAAAGTTTTCAGAGAGTTTAGGAGCTCTCAAAGATTGAGAACAATTATGCATAAATCCTTAAAAGTTGCCTGACCAAACAGGAAACATGTTGGTTTCTAAGCCTGTTTAGTTTTTTAATTACAAAAAGTTATTTTTATATCATTTCTGGCACATCTATGAGACAAAAGCTTTTGCTTCTGAAGTTTGTATTAATCAATTAAGCAGTCTTTAGACAAAAATGTTTTAAATACTGAAAAAAATAATACAATTACAAAAATAAGTTTCAATGAACAAATAAAACATTGATAGTTTTTTAGGCACTTGCGCCAATTCCACTCAGAATGCAATCATACACTTTTTATACAGCATCTCAGTATTTGGTATTATAGTCTATGTTGTCTGCTGGATGTTAGTCGCCATTGAAATATGTCCGGTTTTTATTTGTGACATTTAAAGCTGAGAGGAAATATGAGGATTAAAACATCATTTTAAGATAAAATAGCTGTATAGAAATGTAAACTAAAGCCATTGTTATGCATATGAAAACTTTGCTCTGAGTTATATCATATAAATCCATAAAGAATGTTCTAGAAAACATGCACTTCTATTATCTATAAAGAAAAAAATAAACAGCTTTTACATAAGAATCATAAAAGTTGAAGTGAACAAATTTAATCAAACAATCCCTAACAGTAGCTAATAATTGTAATTTTTGTCTTTGATAACTCAACTAAGTCTTAGTCAGCAGTTAAAACTCATAGAAGTCCTATCACGCGCAAAGAGCGTGATTTGTGTCATGTGACCAAAAGTCCATTTACGTCCAATGGACGTGATTTATTTTGTCCGGTTTTCGGAACTGATTGCAGAAGTTTTTGTAGACTGATATAGATGATTTTTATACCATCGTGTAGAGCAGACAATTGCCCATTTTTTGGTCTTTGTTTGAAGACTGTACGACGTTCTAAACGGAAACAGTTCCAAATATCCTTAACCCATCACTTCCTGTTTTAAATTTCGGATTTTTTTCGATAATCATGGGCCAAATTTTTTTTGGAAAGGAGCAAGCACATTGTTTTCTTCTTCTGATTTAGTTAGTTTATTAATATCTTATCTTGTTTGAGCCCTCTGACACTGGAATTGAAGGTTAGTAAGCTAGTAATTAATTATTTAGATACAGCATTGATAATAAATAATTAATTTTAATATTTTTTTATTATTTTTGTAAAGTTGTTGACTGATGTTGTTGTTTACATCAAAATGTAGCTCTAAATGTTTCTAGTTCATTGGTGCACCAATGAGGGCTTTATTTTTGCCTGTAATAAAAATAATAATTATTTTCAGAAAAAAAATTCCGAAATTTTCGGTCATTTGTGCAACAAGTGTCCAAATGTTGTTGCAGTGTTCTAACACTTTTCTTGCATATTTTTGCTTCAAATTTGGCTAGTCTTATCAGAATTTTGTCCTCTTTTCAGCTGTGCTATCAGTTTCTTGTCTAGTGTGTTATTTTTTTGTAACTGGTTGATCTGTTGAGATCATTACTAAAAGATGGTCACTGAACTAAAAAAACAATAAAAATAGTTTAGACTAGTGGAATCAATGTGTCATTAATTTTCCTAAGAGAAGAGAGAGTGTTGATTCATATGAGCATAAATATGTTACCATATCATGTATAGATGAATTTTAATAAAAGTTTGAAAATTGAATTTTTTTGCAAAAAGCGGATGACTTATGAGGTAATTTTATGGTCGAAGCGGATGAAATTCAAAGAGTTTAAAGACAGTTATACTAGTGTAAACTATATTACATTGAAACCAGATCATAAATACACTTTACATCAAATGTTCCTTAAAATACTACATTTACTTGCAAATCATCTTTCATGTGAAAAAGAATTTACAAAGTGAGCTTAGACAATGAAATATAAAAAATGGTTAACCAACCAAATGTGAACACTTTTCCTGCTTTCCCACCAAATGTAGGACTTCAATATAGCCGCCTGCTCCATCTACTTAAACTTGCACAACACCGATTTTTAAACCCAGCATTTTATTAAAAACTGCATCTTACACTCACTGATGTACATACAGTGACACAATTATTTGCTTTCTAAATAAAATAAACCGCCTTTTGTGCCAATTTTGTGGAGGACAAGAAAGTTGTCTCATCTTATTTGACTATTTCATATATTTGTGCAAAGCCTCTTTTAAAAAAACTGTAAGATTTGGTGAAAAATTGGTACAACTTAATGTTTTTTTTGTATATTATTTGATTGCTATTACATTTATTATTTTTGCATTTTAAATGTCAAATTTTTTTTATTGAACTTCTGCAAGAACACTAGTGCTTCAACTGATAATTTTTTTTTGTATATTGCGAAGAGTTACGGTAAACAAGTTGCTGAACGCGTATTACTTATAACAACAAGTTGTTAAAACTTGTTGTGCGTGAGATCATCTGTTGCAAGAGCTATTTTTGGAAAGTCCTTAATTGGTTGTTGTTCAAAATTACTACTCGAGTTAAAACATTAGCTAGGCTCAAAAGAGTCTTTTACCACAATTGATTGATTTTTTCCCCCAATAAAATTTTGTTATCTTAAAGCGTAACCTAATCGTGTGTGTAGCTATTGTTGGAAACTCGCCCACTACAAAAATGGTATAAAAGAGAACTCATTCTCTGACTAAATCATTCACAACTCTGCAGTGAAACTGATAGAGAACTGAACTCAGCATGAATACAACAGTTTGGTTGGCTTTGGTAAGTATGTAAGTACATCAGTTGCAGTTACTGTAAACTTTTTAATGAATTATTACATAGTTGACTTGGGTAAGTTTAATGCATATTTTATTGGTTAAGAAAAAACAATTCTCAATTACACTTTTATACAATTAGGAGCATTGTCGCAATAACAATCATCTTTTTTGTTTGTCAAAACCAAATTTATGACTTTGATTAAGCTGTATCCAGAGCCAATAGACCCTTTTCCAAGCATGTTTAATCCCAAAAAAAAATTGGGAGTTGTCCTTCCAAAAAGGGTAACTTTTTGGGATTTTTATATAAGGAACAATGGGGGTAATCGCTGTTTTTGCCTGTAACTGACAACCTATGCGTCACAGCAAAATATAACTACCACTACCGGATGGGTAATTCAGTATTCTATGTTGTGAGTAAAAAAAAAGTTTCCTAGGTGTGCAAATTCTTTCGTAGTAGACAAAAACGCATGTAAACAAGGAAATTCTTTCAGTAGAAACACTACTGGAGGAATGCAATGCAGTTTTCATTCAATTTGACTTTCGCCATTAACATATTCTTCCAGTATCCCATTGATAGCAATTTTATGGGGTTGCGGTCAATTCTGCTCAGCCACAAGCCATAAAACCTGCCCAACATCATTCCACTACTCATTTTATATTCTAACATTAGCAGAGGCTGTACACTATCAAAGAGCTATGCAGTGTGCATGCACTGACTGATACGAGTCAGCTACGAGTTTGCTAGGTGCATTCATCCATACAGCACATTGTAGAATAATTTTCAGTTCATAACAAGGCAGCTGACAAACAAAGCAACCAAAGCTGATTTTTGATCAGAGAAGAGCAACCCATATGACTAATCACTATAAAAAGATATTGTACAATTATATCCGTGATTTGACTTTCTTTAGGTCACTTTTTAACGAGTTGTTGGTATTGCTTCATAATAAACACAGCATTGAAAAAGGATTCCAGCATTAACTGTGACATCACCTGTGAGGTTGTAACGTGTGCTTTTGTGGTCTACCAGCTTGTTTTTGTTGACAGCAACTTGTGAATGGCTGGAAAACATCTTTTTATGTAATTTATGATTCAACATTTTTGATTAATCAGAAACAAACTATAAAAGATGCTCTGCTGCCTTTGCCTTTCATTTTACTATTTATCCTTAGAAATACAAGAACCTATAAAGTAAAACACAGCTGCTCTGTATTACGTGTCCTTTATTTTTTGCAATGGAAAATATTGTTGAAAATTCTGGGCAAACATTGTTTGAAGACCAAATAATTACCCTTGAAGAAGTGAAAACTTGGACAACAGAAGCCCTGAAGGATTATTGCCAAAAAAGAGCTTGCTGTATATCAGGCACTAGAATGGAGCTTTGTGCTAGAGTGTATTTTCTTTACAATACAAAAGTGCCGGAAGAACTTACGTTGCAGCAACAGGAAATGAGTAAGAAGGCCGAATATAAGGAATTGCTTAACGTGGGAACAAAAGCTAGTGACCCCAATAAACTCAAAACATGGATAGGTGAGAAAGATGGAATGAAAAGGTGGCCCCCACTTTGCTACAACGAAATTGTTCGTTTTATTTCCAGCAATGGCCATTCATTGTCATGTGATGCCTTGAAAAGTTACAAAACTGGAAAGGCATACAGCTATTTTTTTAATGACTGGATTCAAGAGGTGTTTTATCATGACATCAAAGGAACCAACGTGTGCTTCCTAAAAAGTTGTTGCACTCCAAGCCAACGAGTAAATGATCCACCACATAGCCAGTGGATAAAAGTTGGTAAAACTGATGGGAAAGTAGAGTCAGCATTCTGTTCCTGTGTCGCTGGGTAAGAATTGTCTGAATATTCTCTTACAGTTACATGGCACCCTGGCTTTGCAATTTAGGCTTTTGTGTTAATTCAAAGAAATAGCCGGCTTTTGTACTGCAAAGCTATAAAATTCAAATGCTGTAATAGTCTTGCAACATTATTTTCTGTGTATAAAGAGCTAGATAAGTAATGGGTTTAATGTTTAACTGTAATTTGGTGTCATTCCCATTTGTAGTCTCAGCCAGACATGTAATCATGTAGCAGCTCTTATGTTCAAGATTGAGAGTGCATTTCGACTTGAATTATCTAATCCTGCTAGCACAAGTACTGCTTGCGGTTGGAAAGCTCCTGGATCAAAGAAGCCTGTATTTAGTAAGGTTGAAGATTTGGTGTTTCATAAACCAAATTATAAATCAGGCAAAGGTTAGTTGGGTTAATAAGCATTTGTTTATAAAATGGAAAAAAATTAGAAGGAAAAAACGTGTTTGTTTCAGTGCTTCTGAAACCTTGTATAACTAGCCGTATTTGCTGGTATGATGCAAATACTAAATATTCACTAATCAAATCTATCAACATTTTTGCTTCCTGTGTAAATTTTATTTATCGACAAAGGTGCAAAGAACAATGTCATACATCACTGTATTTATGTTACAGTCCGATTTAAAACATCTCGCAAGATTTCTTCAGCACCCTACAGACAAGTTTCAGAAACGTTGGAGGAACCTGGTGACACCCCAAGTTATAAAAACTTCATAACAACCATGAAATTATCAATTCCAACTGCACTCTTGTTTTTACCAGGTATGGGTTTGAACTTTTTCTCAGTATTATTGCTAGTTCAAAGTGTTATTTTGTCCAAAAACATGGACTACCTGATGCAATATTGGTATGTAATCTTTTTATTTAAATTACCTAACAGTACTACAGTGAGAAAGTTTCCAGTGTATTTGTCATAAAAGCTTAGTAAGGTGTTTAGGTGATACTAACACACCCAATCCTTGTTTAATGAGTTTAATGGCAGTTTTAAACTTAGCATTGTGATTCAAAAAGCCCATTTAGCACTATTCCAATTTTTTTTAAAATGTGACATTGATTTTGGTCTGAAAAACAAGTGTCCACATTTTCATTAAGATTTCAGCAAAGTAAAAATTACTTGCATTGCTTGCAGGTAAATTTGCTACTAAAGCAAAGCAAAGTGAAGATCCATTGCCAGATGTGGTTGTAATAGACAGTCAGCAAGATGATGGCAACCCAATCAGCAACATCTGCAACATGGTCAAAGTTGCAGAAAGTTCTGCCACTGTAGAGGAGCTCTTACGAAAAAGCCACCTCTCTAAAGAAAAAATCACAAACATAGAGATTAACACCAGGGGCCAGTCAAATAATATTGAATGGACAAAGCACAGAAAAGGCCGTTTAACAGCTTCCAACTTTTACAGAGTGCATACAAAAATGGAAACACTAAAACGAAAGCCCGATACAGATTGTTATGCTTTGGTTGAGAACATATTAAATCCTCCGGATATTCTTCACTTGGCTCAAATATCAAAGGGAGTGACCCTTGAGGCAGCAGCAATCTCAAAACTTTCCTCTGTGCTATTGGAACAAGGTCATTCAAACGGGAACATCCGAAACTGTGGCTTGTTTGTAGACAGACAGCACCAATATTTAGGTGCCAGTCCTGATGGTATGCACTCATGCGATTTTTGTAAAACAGATAAGCTTGTAGAAATCAAGTGTCCATCCAAAGAGCTTTCATGCCTGCCTTATTTGACAAACAATAACTCCGGAGAAAAACAGCAGCTTAAAAGAAAAAGCGCATATTACGGCCAAGTTCAAGGGCAAATGCTGGTCACAGGAATTCGACAAACTTATTTCTTTGTTTTCACAGAAGATTCTTTCTTCCTGCAAACGGTAGACTTTGATGAAGAATTCTGTTGCTCCATGCTGCTCAATCTGGAGATGTTTTTCAAACAGCATTTGGGACCTCGAATGATTTTGGGAGCAAGAAAGTAGGAGCTGGTTGCTCCAATTATTACAGTCATTATTCAAAACCATAAATATGTTCTTAGCTCAGATGTTTGTTGTTGATTCGTGTGAAAAGTAAAAAAGCAGGCTTTGTATGAGAATACTGTAATCTGTTTTTAAGATCATCCAATCAGAAAGGCTGGCTTGTTTGCACTCTGTGACAGCTTATTCACTTATATACATAAATAAAGATGTGGTCAAACTACTATTGATGAATGCTATTCAACTAATAGAGATGGTGATGAGCCGGTTAGCCTGTTTCGTTTCTATTTAATTTTTGATCGAGGTTGGCAACGCAACCCAGAAGTTCATTTGACATAAAAATGTTTTTTGCTGGGAGACATTCATGAGTTCAAGCCATTATTGCCATTGTTCAGCATCTAACATTTTCCAATCCTAACTGAATGTTGATTGGTTGATATGTTCTTTAGCAGGACACCGGCTTCTAATAACCACAGCAACTGCCTTTTCAAATAGGGCAGCTGACAAACAAAGCAACCAAAGCTGATTTTTGATCTGAGAAGAGCAACCCATATGACTAATCACTATAAAAAGATATTGTACAATTATATCAGTGATTTGACTTTCTTTAGGTCACTTTTTAACGAGTTGTTGATCGAGTGAGTATTGCTTCATAATAAACACTAGCCTAAGTTTTAGGCCAACATTTGAGGCAATATCTGTTTATTCTGCTGTAAATGTTATGTTATTGATTAGGAGTTGTATGTTCCTGCGTGATGGTAGTGGCCTGTGAATGGATTTCATTGGATGATTGGTTCAGTGGGCGGGGTTTTATCTGCTGGTTTGTTGGCCTAAGTTAAAGGGACAGCTTCGGCGACCAAATGGTCGCCGTTGCAAAGATTGTAGTAAATATTAACTACCATCGTTGGCCCATAGCGTGATCAGCTATGTTTTGCTTTGGACTTATTATTTGACCTCAGTTTATTTTTGGCTCTTCTTATTGTTGATATTTATTATTATCATCAGTTATTAATTATTTTGTAGCCAGCACCAACAAAGACAGGTTTGAAGACTTAAAAAGATTGTTATGAATATTTGTATATTATTTCATATACTATTATTGTTATTTGTGGGATGAGGATAATCTGATCAACATTAACCCCTGAGAAAAAAAATAATTATTATGGTGAAAATAATAAGAACAATAATAAATAATAGATTGAATAAACACTATTATACACAGATACTAATAATATTATTTTTAAATCTTCAAACCTGTCTTTGTTGGTGCTGGTTTCAAAAATAATTAATAACTGACAAATAATAATAATAATAATAAATATCAATAATAAGAAGAGCCGAAAATAAACTGAGGTCTAATAAAAAGTTCAAAGCAAAACATAGCTGATCACGCTATGGGCCAACGATGGTAGTTAAGTTTTACTACAATCTTTGCAACGGCGACCATTTGGTCGCCGAAGCTGTCCCTTTAACTTAGGCCAACAAACCAACAGAAAAAACCCCGCCCATTGAACCAATCATCCAATGAAATCCATTTAAAAGTTGCCAAGATAACAATGGGGCATGCAACTCCCAAGAAAGAAACGCACAGCATATTCCAAGTAAAATACACATTAAAATATAAACCCATTTATATTTCAATGAAAATACACATATGCCTCAAATGTTGGCCTAAAACTTAGGCTAAATAAACACAGCATTGAAAAAGGATTCCAGCATTAATTGTGACATCACCTGTGAGGTTGTGACGTGTGCTTTTGTGGTCTACCAGCTTGTTTTTGTTGACAGCAACTTGTGAATGGCTGGAAAACATTTTTTGTGTAACTTATGATTCAACATTTTTGATTAATCAGAAACAAACTATAAAAGATGCTCTGCTGCCTTTGCCTTTCATTTTACTATTTATCCTTAGAAATACAAGAACCTAAACTGTAACACTTGCGCATACTGTGACATTGTGATTCCAAGCGTTGTTTTCCTTACATAATAGCTTCATTTGATTTTTTGACCTAGAGGTACATTAAAATTTTGTTGCACTTTGTTCTTCAAAATGCCAAAAGAATCGTGCGCAGTTTTCCGATGTACCAACAGTACTGGAAAGCTTATGCAGCTAAAACTAGAAACCTGTGACAAACACCAAATACCGAAAGGTGAGTGATGATCTAGATAATTTTTTTCATATATAAATTACTTTTGTTTTCTATGAAAAAATGAGCTTATTCCATGAAATAGTGCAAACCCTTTGCCACTTGGCCGCACTAATGTCATCTTTTTACAACTTTTTTATAATAACATACAGTACATCCGGCCAAAACTGATTAAGTGTGTGTGCGCTCTTATAACTTGCAATACAAAACAGTTTCATATTTTTAGTAGCTTACAAATTTTACCAGGAACATAGCTTTTTGAAATAAAAAAACCAAAATACTTTGTTGTCTCTAAAGCGATGTGCTGAGCTCAACCAGTCAAATGATCCTACTGGTGCTATTTAATGACAAAAAAATATTCTTTGGATACAATATGAAAATGGTATTAATTTTTTTTACAGGCTCCTGTGAATGTCCACTTCCTTACACTCATTTCAAATTCCCTGTTGACCCAGAGAACAGACAGAAGTGGATGGCACTGATCAATCGAAAAGCATCCGATGGTAGCATTTGGTCTCCCACTAACCGCTCATTGGTGTGCAGCGACCATTTTGTGGATGGCTTTCCTACACCGCTAAATCCTTTGCCAAAATTAAAGCTGAGCTACACTACACCGAGTGCATCTAAATCACGACTGCCGAACAAGCTTGCTGCTCGTGACCGAAAATGCTTATTATTGGATTCCACTAACAGCCAAGTTGCGAAAGTGAAACCTGAAAACTGGCTAAGCTTTTCTAAGCCAGAAGCACTGGTTGATAACACAATGCCTGTTGAGCCAACAGATTCACATGTCGTGGTTTCCGCTAAAGCTACACAACTTCACAAAAGATTAAATCAATTGCAAAAAAGATGTTTCAATCAAACGCTAGTTTTACGAAATAAAATGCAGGCATTGAGAAAGTACACGCTTCCTATGTGCAAACGACTTTTAAAATCTGACAAGGACACTCTGTTCTACACGGGAATACCAACATTAGTCGTATTTAACAGCTTGTGTGACCACATCAACATGTCTGAAATCAACACATCAGCAAAAAAAATTAGAACAACAACCACACTGCTAAAGGCAAAGTATAAAGGCTGCCCTGCAATATTTTCGAAGCAGAGAAGCATAAAACTTTGTTTAGCTGATCACATTCTTCTGACATTGATGAAACTCAGGCTAGGACTACTTCACAAAGATTTAGCTGACAGGTATTTTAAACGTTTGTCTCAATCGCTGTCTTATTTAATCATATTGAACTGCATTGCAACCTTGTGCAGTCACATGGCCAATAAAAGTAAACAGTATTTCCAGGAACATTGTTGGTTGACAAGAAATGAAAAAGTTATTTGTTAAACATGGCATTTTTTTGTAGATTTCATGTGTCCATCAAAGAAGTTAGCACCATATTTCGAAAAACTATCAAACTACTGGCAAAGGTTTTGAAGAGACTTATTGTATTTTATTCACGAGCTGAAGTTTCAAAGACTATCCCAAATGAATATGGGCATTTCAAACGTTTGAGATGTATCGTCGATTGCACAGAGATGTTTATTCAAACTCCATCAGATTTGCAATGCCAGCTTGCTACCTGGAGCAGCTACAAACACCACAACACCATTAAACTCTTTGTTGCCATCTCACCACAAGGCTCAATCATGTACATATCTGAGCTTTGGGGTGGAAGAGCTAGTGATAGGCATGTTGTTGCAAACAGCTCATTTTTAAGCTACCTTGAACCAGGTGACCAGGTAATGGCTGACAGGGGATTCACTATCAAAGAGTTGCTAATGATGCGTGGAGCAGAATTGGTGATGCCGCCAGGTGTACGTGGTAAGGCCCAGATGACATCAAGAAACATTTTAAGAACAAAAAAAATTGCCAACGTTCGTATTCATGTTGAAAGGGTAATACGTCGGGTGAAGCAATTTCGAATTTTATCTCAGACCATGCCTATAGCCTTGATATCTCTAAGCAATGATATCGTCACTGTTTGCTGTGCTATCACCAACATGACTGGTCCAATAGTCAGCTCGTGGGGTGAAGTGGCCAAGGACCGAATACAATGACACTCATTGGTCTCACAACATATTGCTGTATTGCCTATTGCAAACCAATCAGTAAATGTTTTTGCTTGCTATTACAGCACATTATTTATGACACTTTCATTGTCATGTTGTAAAGACTATCAGTATTATTTGTAGTGTATACAGACACAAACATCGTAATGTTAATGAATTTGCTATACAAAAATATTAAACTATGTTAAACCCTATTTATCCATTTACTTTAACAACACACTCGAGTGCACAGTAAAAAAAATTTGAATGTCATGATTGTACATGGCTTTATTCAAATAAAAATTATTCTACAATGTGCTGTATGGATGAATGCACCTAGCAAACTCGTAGCTGACTCGTATCAGTCAGTGCATGCATGCACACTGCATAGCTCTTTGATAGTGTACAGCCTCTGCTAATGTTAGAATATAAAATGAGTAGTGGAATGATGTTGGGCAGGTTTTATGGCTTGTGGCTGAGCAGAATTGACCGCAACCCCATAAAATTGCTATCAATGGGATACTGGAAGAATATGTTAATGGCGAAAGTCAAATTGAATGAAAACTGCATTGCATTCCTCCAGTAGTGTTTCTACTGAAAGAATTTCCTTGTTTACATGCGTTTTTGTCTACTATGAAAGAATTTGCACACCTAGAAAACTTTTTTTTTACTCACAACATAGAATACTGAATTACCCATCCGGTAGTGGTAGTTATATTTTGCTGTGACGCATAGGTTGTCAGTTACAGGCAAAAACAGCGATTACCCCCATTGTTCCTTATATAAAAATCCCAAAAAGTTACCCTTTTTGGAAGGACAACTCCCAATTTTTTTTTGGGATTAAACATGCTTGGAAAAGGGTCTATTCTAATTCAACATTGATTATATTCAACCTATACAGACGATTTGGATATTAATGTTTGTATTAATATTATTAAAAACATATATTTCCAGTTTTTGCTTGGACTGTTGAAAGTGTGCACAGGACAAACCCAAATTCCATATGCATGCCAAGCGTCTGCACATAACCACTGTGTACCACAGAATGGCAACTTTTGTAAGATGAACAGTGCAACGTGAGTATTTTTGTATACGAAACAACATATTGCTATTTCTAACGGCTACTGACTTGTCTTTGGACACGAATTTTTGAAATTTATATCTTTTTTATTGTGTATTTAATTGTCAATGTATAGTTGAGATACAAAAGAAAGAGCACTAACATGATATGTCATGTTGTACTAATAGCCATCATAGATAACAGTCTTAACTTTCACTCAATTGCAACAAAGCTCAATATGGACCAACGATAGTTTTCAGTATTATTTAAATTGTTATTTCTACAAGTTTTTTAAACTAAATACGGTGAAAAAAATAACGCTAATTGATCAGTTGATAGACACAATTGTTTACGTAGCGTAGTATTCGCAACCGCATGTATGCCATAATCAATACTTTTTGTTTTATTTAATATTTTGTTATGAATTTATGTACATACAACTTCAGATTAAAAATAGCAAAGACCGTTGTTGGTTTTTGCTGAATGGTAGCAGCTTTGTTTAGTATTGTCTAACTTTGGAAGTGACTGTAAGATTATGGTGATATTTAATTCTTTCAGTCAAGCAAGGTAACAGTCAAAAGTAATATAACTATCAGAATACGACAATTTATTGCAGGAGCACACAAATTCTTGTTTAACAGTTTCAGTTAAACACCTTACCGCTGAAGATTAGAATCATTCATTTAGGTCTGTAAAAAAAGTTGGACACAATCTAATAAAATTACTGTATTTAACCAGCTGCCGGCGTGTAGTAATATTATATTTCTGTACGATTAGTGCTAGAGTATTATTCATTGTGTTGTATTTTATTTAGTTACGTGAGTCAAGGAGAACTAGACTCCGCTGTCAATCAAGCTGCCACAGCTGTCGCACAGAATCAAACGCTAGCGGTTCTGCTCAGATGGAGCCTGGTCATTAATAACCACCCGTAAGTAAAACTTGACAACAGTTTGCAGTGTGAAATAATAAACAATAAATACTTGAGAAAGTTATTCACATTTTATAGTTACATAATAAATTTGCTTAACTGTTTTGCTGTACTCTTTCTATAGCTGCAAGCTTTTGTCTGTAAAATTGAATACTGTTATATTTTGTAGAGACTGTCCATTCTTGTTCTGCCAGACACTGGGTTGGCCCAATCCTCACTGTCACGATATCTATTACTACTATTGGGGTGGGCGTTGGTACATCATTCTCAATCTCCCTGGATTCCCATTTAGATTTCGATGCTGGTGCCGTCCAAACGTCTGTCGGGTATGTAGTGTATCACTTTACATCATCTATACAACGTCTAAAGCTTATCAGTACTTGATTTTAAATACCGTAGTATGACAACCTAATGTGATACAATCACAATTTATGAAAAATGTAAGAAAAATCTCTCATTATACGGTAGCCGAAGAAACTCTAAACTGTTTTTGCGTTTCTTTATTTACCTGTAGCCACAGCATCCCTTTGGAACTTTCAATGGAACATGCAAGCTTCGCAGACCTCGGTTTATTTGGGTTGTGGTTTATGACCCTTTTTATGGCTTCAGGTTTGTTCGTATTGGTGTTTTCATTGGCTGCGACTGCCAATGATCCTGAGAGAAAAGTGTTTGAATAACCATCGACATCTCAGAAGCTGAGACCACATAAATTTATGACAATTCTATTATTCTACACCAACTTGATTCACTTTACATTATCTGATTACCTTGAGAAATAACCTATACTTGTGCTATCAAAACATTGTTGTAAATGAATGATAAAGCTTCATTAGTCTCCTTATGTCACAACTAAATATATAATATATAAGACCAAGTTTATTGGATTTTTGGTTGTCTACTGTTCTTATGTTGAGCAAACCAAAACTTTAAATTGCTGGCATCAGATAGTTTTACAAAGAGTTCATAAAATAGAAAACAACTTCAAAACTGCTGACAAAGAAACAAGTATATGTACATCACATTGGCAACTAAAAATATCCAGAATATAAAATACCTTAAGCAGCTGCTTGTGTAACCTTGAACTACCCTCGGTGGTTAGGTAAAAATTGTGTTTTTCAATTGAATGATTGCTTAAATAAATCAACATATTAAAATTCAAACACAAAAGATGTTTGCTCAAACAGTTTGACTAAGAATAAAACTGTCCTTTGTCATTTAAAAGTATAATATTGTAATAGATTTCTGTCCTCTATCACGACACAACAAAATCCTCTCCTCTTTCTCTCCTCACACTTCGGGGTCTATCCCGAATAGACGTTAACAAACTGCACGGGGTCCACGACCCAAACACACTACTAGAAGATTTATCAAACAAATACTTTATTTGATACACAAGTAAAAGGGTATTTAATACTATCCATTCAACAACTGAACTCTCAATGTGCAGAAGCTCCTTTTATAGGAGATAAGAGGCTATTTCGTTAACTTATTAGGCACAGCATATGATAAAACATATTACAAAAAATGCACAAGTAATAGAATGCGATACAAAAGATAACAATACAACAAGCCAATTAGATCAATAGCACATGGTAAAGTGGCACTGGGCACTGCTTCCCGCTCTTTTCTGGAGGTGGAAACTTTCCGCTCATTATTTGGAAGCACTGTTTCCTAGTCTTGGCTCCTAGGAGAGGGAAGGCTCCGGTCTCTGTTCTGTCAAGGCTCTCTGCTTCTTAGGGGCCCAGGCTTCGTGAATCACCCTCTTTGGATACAGGGTCGGGGTCCTGACCCAGGGTAGACCCGGGGTAGACCCGAGGTAGCTTCTATATGTTTATATAAGGGGGATACAGGCCCGGAGTACCCGGTATAGACCCGGGGTACCCGGAATCCCTTTTTCAGGGTAATCTAGGTAGCTACAGAGGGGGAAAGAGTTCTGGCGGTACTGTAACTCCATTATCAGAGGGCACAAGGGGTGTAGGGGATCTTGGGGTGGGGAGGGAGTCTGACACCACTTAATCACCATGCAAATCTCCCACAATATACATCTGTGGATGCAATAATGACTTCTGCATAAAACATGAACTGCTGTTAGATGCTTTTGAGATAAGACTGTCATTGTTGTTAAGTATTGCAAAAATGGTTTACGCACAAAGGTAACTGCTGCCTCTACTAGTACCAGTCAGTATACCTTTAACTACTACAAAGGAATTCAGCACTAAATCAGGGCATCACGTCTTGTTGGGAACTTACAGTAACAATATTTGGGCATACACATCTGGCATTCACTATTTGTTTCAGAATACTGTTGAGGAAGTTGTAAATCTTTCGAATGAATGATTTGCAGCGACAATAGCCTACTAGCAAGTAGAATAACTACTCACTAGCTGGTATAAATGTCCATTCATGTAATCTTTTAACCATTCTCTCTGGGTTTACTTCATTCCTTACATATGTGAGCTACAACTCAAGGATTTAAAAAGCCATTTCTACCAATTATTTTTACACCTGAAGCACCACCGCGTCTAACTGTACAAGTTAGTATCAAGGTTATTTACTGAAAGGAAAGTTGAAAGTTTGAGCCGCTGTGGCTATAACATACCATTTATAAATATCACTCGCTGGTGATAATCCAGTAGACTTTCATCTGTTGAAATTTTAAGGATCTTTGGATTATTTATGTTAAAACTTTGGAATGCTGCCAGTGCAGGTTTTAACTCAATTAAGCACGTTTCACATAGAGAAGATGACAAAACTCAATCATGTTTATTGAGCCGTGTTATGATGTCACATCAACATTCATGTCAAGCCATTGCGTTATTTAAAGCTAACAGCTTTTTCTACTTGTTCCTTTCTCTTCCTTTCTATTCGACTACTTTTTGCTTCTGCTTTTTTATATGAAGCTAGACATAGCTACAAGCATCAACTATAAAAGAAATGCCTTTGCCTGGAAGGATCAGTCCTTTTTTAAGTTGCAAATAAACCTTTATTCAAACACTGGAACCGACTCTTTGAATTCCGCAACATAATTGAATTCACCTACTTGTAGTCATACAGAAACATAAAAAACGGTTTCGTATTATTCAAGAAAACCATGGAACGCTTTTGTTTTTGAGTAAACTGAGAGTTTTCAACAAATAGAAGTTTTCTGGAAGCCATTTGATGGCCTAGTTTTAATTCGGCAGGAGTTATCTTGCTTAGGAGAGATAACTCTGTGGTATTGACACTGTTGCTTGCAATGAATATTGATGTGGATTTTAGTGTTATCTACTTCTGCGCACACTGTATTTACACTATGGCAGCCGCTAGATAGCCAGAACGATCGAAATCAATCATACCGGATTGACCAACCCTGCGTATGAACCAGTGCCGACCCTGTATAGGGCAGTGCCGACCCTGTAGGAAGCTATACCGACCCGGTATGAGTCATTATCAACTTTGTAGGGCCGGCAGGAAATGACTCAGCCTAGACTGAGAGTTGCAAAGTAGTCTGGGAGAAGCAGAAGGACATCTCTGGGAGGTAGCCACCCGTAAACTAGACGAAACGACAAGATCAAAGGCTGATAAAGACAGGAGACCAGGGACAGAAGGTGGCTAGGACTGTGATTGGCTACATACCTTATAATTCCACCTACCCTTACTTGGCGCCACATTTATTTAACCATATACTAACCACTTGATTCGTTATCTATTTAAATCTGGTTGTTCATTTGCTCATGGTACATTATTCTTATGTGATTGGTTATTATTAAGAATCACTTCCTGTGAATTGCCTATAAAAACAGAACTTGTGCCTTGGCAGATCAGTAGTAATGTGCCCTTTACTACTTGTTTTCTTCTGGATGAATAAATGCATATTTACTCAACAGCACTGAGTTATGCGTCTGAGTCGATGGCTTCTTACTGGTTGTAGAGTTGGAGATACTCTAACACACATCTCTCGGTACCATACCCAGCTGCTGTTGTCTGAGGTTAA
This sequence comes from Cryptosula pallasiana, assembly GCA_945261195.1. NCBI lineage: Eukaryota > Metazoa > Bryozoa > Gymnolaemata > Cheilostomatida > Cryptosulidae > Cryptosula > Cryptosula pallasiana. Next base: position 41,800,107 of record OX183131.1, on the reverse strand, counting down.
ACGACAACTGGTGGCAGCTTACCTGTCGGATTGCTACCGGCATTAGTTAGTGGGTTTCAGCCCCCAAAATCCACTACAGTATGAGAAGGGTAAGAGGATGTTATCACAGTGAACAATAATGCAAGAATAATAAAGTCTTTGGCATGAGTTGTGAGCCAATTAAAATTCAATATCTTTATTTTTTTATAAACTTTGAAGTTTTTTTGCAGCTTTCGTTCTGAGCCCAATACTAGTAGTAATATATGAGCAGATCTCCCTACCAAGTGTTTTTTTGTGGATTTGATCTTGGAGTTTAGGCAATGGGTTACGACGTTGGATGAATTCGCCGAGTTTATATTGTATTTCATTTGAGGGGTACTTGAGTGGCATTTGAGTGGCATTTAAGTGGCATTTGAGTTTTGATTATTTTTTTACTTAATTTGAACTTATAGCATATAGATTTCGAAGGCATGACATTCAAGTTTTGATAATTTTTTTACATAACTCGAACTCATATGATATTTTGAGAGAGAGGAGAGAAGAATGAGGAGATATAACTACATTGAATCAATATATGATTATATACATTTATTACATAATAACTAGCAAAATATTCTTGTATAATATAGCTAGAGTTAGTAAATACTAAGTAATACAAAGCACTACAACTTGTAATGACAATCAATGGATGATAGTCTTTTTCTTTACAATGTCGTCATTGTTGTACTGATGTTATAACTTAGGAAGGAAGACTTCTGTTCTATGTACTTTTGATTCCATAATGAACTAAAATAAAAAGTTATGTATTAGTATAGAATGATTAAACAAAAATGTAAAATAATTACATGAATTTGAATTATAGTTCTTTTTACATTGGTTAGTTAACATTATATAGTAAAGGGAAGTAACTCACCAAGTTATATTGTTCGGTTTGTTTTTTCTTGAGCATAATTTTCATCAAGTGTTTTTGATTCTCTCTCTTCTATCTAAAGCAAAACAAAAAATAATTGCTTTATAAATAAATATTATCTAATTGGAAGTTTTACTTATATCAGTTAGTTTACATTAAATAAAAAATACTCACTATGTTGTCTTGTCTGACATGCTCTTTTTGAATATAGTTTTCACCAGGGGGTGTTGGTTCTCTCAAAGATGTAGAAGATGTGTTTCCCACTCCCATTGAAAGCACTAAGACCTTGTTCTCAACAACCTCATCTGTAGTAAAGTACTTCATCTGGTTGGAATCATCAAGTTTGTTGGATAGGTTTTGAGCCGTTTCTATTGCTTGTAATGCTGTGAATGTGATTATATCATGTCGATGATAACCAAATCTACTAACTTCACGATTTCTTACAAGTATGACTCCTGTTCCAATTCGTTTGACGTTGCTAGCATGTTTTTCAGGTATATATAGAACTCCCATCATCAAACCATCATATTGCAAACATCTGTAGTTTACCAGTAGCGCATTCATCACCACTTCTCCATTAGGTAATGTTAACTGAGTTGATATTTGAGGAGATTCAAAACTGATTACACTTCCAACAGCAAATTGAGAGAGTGTTGCGATACGAACCATACTGATCAACTGAGTAGGTGTTTTTTTTTTTTATTAATCTACTTAGCTGTTTAGCTTCCTCAAGGGAAATATTGGATGGGAAGTTGATAGGGTGAAAGATTGGATGCTTGTCTGAATCGAATCCCATAAAAACCGCCAGTTTTGGAACATCTGGTTGTGTTGGAGCTAATTTGTTGTAATCCTCATTTCTCACCATAGACCTCACTTGTCGTCTGTTGCCAAATGTTTCGACATTGTAGCGGATAATGCATAAGTTTTTATATACATCCTCAGTTGGTCTTTCGATGGAGATTATCTCGAGAAGTGATGGCGTTTGATTTAAGTGAAGTGGTTGAAACCTTCCAATCATTACTCTGTCATTGGTATCGCAAGAATTGAGCAAACTAGCAGCATTTTTTGACAAGCAGGAAAGATGAGAAGGAGATGGTGCTTTCAAAGTCCAAGTATAGTCAATCGTTTTATTTCTATCCGAATCCCATGGCTTTGGTCGAATTGTGTTCAGTTTCCTTCTTATTATATGTGAATCAGGAGGGATATTTTCTTTATCATCAGAGTATGGTTCGAATGTTGAGAGAAATGAGGTATTACGGTCTTCATTCATATTCAGAGCGTTCAGTCAGAAGTTGGAACTGAAAAGAGAGTAAAAATTATGTAACAGATGACTGGAATTTGAAAAATATTTTGAAAAGAATAAACTAACTAGATATTTATAAAATAAACACATAATTAAAACCATAATAATTTTTCTGATGCATTATGGTGAAACTATTTGATCTTTTATTAATAAGAACAAAACATTAAAACATAAAATTAACTTTCTGAAGTATTATAGCAAATCTAGTTGAAGTTTTTTATCAATATATGTTAAAGAATTATTTAGTGATTCTCACCTTATTGAATGAAAGTCTTTCTATAGTTTCAAGTAAATGTAGTAGTTGCTGTGTAGATGTTGCTTCTTTGCTAGCTATTGTAGAACTGGATGCTTTCTGTGTGAAAACAGTGGTTCTTAAATAGCTAAAGCTGTACTAATTAACCCTATGAAAAAACATCTCGTGAAACCTTCTTTATAATATATCTATGACTCAGCAGTTTTTCACGCGATATTCCCGCGAAAGCATTGGTTTGTATTCGCGTGAAAATAAAATTTTCACTCCCGCGAAAACAACAGTTTTCATTCGCGTGAAAATAAAGTATTTATTCCCGCGAAAGCATTGGTTTGTATTCGCGGGAAAATAAAATCTTTATTCCCGCAAAAGCAACGGTTTCCATTCGCGTGAAAATAAGTTATTTATTCCCGCGAAAACATTGGTTTGTATTCGCGGGAAAATAAAATGTTCATTCCCGCGAAAGCAACAGGTTCCATTCGCGGGAAAATAAATTATTTATTCCCGCGAAAGCATTGGTTTGTATTCGCGGGAAAATAAAATTCTTATTCCCGCGAAAGCAACAGGTTCCATTCGCGGGAAAATAAATTATTTATTCCCGCGAAAACATTGGTTTGTATTCGCGGGAAAATAAAATATTTATTCCCGCGAAAGCAACAGTTTCCATTCGCGTGAAAATAAATTATTTATTCCCGCGAAAGCATTGGTTTGTATTCGCGGGAAAATAAAATGTTCATTCCCGCGAAAGCAACAGGTTCCATTCGCGGGAAAATAAATTATTTATTCGCGCGAAAGCATTGGTTTGTATTCGCGGGAAAATAAAATTCTTATTCCCGCGAAAGCAACAGGTTCCATTCGCGGGAAAATAAATTATTTATTCCCGCGAAAACATTGGTTTGTATTTGCGGGAAAATAAAATATTTATTCCCGCGAAAGCAACAGTTTCCATTCGCGTGAAAATAAATTATTTATTCCCGCGAAAGCATTAGTTTGTATTCGCGGGAAAATAAAATGTTCATTCCCGCGAAAGCAACAGGTTCCATTCGCGGGAAAATAAATTATTTATTCGCGCGAAAGCATTGGTTTGTATTCGCGGGAAAATAAAATTCTTATTCCCGCGAAAGCAACAGGTTCCATTCGCGGGAAAATAAATTATTTATTCCCGCGAAAACATTGGTTTGTATTCGCGTGAAAATAAATTATTTATTCCCGCGAAAGCATTGGTTTGTATTCGCGGGAAAATAAAATGTTCATTCCCGCGAAAGCAACAGGTTCCATTCGCGGGAAAATAAATTATTTATTCGCGCGAAAGCATTGGTTTGTATTCGCGGGAAAATAAAATTCTTATTCCCGCGAAAGCAACAGGTTCCATTCGCGGGAAAATAAATTATTTATTCCCGCCAAAACATTGGTTTGTATTTGCGGGAAAATAAAATATTTATTCCCGCGAAAGCAACAGTTTCCATTCGCGTGAAAATAAATTATTTATTCCCGCGAAAGCATTAGTTTGTATTCACGGGAAAATAAAATGTTCATTCCCGCGAAAGCAACAGGTTCCATTCGCGGGAAAATAAATTATTTATTCGCGCGAAAGCATTGGTTTGTATTCGCGGGAAAATAAAATTCTTATTCCCGCGAAAGCAACAGGTTCCATTCGCGGGAAAATAAATTATTTATTCCCGCGAAAACATTGGTTTGTATTCGCGGGAAAATAAAATATTTATTCCCGCGAAAGCAACGGTTTCCATTCGCGTGAAAAGAAATTATTTATTCCCGCGAAAGCATTGGTTTGTATTCGCGGGAAAATAAATTTTTTATTCCCGCGAAAGCATTGGTTTGTATTTGCAGGAAAATAAAATTTTTATTCCTGCGAAAACATTGGTTTGTATTCGCGTGAAAATAAAATATTTATTCCCGCGAAAGCAACAGGTTCCATTCGCATGAAAATGAAATATTTATTCCCGCGAAAGCAACGGTTTCCATTCACGTGAAAATAATGCTGATTCATAGCGGTGCAACTTAAGCTATATAAGAAGCACTGTTTTCATACAGAAAGCATTCACTTCATTGTTAGTAACTGAAGGAACAAGATCTACTACATCATCATCTACTACAGCACTCCTTCTTTATCATTTGAATTACATAGGAAACAGCTGAAGTTCAAACAACTATGTGTATAATTCATCTAATTCAAAGAAAACAAGTCTTCATTTGTGATGTAAGTATCTATATTTTGTTTTAATTGTAATCAATTTAAACGTGAAGACATTTTCTGAAAAAAAACAAGATTATTCACTATTTAAGATGTCAAAAAATGTTGTAAGTTTTAATTATGTTTTATTATTATTATTATTTCAGGACTTCAAAATGAAAAAAGTACTCCTTCATCCGAATTTTATAGAAAGCAGCTCAAGTTCAACCAACTAGGAATATCATTCATTTAATTCAAAGAAAGACAAGTCTTCATTTCTGATGTAAGTATTTACATTCTATTACAATAGTAATCAATTCAAGTATATTGAAAAAAAATTGAAACCTTAGTCTTTTTTTATTTTTTGCTATAAAGCATTATCATTTTTTTTTTAGAATAACAACGAACTAGATCAAAGGGAAAGAACTTTCCAACAAAACTTCAACTTGAGTAATAACTGAAGCTACTACTTATATTATATATAAATAATGTGTCGAGTAACAAACAACAGATATGTAGCAAACACTATTTATAATGAAAAAAGAGAAATGCAAAAAACTCGGAATTGCTTTGAAAATACTAAAGACTGCGCTGAATGGATAGATGATAGTTTACTCGTTACTTCGTCGTTGTTTTTACAACGAACTTTTCCTGATACCACTGCAATAACTTATGTTGTCGCAACTTATCCGGATAATCACTGTAGTCTTTTGTCATTAAAATTACAAAAAACTATTGCACAACTTTCCCCAACGGACTTTTTCAAGTTCATTTACAATGAACTCTCTTTTTATGAAAGAGAGACTTTAATGCTTGATGAAAGTTATCGAAGAAAATCATTTCTTACAAATTGGAGACGAGTAGGTAAACATTGTGGTGAAAACATGGCTGGAGCTGGTTTCTATAACCTTGAAAAAGACAACGCTGTTCGATGTGCTTTTTGCCAAGGGGTATTACTAAACTGGAAGGATGAAGATGAACATCCGATGAAAGAACATGCTAAAAGTTTTCCGTTTTGTCGATTTGTTAGAGGATTTAACACTCACAATCGTGTGTATAGACCTAGGAAACTACTTGCAGATGAAATGAAAAACATCTCAATTGTCAAAAGTTATACGATGGAAGAACAAAAAACTAGAAGAGGAGATTTAACTGCAGAAGTATTACCTCTAGGTATATCAATTGATCGTGCTGGTACACCTCGTTTTGCTACTGAAACATCTAAAGAAGACAGTTTCAAACAATGGAAGGGTAAAGTCTCCATGAAACTCCTTTCCAATGCAGGTTTCTACTATACTAAGTTCGGAGATAGTGTAAAATGCTTCTTTTGCTCAGGTGAGCTTAAAGAATGGGAAGAGAGTGATCTACCGTGGGAGGAACACTGTCGATGGTTCCCAGACTGTTGTTTTTTACTCAGCAGTAAAGGTGAAGAGTATGTTGAGGATGTTTACATGCGAACGGAAAAAGGCAAAAGGTGTAAGCTACGGGTTGAAAAATATCGAGAAAAAGTAAAACAAATAACGCACAACAATGACACCAAAGAAATGAAACTTATTTGCAAAAAACTAGGATACAGTCAAAACGATATCGAACAAGTTTTAGTGTTAAATGGAAAACCTTTTGAGCGAATAGGTTTTATGATTGAAGCCTTACATACTTTTGAAAATGATTTTACATCTGTTGAGAATTCATCAACACTGTTAAAAAATGATGCTAAATCAATTGATTCGTTAAAAAAAGATAAAGATCAGCCTAAGCAAAGCAAACTCGCTCAATGTGTGTCTGAGTCACATGAAAAAAAAGTAATTGCAAATCATATCTCTCTTCCATGCGGTCATCTCATTTACTGTAGTGAGTGTAAGGAAAAAGCACTTACTGAATGCTCATCAGAAGTAAAACCTTGCCCAATCGATGGTTGTCAGGTTGAAATTAAAGCATTTATGAAGATCTACATGAGCTAGCATAACAATTAACCTCAAAAAAAAGAAAAAGTAATGAATGATTAAATAGGTATTTCAATTTGAAAACGAATCATTCGCGTTTTGTAATTTAACGGGCTAACAACAAATATGTTACGTGTTGAAGACTTTGCTCACCAAGAAGCTTCCGATGCTATAGGACCTAAGACTTTTTTGGCTGAGGTTTCTGATGAAATGTTGAGGATTTATTTTACGGAAGAATGTGTATACTGTGTACTAGGAGGAAGCTTTTACAAGCAAGCAACCAATCTATCACTACTAAACTGTTACTGTTCACACGTTGATGATAAATGTATCACTTGTAAAAGATATGCTGAAATGGTTGAAGGTGCTACACCCACCAAAAAAGAATTGGGTGATGCTATCGACTGGATTGACAGAAAACAAGTTTTGAAAAACGCTAAAATGGGTTTTTTGGTGCATGATGAATGGATTAATGCTTTTTTGGATATTTCCTCTGATGATTTGAAGTCTCCCTTTATGTTAACAAATTTGAGAGCGCGATTAAATCCCTACCTATTACCTACTAGTCAGAGCAAGCTGGCTTATCAACGTCTAAAGGATAAATTACTTGCGATAGCAGAAGGATATCCATATGCTTATACTCCTGATGAAAAAGAAGACTCAGTCAACCCGATAATACCTATTGATTCGACAAGTATATCTGAGGACTCATAAAAGAACTGCTACAAAAAATGTTGCTTCATTTATCTCTGAACTACAGAAGAAACATGAGTGGAAAAACTGAAGGATTCAAGTCAATTGCTACATTGGCTGATTTTGTTCCTAAGTTCATAAGGACTCATTTTGAACACATTCCTTTAGAGCGTTCGAATCCTCTTTTTGTTCAACTCATCACCGAAGAAGTATTTTATTTTGTGTTAGGATTCAATCTAGTTCGTAAATCAATACAAAGCATGCTTTTGAGCTGTAATTGTATTTCAAGAGCAAATCCTCTCGAATGCTTAAACTGTTCTAGGAGCTTTGATCCAAAAGTATGCTGTCCGCAAGACAAGTTGATAAATTTTGAAGATCTCAAAAGAGCAATCGAACTGATTGATATAAAGCAATGTTTGAAAGATGCTGATCTGGGTGATTTGATAGATATTTTGATTTTAAGCGGTTTGACTTCATTTCGCTGGACAGGAACACATGTACTTTTGTCTCAATCTCGATTGGAACCATACTTACATTTTGGTAATCACTTTGATGAGATTGTTTTACATCTTCAAAATCAGCTGAGAGAGCTGAACAAGCCACTAGCCACTTACGTATAAATAGAAAGAACATCAAGAAAGAAAGTATTCAACTTTCAACACTGAAAGCAAAAACATTTTAAAAAATGAGCTGCGTATTCATCTTGCTACTGGCACTAACATTTCCCAATGTTAGTGGAGTATTCTATACCAATGAAATTGATGAATGTATAGCCGGAGCTATGGATAAAAATGATGTCTTGGTTTTTTCACCTTTCGAAAGGACTATACGATATAAAGATGAAAATGGAACAAACTGTGTGCGACTCTACCCTCCTGACTTATTATATTGTGGTTTTTTCATCCCTCAAAGTGCTTCTTGGATCTGCAAGGACACAACTTCTACAGATTCTGTGTCTTGTAATACTACAACAAAATACGTTTTGAATCAAGAGGAATGTGAAATGGGTATTACAAATAATACGGAAGGACTTACTCAAAATACAAAAATATATCGAAATGGAAATTTATGTGCATTTCAATACAATCGCGAACGTGTGATCTGTCCAATGAGAAGACAATTTATGACATACAAATTTGCATGCGTGCAATGTGTTCATTCCGATCATTCGATCAACAAGGAACCAAAACCAGTTAACATCACTAACATCAAAGATTCATCATTTTCGACTTTTGACAGTTTCAAAACTAGCGGAGTGTTTTATAGCAACAAAATTGATAAATGTCTAGCTGGAGCTATGGAAAAAAACGATGTCTTGGTTTTTTCACCTTTTGAAAGAACTATACAATATAAAGATGAAAATGGGGAAAACTGTGTGAGACTCTATCCTTCTGACTTTATATATTGCGGTTTTTTCATCCCTCGAAACGCTTCTTGGATCTGTAAGCGTAAAGATTCTACAGATATCAAGGAATCAATTCCAGCTAACATCACTACCATCAATGATATCGAAGGTGTAAATGAGGAATCAAATCCAGCTAACATCACTAACATCAGTAAAATCAAAGGTGTGAATTCAACATTTTCGAGTTTCGACAGTTTCAATGTCAGCGAAGTATTTTATGCCGACGAAATCGATGAATGTATAGATGGAGTTATGGAAAAAAATGATGTCTTATTTTTTTCACCTTTTGAAAAGAGTATTCGATATAAAGATGAAAATGGAACAAACTGTGTGAGACTCTATCCTTCCAACTATTTACATTGCAGTTTTATTATCGCTCAAAACGCTTCTTGGATCTGCAAAAGCAGAACTTCTACAGATACCCTGACCTGCAATACGCCAACAAAATACACTCTGAATCAGGAGGAATGTGCAATAGGGGTTAAAAATAATACGGAAGGTCTTACTCAAAATACAAAACTATTTTGGAATGATGAATTATGTGTATTTGAATCCAACACCTCACGTTTGATTTGCCCACCAACAGAAGAGTTTGAGACAACCAACTTTGCATGTGTGGAATGCAATCATTTGACCAACGAGAAGCCGAAAATAGCTACTATCATCACTAACATCAATGGTATTGAAGGTGTAAATTTGTCATTTTCGAGTTTTGAAAGTTTGAAATCTATTCAAAACAAGATTATCATCAGCATCACATGTCAAGGAGATAACAAAGACAAATGCGATCCCAAAGTTATATATATAGAACTTTAGTTGGAGCATATTAACCAAAGTCCACCAAAATGCAAGACAGTTAACTCTAGATGATGAAAGCATAAACTAGGTTAAAAGTCTCTCTCTCTCTCTGAATAAAAATGAAATATCGAATCTATCTTCTATTATTCCCAATCCTAAGCGGTTATTGTCTTGCAACAGAGATTCAACCATTCACTTTATCTCAAACAGCTTCCGGATGTTTTTCGGGATTTCTTAATATGGAAGCGGTTAATTCAGCAACTCATATTTTAGGAAAAAACTTAAAATATCGTATGCTTAAACTCACATGTTTCATGCAGTTTTCTCTCCAACGTAGAACCTGTGACACTTATGATATGTGGCCTCAAGAATACTTTGTTTGCAAAACCGATGAAGCTTTAAATTACATTCGTTTATATGACAAGGGATTACTACCTACGATTCGAAGAACAACTTCAACAATCACCACAACTCCGCAGACAACGACGACGACAACAAAAATTACAAACGAGTCACTAGTTCCAGCTTTATCACCGTCAATTCCATCTCTTCCACAAGCTCTGGGTTTAGTCGATTTAATTTTGGAACACCCAAGCCCTACAAACTCTACTATATACAATTATGAAGAAATCGAAACAACTACTGATTGTGTGTGTGATAGATACATCATATGCGAAAACAATTCAGCAGCAATTACAAATTCAACACCATCGATTTATAGAGTTTTTATTTATAATGACTTGGAGGATTTTTCAAAACTTTCTCTATCTATATTGGAAGATAGTAAACTTAAACTTGAAGAAAATCTTGTCATCGTGATTGAACCTGAATGTGATGATATTTCTTGTAAAGTCATCAAATACTTTACAAATTAAAAAGTTTTTATAGACTTTAACACTATATATTCATCCTATTACACTTTATTATGATATATATATATTTTATTACATTCTCCAGTAAGCAAATAATGTAATACTTATTATGTAATAATAAAACTATAACAATAACTATAGCGTTGTAGATGGTTATATCATATACAAAAACAATTCAGTGGCAATTACAACTCCATCAAAAATGTTGTCATATGAGTGCCATACATTCAAAATCTATATGCTGTATAAGTTCAAATCAAGTAAAAAAATAATCAAAACTCAAATGCCACTTAAATGCCACTCAAATGCCACTCAAATACCTCTCAAATGAAATACAATATAAACTCGGCGAATTCATCCAACGACGTAACTCATTGCATAACCCCCAAGATCAAATCCACAAAAAAACACTTGGTAGGGAGATCTGCTCATATATTACTACTAATACTATGTGACCGAAAGAGCTTCATTTACTACTTATCACGATTTCTTATAACATTAATTCTTTTTCATGGTCGAGAAGTACTATGTCCATGGTGGAAACACAACAAAAACACAATTAAATGATGAGAAATGCATGTAACCGTATAGCCTGCATAAATATTTTTCGGTTAATAACTCTTCGCTGATGTTGCCATTAACTATAAAGTGTATAGTTATTTTTATTAACGCAAAACCTGAACTTTTGTTGGAGTTTGTACGCTTTCATGATAGATAATGAAAATCAAACATCAAGGCTGTTTTTGCCATGCACATGTTTTTCAGTAAAAAATCACTATTTTTTTGAAAACCAGAGTAGCAACAATGCTCATTGTTAGACTTATTTCTAAATATACAAATAATGAACCGGTGGTTTCACATATCTCCGCTGCATCTAACTAAATGCATCACATGAAGCTTGAAGAAAAATAAACTATGTAAACATCAGTATTGTATATTGTGGTAGATATTGATGAATATCAATAGTAAACTGCTTGCTTACTACTAAAACATCAACATCAGTGCCTGGGATTCCAACCACAGCCATCGTAAAAATACTGTATTGGTGGAATACCTTAACTCGCCGATGGAACAGCATGCATGGCCGGTATTGACCCCTGACCAACCCGGTATGGTAATACTGGGCCGGTAAAAGATGGCCGCCTTAGCTGAGGATCCTTAAAACCACCTAGGAACTTACCCTAACACAATAACCGCAAGTACCCGTCCTAGGGGTAGCAGATATAACAACCACAAGCTAGATATAGCCTTGCAGACCTGTAGAGCCTACTATTTGACAATGGAGATAAGACTCCGCCCTTTAGCCGCTTGGTACCATTTACCTTTAACTCAAATCCATTGCATGATTGGTTCGTTACTTATATACTTGCTATGATTGGTCAGTTTACTTCCTGTGCAAGTAATCTTATATGTTTTACGCAAATAACTTCCTGCCAGCCTGCCTATAAAATGGTTGGAACTTCTGTAACTCACTGCATTCATTCATTGTGTGTTTGCCAATCACCTTAGAGGATAGCCACCCTAAGACTTTGGTTTCTCATGAATAAAGTCATTATTCAAACAGCACTTGGTGTAGTTTGTCTGAGCAATGGGCTCTTTGCTTGCCAATTGATTTGACAGTGACTGATCATAGTTGTCACAGTCATACCAGCATATTCTCCCCTCTGGAGAGAGGTAGAATACTCAAGATTAGTGGAATTTTGTGGAAACCAGACCGAAGTCCATTACAATAATGTACTTTGTTGACCTTAATATCGCTTTTTAAAAGTTTTTTCAATAATGTGCTAAAATTTGAAAAGAAGAACAAGAAAGATGAAAAAAGAAAAACTAAGAAAACGATAAATTCATGGAAGTATAGGTTATTCAAAACATTCATTCATTGCTATTTAAAACATATCTAAAAGTGTTTGATTTAAGAATTGACAAGGTATGATCTTTTCTCAGAAATGAAGGCATTTGGTTGAATTTGATAGCTATATGTGTTTCTACTGTAGCTTGTGTGGTGACATAAAGTTTCGTGCAGTTACGAAAATAAAGTTAAGAATTACCTGTTGCTAAAAATTGTAGAACTATTTATTGCAGTAAAGTATTTAGCCAACTTTGGTACTGGTAAGTGTTGAATTGAACTGGCAGTGCCATTTGTTCTGAGAGAGTTCCGTTTAGTTGTTCAACTGCTGAGAGTATTTACCTTAATCTCTAAGCAGATGTACCAACCATTGGCACCATCTCTAGGATTGAGTGACAAAATTGAACGCGTCATAAGCAAGTCTTTCAGGAAAGTATTTACATATTTTGATCCACGCATATTTCTCTTTTAGAGCTACGCGGTCTTGCCTGATTTACTTTTACAATAACTATGATCAGGTAAGTATTTGGTTTATAGCATGGCATACAATATAGGCACACTCTATTTCCATATTACAATCAGCTACCTTGGGCCAGAAATTGTTTAAGCCAAGTGTGCAGGATTGATTACGAAGCTTGCAAAAGCTAGACTCTAAAACTTTTTTTTAAACTTCGTTCGGTCGGTGAAAGCTGTTGACAAAACCTCTTAGCGAAGATTCCAACAAAAATTCAAGTGAAAACTTCCCTCCACAAGGGAGATACGGCTGGCCAAAGTCGAAGTTTAGCTACCAGTCAGCTATTACTCATCCACCCCTGCCTGCTGCTTGCATAAACTCTAGCCAAGATCAAACAAGCCTGCAACATGCGGGAACAGGCATTTCTACACAAGTATTTGAAGCGACTGGATGTGTTACAGCAGTAGTAATATATGAGCAGATCTCCCTACCAAGTGTTTTTTTGTGGATTTGATCTTGGGGGTTATGCAATGGGTTACGACGTTGGATGAATTCGCCGAGTTTATATTGTATTTCATTTGAGGGGTACTTGAGTGGCATTTGAGTGGCATTTAAGTGGCATTTGAGTTTTGATAATTTTTTACTTAATTTGAACTTATATGGCATCTAAATTTTGAATGTATGGCATTTAGGTTATGATAATTTTTTTACATAACTGTATACATAATTATAACTCATAGGGTATCTAGATTTTGAATGTAAGACATTTAAGGTCTGATAATTTTCTGTAATTCCGACTCATATGATATCTTGAGAGAGAGGAGAGAGAGGAGATATATCTACATTGAATAAATACAGTGATTAAAAATGAAACAATATGTGAATATATACATTTATTGTGTAATAAGTAGGGAAAATCTCTCCATTATAATATAGCTAGAGTCAGTAAATACTAAGTAATAACAATTAATACATAGTCTTTTTTTACAATGATGTCTTTGATGTAGCGATGTTATATCTTAAGAAGGGAGATTTCTGTTTTATGTGCTTTTGAATTCGTAATGAACTAAAATAAAAAAGTTATGTATTAGTATAGAGTGATTAAACAAAAATTCAAAATAATTACATGAATTTGAATTATAGTTTTAGTTACATTGGATAGTTTACATTATATAGAAATGGCTCACCGAGTCACATTGTCCAACTTGTTTTTTGAATTAGAGACTATCCATCGCTAAAACAAAAAATTATTGGGGTAGAAATAACTACAACTACATCTAAATCGAGTTGAAGTATTATTTACAATGATTAGAGAAAAACTCTCACCGAGTTTTATCATGTATCTCATCATTTTTTTTCAGCAACATATCCTGTCTCAAAATCATCAAAATCTCCACGTAGAAAATCTTCAAGTTCATCATCATCATCAATTTCTAATATTGTTTTGTTGTGCTTTGCTTGATCACAATATTGTTTCCAATACATTCGACCGAGGCTGTATGGAGAGCAAAATGAAAGATCGTATTCTGTCTTAAATTTTCCGTGGGTTGTTTTTCCTCTGTAGATCATCACACCTGGAGTATATCGGTTAGCTTCTGAAGCATATTTGTCTGGTATGGCAAGCGTCTTCAACAGCGTTTCTCTGCATTGTTCAATGCTATAACGGATACAAATTACATTCGACTGTCCTCCTTTAAATCGATGAGGAACGAATCTATCAACAACATCTTGGTAAGGAAAAATAGCGCCGGGTTGAAAACTATTGAGGGTGTTGATGTTCAAGAAGCGTTTGAGCTGACCTTTAGTCAATGTACTCAAATATAGTGATTCCTCTTCAGCTTTCTTTTTGCTTAGAGGATGTCTGGTAACACGTCTGACATCATACCAAAGAACGCTTTTATTTTTTGGTTTTCCCTTTCTACCCAAATATACAACGTTCAACGGAGGGGGGTAATTATCACAGTTGAAGTTTTTAGCTATTTCAACTGGACAGAGGAGTATTTTGGGTTCGAGTTCATTTATATCTGAAGGAACATGGTAGTGTACTTGAGAATATCTACACTTCTCCTTACTTGATGGATGTATCACACCAGTCACTCGCATAATGCTTGGGATAGGAAGATCTTCAAATGTTTTGCAAATCGGGACTTTTGGTGAGTCAATCACTTGAGAACCTTTAGACTTTTCTAATTCCCTAGCTCTCCTTTCATTGAGACATTCAACTGTTAAATGAGTTATAGCTGCACTCTCCATTGTTTGCTTAGCAACGGAAGTAGTTTGTTTTCTCACTGTTTGTTTTCGTTTCCTTACTATTCGTTTTTTTGGAGCAATTTTCCTTCTCTTAGGAGTTGTTTTGCCGTTTTTCATTTTATTTTCTGTTGGATATGGATCTGTGCTAAGGAGCTCTTCAGAAAGAGCATCCATAACATTCTAAAAATAAAAGGGTAATATTTGCATGAGTGGCTAAGAGTGTATTTATTACTTAGAGTGTCTTATATATATATATATATGTATTTATGCCAAAAGCAGTTAAAATCATAGAGTTATGGTAGATTGAGAATGTGCTTATTAAACTATTGGGATGTGGAGACAAACAACAAAGGATGCGTTCAAATATATATATATATATGTATTTACTTAATATCATACTGCTTTTAACATCTCAATTGGTAAGAAATAAAATATAATAGTTTGAGCAAAATATTGTAAAATAATAAAAAACAACTAAAAATTTTTCATAAATATGTATGAAACGCTTCTAACATTAGTTCTAAAATACCTACAGAAGAGGATAGAGCTTTATCTATTTGGACGTAATTATAAATATGCTTTCTGAATTTATAAAAAGTTTTTTTGTTCCATGTCATGTTATATAATTTTTTGAAAACTATTTGATTCCAAGCACTTCTTTCAATTTCTTTTAAAAAATTGTTAATATTAACGACTTCCACCATTGACAAAACGATTTCGAAACCGTTTTTTATAATGTCATCAAAACGTTCTGTAGATATATCATGTTTCTTACAACACATCCCCATACTCATCATGTGTTGAGTTATACAGAATATTATAACTTGAAATGTCAAACGTTCTACAGCTTTTTCTTCAACAACATCATTATTTATCACATAGTTATGATACATTTCTGGAAGGAAGTCCTTTAAGTAAATTGGATTTGTTGTTGCATTGTTCTAAAATACAAGCGATAATTAGATAACTAAAATAATTAAAGGTGTTCAACAGGTGTTAAATAGTATTTTTTATTAATTCTTACCTTTTCATCAGGCTGAGATTCCGACTTTAGATACAATGGTTGACTTTCTACGTCTTGAGTATTCATTCTGAAAAAACAGAAAAAATTGGTTCAATTCTTTATAATCAATTTAAAGATAGATATGTCATAAAGCCTTCAGATAGTTGTGTTAGCTAGCGGAAATAATTGAATTTAAGTTTTACCTTTATGAAGAGAGAACTCTTAGTAGTTGCAATGGAAGATGTAGTAGATAGATGTTGCTCCTTTGCTCACTGTTGTTGAACTGGATGCTTTCTGTCTGAAACCGTTGTCTCTTATATAGGTGAATGTGTGAAAATAAATTTTTTATTCCCGCGAAAGCATTGGTTTGTATTCGCGTGAAAATAAATTGTTTATTCCCGCGAAAGCAACGGGTTCCATTCGCGTGAAAATAAATTATTTATTCCCGCGAAAGCATTGGTTTTTATTCGCCTGAAAATAAAATGTTTATTCCCGCGAAAGCAACAGTTTCCATTCGCGTGAAAATTAAATGTTTATTCCCGCGAAAGCATTGGTTTGTATTCGCGTGAAAATAAAGTATTCATTCCCGCGAAAGCAACAGTTTCCATTCGCGTGAAAATTAAATGTTTATTCCCGCGAAAGCATTGGTTTGTATTCGCGTGAAAATAAAGTGTTCATTCCCGCGAAAGCAACAGTTTCCATTCGCGTGAAAATTAAATGTTTATTCCCGCGAAAGCATTGGTTTGTATTCGCGTGAAAATAAAGTATTCATTCCCGCGAAAGCAACAGTTTCCATTCGCGTGAAAATTAAATGTTTATTCCCGCGAAAGCATTGGTTTGTATTCGCGTGAAAATAAAGTGTTCATTCCCGCGAAAGCAACAGTTTCCATTCGCGTGAAAATAAAATGTTTATTCCCGCGAAAGCATTGGTTTGTATTCGCGTGAAAATAAAGTATTCATTCCCGCGAAAGCAACAGTTTCCATTCGCGTGAAAATAAAATGTTTATTCCCGCGAAAGCATTGGTTTGTATTCGCGTGAAAATAAAGTGTTCATTCCCGCGAAAGCAACAGTTTCCATTCGCGTGAAAATTAAATGTTTATTCCCGCGAAAGCATTGGTTTGTATTCGCGTGAAAATAAAGTATTCATTCCCGCGAAAGCAACAGTTTCCATTCGCGTGAAAATTAAATGTTTATTCCCGCGAAAGCATTGGTTTGTATTCGCGTGAAAATAAAGTGTTCATTCCCGCGAAAGCAACAGTTTCCATTCGCGTGAAAATTAAATGTTTATTCCCGCGAAAGCATTGGTTTGTATTCGCGTGAAAATAAAGTATTCATTCCCGCGAAAGCAACAGTTTCCATTCGCGTGAAAATAAAATGTTTATTCCCGCGAAAGCATTGGTTTGTATTCGCGTGAAAATAAAGTATTCATTCCCGCGAAAGCAACAGTTTCCATTCGCGTGAAACTTAAATGTTTATTCCCGCGAAAGCATTGGTTTGTATTCGCGTGAAAATAAAGTATTCATTCCCGCGAAAGCAACAGTTTCCATTCGCGTGAAAATAAAATGTTTATTCCCGCGAAAGCATTGATTTGTATTCGGGTGAAAATAAATTATTCATTTTCGCGAAAGCATTGGTTTCCATTCGCGTGAAATAAATTTTTTATTCCCGCGAAAGCATCAGTTTCCATTTGCGTGAAAATAAAATGTTTATTCCCGCGAAAGCAATGGTTTGTATTCGCGTGAAAATAAAGTATTCATTCCCGCGAAAGCATCAGTTTCCATTCGTGTGAAAATAAAATGTTTATTCCCGCGAAAGCAATGGTTTGTATTCGCGTGAAAATAAATTATTTATTCCCGCGAAAGCAACGGTTTGTATACACATGAAAATAAAATGTTTATTCCCGCGAAAGCAGTGGGTTCTATTCGCGTGAAAATAAATTATTTATTCCCGCGAAAGCATTGGTGTTCTTCCGTAAAAACAATGTTTCATTAATTTAACCTTATGATAAATGGCATGATTTCAGCTATATAAGAAGCACTGTTTTTACACAGAAAGCAGTCACTTCGACATTAGCAACTGAAGGAGCAAGATCTACTACAACATCATCTACTACAACTGCTAGAAGGACTTTTCTGTTTGGAGGTAAGTCAACTTGATTGAGTATAAATTTATTTTTTATCGATTTAGATACTAACAGCGATATGATATTGAGTAAATATATATATATATATATATATATATATATATATATATATATATATATATATATATATATATATATATATATATATATATATATATATATATATATGTATATATATCTTCAAATTGGTTTGAAAAAGAAATCATAACATGGATTTTTACTTTATCTTTTAGAATGTCGACACAAGTCAATACAAAACAACTGAAGAATAAAGAACCAAAACCTTCACAAGATAAGAAGGTGATTGATGACAATGTACTTCTTCAACGCACTATGATTCCCTTTCAAAGCGCCAGTCTGAATACTCTGGCAACTCTCATCATCAAAAGCGCCTCTCTGTTAAGTACTCTATCTCCAGCTTCCAGAAGAAACATTGAAAACATAGTCAAAGTTGAAGATTTACCAATACATACAGTTATGCAGGTGTTAACCGTTGAGCTCCATGATGAAACGAACTGCACCATCATCTACAACTATAAAAAGGATGGAAAGGTAGTTAGAGTGAAGAGCACTATTCCATTAGCAGCAGGATTACTTGTCAATGAAGCTTCGCAAATAAGACCGCTGGTTTTGATCTACATGGGTGTTGAAAAGACTGGAAAAGCAATTTTTCGTGCTGCTACAGAAACAGGAACTACTTTGAGGTGTAAGAATGTGTTTGATGTATTACCAGAAAAAAGTATGCGACAAATCAATGCTTATTTCGAGGTAGCTAATCTTCAGGATTCCCCAACAGATAGTGTCATATGTTTCCAAAACCCTGAAGTTATAACAAAGTCTGACAGGCGATGGAATGGAAATGAAGAGACTCTTCTAGTTCAATACAGAAGTGTTGTAGATGAAGAATTACTGATCGGAGATATGCGCATTCCTCATCAAATAGCTTCTGCTGTGACATCGGAGAGATTTGGAGTGATTTTGTTCAAGGGTCTGAGTCGAAACGCAGACAATTCAATTTTCTACAACATCAGTGTACTCGCAGCTCATCAAGCCTTCGTCCAAGCCTCGGAACTGGCTGATAATCCAAAATCTGAGGATTTTCTCAACCACTTCGATGATGCTGAAAAAGAAGACTGTGGAGAACAAACTCTCGAGAAGCTAATCTATAACTGAAGGGATTCATATCACTATAGGTAAGTTTTATTAATTTTTACCATAATTTTAAAAAGTTGATTTGTGAAAATTTTGTGTATTCTTACAATGAAAAACCCCTTAAAATGATAAATTTGTGAACATTTTTGTAAAACAATTTTAAGTTATATATATATTCTCGAATTAAAAAAGGATTTCGTTGTGTCATCAGTGTATTTTTTTACATAAAAGTTGGAAAAATAACAAAAGGTGATAATTATTTTACAAAAATGTTCAATTTTTCACATAAATGATCAACTCATAACCTTTTTTTGTAAAACATTTTTAAATTATATATATTTCAGATTAAAAAAAGGACTTTTTTGTGTAATCAGTGTATTTTTTTTACATAAAAGTTTAAAAAATAACAAAAGGTTATAATTATTTTGCAAAAATGTTTAGTTTTTCACATAAATGATCAATTCATAAACATTTTTTGTAAAACATTTTTAAATTATATCTATTTCGGATTAAAAAAAGGACTTTTTTGTGCAATCAGTGTATTTTTTTACATAAAAGTTTAAAAAATAACAAAAGGTTATAATTATTTTACAAAAATGTTTAGTTTTTCACATAAATGATCAATTCATAAACATTTTTTGTAAAACATTTTTAAATTATATATATTTCGGATTAAAAAAAGGACTTTTTTGTGTAATCAGTGTATTTTTTTACATTAAAGTTTAAAAAATAACAAAAGGTTATAATTATTTTACAAAAATGTTTAGTTTTTCACATAAATGATCAATTGATAAGCATTTTTTGTAAAACATTTTTAAATTATATATTTTTTGGATTAAAAAAAAGGGTTTTTTTTGTGTAATCAGTGTATTTTTTTAGCTAGAAGTTGAAAAAAATCACAAAAGGTTATAATTATTTTACAAAAATGCTTAATTTTTCACGTAAATAACACGTTTTATCACATAAATGGCTTATTCATGAGTGTTTGTTGTAAAACATTTTTAAAATTATATATATATATATATATTTATATTTATGCATTCCGAATCCAAATGAAAAAAAAGGACTTTTTCGTGTGTAATCAGTGTATTTCTTTTACATAGAAGTTGAAAAAATAACAAAAGTTTATATTTATTTTACATTAATTTTAATCATACTATACTAATACATCATTTTTTATTTTAGTCCATTATATCGTAAAAAGAAAACAGAGTAAAGAAATTTCCCTAAGAAATAATGAGCTGAATGATGTAACTCAGTGAGTTATTTTCCTGTTATATATAATGTAAACTATCTAATGTAGCTAAGAGTAAAATTTAAATTCGGTAAAATTTATTTATATAATGAATAACTTTTGTATTTTAGTCAATTATTGGATCACAGAGAATACGGAATACAAGAGTTCCTCCCTGGGTCTAATAATATACCAGAAGAATATCAAAGAAGATATTGTTCAAGAAAAGCGCTTTGTAACCATTGATATCGTAAGCTATAGTAGTTTGTATTACAGAAAATTTACTATAAAACAGTTTTATGAATGTAAAAACTAGATATGGTATTTTCTATTACAATTATTTACTTGTAAATTTTATTCATCTAGAGAGGTAATTTGGTGATTTTTTGACAGTTTTTTAAAAAAGTTAAAAAGTACAAAAAAATCAAAAAATATCGAAAACTATATATTTCAACGATTATTTTTTAAAAAGTTCAAAAAAATGTAATAAAGCTCTGTTTTGAAACATAAAAAATTTAAAAGGATTGTGTAGGATAAAATTCTCACTCAAAAAATTATTGAAAATTGAATGAAATAAAAGAATATTTTCCCAAATACCAAAGTTTTGTAAATATAAAGTGAAAAACTCTATATATATATATATATTGTTTTTAAAATAATATCGAAAACTATATATTTCAATGATTATTTTTTAAAAAAATAAAAAAATTTAAAAGGAAGGTGTAGGATAAAATCCTCACTCAAAAAATTATTGAAAATTGAATGGAATAAAAGAATATAAAGTGAAAATCTCTATATATATATTTATTTTTTTAAAAAAAATATCGAAAACTATATATTATAATGATTATTTTTTTAAAAAGTTGAAAAACAAAAAAACTTTGTAATAAAACCCTGTTTTAAAACATAAAAAATTAAAAAGGAATGTAATAAAAGAATATTTTACCAAAATACCACATTTTTCTTGTAAATATCTAGTAAACATTTCTAAAATATTGTTGGTGAAATTTACTGGAAAATGGTTTCAAGTGTGTCAAAGACTAAATATGATGTTTTCATTGAAATGTTTATTTTCAAAAGATCCAAATAATAACATTGAATCAATTAGTTAAATTTAACAGTCAAATTCTTTTTTATCAAGTAGGCTTAATGTTTCTATTGTGATTAATTCTCAAATATTGTAAACTTGAACTATCTAGAGGAGTAATTTGTCAATTTTGATGTGTTTTTTTTCTTTTAAAAAAATTATCATGTATTACCACATACTTCAGTTCTAATTCATTTTGAACAATTTCATGGGAGACAAAGAATAAAAAAGTTACATTGATTTAGTTTTTAAAATTAAAGTTGCTATCGAAAATGGTCTGTTCTTGTTTAAAAAAATTATTACGTAATACCACATACTTCAGTTCTAATTCGTTTTTAGAATTGAAGTCGCCATCGAAAATGGTTTGTTCTTGAATGGGTAAATCCATAGCCTCCTCCTCATCATGACAGAAGCTTTCTGATGATTGCATTTTGAAAAACAAATTACATTGTTTTAGTTTTCCGAATTGAAATTGCCATCGAAAATGGTTTGTTCTTAAACGGGAAAATCCATAGCCTTCTCATCATCATGTCTAAGTTTTCTACCCCAATATCTCCAACCTCTCAGAGATAGAAATTGTTCTGTTTAAAAAAATAATGGAAATTGTATATATAAATGATTGTTTTTGAAAAAAATGATAAATTTTTGAAAAAAATTCAAAAGGAAAATGCAGGATAAAACCCTCACTCAAGAAACTAATTTTGTATGATAGGTTGCTTACCTAATAATAAGAAAATAATGAATAATTTATATTTAAGCAATTATTGAAAAAATTAATGAAAATTGAATAGAATAAAGGAAATATTTTACCAAATAGCCTGTTTTTTTGTAAAGATATACAAACAGATAAAATTTAACCATTTAAAGGATGATTTCTTTTTTGCAAAAAAAATAATGAAGATTTAATGAAATGAAAGAATATTTTACCAAATACCTTGTTTTTTTTGTAAATTTGTACAATTAGATGAAATTTAACCATTTATAGGATGATTTGTTTTTGTAAAAAATTAATGAAAATTGAATAAAATAAAAAAATATTTCACCAAAATACCTCTTTTTTGTAGATGTAAACAACTAGATGAATATCTAACTTTATCCATTTTTTTCCATTTGGGATCATGTTTTGAAGGTTTTCAAGATAGTTTTAGTAAAAGCTTATGCATTGATTGTCATTACAAGTTGTAGTGTTTGGTATTATTTAATATTTACTGACTCTAGCTATATTTTATGAAATTTTCCCTACTTATTACACAATAAATGTATATATTCACATATTGTTTCATTTTTAATCACTGTATTTATTCAATGTAGATATATCTCCTCTCTCTCCTCTCTCAAGATATCATATGAGTCGAATTACAAAAAATTATCAAAACTTAAATGCCATACATTCAAAATCTAGATGCTCTATGAGTTAAAGTTATGTATATAATTATGTAAAAAATTATCAAAACTTGAATGCCATGCATTCAAAATCTATAAGTTCAAATTAAGTGAAAAAATAATCAAAACTCAAATGCCACTTAAATGCCACTCAAATGCCACTCAAGTACCCCTCAAATGAAATACAATATAAACTCGGCGAATTCATCCAACGTCGTAACCCATTGCCTAAACTCCAAGATCAAATCCACAAAAAAACACTTGGTAGGGAGATCTGCTCATATATTACTACTTACAGCTACCAACCACCATATGGATTGCTCTACTGACGTTTCACCTAAACAAGGAGATGGGTGTCTTCAGCTACAAGTAAAAATAGATTTTGAGAAGGAGATCTCTTCAGCTGCGGTGCAACCACCTTCTCCCCCTTCTACATGAGGCCCTCTCACCCTTAGCACACCCATTCTGCGCAGAAAACTACATCTGCACCCCTGGTACACTTCACAGATGAAGGGAGAAGAGAGGATGAACTACTAGGAGTTGACAGCCAGGAGGAGCTGAGGGAGAGATGGGTGCACCACCACAGCTCCTCCCGTGACCCTCAAGCTCTCAAGCAACCCCTCCCACCTCCTTCGCAGTGGCAGTCCACCAAGTTGCCCCCCCCTCCTTACTGCCTCCCCACCCCCCAGTGTGTCCACTGTGCTGGCTAAGAACACTCTCACCCACAGCCACAGTGTTGCAAAGCATGCTGCCAGCTTTCTCTCCTCCCATGGCTCCCCTACCCCCCTGCCGGGTACTGAGTACTTCCACCCCAACCGAGGGCCCTTTACCTCAACTCGAGATGACCCAGAGGTGAGTTTTAGTACAGTGACTCCTAAGACAAAGCTGCCTACAGTTACTCGGTTGCCTCCCGAGGTTACTCGTGGGCGCACGCATACGCTGGGTAGGATAGTGACTATTAAGAGGAGAGGAGCAGAGTTCTTGGCTGAACCCTCTAAGCGGGGCAACTCTTCCCTTACAGCCACTCCCTCCTCTGTACCAGCACGTCCCCCATTGACCGAGAGGGCTGTCTCTACCCTCCCCAGTCAGATGGTACCTAGTAAGCAAGTTCTGATCGATGACCTGATCCCTGCACAGAAGGGAGCGGTTACCCCTGCTGCACTCCCTGCCTCTGCACCTACCCCTCCTTCTTCCTCACCCCTGCCTGTGAACAAACCATCGACTGCAGTTGGCACCCCCTTTGTTAGGCTGGTGGACATTGCTGCCCATCGCCCTTCCTCACCTACCGTTGAGGAAGAGGTAGTGGCCCTCCAACAAAGCTGGGACAAAGCCCCCAATTGCTCAGTGGCTCCTTCAGTGGATTGCCCCCAGTACAGAGAAAGCCATACAGAGGCAGTTGAAGAGAGTGCGGCGAAGTATTTGCCCACTCTGCAAGTTCCCTGCCAAAAACATGAAACAGCTGTTGGTGCACGTTCATCAGCACTATGTACGCTACTTCTGCCACTGCCATTACACTAGTGGAAGCCGGAACAGCGTGTACCGTCACCAAAAGAAGCACGGAGGCCCTGCAGACCCAGACCACTACCAACGTCATGGGTATATTTACGCGGTAGATAGGGAAAGCTACCCTGCCTTCTGTAGATACCAGAAGTGGTCATATCCAGGAGCTTTCGCTGTCTGCCAACCTACTCAGACTGGAGAGTCTCAACCTACAGCACCCCTCCTACCCTGGTTAGTGCCCCAACCATGGCTCCTCCCCCTCCTCCGGGACCTCTTCTTCGCGGTCCACAATCATATCCCTCATGGCTCTACCCCTCACCGGGTATAAGATACCCAAGAAGCCGCGTATGGTGATCACGCCAAGTCCTGAGGCTATGGTTGTCTCTCCCAGTCTTCCTTCCCCTGCCTCTGTTCCTCTTGCAGTCCACATGGACCCTGCACCTCCTGTTCTCCCTGTGCTCCCACCCGCGGAACCCCCGCTCTGTGGAGTAGATTTGCCAGTATGGTTCTTGCAGAGCAGGGCAAGATGGGCTACTGCCGTTGAGCAGGTGCCGCTGAGCTGGACTCACAGTTGCAGTCCCTCAGGATGAAGGTGATGATGGGAACCCTCCCTGAGGTAGAAGTCGCAAGGTCTGGGTGCAAGCCGAGCTCCTGAAGGGAGAAATATCTGGACTGAAGGATGCCGCTCAGACGATGCGAGGCCAGTTATGTCCCTTCCCTCTTTTGTCAGTCACACAGGTGTGTGCAACCTCTCCTTGTCCCCTTTATTAGCCCACTGGTTGTGGGCACCCTTTACTCCCTCTGCTAATCATGTTGGCTGTCATTCCCCCCCCCCTCCAGACACACGGTTTTGCATACACCGTCCTCCATTATCCACACATTTTTCGTGTGTGCTATTTTGAGCTGGGCCTATGGCTTTATACGTTTCTCTCCCGGATTACACAGTTTACATGTATTCGACAGTTTCCTAATGAGGCTCTCCTTACCTATCCTATTCGGCACCCTATGATTAGCGGCTACCCTATGATTGGTTAACTATCAGTGTTGCTGTACTTATAGTTGAAGCGGCCTACGCCATGGTTTTTACATAGAGTGGCCACTGTGTTGGTGAGCTGCAGTCATCGCTTACTAAGCCAGTAGCGACTTGCAGCTAGTTGAACAAGTTTGAGCTTGTTCGGGTTGACAGCACTGTTGGCTGCGGCGAAAAAAGATGTCAAGCTACGGAATTCTTCTTTTGAGTCATCAGTAACCCTGCGCATTTTAACCATTTAGTATACTTGTTATTGTTTTGTGTAGCATCTGCTTATTGCTATTTTTATGCTTACTCATGTACGTATGGCCTGATGTTTTGTAGCTAATCAGGTGCCTGTTATTTCAACTACCTTATTTTGCCTATGTACTCTAAATTTATGGAGAGGCAGAGTTGATTGTGAGCTTGTACAGAGAGCATCTCAGCAAGTTATTGTATCTTGAGAGAAATAAAATATTCATAATCTGAACTCCGTATGTTTAGTCTGGCAGGTAGCCTGATATTGTTAGTTCATCTGCACACGGCAGAACCCGGAGCTATCTCCATACACAGATAGCTGGTATAGAAGAGCCATCACAACTGTCTACAGTAGCGCTTTATATCAAGTAGTGTGTCTTGCTTACTCAGTACACTTTCTCTAGTAGCTGTTTGGTGAAGGCACAACAAAATCCTTTGCAATAGTATATCTGAGTATCATAATTTCTCATAAATATAACTGCACTTCCTGCGCTAGCTCAAAGTTGTTAGATTTGACGCACTTGTATGAAGCCGTTGACTGATGTGCCAAGCTTTTTTATATCTGTATATATATTGTGAACCCTTGTGATGATAAGAGAATATACTCGGTTTGCTCCCTCATAACTAACGCCTAATGTATACGTATAGCGATTTTCCTTAGCGATAGGGGAAATCCCTCCTAAAATTTTGCAACTTTTTGCTTATATCCATTCTTCAGCTGATTACAGTCCAACTCGCTGTTTGAAAGCATACCCTGCAAATTTAATATATGATCATTGATTGATCGGAGAGCTGCAGATGACTAGACACTATTGGAAACAAGATTACATAACTACGCATAGTGATTGGCTGATCAGTTAACAATCAATTAATCAGTTAACGATTTTTAATCTCAATCGGAAACTGGCGATAACCTCAAATAAAATGCTAGCGATTACGTAGCAACTTTGAATGAAAAACAGAAGTTGCAAAATGGCACAACCGCTAAGGAAATCGCTTATATATGTACATCTGGTTTAAAACTTGATAGTCTGGCAGGCTGCTATATTGATTGCATAGTCACCAAATTTGGGTTCAACATTACGGGAAAGGGTCTATAGTGAGTAGACGTGAGCATCCCGCGGTCAGCGCAATCTACATTATCTAATAGTGTCGGTAAATGTCACGCCCTAATCATTTTTAGTACGACTCAGTTTCTTGCTTTTTTTTGGTTTTACCCATATTAGCAAAGAAAAAACAAGACACGACTGACTAAATGCAGTAAAAATAATTACCTTTAAAACTTTTATATATTCTCGTTGCTTTGCGGTGTTAAAATTTTCACAAATGTGAGCAGCTCATAAAGGAATTTCATGACTTTCTGCAAACAAAATTTATTGTTGAGCCACTGAAACATGGAGTTTTAAATTTATTTGCTATTTCTTCAGAAGACGTTGATTAAACTTGCCAAATAGATATAATGTTGAGCATATATTAAACTTAAATACAGATGGCATCACTCACGTAACTCTTATTGAAATGCAGCTCAATGGGGTATGCGTTGGCACATAGTTGTATTAGCTGTGAATACCAATAAATCATCTTGTTGAGCTGATCTAATAAATGACAAAGATTATGCTAGAGTTTAATGCGCAAAAGCCTTATTTATTACTTGATTGTTCCAGATAGATGTAGCAGGCCACCACTGTAGCAAACACGTTTTTAAATATGGTAGCATGTAAAATTTAATTTTAGATCTACCCCTGGGCTACAAAAAATGGTAGTGTGCCAATTTACTTAAAATAGCTACATCTATCAAAGTTAAAGTATAAATTGTGCTTTGCAACGCCATGTCCAGAGTATAAAAAATTATATTTGAACAATAAATATGTAGTTTTGTAGCAAGCACAACGCATCAGGTGGTGGAATCGTCTGTACTACAAGGTTTACATGAGTCTCAAACCAAAATTCGATTTCAAATAAGTCACTTACTGGCATGGCTTGAGTAGCTAGCAAATTGAATCTAAATTTATTTTTCAAAGCAGCAGTTGCATCTTCTTGATTCATAGCAAAACTGCACTTCCTCTTGAAAAAAGACAGTTTAAATTGAAGATGATAAAATATATAATCCAAAATATGTATAGATAGCTGTCCACAAAGCAAAACGTTCTTAGTAAAGCAAGTGAATTTGAAAAAGTTCTAATCGCTTAGTAAATTGAAATGTTAATTTTTGCATTTGCCAAATTATCAGACGATGAAAAGGTTGTTAAACAAAGCACATAAATTCTCACCGAACTCGAAAAGAACTTTGGAAAAAGTTTTATTACAAATGAAAGTGAAAAAACAGAAGAAAACAATGCCCTATATTATCATTCCCCTTGTAAGACACTGTTTGTGAAATAATTATGCTGCTTTTTATTGAAAAAAAATAGATCTATCCACTCCTTCTAAAAAGTTGGCACACCTAGCACACAACAATAACTATGAAATAATTTGATATAGCACATCTGGAGAGACATTCCATTGATGGAAGTCATCAATGGAATAAAAGCCAAAAATTCTAAAATTTATGTGCAGGAGAGTGAGTTTTAAATATCAAATACTTTGATGAAATTGAGAATTTGGTTGCTTCCAACCTATACAGGCGTCTATATGAAACTTGGAAACATAACTTTCAAGAAATCTTTACATTTGGTTTCTATTTCTGGACATAATATTGTCATATTAAGTGCTCGGTAGAAATTTGACTAATTTTTTTTCGAAGAAAAGAGAAATTGAATATTATTCGATTTTCATATACTGCAACTCGTATAACACAGTTGCAAAAAATTTTTCAACAACTGTATAAAGTTATTGTCTTTGTACAATAAGTTTCAATGGCTTTTCATAAAATGACTCACACTATGGTAAATAATGTATGCTGATCCACTTTGATTAGCTCATTTTTGCAATCACTGCCTGCAAGGTGAAAAAATTACTTGTGGTACACTACGTTTTTATCGATTGGGCAAATAAGTGATTACTTTCCAATTTGCCAACAGAACACCTTAAGTTATCCAAACGACAGTTGGAACTAGACAACAAAATTATGTCTTTTTGCTTCTTCGGAGTGAAGCTTCTTGCAGCTAATTTTTCCAGTCAAACATTCCACTACAGGCTCCAAGCTACATTACAGGCAATAAATTTGCAGCAAGAAGTGAGTTTAGTAACAATCGTTCATAAAAAAAACACATAATTTTTATTAATTAGCTTTTAATACCACAACAGAATGTGCACTGCCACAGAAGAAAGTGTAGTTTGATGCTTTCCTACCATGGCAAAGCTTGGCTTTCAAAGACTCTGCTTTCATAATTGTAATCATAAAAAGCTGCAACATTGCTTATGTTGCCAAGTTTAAACTCAAACTGGTAAAAGAATCATGCAAAAAAGTTATTGTAATTAGATAAAATGAGTGTAAATTTCTGCGACATTTACAACAACTACATGAGTTGGAGCAAAGCCACTTCTATTTTTTTTCTTAAATACTTATTTTCAATTTTATAAATAAGTCAAAGCCTCACAAACTTCCAGAACATTTGGCTGAAACTAAAAATGTATTTTGAGCATGAAATATTGACGGTGATTTTGAAGCTGAGTTAACTGAAAGAAAATTTTTTTAAAGGTTTGATGGTGGGTCGCATTGTAAAAAAATTCTTTTTGCCACTTATGTTGAGACTCATCAAGGTTGTCGCAGCCTGAAACTCAGCAATCCGGCAATGTTAGGTTTAAGCATCGAGTTGCAGCAATCTCATAGGCATGAGATGCAATTAAACCAAATGTGTTGCTCTCTATAGCATGTCAAATATTTTGTTTATTCACCCTGAATATAATATGAACAGCGTTTGTTGCAGGATTGTTACATTGTTATATAATTAAACATTACCACCATTGTCTATAAATTTTTAAGAAATAAGATAAGTAAAATTTTTAAACTTGATATTAATAAATATATTTAGAACAGTTATTGCTTTTGTTTGAATGCAAACATGAAGCAAGTCAAATATTTAAATAATTTTTCAGTTTTATTGGAAAGTATTATTTTTTCTGTGTGGAAGTCAAAAGTTCATACCATAGCTAAATCCGAAAAAGTCCTCTGAATGCGAAGAAAACTATTACTGGGAAGAAATTCATTAATGATTAAAAAAACAACTCATCATTGAACTAACTGCATGAGCAGGACAGCACTAAATTAGCTATTGTTATTTTGCAACTCCAAAGTTACAAAATTAGAAATTGCGCATGCTGCGGTTGTTTAAAAATTACTTGCAACAGTGTCTATGACCATTGAATAAGATGGAAGCTCAGTCACTTTTGATTTAACGTAGCTCAGAGAGGAAAAAACAATGTGACAGAAAAGCAATTAATATCAAAAGCTTGTAGTATTTAATCAGAAAATGGTATTAAATATTAGACCAGAGGTTAGCAATGACTCACCGCTAATCTCTCTAATCCATCCTTTCATCCTGTAAACACATTCTTGTCTTACATCTGTGTATGTTTGCTTTCACAACCAACAAAACAAATCAGGAGCTTGTCTCACTGAAATGCTGTAATATTTGAACTGACCGAAGAAACAAGTTGATAAATTTTGGTTCTTCAGTTTAAGTGTAGTAAACACTAAGTTATGCACATAAACGGGTTATATTGCAATTATTTAAATTCATCAAAATCCGAACTTTTTTTCATTTTTTGAACCATAAATGTGTAGCAATGAGTTGCAAGTTCTGACATTTCTGTTTCTTTGCAATCAAATTGTGACACTCTAAATGCTGAACTAGTTATTCAATAAAATGTATCATTTCAAGTTACAAAATATTAAGCAAGTATTGTAACCAAAAATATTTTTTCTAGTCTTATGGAACGAAATTTGTTGACCAGCTGATTTTATTGCAACAATTTTGTTTTTCTATGTCCTCAAACATCTTTATTCATATTAATTGCTGCTGAAAGCAAAGAAACAAAAAGGGCAACTGGAACATGCACTATTATAATGAATTTTGGTATGCTTTCTACAAAGTTCCACAAATCTTCAGTACTATGTTTTTTCCAGAGGAGACATTGTGCCGCTATGATAGTGTCAACTAGTGATTGGTTACTGACAGAAGTTAGTTAGCATAATACATAAAAGCATACAGTGCCAGAAAATAAATAGACCAATGGCAAATGAGGTATAAATAAATAATTGATCAGGCAGTAAAATACGATTAAAAGGAAATGGAAATGGCTACAGGGCCGAGTCATTTCTCCACAGTCCAATCAACGACTGTCTAGGTTTCTGAGGCTGCACCTGGGGTTTGGTCGATACATCTGGTAATCCAAGAAAGGGTACAACCAGCTCCAGGGTCAGTGTAAGACCCTAGATGGTTTTAGAAGTTTACCGGCTTGGGCGGCCATCTTGTGACAGCCCTGTGTTAGCATCCCAGGTCAGCCAGTAGTCACTGTCGGCCCTGAATGTGTCATGACTGGCACTCGAAGCTGTGCCACCGGCCCAGCAAACTATTCTGCCGGCGAAGCACCTTAAAAATGACTGGAGGTAGTATTTCAGTGCGTATCTGCCTGGAGTCTGAGAGTAAACAGGCTGTTTATTATTGGCACGCACCAGAATCTACAACATACCTCTCTCCATTAAATACATACCCTGTATTTAATTATAACATAACAAGAGCAATATGTGTGGGGGGTTTTCAATACCCATGTATTTATATTCAGATATATATATATTTTTACAGGTAAATAAATAAATGAAATATATATGTACAGCCTGGTGTCTCTAAAATAGAGCACCCCTCATTCTGGCCACTTTCTGACGAAGTCCTCTATCTTGGCGGTATCCAGCTAAGCTTCTGTCTTCACTGTCTCTATCTGGTCATTAGAGGTGCCTGACTTATCAAAAGCATTCTCAACTCACCCAACTGCTGATAGGGTAGTGACATACATCTCCATTGAGGTAGCTAAGCGGTCACTACGGTGTAGGAATGCTTGCACGGGACTTGGTATAGTCAGCTTCTCCTTTGGTTCTACTAGGGTAACATCTAGCTTTGAAGAGGGCAAGGATGTAATTTAAAATAGGCTAGCTGCCGCTTTGGTTGTTTTGTATCTGGTGAATGAGTGCATCTGCTTGCTCCTGTTGGTTGATGCCTTCTTATTTTTGTTGCTTCAGACTGGGAATCCTAGTCTCTCCTTTTTTGGTGCTTTTACAGAATAGGACTTGTCCTGGTGAGTGAGTTGATGCCGTCTGAACTCCGGTGGATCTTCCCACCTGATAACCAATAGAACCTGCTGTAGTTTGGGGCAACCAACTGTGTAGATCATTCCAGTCTTTATGTGGTGGGTCTTATTTCCGGCTGCATTGAACTTTTCTGATACTAGTGCACCACATCTCTGCTCTCATTAGCAAAGTGGCAGCAGCAATAGTGTCTGAGGCTCTGCTGGAGGGTGTGGACTTTCAGCTGCCAGCCATTCTTTGCCTCATAGACATAATTAGGACAGGCTTGATCCTTTGCAGTCTGGTCTCTGCAGACACCCACAGCACCATACTCCGTCCTGTGTGGTTGCTATACCTGTCTCCTGTCCAGGACGTGGTGGGCTCATCATCTATAGTAGGAGAGTCTGGTACGAACGCTTTCACCTTCTCTACACGAGGGCTTGCAGCCTTAACCAACTTATCGGTCAACGTCGGCTTCACGTCTACTAGGGATCATGGCTCTACAACAGTAAATACATTATTACTGTTATGCAGTGTATTGAGTATCTTCATACATGATTCTTGGGCATGCTGTGATTTAGTATCATGTATCAGGGTCAACAGTGGCCCTGGGAGTTCCGCAACTGGAGGATGCTTCACACTGTCACCGCAGTAGAATGTTGTCTTTTCTTAAGGGTGCAAACACTTTCTCCACTTCTCTCTCCCCTCAATGGCTACTGTAGGGGTACCAACTACAACCAGGGCTGGGGTGTAGTGCCCAGTGTTATGGGGCACTAAGGCTTGTGGCGGTGAGGTCATAAGATCGTCATTTTTAACTGCGCAACAGGCTTCTTTTGCCGCTACTGTGGTAAATGGTGATAAACACATTTTGCATTTCTGCTCCTTCATGACTGAGCTTCTGCAGGTCCCCAGGCCTGTGAGAGGTTTCCATTGGTGGGCATAGAGGCTTCCTGAGCTGGCAGGGAGTCTTTCCTGGCCCGCAGGGAAGCAGTATCAAGTGACACACAATCAATTTTCAGCTCGTTTGAATCTATCGCCCTGATAAGGGATTCAAGAGGTTTTTTCTAGCACATATTGCAATCTAACAACTCCAGAGCTCGGTTAAAATTGAGGTACAAGTTTAGCAAAGCCAGGTGCGCTGCAACTCTGTAAGGCTGGTAGATCACGATCTCTAGCATTTTTCAAACAGCCATTTTGAAAATGAAGAGTCAAAATGCTCAACAACATTTTCTCCCTTAGTTGTCTGTACTGCTGATGTTCCTTGAACATTTCTGCAAAAAGAACATTGGCTGTAACTTTGACTCAATGCTGGCTGACAAATAGTCCTCGAGGCATGCATCCAAATGCAGGTTCTGCTCTCTATCTTCCAGCTCTAGAGAGTGGTTTCTGATCATGTTGGTGGTAAGTGTCACATTCTTGGTGTCATTAGTGGGTATGAGTGGCTAATCTGAGGTGTACAGTTGTTCACAGCTTTGACTCACTCTGTCTACCTCCACAGGAAGCACAGGAATCATTGGGGTACTGGGGGCATTTGGAAATTTTGCTAATTTTCTACTAGTGTTTGGTATTTTCATTCTGTTGGCTGAAAGTTTTTGGGGGTGGGGGCATCTGGGAGATCTTTGGAAACCAAGCGCGGCATAATCGGTACCTTTTGTATGAGTTTTTGACTACTTTTCTTTCTTTTCTAGTTCTTCCAATAGATGGGCCATGGGGATTCTCGTCTGTACACAATTTAGTGCATCTAAGGAATGTGCTTGTTGTTTCTCTATACTTCTTTGTAGGGATTGAATGGCTGAATGGTGGCTGCTTCTCTCCATCAAAGGTATTGCGAGCACTGAAAAACCTGTTTTGCCTCTAGCATCCACAGTTTTGGTCTGATTTGACTCAAAATCGTTGCTAAAAGCCCATAGTTTAACATTCTTTGCGGACTGATGGGTTTTACATATATTTTTCACCACTACAGGCGTGTATATGCTGAGTACTTTTGTGTCAAAGGTGAGTATCTCTTCTCTGCTGAGAAAAAAAGGGGCTCTTTATCAGCTCTGCACATGCCAGTCTGATGTTATCTCTCAGTGGTTACCGATACTTGTCTGTGCATGGAAGCTTATGCTCATCTATGATGACCTTGGAGTCTTGAAATCACAAGACTCACTCGTCTACAGTAAGGAATTGCATGTCAATAATGGTATCTTTGTTGATATTGCTGATCTCAAAGTTTGCTCTCCTCCTAAAACCACATGTTACAAGTTGACTTGCACCGTGTTGCAGAAGGGGATTCTAGATCCATCACCAATCAAACCATGCTGTTTACTATGTTGTAATGTACTCTTCACAGATTGTGGTAAGGGTGTAATACAACCTGTATCAATTAAAAGGGCAACTGGCCAACCGGCTAGTCATACCAGCCAGAAAGTGGCTGGCATAGTAGGGTCATTTCATCTGTAGTTCCACTGCCTGCACTCTCTTGGGAAATTGTCGGTTGAACACTGGGGTTGAAGGATTTGAAGGAGGTCTGAGGGTGTCTGACCTGCTCGACTGCAATTAGCTGTCGTTAGCATTATTGCAGGTGTCGGCAGTTTCATGCCTGTTTGGGTGTATTCGAGAACCTCACTGTGTGGTGGGTTCTGGGACAGGTGCCTATGATGTGACCTGGTTGACCACAGCTCCAGTACCACAGAGTGCGTGCAGTGTTTGTCATCAAGGGAGGAGCAGGCTCTCTAGTTTTCTTCAGCGACCCCGGCTCCTCAGATGAGGGCTTTGGAGTGTTCATGATAGTTAAAGCGGGAATCAGTTGATAGGTGCAGGTGGGCTGTGTACCTGCTAGTTGCAGGAGGGTTTGCAATGCTCAGTGAGTCTTTACATTTTCTGGCTTGACAGAAGGTACACTACCGCCACTGTATACTCTCTGGTTTTTTGCAAGTAGAGATGTAACTCAACTCCAAATGAAGATAAAGTCAGTGCAACTGAATCTCGAGCTGGGATATGTAGTTTCAGTGGCTCGGGCAGCTCTAAAGGCTGGTATAGTAGACACTGTGACATTATCAGGCAACCTGTAGCTGTAACAACTGTTACTAAGCTGTAGTGTATTGTTGCAGGACAAATCTAGCTCTACAAGCCTGCGGATAGTGGTGATATAACACTGTGTGGAGATACAATGCCAATGTCAATGTTACTAGCTGAGTAGCTCTCCAAGCTGAAGTAACAACTAGCCATGACCCTGTATAGCGGATACACGACTCTCTCTCTCGAGATCAATTCTACTGCCGGCAAAGTAAACTAAACGATTGTAACGTCAGTTTGGCTGGTTGTCTACAGAAACTAAGGTGAGGCTGATGCTGAGCAACACTCCGAGCTGTAGATAGCTAATCTCATTGGCTTGTGATTGGCTTGTTGTGTGAGGGCAATATTGGATTTCCTGTACACAGCAGGTCTTTATTATCACTAATCAAACTCTATTTTGCTCTTGCACAGTACCGTTATCACTAATACAGACAAAGCAAGATCTGCGAGCCTGAAGGGAATGCGGTAAGTGCCTGTACAGGATGCTGCAAGCAAAGCTAGCTCTAAGGTTGATACAGGCAGCCTTTGGTTTGGGCATAATGTGACAGGATAGCTAATGCAAGAGGAGGGCTTCAACGAACCTGCGGAGAAATCTGGTTGTGCACTGTTCCAACATCTTCAACACAATCTCCTCAGATCTACACCCCATAGATCTGTTCTCAATGATAGCTAGCCTGCAGCCCATTTGCTGGGCTGGCCTAATAAAAGCATGAAAAATCACAGTGTCGGAAGGTACCATTTATCCCACTGCTGCTACAAATATAATGGATTTCTGTCTGTTTTCCATGAAATTCCGTTAGCTTTGAGTATAATGCCTCTTTCCAGAAGGGACATTGTGCCGGTATGACAGTGACAAATAGTGATCAGTTACTGCCAGAACCATCAACAAACACATAGCCTACGACTTGTACAAGCTACACAGCATTTAATTAAGCTTGATCAGTTGCATTATTCATAGCTACCAAGTCGTTGGACGCTAGTCCTCTAGGGTGGTTGACAGTGCACTACTGAATACCAGGTTGGCTCGCTCATATTTTATATAAGCGAGCTGACAGGAAGAAATTAGCTTAGTAAATACAGTCATACATTAAGAGGAGATACATAGACCAATGACAAAAAAATATATAAATAGTTAACAAATCATGCAGTAGTATACATTTAAATAAAAATGGTGCCAAGTGGCCGAAGGGCAGAGTCATGTCTTCATAGTCCAATAATAGACTCTCTCTAGGGTTTTGAGGCTGTACCTATCAATTGGCCAATACCTCTGGTAATCCAAGGAAGGGTACTACCGGCTCCAGGGTTAGTGTAAGATTGTTGGCTAAGAAAGTCATCTTGTGCCGGCCAAATACCACCTTACTGGGTCAGCCAGGAGCCACTACCAATCCTGCATGGGTCAACACCGACCCTGCAAGCTAAACCACCAGCACAGCAAGTTATTCCATGGCACAGCATCTTCGAAAGGGCTCAGGTAGAATCTAATTCATCTCTGACTGGTGCCTGAGGGCGAACAACCCGTTTACTAATGGCATGCACCAAAATCTACAATATTATGTTCGGCCAAATTTTACAAGCTTCAAGATAGTAGTAGATTTTATGAGTCACCATAAGTAGCCACAAATTTCTAAGGCCATGCTGATAGCCTATAGGCCTCAAGCATGCCTCCAATACGCAATTAACAATCCTTCCCGGTATTAATTGCAAGTAAACAATTTTCTCATTCAAGCAATAGAAGCGTGATTTAACTACACCGGCACAGAGTAATTACTACCCCGGCCCCGGGTAGCTATCTCAGGCCAGCACCAAGATGGCCACCATAGCCTCAGAAATCAAACAGAGCTTAAAGACCACTAGGACCCATATCCAAGCGATTACCATCCTCAGAAAGGAAGAAACCAAGATGCAAGGCTGTAAAATAAAATAAACTGTTGGAGGGAAGAGTACCAACATATTACTGGCTGGAATGCCCATTGACTCTGCCCTTTACTTCTGGGTACCAGTTCCCTTTAACACATCCATCTATTTATCATTGGCTGGTATTGTTTTATTTTCTGTTATTGGTCAACTATTGTATTTCTAATGTGTGATTGGAGTGTTTGGCAAAACAGGCCAAACACTTCTGGTCACTTTCTGTAACTCTGCATATAAAATGCAGAGCTTCAGTTCATTGCATTACCTCACAGCAGTTCATTACATGCCGTTGTTGTATTGTTTATACTACTCAAAAGCACTAAGTGTGTCTGAGCCGAGGGCTCACCACAGTTGTTAAAGTCGAGGGTTCTCCTTTACAATTAGTTGAACATGCCATCTTGGCACAGGTACACCTCTGGGGAGAGGTTGAGAGTCTATTGTCAGGCCTTGAGAGGCTGACTGATTTATTGTGCCGGCAGACAGCGGTTTGCCCAGTGACAATGTTAGTGGAGAAGGAGCGGGGAGCCAAAATCTACCAAACTCGCTTTGAAAAACATTGTCGTGAGTTGGCAAACTGTTTATGAATTTCATTAAGCCATTTGTCATTGTTGTTGAAACTTATTT
Organism: Cryptosula pallasiana; assembly: GCA_945261195.1. Taxonomy (NCBI): domain Eukaryota; kingdom Metazoa; phylum Bryozoa; class Gymnolaemata; order Cheilostomatida; family Cryptosulidae; genus Cryptosula; species Cryptosula pallasiana. Next base: position 41,762,625 of record OX183131.1, on the reverse strand, counting down.
ATGCATACAGGTTCAAGTTATTTATCATTTAAACATTCATTGTTGATAAATGAATGAGAATTCGCAAAACATTTTGGCGCTAATGTTTTGTCTAGCTTTTGAACAATTGAGTATGTGTAACACAGGAGTTAGGCTTTCTAATTAATCATTTAAAAATCAACTAAAATAAATATATTTTATAAAAGACTCTTACCGCTGCTACCTAGACACCAGATGTTAGTTTTATTCAGGAAATTTATGCTTTTCTAAAAGATTCAATGCTTCTATCTATTATTTGAACGATTTCAAGTAAATTACCTGTTTGTACAATTTTCTTAGTGCCAATCATAAATATCTGTATCCTTATAATGGTGCAAGCAGTTCAAAACAAATATTGTATGTAATATTTGTTTTCTTATTTGCATCATAAAAAATCAGATGGAACAATGTGTAACAAGAAAACATCAGAGTAATATCTGAAAAGATTGCTTGAGCAAACATACCTTTTAGCTAAACATTGGCAGGTATTTGAAAGCTTAAATAAATATCAGCCACATAAATGGACATTAATAATAGATACTATCAAATGGTTTCATAACCAAAAGCATTCCATCACCATTTATTTGGTTAATCAAATGCGATTGGTTGAATATTGACCCAATGGGAGCTTAGCCAGCAGAGACAGTTATGTAACTTACACAAAATTAACCCTATATTATGACCACATAATTCATACTTACTGTCAATAATGTTGAACTGGTATTAATGGTTTGGTGAGCAACCAAAATGTGACCGAGTTGTCACTAGAGATGAGCAAATAAATATTTTGATTAAAATTCAAGCTCTATGAGACATTTTTACAACAAAATATATCGCAAGTATCTTTATATTGTCGATGTTATTTTGCTTATTTGTGCAATAAAACACTTGGCTGAAATAAATTTTCTATTCACCAATTTTATATTGGTAAAAAATTTTGTCTGCTGCTTAAAGAGGTTTATTGTATCAGCAAAAGAAAAAAGTTGTGCTCAAACAGACAAAACATAAGCCAAGCAAAATACCGTATTTATAAAATATTAAATATATACCAAAGCAGAAATGGTTAAATAATAATAGACTTAAAAAGCAGATGTTCCTGAAGTATAAAACCATTTTTGTGTAGAAAACGAGCTAACAAAAAATACATCACTCAAAGAACACTTTCATCAGGTCCAAACGTAAAGGTCCCAAAGGTTTTGTCCAACATATATATGTATAACAAGAAAATGCTAAACTGAAGGCCGTTTGTGCAATGCCAACGTAGATAACTTTAATTACCGAATCAGTATCCATAAATCATTGCAACTCTCACGTAATCACCACAAAACTCTGTTTATCATTTCGACTAGCGGTTTATCTTCGGTCAACTATGCACTGAATGCTTGAATAGCTAGAGCTAGATTGGATGTCAGTTTGAAAAAATGAGCTGCAAAGCAGAAAACATCGTTGACCATCGACATTACAATAAAAACAATGTCTCAAATATTACAACTGTTTTGATAAAGAATGTAGAATCTTCTGGTAGAATCAGTTGGTCTCTAAACTTTTATCAAGCTATATAGAAACTGTTTTGTGTTGATAGAGTATTAATCATTTAACATACTGCCAACCCATCTCAACCCGTAGATGTTACTTGAAAAGATAAAAAAGCTCATATATGAACTCGTTCTGCACTCTCCCTTTTAACATCTTAAATTAAAGTTTGTTTCAATTACTCCGCAACCAATTACCAATCAGAAAAAAATCTCGTTCTCCAAGCGTGTGCTTCTCATCGAGTGTCAGCAGACGTTTGAAATGGACTCAACTTGTTAGCAACTAGTCATAGCAATGACCAAGTTTTGGCAGGCCTGTGCAATTTTCCTCGATTGATATAAGAACTTTTTACAATCACAACTCCAACAATGGTATATCATCTGCTCACTGACTCACCATTTTGCCAATTCATCTTATTACTTATAAAGATTGCATTTTTTCCAAAAATCTTATTTATAACTTCTGATCGGTATATGAATATGCAATGGCGTTATTCAGCGAAATATATAAGTAATTGTTAGTGCCATCCCATACCTTTCCATCTTTCAGCAAATTACGATTTGCTTGTTTTTAGGCTATCATTTGCCACAGACTCATAAACATGTTGTTGTGCTGATTAAAATCTTTATTAACACTTTAACTTGAGGGTATAAATAGTCATTTACATTATGAGCACCCCGACACCATGAGCACGCCCACACAATGCTTTAAAGTTTGATACCAATTTTATTTACAAAAGTCAAAGTTGAAAATTTGAGCTGTGCTGGCTATAACACAATATTTATACATATCACCCGCTGGTAATAATCCAGTCGACTTTCAGCGGTAGAAATCCTTTAGGATGATTGGATTATTTAAATCTTAGAATTTTGGAAGCCACCTAAAAAATTGAAGTTTTGAAACATTAAACAGATTAGGAAATAATTTTCGCTACTGGTTGAGAGTTTCACGCTAGAAAATTTTGGCAAATGAATAATGGAAGTTGAAAGCTTTTTGTTTTTCTCTTTAAATTAGTGTCGGTAGGGGATAACTATTAGAAATTGATGAATATTTATGTTAGATGCATGCTTATTTATACAGAAACAAACTATAAAAAATCAATATAGCAATAAATATAAGATATCATAACCAATAATGATGTAATAATAATTTATTATTATAATTACAATATCAAAAGCAGAATAATAACCACCAATATTCAGTATTTCATGGAATCCGCACCTGCACTAATTGATGAGAGGTAAAAACATCCCACCATATTGGTGACGTATTCTAAACCCATAATTTGAAATTTATAAATAACCTGTAGACAACAAATTTGTTGTAAGTTGTTTGTTGTAATCTACTGTAAGTGAAATTATGTCCTCATGGCTTGCTGCAACAGTATAAATACGTAATGGACCTGTGAATTATGTGAGAAGAAGGAAATGCAATGTGCATAGTTGAATTTCCATTGGGTCAGGTGACTCCATAATGGATATACACTTCAATCAAAGCTTTCAAGATTTTTTTTAAGTTAGAAATAATTTTAAAGATTATAGCTAACTGAAAGTTTGTATTTGTGTGTGTTTTTGTAAAAGACTGGGATTGTTTTGTTTGATTTCCAGAACTTTTCCATTTGTACATTTTCACCAAAAATCAATCCACGTCTTAAAAATCGCTTTTCCAACACAAACTTTTGTTTTATCAGATTATATAAAATAAAGTGTTGCAACAAAGTGCCAAAGAAAAAATATACCGTATTGGGAAAGTATGGATTATTTTTACCTTGAAAAGGAAGAAACTTTACGAAAATTCTTAGATTTATTTATCATGCTCAATTGCAAATGAATTTACCTGCTTACTAGAGCATGGCTCAAAAACAAATTTATTGAAATGGTGGCTGATTGGTAAAACTTTTCACCAATAAGCTACATTCATTTACTGGGGCATGTGTTGTAACCATGGTAACTAACATCAGCTCAATTGTTGACATTAAGAATGGTATAAAAGAGAAACCATTCCGTGAGTAGACCATTCACATCACTGCAGTGGAACTGATAGAGAACTGAACTCAACATGAATACAACAGTTTGGTTGACTTTGGTAAGTTTGAAAAAATGCTAATTAAATTTGCCTCCAATTTTCGTTGGCAAAATACCTTTTATTACATAACTGCATTATTCTAGGTAGTTTAATCTGAGCAGTTCAACCCACCTGGGTTTAGATTGCATAACTGCATTATTCTATTCTAATCTATTTGATAGCTGGTGTTGAGTGTGGTAGGATTGTGTTGGGGACAACAAATACCAACAGACTGTAGCAGTGTTGTATCCGACAACTGTGTGGCAAGAAATGGCAACCTGTGTTTGATGAACAGAAACAAGTATGTGTAACTAGCACTCTCCGAGTCTCTCTGTTTAATCATGTTTTTAAAACAGTTTCACACCAGGTTCGCTGGTGACTTTCAGTGAATTTTAGAGGTCTAGTGTAAATGCAATTCAAAACTGCTCAAAATAATGTCTCGTCTATCTGCTCCGATCTTCAAACGCAGTTGTACACCAATTTGAGAGTGGTTTCAAATAATTTTAAACAAATCTGTAGCAAATACAATAAAACACTGCAAAAAATGCCAAAATATTTAGCCAATCAAATGAAAAGCTTAGTGCAGTATTGCGTTTATTGCTATTATCACAGTGGCAGTAAGAGAAAAAATTGTTTTTATTTTGTTTTCGTTTTAAAAAGTCATAAGTAGTATATATTTTTTAACAAGATTATTTTGAATCAATTTCAACATTTTTTTCATATTTTTATTAAAAATTTTTGATTCAGATTCATTGAACGGCATCAGCCGATTTCATCAATATGCGCTACAGTAGAATTTACATTTTACTCAGTCATGAAGGACAAACAAACATCAGCCAATCTTAAAATTTCTTTACAGAAATTAGAAAATGGGCTACACCAGAATTGTAATCCATCTGTTGTTTTGTATTCAGCTATGTGAGTGATGCAGCTTTGGGTGCCGTGCGCAGTAGAGCCGCTGCAGCTGTAGCATTGGATCAAGAACTACAGGCCAGACTTAACTTCACTTTACGAATTGATAACCATCCGTGAGTACATAAAATGAAACCACAAAGAAATTGGGTATTTATTCTGAGAAGATATATATGCTAGCATATGAATAGTAACTTCAACAACTGATCTATTAATGGTTAAATAAAAAAAATTGTTGTAACGCAAGATTGAGATATGCTTTTTTAGGGACTGCCCAGTCTTGTTCTGTCAGTCACTGGGATGGCCAAGTCATCACTGCAATCGTGTATATTACTACTACTGGAATGGCACATGGTACTTAGTCCTCAACCTACCTGGTTATCCAGCCCCATTCAGATGTTGGTGCAGACCAAGAGTTTGTAGAGTAAGTTCTAGGTCTACATAAATTTACAAAGTTTTAACAAGTGTTTACTTATGATAAAAAGGATGGTCAAAAGTGAAATAACATACCATATTACGTTGATATATAAAGAGGCCTGTCAAACACGAGTGATTTGCAACTATAAGATTGATTAGGCTTTGAACTCTAGCCATTAACCAGTTAACCATTAAACCAACAAGACATCCTTATAAAATAGAATGGCAAATGTTTCCTAAACCACTCTAGTCTATGGAAGCTCAGTTGCTGCATATATTTGAAACTTTCGTCTGTTTATATGTTATTTCTAGGCTGATCGTGAGAATTTTCATCTACTAGCAACTAAACACAATTCAAAAGTTTTTCTGTAAATTCTAAACTACAAAGAATTGATAATCAGTTGTGCCTATTTTTAACTGTTTTGCAGCCAAGACATCCGTTCGGACCATTTAATGGAAGGTGCAGACTACGCAGACCTAGATATATCTGGGTGATAGTCTTTGTTCCTCCAAATCAATACAGATGGGTTCGCATTGGAGTTTCCATTGGATGTGACTGCAGTGGACCCCAAATAACCAATCCAGATGATGTTGGTTCATCATAAACTTAAGTTTCATACCAATTGATGTTTTGGTATGGCTCTGAAAAATCCCTACTTTTCCGCTCTGCTTACTATTTCTTGAAGTAAATGATTATGCAGTGATTGAGTAACAAGAATGATGATTACTGTTTATCTTGAAATGTGAATTTTGTACTAATTTCTTTTACAATTTCACTCAATAAATCAACTGAAGTTGCAAAATAAGGTTACGGGTTCTTGTTTCATGATGAGCATATTTCCATTGATCTGACAGCAGCTAGCAAGTTACAGTAATGATGTTATATGCTTAGTTGATTTAAAAAGATTCTACCACATAGTTTATCTGATTTCAGTTATTGTTGTTTCTCTTTAAAAGGCTACCTACCCATCGCATAAAAATTAACTTGCAATTAACTTGAAAACGTTTGCTTACCTGGAAAAAAGTGGTTGCTAAACATGCAGTTGAGTATCAGTAAAACACAGTTGTAGTTTCGTTACATTGGCAAGTTACATCAAAATTTGGTGTCCATGCATATTTGTGATCAAAAATTCATTATTCAAATAGGCTAAAAGGAATTTCAACCTATGCTGAAAAAGTGGGCATTGGACTAGTTTGTGAAATGAAGCACCAAATCAAATACTGATATTTCAAGAGTTGATCAAAAACCATAAAAAATTGAAAGGATTTTCGCACTTTCTCAACGATACAAAGATTGGTGAGTGGAAGATGGAGCGTTATACATACAGGGAGATGGTAGAATAAAAGGGGCCAGACACAGTCAATAAGAGTATTCGCGACCTCCGTTCGCCGAACACATTGCAATAAAAATAATCAGACAGGCAATAAATTTAATCAATAAATAATCATTTTGTTCGGAACTCGTGGGTCAACAAAAAGTAGCTCACTGAATAAAAAAAATAACCAGCAAGTATTCAATTATATTGTTCATAGCTCGCGAATGAAACTGAACACTAAATAAATAATAATGAGCGAGTTGATCTTTTTCATTTTCATAGACTGGTTTTATGTCCTTGAAAAATAATTCAAAATAATTGCAAGCGTTCAGGATTTACTAAATTGAAGGGCAGCTTGACAAATTATTGTAACGGGCGGCGCCATATTGGCATATTTACCCACTCTATGTTAGCACTCTAGAACTATTAACTCTATGTATATGTTTATTTTCTATTCTTTCAATTCTATTTACACACAATTTTATATGTATCACATGTGCATGCACTCAGCCGTAGCTGCAAGGCCAGCCCTATCTTTTGTACACCTATTCCTATTTGTCCAGTCTTTATTACCAGGCGTGCCTTACAACATTTCTTTGTCCCTGTTTGTTTACACATTTTATGATTATGTAACCCCTTTTATAAATAGCCGTGTTAGGCAGTAATAAAGTCAGAGTCAGCTTGCACACTCTCAGAAGTTTCTTTGTTCTCTAGCAATAATAACTTCACTGCGCTAAGTACATGCACGTACAACGAATGCTCTATTACTCGAGTAGTAATAAACAAGCAGATCAGCCTGAACCTCTGCTGGCCGAACCTAGCTCCGACTAGTTCGCCTTCAAAGTTCAGTCACTGACTGACACTGAAACAGCATACCGAACCTCTGCTGGCCGAATCTAGCCAAGGCTGATTCGCCTTCAAAGTTTGGGACGCTGACTGGCGCTCAGTAGCAGTTTACGCAACCGGCAGTTCGGCAGCAGCCTGCAATGGTCAACCACTATTGCTAAGGAAGTCTGTCGATCTGTGGGCGGGTTGTATAGCTGCTAGCTATCACACAGTTCGGGCAAAAGCTGTGCAGGTAGGCCGAAGCTACCAAAACCGACCAGAGTGAAATCCTGCACATTATTCCAGTTTGTAGCAGTTCAAATTTTATTATTTTCATGATTATTTTTAAAATTGGGAGTTATCTCCTTCATGATTTGTTCGGTAAACTATTTCATTGAATATTATGATGTTCTAATCTAATGTTCCATTGCATACGCGAAATAATGAATAACGAACACATATCATTTTTTGTATTTTGTTCGATGAACAGGTTGCGAATGCTCTCATTGTTCTCTGCTACTAGTTTCATGTCACAATGTACACTGTAATGTCACTCTATACTGAAGTAATATTATACTCAGATTTCTAGCTGAGCCTCACTGGCAACTTTGTCCTGATCTCGTTGGCTTCACAGCATTTTTCTCAATGTCACTTCACCAACTTTGTTCTCTCAACAGCAGCACTTCCATTTGGAACAGAACTCAATGATGGCAACTGACGGAACAAGCAGAGCAAGTATCTTATCGAGTTCACTGTTTAATATTAGTACAATATAAAAATACACACAAATTATTTCCCTATAAAACTCAATGTAAAACTAAACTTTAATAACACAGGCTATTCAATCTGTAGTGGATTTCACTGGCTACATACGGTGACCACTACTGCGCAGCGGTCCCCCTGATGGTGGCTACCACAGGCATGCTTACATTGATTATAACAGACAAAGACCGGCATTTGTTACAGCAATTATATTGCTCTTGTAAGCAGTTATTGTTAATAATAAATCATATCGGCACTGGATGTTACTACCCCGACCCTGCGTAGCTATCCCGGATCGGCAACAAGATGGCCGCCATAGCCAGAGAGATGAAAGTTGGCCTAAATACCTCCAGACACCACCTCCCAGAGCTGTTTACCCTCAGATGTGCAGTAACACGAACCAAATGCGAGTAAAGACCAAATGAGTACATCAACCTATCACTGGCCAAGTTAACAACAGACTCCGCCTCTTACTTCTGGGCTCCAGTGCTATTTAACACATTTAATCTAATCTGATTCGACAATGTTGCCTACTTTATATTATATACCTACTATATATCATACAACTTCCTGCCATGCTTCCTGTGCATGGCTGGATGTTTTCCATTGTAACTCTGCCTATAACAGGCAGAGGTTTGCTCACACTCCTTGCACTAACTGTTATGACATGAGTGTGTTCTCTTGTCTTGTTTTGCCAGCATTACCTGATATGTCATAACATGAGAAGTACCTCTTGGCTTTGCATGGATTGCCACCTTATTCTGTTATGAATAAAGGGTGTATTTACACACTACTAAGCTGTGTATGTCTGAGCCGAGGGCTCGTCACTGTTGATAAAGACGGTCATTCACTTTACAGCACCTTGTTTGTGCCGATTCCGCACAGGGTCACCTCTGGGTTGAGGCTGACGGTTAATTATCAGGCCTGAAGTCGCTGACTGCATTTTTGTGGATGCACAGACGGCGGGTATGCCAGCATAGCCCCCTAGCGGAAGGTAGTGGGCGTGAAAATCCACAACAAATTTATATTGCGAACAAATAACTGAAAACTGTCCAATAACTACTATCGATTGACGCAACCATCAAACTTTGACCATTAGTAGTATTTCTCAGTCTCAACGGTGTCAGCTTTGCTGGTATGCTTTTTTAGCTTTCTTGCATCTCCTATAGTGCATTTGTGCTTCTTGGAAGTTGTCTTCTCTTCTTGGTCGATAATAACTTTAAAATCGCAGGGTGCATCCAATTTTTGATTTTGATTGAAGTTGATTGAGCTGAGATGGAACACAATTGTAAAGTTCAACTTAAACTTTCTGATTCATTAATTATTATTCTAGTCTATGGTTTTATTTGGCATCTAGCAGGTGACAGCACATTCTGTAGGTAGAGTAATAATCGAACTCTGTAGTTTTTATCCGTGCAAATCAGCTTTACAGGGTATGTAAATCCTAATGGATGCTAGTTTATAGAAGGAGTAAAAGGGGTTCTTTGGGACCTATTGCAAATGGTTGGGTCCAAATATAGGGGTGTAAGGGTGGGAGATGCCAAAGGGAACGGTTTCATCAATATCCTTTAAAGTGGTTCGTCGAACAAAATACAAAAAATGATAGGTGTTCGTAATTCACTATGTTGCGTATGCAACGGAACATTACTTTAGAACAACATAATATTCAATGAAATGTTATAGTTTACCGAACAATTTATAAAGAAGATAACTCCCAATTTTTGAAATAATTACAAAAATAATAAAATTTGAACTGCTACAAACCGGAATAGTTTGTCAAGCTGCCCTTCAATTTAGTAAATTTTGAACGCTTGCAATTATTTTGCATTACTTTTTCAAGGATGTAAAACCGGTCTATGAAAACGAAAAAAATCAACTCGCTCATTATTATTTATTTAGTGTTCAGTTTCATTCGCGACCTACGAACAATATAAATAAATACTTGCTGATTATTATTTTTATTCAGTGAGCTACTTTTTGTTCACCCACTAGTTCCGAACAAAATTATTATTTATTGATTAAATTTATTGCCTGTCTGATTATTTTTATTGCAATGTGTTCGGCGAACGGAGGTCGCGAATACTCTTATTGACTGTGTCTGGCCCCTTCTATTCTACCATCTCCCTGTTAACGTATAACGCTCCCTCTTCCACTCACCAATCTTTGTATAGTTGAGAAAGTGCGAAAATCCCTTTAATTGTTTATGGTTTTTGATCAATTCTTCAAATATCAGTGTTTGATTTGGTGATGCATTTCACTAACTAGTCCAATGCCCACTTTTTCAGCGTAGGTTGAAATTCTTTTTAGCCAATTTGAGTAATGAATTTTTGATAACAAATATGCATGCACACCAAATTTTGATGTAACTTGCCAATGTAACGAAACTACAACTGTATTTTACTGATACTCAACTGCAAGTTTAGCTACCACTTTTTTCCAGGTAAGCTAACGTTTTCAAGTTGATTGCAAGTTAATTTTTATGCGATGGGTAGGTAGCCTTTTAAAGAGAAACAACAATAACTGAAATCTGATAAACTATGTGGTAGAATCTTGATAAATCAACTAAAGATATAACATTGCTGTAACTTGCTAGCTGCTGTCAGATCAATGGAAATATGCTCATCATGAAACAAGAACCCGTAACCTTATTTTGCAACTTCGGTTGATTTATTAAGGAATTGTAAAAGAAATTAGCACAAAATTGACATTTCAAGATAAACAGTAATCATCGCTCTTGTTACGCAATCACTGCATAATCATTTACTTCAAGAAATAGTAAGCAGAGTGGAAAAGTAGGGATTTTTCAGAGCCATACCAAAACATCAATTGGTATGAAACTGATGTTTAGGATGAACCAACATCATCTGGATTAATTATTTGGGCCCACTGCAGTCACAGCCAATGGAAACTCCAATGCGAACCCATCTGTATTGATTTGGAGGAACAAAGACTATCACCCAGATATATCTAGGTCTGCGTAGTCTGCACCTTCCATTAAATTGTCCGAACGGATGTCTTGGCTGCAAAACAGTTAAAAGTAGGCACAGTTGATCATCAATTCTTTATAGTTTAGAATTTACAGAAAAACTTTTGGATTGTGTTTAGTGCTAGTAGATGAAAATTCTCACGATCAGCCTAGTAATAACATCTAAACAGACGAAGGTTTCACATATATGCAGCAACTGAGCTTCCATAGACTAGAGGCTGTGGCCATGTGGTTTAGGAGACATTTGCCATTCTATTTTATAAGGATGTCTGGTTGGTTTAATGGTTAACTGGTCTGCCCATGAGGCTAGAGTTCAAAGCCTAATCAGTCTTATAGTTGCAAATCACTCGTGTTTGACAGGGCTCTTCACATACCAACGTAACATGGTATGTTATTTCACTTTTGACCATCCTTTTTATCATAAGTAAACACTTGTTAAAACTTTGTAAATTTATGTAGACCTAGAACTTACTCTACAAACTCTTGGTCTGCACCAACATCTGAATGGGGCTGGATAACCAGGTAGGTTGAGGACTAAGTACCATGTGCCATTCCAGTAGTAATAATATACACGGCGGCAGTGATGACTTGGCCATCCCAGTGACTGACAGAACAAGACTGGGCAGTCCCTAAAAAAGCATATCTCAATCTTGCGTTACAATAATTTTTTTTCATTTAACCATTAATAGATCAGTTGTCGAAGTTACTATTCATATGCTAGTATATATCTTCTCAGAATAAATACCCAACTTTTTGTGGTTTAAATTTATGTACTCACGGATGGTTATTGTAAAGGTGGGGGTTGCGCTGGCGTTGGGGGTCGGTGATCGGTGGCTGGTAGGGCAAAACAATGCTTTTAGACACATATTACTGAGCTTGCTACCATACTAATTCCCTGCTTGTATAACTCAAAACAATAGAAAGCCAGTTCTGAAAAGCTATGATTAGAGCTTTTTATCAGTCAGTATTCAAACCTCACTAGTCACCAAGAGTTTGAAGTAGTCACATGTTCAAACTGAGACCTCCACAATATATTGTAAGTTTTATTATAACGCATTTTGATATTACTTTGAGACTAGTGTGGTAAACTTTTGTTGGAAGTCATACTTTTGTTACTGGCAATCCCTGTTTCAGCTAATTGTGCTGCTGGACTGAACATTATTCTTTGCACGAAACTTCTGTGTACTGGACACTCTACTTTCCCCCATAATGTGTGAGTTTCGTATTTCTTTGTTTAAGTATACGCAGGTATTATGTTTTGAAGCTAGACTTTTTTGTAGCTTGTCAGCATTATATTTACTGGCACGCTAGTTTTTCATTGAAATAGTATGTGTCTAAGTTTGGTATCCTGTTTCAGGATTACCAGATCACTGGAGATAGCAAATAAATACATATTCGCTGTCAACAGCTGTACTGCGTTAAGTCACGGGAATCTTGGGTAGCGTGTGCCGCAACAGTAATCACATTGGAGAAGACATTGTAGTACAGCTCATACAGCCCTTTAGTCTACTCACTGATCGGTCAAAGCTGATGTCTATGGTGATTTGAGATCTCCTACGATCTACCGTACTCCTTCCTGTCTACTCGTCAGCGTCACAGTAGAAATACAGTACACCCCACCTCTGACTACACAGCTGCAGGATCAGTGTAAAGGACTTTCATTGCTGTGGATCCGAACCACACATCCACTCAGCACCTACACATCTGAAGTTACCTTCTCGCAATTAGCGGTGAGATCGAACCTGTTATCAGATTGTTGTGTGCACGATTACCTGACATTGTTTGAGTTATCTTCTCTCACCATACTGTGATAAACATTATCATTGACATTTCATACACATACAGTTTTTCTAAATCTGCATTGTGTATACAAACTATTATCGCTCATTGCTAGGGTATTAAACTGTTATATTGTATGTTATCTGTACCTGTACGGTGTTAGTTTAGAGGTACATACTTTTCACCTTGTATTATTGTAATTGTTCACTGCCAGCCACCGAGCGCCTGTCCCTGCGTCGCGTAATTCCTCATACCTGTATTGCCACTTGCTCAGCGCTCATAGTTTTCGATATGTCTATGCAAGAGTTGTACATCAAAAGTATAGAGAGATGGACAACCCATGATCTGAAAGCAGAACTGCAGCGGCTTGGCATGTCGCACACAGGGAACAAAAACATTATGATTGCTCGCTTACAGCAACAATGCAGGGAAGAAAACATCTTCCAACCAAACCAATCACAGACCACCTCGCCACCTGCAGGCGATGGACCTCATCAAGGTGTGGGAGACAATTCCAATCAACAGATCGGACAAACCCCTGCTCAAAGTCTCAACGATAGAGGAGACAACCCTACATCTCAGGCTAGCCAACAACTGCCTGTGACATCACAACCAGCTACGACTACTAGTGAACATGTACCGCCGACAGGAACTCCAACATCAGCAGGTAACCAGCGAGCTGTTCCCTGTGCGCATGCATACGCTTATGATAGCTCCAGCAGTGCAGCACAAGGCGTAAACCTTCAGGGAGCTCCCAATATACCGGAACATGGCCAAAATCGTATGGATGTTCATTTATCAGATGATGCAGGCGGTGAAACCCCTCTCTATCCCTATCAGCCATGGTCTCACGCTGTCGGCGGTTGTAACCCACTACCATTGCCAGCCCCCAGTTCTATTTATCAAGGTCAAAGTAACACTGATTTTCCTCAGTTTCAGTCTAGTGTTTCAGGTGGATACGGTCATGCACCCCCTCCACCCTGGAGTCGTCAAACAAGAAATGCTATACCTCAATCCGGTGCAACATACATTCTCAATCGAGGAAGGACAACTCCCTTCAACCCTAGCTCTCAGTCCAGTCAGTACAGTAATGAGAGAACAACTTCTCTTTACCCGCCAGTAAGCAACTATATGGCTCAAAGTCAAGGAATAACTCCTAATCCGTATCCGACTTCTAGTGTTTCATCTGGCATCACTTACCCAGTGTCTCATCCGTCTGATGTTTACAACTCGACTGTTGCTCCTAGTACCCAGAGGCATGGTACACCCATGCGGCAACAGTTAGGTAGACATCCCAGCTACCAGTCAGGAAGATGGATATCCGATCCTCAAACACACATGGATGCTACTCATTACCCCATACTTAGCACAGCTCACGGTAGCTTTGCACCACATACAGAGGGCACAACTCCATATTCCCAGCACATTTATCCCTCTGATCATTCTACAAATCTTGATGTATCAGGAGGTACAACTTCATACCCTCAAACACATCCAAACTATCAACCTCATCCCACTCAGTATTCAGGGGAGATAAACCCTAATGTGTACACTAACAATTCTTCACGGCTTAGTCACTCATTTGATCAGTCTCAGGACATGCATAACCTTGCTTCGACTCAAATCAGAAATGATGACCACTCAATCAGAGCCCAGCAGTCAGAGTTACAGGCATTAGAAATGGAATTGAAGATTCTTCAGACACGAGAACAGATAAAGAGATCTCATTACAATCTCACACTCTCACCTGAAGATCCTCGTCAACCTCAAACCATGGACTCTTCACAGGTCAACAGCTCAATGTTTCAGCTAGTAAAACAGGCGGTTGACATCAACAGCCTTCCACCCTCCAAGCCTTGCAAGTTTTCTGGAGATATCATTGAGTATCCAAAATGGAGGACAACATTTGACCTGCTCATTGAGACAAAAGACCTGCAACCTCACCAGAAGCTTGTCTATTTAGAAGATTATCTCAGTGGAGAAGCACTTGACTTAGTTAAAAGCTACAGTTCTCTTAACACTGTCAATGCCTACTATGAAGCCAGGAAGGAGCTAGACACAGTTTATGGTGATCCCTTAGATATAACAGAAGCATATCGTGATCGGCTGGAAGGATGGAAACGAATCTCTGCTAACGACAAGAAAGGTCTAAAGAGATACTCATCTTTCTTGAACCAGTGCATCACCACCATGCATACTATCCCTGAACTATCTAAATTGAGTGATCCTCGGGACATGAAAATTTTCCCTAATGCTCTACCAGAGAATCTTCTCGACAAATGGTCTCGTTTCGCAGGCACTAGAAAGTACAGTCGGAATGGACACCCTTCTCTTCAGGAGTATGTTGAGTTCGTTAAAAAAGAGGCATTTCTGGCAAACAGCACAACCACATCAAAAGAAGCGATCTCTAATGCAGCAAAAAACTCAGCCTCTTCATCAACTTTGAAGAGGAAGCCAGTCAACAGCCAATCTTCTACTACTCTGTCTACATCAACTGAAAGCTCACATCCTATTGAGAAAAGTGACAAACCAGTGAAAACAGATAAGAAGATCTGCCATAAATGCAAGTTGAACGACTCCCATCACACAACAGAATGCAGACAACTTGCTAAGCTAACCAAGAGTGAGCAGCAAGAACTCATCAGGACTGAGAATCTCTGCTTCAAATGTCTGCGTAAAGGACACGGTGCAAAGAAGTGCAATGTTAAGGTGAAGTGCTGCAAGTGCAGTGAAAATCACCCAAGTTGCCTACATAACTTCAGGAAGACATCTGATGAGTCACAGACTTCTCAAGATAAACCTTCAGAATCACAAGTAGTCTCAGCTCTCAACACAAGGACTGAAGTACAAGGTCTCACAACAATGATTCTGCCTGTCTACGTTTCTGCTCCAGAGAATCCTGACCAGGAGATATTGGTTTACGCACTAGTTGACACTCAATCTGACACATCCTTCATCTGTCATGAGGTAGCCAACTGCCTTGAGGCAAACTCTGCTCCTGCCGTACTGAGGATATCAACAATGACAACACAGAATGAGCTGATTAAGTGTGAGAAATACAGCAATCTACGCATCAGAGGAATCTTCACCGATGATGCAGTCTCCATTCCCACCACTTACACACAGAAGTGCATACCGGGGAACAGAGACCACATCTCAACTCCAGAGACAGCAAGGAAATGGGAACATCTCCAACACTTGGAAGATTCCATTGCCCCACTGCAGTCTTGTGAGATAGCCATGTTGATTGGATTCAATTGTCCTGATGTTTCACTACCTCTCAAAGTCGTGAAAGGAAAGACCTCTCAGCCACATGCTATCAAAACCATCCTGGGTTGGAGCATTGTTGGGGGCATCAGTGACGGCGCTAACACTCTACAGTTTGCTCACCGTGTTTCTACACAGGAGCTCAACTCAGAGGAGATTCTTAAATGCTTCTCTGAAGACCTGTCCAGTGACAGTGGTGCTCCCATGTCTCAGAATGACATCAAATTTCTCAAGAAAATGAATGAATCAACAACTATCGTGGATGGTTTCTACACCATGTCTCTTCCCTTCAAGGAAATTCCTCAGCTCCCTGATAACAGACAGTATGCTCTGAAACGCTTCAAGTCGCTTGACAGGAAACTCAGTGCTAATGCTGACCTGAATGAGAAGTACAGAGAGTGTATGTCCGAAGTTATTGCCAAGGGAGAAGCTCAAGTCTGCCAAACAACTGAACCTGGATGGTATATACCTCACCACGGGGTAGTTCACCCACAGAAACCTGGAAAACTCAGAGTCGTTTTCGATTGCAGTGCATCATTTAAAGGATATTCACTCAACAACCAACTACTCAAAGGTCCAGACCTCAACAGTAATCTCGCCGGCCTGCTATGTCGATTCAGGAAGGACAAAGTCGCCGTGACCTGTGACATTCGAAAGATGTACCATCAGTTCAGAGTAGACAACAAGGACAGAAAATATCTCAGGTTCCTTTGGTACAAGGACAACTCTACAGTTGTGACAGACTATCAGATGAATGTGCATCTCTTTGGTGCAACATCCTCCCCGAGCTGTGCCATATTTGGTTTCAGAAAGTTGGCTACTGACCACTCTGGTGAATATCCTAAAGCTGCTGATTTCATCCACAACAACTTTTATGTGGACGATGGTCTAGTGTCACTCTCCTCTGCCGACGAAGTCATTAAACTGATGACTGATGCTAAGACTCTAACCAACAAAGGAAATCTGGTGCTACACAAGTTCCAGTCTAACGATCCTGATGTCGCTGCTACCCTTGGATGTGACGGCCCTTCTACCAAAGACTTCAGCTCAAGTGGAGAGGTGAACAGGGCACTTGGACTCATATGGGACATCAATGATGACATTTTCAGATTTACTGATAAATCTTCCGATACCAAGCCACATACCCGCAGAGGCGTGTTATCTACAGTTGCCTCAGTCTTTGATCCTTTAGGGTTCCTAGAACCTTTCACTCTCACAGGAAAGTTACTGATACAGGATCTATGTAAGGACAAGAAGGACTGGGATGATCCTCTCTCAGCTAAACAGATAATTAGATGGAAAAGATGGTTGGAGGATCTCAGCCACCTCAGCACCTTTGAAGTTCCCAGATGTTATCTGTCAAAAGACATCAATTATCAAAACTACTCAGTGGAGCTGCATCTCTTCTCAGATGCCAGCTCATATGCATATGGCACATGTGCATACCTCAGGATACTTGACTCAAGCACGCCTACAGCTGCTGTCTCGCTACTCATGTCTAAATCCAGAGTTGGGCCGCAAAAGGCTGTAACAATCCCTCGCTTGGAACTCCAAGCTGCTACCCTCTCAGTTAAAATGGCGGATTTTTTACAGAGAGAGCTGAAGTACGAGAATCTCAAGCTTCACTTCTGGTCTGACTCTGAAACTGTGCTGGGGTACATAACTAATAATGCAAAGGCCTTCCACACATTCGTTTGCAATCGTGTGCAAAGGATCCAGGATTCATCTACACCAGATCAGTGGCATTATGTCTCTTCTCATGACAACCCTGCAGACATTGTCTCCAGAGGCAGCAATATGCCGTCCCTCAAAGATTCATGGCTTCGTGGCCCTGACTTCCTCAGAAGCTCCTCATTTAAAGTGGAAGAGCAACTAAAGAGAGAATACTCACTGAAGACAGATGATCCTGAGATTCGACAAGTCTTCACACATGTTGTGTCTACCACAAAGAATTGTTTAGACCTGCTGTCCACCTTCGAGTCTGCCAACACATGGGACAAGGTAACTCGACTGATGAGCTACATTCTCAAGTTCGGATCAAAGCAAAAGGATCAGGATCTAACCCCACAGAGCTCTAGAGTGTTCAACTCTATCATCAGGCTACTCCAAAGTGCATATCTCAATGACGAAGTCACACAGCTAAAGCAACATGGTTTACTCACCAAGAAGTCAACTCTCTTCAAGCTTGATCCGTTCATAGATGAAGACGGTATTTTGAGAGTTGGCGGAAGATTGAAAGATGCTCTCACAAACTACAATGCTCGACACCCTGCACTCATGCCTGGAAAATCTCGCGTTACACAGCTATTCCTAGCACAGAAACACGCTGAGATTGGGCATCAGGGCAAGCTCACAACACTGAACCATATCCGTGCCTGTGGAGTGTATCTCTACGGTAAGGGCACAAGAATCATCTCCTCTTTAATACACAAATGTGTCAGGTGCATTCGCCTAAGAGGAAAACCGCTATCTCAGAAGATGGCAAATCTACCCACACATAGGACAGAGCCAGCACCACCATTTACCTATGTCGGTATGGACGTTTTCGGACCTTTCATCTGCAAGGATGGGAGGAAGGAACAGAAACGATATGGCCTGATCTTCACATGCATTGCCAGCAGGGCAGTTCACCTGGAGCTACTGGAAGATCTGACAACTGACTCATTTATCAACAGTTTCAGGTGCTTCACTGCCATTCGAGGTCCCGTCAAAACTCTGCTCTCAGATCAAGGCACGAACTTCGTTGGTGCTAGGAATGAGTTCAGGACTTCTCTGATGAACATGCTAGACAGTAAGACTCAACAGTATCTGCAGAAGAAACAGTGTGAGTTTAAGTTCAATGTTCCCTCAGCCAGCCACATGGGCGGAGTGTGGGAAAGACTTATCAGAACGGTACGAGATGTATTGAAAGGTATCCTGCTAGAAAGAAACTCATCACGACTAGATACACCTGGCCTCAGGACTCTTCTATATGAATGCATGTCCATCATCAACTCAAGACCACTCACTATTCAACAACTCAATCAGGACACGACAGTGGAGCCTCTCCCATTGACCCCAAACACAATACTCACCATGAAGCAGGACCAGAACACATCAGCCCCCGGAAACTTCTCTGAACCAGACCTATATTCTAGGAAAAGATGGCGAAGAGTGCAGTACTTGGCTGAACAGTTTTGGTCACGATGGAAAATAGAATACCTACAGCACTTACAGTCTCGACAGAAGTGGAGCATCACTCAGAGAAACATACAGACCGGAGATATTGTCCTCATGGCAGACAATGATTCCCCACGATGTAACTGGAAACTGGCTATAGTCAGTCACACATACCCTAGCAAAGACGGACTCATCAGAAAAGTGCGCCTGCACCTAGGTCAAGGGCAGGAGCTAGACAGAGCAATACACAAGCTAGTACTACTGGTGCCATCATCCACCTCCCACTAAATCGAGATAGAGCTCCCCGCCTGTCCGTCTCGACAAAACACGGAGAAAACTGGAGCGTTTTCTGTTGGGGGTGTAAAGGTGGGGGTTGCGCTGGCGTTGGGGGTCGGTGATCGGTGGCTGGTAGGGCAAAACAATGCTTTTAGACACATATTACTGAGCTTGCTACCATACTAATTCCCTGCTTGTATAACTCAAAACAATAGAAAGCCAGTTCTGAAAAGCTATGATTAGAGCTTTTTATCAGTCAGTATTCAAACCTCACTAGTCACCAAGAGTTTGAAGTAGTCACATGTTCAAACTGAGACCTCCACAATATATTGTAAGTTTTATTATAACGCATTTTGATATTACTTTGAGACTAGTGTGGTAAACTTTTGTTGGAAGTCATACTTTTGTTACTGGCAATCCCTGTTTCAGCTAATTGTGCTGCTGGACTGAACATTATTCTTTGCACGAAACTTCTGTGTACTGGACACTCTACTTTCCCCCATAATGTGTGAGTTTCGTATTTCTTTGTTTAAGTATACGCAGGTATTATGTTTTGAAGCTAGACTTTTTTGTAGCTTGTCAGCATTATATTTACTGGCACGCTAGTTTTTCATTGAAATAGTATGTGTCTAAGTTTGGTATCCTGTTTCAGGATTACCAGATCACTGGAGATAGCAAATAAATACATATTCGCTGTCAACAGCTGTACTGCGTTAAGTCACGGGAATCTTGGGTAGCGTGTGCCGCAACAGTTATCAATTCGTAAATTGTAGTTAAGTCTGGCCTGTAGTTCTTCATCCAATGCGACAGCCGCAGCGGCTCTACTGCGCACGGCACCCAAAGCTGCATCACTCACATGGCTGAATACATAACAACAGATGGATTACAATTCTGGTGTAGCCCATTTTCTAATTTCTGTAAAGAAATTTTAAGATTGGCTGATGTTTGTTTGTCCTTCATGACTGAGTAAAATGTAAATTCTACTGTATTGCATATTGATGAAATTTGCTGATGCCGTTCAATGAATCTGAATCAAAACATTTTAATAAAAATACAAAAAAAATGTTAAAATTGATTCAAAATAATCCTGTTAAAAAATATTGATTACCTATGACTTTTTAAAACGAAGACAAAATAAAAACAATTTTTTCTCTTACTGCTACTGTGATAATAGCAATAAACGCAATACTGCACTAAGCTTTCATTTGATTGGCTAAAAATTTTGGCATTTTTTGCAATGTTTTATTGTATTTGCAACAGGTCTGTTTAAAATTATTTGAAACCACTCGCAAATTGGTGTGCAACTGCGTTTAAATATAGGATCAAATAGATAAGAAATTATTTTGAGCAGTTTTGAATTGCACTTACACTAGACCTCTAAAGTTCCTTGAAATTCACCAGCGAACCTGGTGTGAAACTGTTTTAGAAACATGATTAAATAGAGAGACTCGGAGAGTGCTAGTTACACATACTTGTTTCTGTTCATCAAACACAGGTTGCCATTTCTTGCCACACAGTTGTCGGATACAACACTGCTACAGTCCGTTGGTATTTGTTGTCCCCAACACAATCCTACCACACTGAACACCAGCTATCAAAAGTTATATCGATAGATTAGAATAGAATAATGCAGTTATGCAATCTAAACCCAGGTGGGTTGAACTGCTCATATTAAACTACCTAGAATAATGCAGTTACGTAATAAAAGATAGTTTGCCAACGAAAATTAGAGGCACATTTGTTTAACTTTCTTGTGAACTTACCAAAGCCAACCAAGCAGTTGTATTCATGTTGAGTTCAGTTCTCTATCAGTTCCGCTGCAGAGAGTTATGAATGATTTAGTCAGAGAATGGTTTCTCTTTTATACCATTCTTGGTGTCAACAACTGAGCTGATTTTAGTTACCATGGTTACAACACAGGCACATGTAAATAAATGTAGCTTATTGGTGCAAAGTTTTACCAATCAGCCACCATTTCAATAAATTTGTTTTTGTGCCATGCTCTAGTAAGCTGGTCTGATTATTTTTATTGCAATGTGTTCGGCAAACAGAGGTCGCGAATACTCTTAATAATTTCAGTAACCATTCTGTTCTTGCAGCAGCAGTAGCTGAATGCATTTTCACTGTGAGTCCGTTTTTTTTGTGTTCAACAAAGTCTTACAAAATAAATGACACAATTCTCTCTTCTATTTTTTGTTTCTCTTAGAATATTATCAGACCAAAATATTTCTGCTCTCTTTTTCAACTATCATACATGGATGAAATGCTGAGCTGAGAGAAGCGAAGTTGCCTGCTTGAAGCACCAATAGGTGAGGCAAATCCAAAACTAACTGCATGACAATGTTTGCTCAGTAATACGTGGTTTAAGAGCATATAAGATTACCCTTCTCCCTTTATGCTTATAAGTCCAGAATGCTCTAATAATTAATGGTAACACTAGCAATGTATAATGTAATAAGTACTTTATCACTTGCTATTTCCATAAAATAGACCATAAGGCTTAGTAAGTCTATTAGGGTACAGTCTTGTTTGTGAGCTGGAAAACTGGTTGGTGTTGAATACATTTTGGCTAGTAACTATATGTTATTTAGAAAACTACAACTTTCAGATAAATCTGATACTCAAGTAAACAAGTTGTTACATTCAAAGCCTGATCACAAGGGAGCAAATTCTTGCTCAAACTGTAAACGAAACTATTTTTGCAGTCGAAGCAACCTCATTGCTAAGCAGTTGTAGCGAATAGTTCAGTTTTGTCGTGATCAAGCAATGTTAAGTTTGGCTGCGATGTTTACATATGATTTGAAAAATGGCCGACATAGCTCAGCAATTAGTTTATTCCCTCTGCACCTTCATTGGCTGGTCTCTAATGTCATCGTCGTCAAAAACGGCCACATGGTTTGCATAGTGGCAAGTTTGTTTAGTTGAGTTGTAATTATTTGTTTCACTGTATTACAAATAAACTACATATATAAATTATATTAATAAAATGTAATAATCAAAATACTTAAAACATCAAACTGAGCTATTTGTTGAAATAGTCTAATCTACACCTTGCTTCAATCGATTTCCATGATTTTGCCTCCTGAAGGAAATGGTGAGCAAGTTTGCACATAAGGCACAATGCGCTGTTATTGCATAAAGCTTTAGGCGTAACGAGTCAGTATAATTGTTTACGCAATCGTGTGACCGGCCTAATGAAGTTGTTATGTTGAACCACAGCTGTGGCCTAATAAAGTTTCGGCTTCGTTCAATCTCCTCTTATAGCCACAGCATTAGTCTTACAAAACTGGCCATGGACACTCTAGATATTATCATCAGATCTTTTATTTGGCAATGTAATACTGATAAAAAATATTCTTTATTGGAATTATTTATAATACAAAAGAATATTAGTTCTTTTCCCACTGTTTTTTTTTTATATTTTTGATATAAAACAATAAAAATAACAAAATCAAATACCAAAACAGTCCATTGTAATGTAGTGAGGCAACTGATGATGAATCATAACAAGGCAATATTTATCAAGTGCTAACCGTACAAGCCACAGTTTAGTCTAAAATTTTTTCCCCAGGACTTGCTGCTTAAAAAAATTACACATCTTGAACAGAGTGCTTTTTTTTACCTTGTAAATAGTTTTTGAAGTTTTAACTAGTCTATTGCCAGCGAATCAAAAGCATTCATTATACTGGGAGGGATTAATGCATTTCCTGTAAACACATTCCGTTCCTTAACCGTTAATCATAAGACCTATTTAATCAAGTAGTAGCAATATCCTCAGGCATTATTACTGTCACGTGTTGGGATTTAAAATAGTTAATTGCTTTTGAGTCTACATTTCCATGTGTTATGAATAATGGCAAAAACAACTTTTATGGTTTTTCAATGCCAGTTTTGAGATTAAAAGAAAAAACTGCCTCACACTACTACTGCACAACTGAATAATATTTTTAAACATTTTTTGTTATTATTTACAGTACAAGACGATTAGGTTGCTGTTGTTACCAATGTTGTTGTTTTTTTTATGAAATTTCTGTACCTCAGTCACAATTCTGTACTTATATATAATTAGATATAATCACTTTAAATGCTTTGGTGTGTTTTGTAGCAAAAGAACCCATTGGTCGTAAGTGTCAAATTGCTTCATCTATTTGATCAAGTAAAAACAAAAATAAGTAAGACACAAAATATCAGATTCCATAAGCAAGTATGTACGATATGTTAAGGATATTTGCTGCATTAGTACAACAGTGACATTGATTGTATTCCTCAGCGTTTATTAACTAAACTGTAATAGCATACCGGTGCACCAATCCAAGGCAAAATAATGCCATGTTTAGAGAGCAGATGAATAGTAAAGGCAGTTATTACTGATTATTGATTGTAAATCTGAAATGAACTGTTATTAAGAGCACATCTGATTTCCATTTGGCTCTCTGACAAAATCAGCTGTTAGAATAGAGTCTTGTGATTGGCTGGCTGGTAAGCGAATGGAACAATTGTAAGTACAATTTTAAAAATATGCAATCAGGAAGTACAATACGTACACCACACTGTATTGGGTACCGAATAGATAAATCTTATTCAAGAAAACCTTCAATCATCAGATTAACTTTTAAAGGTCATTGCAACATCCACTATATTGTGTAATTGTCACAAACTTATCGTTTCATCCAGTAGTATTATCTGCTAGTTTTTATTGGTTGTATGGATTACTCTTTCTGACCACTTGAGCTTCTGAAACAATTTTGTTTCGCAACGCGATAGGTCAAGCAGAAAGCTATCAAATCTATCAAGTAATTCAGACAAGAGTATTCTAATAGCAATGGACAATAGCTAAGAAGGGGGCAATTGGTAATCATAAGATTTTTCGCTCCATTAGCACTTTCAACAATGGGTGCGAGTCAACTAAATATTTTCATTTTGGTTTCAATTTTTATACTTAATAAATACAAGTTGATAATTACTATTTTAGCTAGTGTGTGTAGGTACAAAAAGACAATAAGTTGAAGCGGGCTGATCCATAAAATGTAAATAACAAACATTAATAATAAATAACGGATAGGAAACATGAAGCAGACTCCTTCACAGCAATCCTGGATACACTTGCTCACTCATATTATTATCAATTAAACCGGCTGGAACAAAATACTTCGCAAACCTTTTGAAGCCACTGAAGTGAGTAAAAAATTGAAACTTCTCAAATTACATTGATGGTATGTAACAAACAATGAAAAAAAACCTCTTGACTTGAAGCTTTAATTTTTAAAGCGTAACTTTGATAGTGTGAAAAGTAGTGAAAAGTGAAATTACAAGATTTGAGTGAAAATGTACTTTCAACTCCTTTAGAACTACAAAATTAATGTTCCAAAGTTTGTCAAAAATGACAAAGGCAGTGATGTAAGAAATGGAAGTCGTGAGAAACAACGAGAAGGGCCTATTACACCAAATTATTTTGTCGAAAACACCGTGTATCAGCTGTGAATTATTGCATTGGTTTACCATGGTGATAAGAAATATATTCAATTGGTAACCTTTTCAATATTCCTGGCGTCTCTCATTAAAACTGAAGGAAATTGCTGCTCACCAACCAGATGAAGTGGTAATACTGATCTTAAAAGAAAAGAGCCAACCAAATAGGGCTAAATAAATGGAAATGAGGGAGTGACCAGAACTCGAAGTAGGTGCCCACGCGCAACCTGAGGTCAATTCTTATTGCTTGAATGCGCTCAGCTGTTGCTACAGGTGAAGAGTCCCCCTATATGTACTACTTTCCCAGGCTGATTGTAGATCTCAACCCTCAGGGTGGTATTTCTCTACTCTATCCACCTGCTCTTTCTCCTCTGTGCCCTACGGCAGCTTATTGGCGAGGCAGCTACAGAGGGAGCTTGCAGTTTTGAAAACCACTGGTGATCAGGCTGGCAGTTCAGACATTGATCTAAACAGCACCCTCTTTCATAGTGTCACAACTTGTCAACACCCCAGCACTGGAGTAGAAACATCTAGATTGTTGGGGGAGTTGGCAGTGTGGGACAATACGCACTTTCGGCTAAGTGACTGTAGAGAACTCAGCTAGTTTTTAAACGTTTTCAAAGTTAGATGTACGCGAATCTTGCAGAATAAGTAGCTGTGAAAGAAATTTTATTGATTTGTCTTCTCTTACAACTGTTATAATATGTCGTACAAGCTAAACAACAAAAATTTATAAAAAATAAAACAATATTATTTACTATTATTATACTTAATAATTTTTTCTACTAAAACTATGCATACAAATAAGCAAGTACTTCTGGCAACGCTAATTTATTGATACTGTGACACGCAGATGTTCGACACAATAAATTATTATAATTATTATGGTGTTACGTTCAAGATTGCTGCTTGTATGATGACGATTTGTTGTTTTTGTTGCTGTATCCAAAATGGAAATATTGATCGCCATATAAAGGTTCTGCTGCTCATAGTAATTCATAAATAAAGAAAAGACAACTCTCTATTTTGCGAACCAACATTATTTTTGCAAAAACTCCAGCACTGAGTTTCTCGCCAAGCTACATCATGAAGAAATGCTATTTCGTATCCACCAAACCACCAGGAATTCACCCATTAGTCATTAACGTGACTTCCCAGTCACTTCACCGAACTCGCCTAATGAATCTGAACTGTTGAAACGCTTTTCATTTCGTGCTTGAGTTGTTTTGCCCTTCACAACAAGGTTTCTTGCTATCTGTATTAATAGAGACACCAACTCTAGTCTCTGTAACCAACTGGCTCTTGAGAATTTTTGGAATCGACAGACTCTTTTGCATTGTATCTATTGCTCAACACTAACTACACTCACTAAAAGTACACTTCAAGTACTGCTTCCTGTTTAGAAAACCATAATCTATTTTATGCTGACGAATTTGTTTACCAAATATCCAATATATATTTGGATATGGCAGAGTGATTAGTACAGAAGTGCCATGACAAATTTCAGATTCGAATTTGACAAGGTGTGAAAAAATGAAATCAATAAAATAGACATTTTGAATGTGCGCTTAATTATTTCACCACACTAGGTAGCTCTGCTAAATAATAATTCAACAACTTTAATCATTATTACTATTATTCAAGTCATGGCTTAACTAGTAACTTGCACTGTATTATTATCAACCCATGATTAAAAATGCATTACTTCCATCATAGAAATAAGTCTTAGATTATAAGGTGATTGGCTAACGGCGCAAGCCATACAACGAAGTGGGTTGATTTGGTAAGGCGACTCGTTAAAAAAATTGCTCGATAAGGTTTTTATTTGTGTTCAGCACTCAACATTCACAATAAACTCGTTGACCAATGATAAAATGAGCACTGATGCATGTTGAAAAAAGAACTGGCTAATAACAGATCGATAATCTGGTGACTGAAAATGGCCGTTGAGAATTAAA
Organism: Cryptosula pallasiana; assembly: GCA_945261195.1. NCBI lineage: Eukaryota > Metazoa > Bryozoa > Gymnolaemata > Cheilostomatida > Cryptosulidae > Cryptosula > Cryptosula pallasiana. The sequence goes on along the minus strand of OX183131.1, from coordinate 41,735,884 downwards.
TGCCGACATTGAGCGCACTAATAATGTTTTATGACCGTATCACTAACATCCTAGAGTACAACAAGAAATATACTCCTTTCTACCTGAATGTGGTATGTAGATAATACATCAGTCTATTTTATATATCTTTTGATATATTGTGGTTTGTGCTCACAAATTTCTAAAGGAAAAAAACAGTAAAAATGCTCACATTATCCAGTTTAAGTATATAGATACAAAGTGACGAAATAAAATAACTATTGGTAATAAATCACTCTAAAAACTCAGTTAAACTACCTCTGTATGAATTAGTATCTAACCTTCGGTTGCAGTAATCTTATGATTGGCTAAATGATTAGCCAATAGAGTGAATGATGGGACAATTTAAAGGGATGCAATGAGGCAGTAAATATTACACATTACACTTTATCACGTATCAGCCCAATAAATCTTACTCAAGTATCACCTTCAATGTCAACATCAATATGGTTAATCCTCTTGCATCATTGCCAATAAAATATATAATGGTCACTTTTGTATCCTATAATAACAGTTCCCGTACTCTATTGGTCGATTTACCAGTCTCAGCATCTCAATTTTCATTTTTTTTTCCATTTCATGCATAGTTCTACAACATAACATCATGAATGAATACTGCCCAAGTGACCAGAAAAATTTGTTTTGAGTTACAACAAACTTTGATCAAAGAATGAATATTTTATTAAAGCTTTTGCATGGAACTAAAATTGGAAAACTTCTAGAAGAATAAAAACATATTATGTTTTACAAAGCGATTTTTTCAATGAATTGGTTTAAATGCTAGATGAAGCTATCATGATGGCTTGTAAAATGTTGGTCATGTCATATTTGCAATGGAGCATTAGATGTTTTTGGCTGGTATATGAAACTTGCTTTTACGAAAATATTTCTGGAAGTTATTTTCATATGCTTTAATAAGTATACTTAGTTACTACAGATTTATAGTTTGTAATAGGTGATAACTAAAAGATATATGATTTCATAAAAATGTTTGTGAAATTCACAGTTTCTGATAATAATTGCTTTATGAATATTTACCTATTTTGGTATAGAAACATGGATTTGACCTTGACCTGTGCTTTGATGAAACCTTCAAGTATTTGGTTTGTCCATCTAATAATGTGAAGGGAAAAGTTCCAGTAAAAGATTCAATAGATTTTAAAAACAATTAAACGCGTACTCTGGCTTAAGAGTGACTTCAGCCATGAGGGGTTTATTTACTTGGCTAGGACTCTAGCTTTACATGAAGCAAACTTGGACATAAAAAGTGTGGGTTCTAAGTCTAATATAGCTAATTATGTACACAAAGTCAGTTTCACAAGCGAGAAACAAGGATAAACTTGTACAATGATTAATGAATGTGTTTATTAGCCGTACACCAATGGTTACCATGGTGATCAGAGAAACATTTACTTGGTAATCTCTCATGGACAATTATAGATTAACGAATAGACAACAATCATAGGTTGGTATACAACTCATTTTATGTACAGAAATACAGTGTTAATTCATCGATGCACGTCTCCTTCATCATTCATTTTCTCTTCAAAACTGCAAAGCTTTGACTATTACAAAATAAAATTGTGAGAATGAAATTTTTCTTATGTCTATGATATATCATAGACATATAATATGTCATATCTTGTGCCAACTATGAAAAGCTTTCTCCAGCAGCTAGTTACATAACAGTATGCATAAAATACACAAAATCAACAGCAAATGATTATTGACCATTTTCATACGTATCAATTCTCTCAATTGGGTATGAAAAGCAAAATTAAAATACATTTGCAAAATCCTTAAAAAAAAACGAAGAGAGCTCTATTTAATTTAAATGAGCTATAACCATGATGGTTGTTACCGGATAGATTTCAGGGCAGTGGAATACAGGAACCAACACTTCAGAGATTTAACTTGCTTAAAATACCAAAGCAGCTTATGTGTAATTTAATTATTGGTTCTGTTTTTTGTAGTAGTAGTAGACCATTTATATGTAACAGCTGATCACTTTCTTGATTTTTCTTCGTTTTTTTTCAGCATTGATGAAACAAAATTGCATAAAGTGCTTCAAAAGACCTGTTAACCCTTGTGAAATATGATGAAACTTAAATATAAACAGTAAGTTACAGTAAATTACTCTTCGAAGGCTTGTCGAATTTGAATGCAGATTATTCTTTTGTGAATGATGTAAAATCCAACACAATACTCGTCTTTGCCTTTAACCGAAAAGTCACAAACATTCTTATGAGGTTCAAAAGTCCACATTTTTATAATTGGTTGATATACATTTCTAATGAGACTGCGATCGAATTAGGTACAATCATTAATCATTATTGTACCATAATTGATTGCATTTAAATTTGTGAACACTTGTTATGTATTACTTTATACTTGATATACGCTGTGATGAGTGGTTATTGACTCATATCAGTTGAACGTTCATTTTCTCTTCTACTACCACAAAAAAATGTAATATCTTTTTTCCTATTGCTTCAGTTCTGTTCTGTTCTCCCTAATAACTGAATTAGAGTTTCTAGTTTTTCCTTACAAAACATGTTATATCTGCATTGACATATATAAGCGTTCCTGTGACATCCCAAAATAACTGGTCTGCATACCAACAAGTATTACATTACAACATCACCATCAATAGATGTCATCAAGGCATTTCAGTGAATGTTTAGATAACAGCAAAAATGTTAGCTCCATTAGCCAATAGAAACCGATGAAAAATATTATTGGTCTACAAGAGCAAGTTTTTGCTAATTATTGTAATGGATTCCGGTCTGTTACCACGGACATCCACTAGTCTCGAGTATTCTACCTCTCTCCAGAGGGGACACTGTACTGACCGACAGTGACAACTGTATAGGGCAACCGAATTACCCGGTAAGGCAAGAGCCCATGGCTCAGACAAACAGTACCGAGTAGTGTTTGCTATAGTGGCTTTATTACAAAGCAGTCCTGAGGGTAATTATTCCTCTAGGTATTTAGCAGTATAAGAATACATGCCATGGCTCATTGTAATGAATGCACTGATTATCAGTAGGAGCTCTCCTTTTATAGGAGAGCTAAGGAATACAAAACATATAAGATACAATGCACAGGAAGTAATGCAACCAATGATATCAATTATATAAATACTTAACCAATCACAATGCAATGCAAGATAATACAAGGAGGTGCCAAGTGGCTAAAGGCGGAGTCTTTTCTCCCAACTGTCCAATAGCATCTCCTACAGGGTCCACAGGCTGTATATAGAATCAGGTCCACTAAGTTGGTACTTTAGGGGTAGTCACTTCCTGTTTACGACCTTGACTCAGTTCCTAGACATCTTTACAGATCCTCGTCTAAGGCGGCCATCTTGTGCCGGCCCAGTACAGCTGTACCGGGTCGGTAGAGGTCACTACCGACCCTGCAGGGGTCAATACCGGCCCTGCTTACCATGCTACCGGCACAGTATGACTTCCTACCCAACAGCCATTAACCAAATGCTGTGAGCAGAGGCCTAGCGCATTGCTTCATAAGGTTCCTAGTGTAAACTACCCGTTTACCACTAGAGTGCACTGAAATCTACCACATACCTCTCTCCATTAAAGTCATAGCCTGGCTTTAATAATAAAATATTAAGAGTAGATATGTGTGGGGGGTAACACTTGTACCCAGGTTATATATTTGATTATGTAACAGATATATATATAACAGAACAAGAGTATATATTTAGTAGCATATATACAATGTCTGGCGTCTCATTTAGTAGAGAACGCCCCTGAGGCTGGTGGCTTGCTGGCGCAACCGCTCGACCTCGGTAGTGACAAGCCGCGCTTCGGCTTTAGCCACAGTCGTCTGCTCTTCTGACAGAGTCTGGCTGATCAGCAGCCTCCGCAGCTCTCCCAGCTGCTTCTCCAGAGTAGTGACATGTTCCTCTATCTGGGTGGCTAGACGGTCACTGTGTTGCAGGAAGTGCAGTGATGGTCTGGGTACGTCCAACTTTCCTGGCTCCGTACTGGCAACTTCTGGCTCTGGTAGGCAAGTTGCGCTAGGCGGACTAGCCGTCCGTTTGGGTATTCTATACCCGGTGAGGGTGAGCTTGCCTCTCTTGTCGTCCTTCCTCTTAGGAGCTTCCCTTTGTACTGGAGAGCCCAGTCGCTTCTTCACAGGCACCTTGGGAGTTGGTTCCCCTTGATGTGTGGGCTGGCATCGCCTGAATTTAGATGCGTTGCTCCATCTAACAAACTCACAGAAACGGGAGTAGCTCGGCCGATCTACAGTGTATATGATTCCCGTCTTCTGGTAGTGCATCTCATTCCCTGGTGCATCGAACTTGCTCTGATGCGAGTATACCGCGTCGCGGCTCTCGCTCGCATAGTGGCACCGACAGTAATGTCGTAGATAGTGCTGCAGGGTGTGCACCCTGAGCTGCCGCATGTTCCTGGCCTGGTAGTTGCACTTGGTGCATGTATGGTCCACGGCCTCCTGTAACAGGTGCTCCACCCGCTCCTCCGTCTCCGAGGTGACCCAGCGCAGCATGCGCCATCTTGTAGGGTTTCGTCTCCCATCCTCCTTCCATGAGGTGGTTGGCTCATCGTCCAACGTAGGGGTGACTGGGGCCGGCACCTTCTCCTCGGTCTCCTCTGCCTTCTCCTCTGCAGTAGGGCTAGGCGCTTGCACCAACCGGATGGTGAGCCTCGGTGTCACGTCCACTTGGGAGCGTGAATCTACAACACAAGGTGCATGATAGATTTTATGCAATGTGTTAATGGGCTGCCTATATTGCAGCGGAGCTTGCTCTACCATAGTGTCATGTATGGGCGAGAGCAGTGGCCCTGGAAGTTCTAGCGCCGACAGAACCTTCCGTATCTTGCTCCTAGGAGAACGCCGTTCCTTATTTAAGGAAAGCCAGCGCCGTTTCTCCTCTTCCCACTGTACCGTGGGGGTGCAAGCAACATCCCGTGCCGGGGTGTGGTGCACTGTGCTGTGTGGCACTAAGGTTGGTGGTGAAGACGTCGTGGGACGTTCACCCTTAGCTGCCACCACAGGCTTCTTCCTTCGGTAGGCTCTACAAGGGTAATTACTGCCTTGTAACCTCTCAGTCCCTCCTGACTGAATCTCTGGAGGACCCCGGGCCGGTACAGGGTTGCCCCGGGCCGGCATAGAGGTGCTCCGGGCCGGTAGGGAGTCATCCCGGGCCGGCAGGCAGGCAGCATCAAGTGATGGGCACTTGATCTCCCGCTCTTTTTTATCTACTGCCCTTCTGAGGGTGTCAGCAGTCCCAACTCGTGGGAGAGCGCATTCTCTACTGTCACCAGCGCATGGTAAGTCTAGAGGTACAGGTTTAGCATAGCCAGGTGGGCTGCCACTCCGTAGTGCTAACGGATCTCGTGGCGTGCAGTTTTCAAACAACCATTTCGAAAACGCTGCGTTTAATTGCTCACCTTCTGTTTCTTTCTTGGCCAGCTGGATCTCCTTCTCCTCAGCTTTTCCTTGGTCAGGCTTGGTGAACAGCTCTGCCGTGGGCATGGTCTCCAGCTCTTTCTGGGTAGGTGGGTAGTCGTCTAAGTCCAGTAGCAGATCCTCTGCGTCACTTAGTTCTAGACAGTGGTTGGACATCTTGTGAGCAAGTGTTACTCTGTCGACGACTTTCGCGGGTATGAGTGGCTTCTTGGAGCTGCAGTGTTGTTCACAACTCTGACTCACTCTGTCTGGCTCCACAGGAAGTGTTCGGGTACTGGGGGTTTTTGGCCGCTTCTCCAACTTCTTCCGACGGTCTGCTACAGTGATTCTGTTCACTGGAGGTTGTCGGGGAGCTCCTGGGGATTCTTTTGAAACCAAGCGTGATGTGGTCCGCACCTCCCTTGCAGCCTTTTTGGGTCTGTTTACTGCTTTCCTTGCCTTTCCTCTAGGCGGGTGGTGGGAATTCCCATCTATGCACAGTTGAGCGCTCTCATAGCCTGCTTCTGTGTGGTGCTTGCTTGCTTCATCTCTGCATCTTTTAACAGAGGGTTGATAGTCAAAGGGCAGCTGCCTCTCTCCAGCAGCAGGGCTCCCTTCTCCCCAGCGCAGGGGCGTAGCCAACGGGGGGGAAAACACTGTTTGGCCTATAGCTTCTACAGTTGTTGTCCGATCCGGCTCAAATCTTCTGCCATCTACCTGTGGCGGGGGGCTCTTCACAGCCTGATACATTCCACCTGTAGTTTTCTCTACAGTGGTTGGTTGTGTGGGGACGTCCTCTTCTTCAGGGGTGTAAGGGGTGTTCTCCGTCAGCTCTGCCTGTGTTAGACAGACACTATCATCAAGTGGCCGCCCGTGCTTGTCTGTGCAAGGCAACACATGTCCGTCAATGATGACATGGGAGTCTGGAAACCTTAGGGCACACTCGTGTAAGGTGAGAAACGGCATGCCAATTATGGCATCTTCATTGATGTCACTAATGACGAAGTTTACGCTCGTTCTCAGTTTACGAAGCTGCAAGCTTACTTGCAGGGTACCGAAAAAGGGAATCCTCGACCCGTCAGCCCTGAGTCCATGTGCCTCGCTGCGTTGCAGCGTGTCTTTCACTGACTGTGGCAATTGCTGGTACAGATGTCTCGACAGCAAGTTGGTTGTGCAGCCTGTGTCAATCAACAGGGAGGCTGGTCTACCGGCTAACCTTCCAGCCAGGAAGTAGCTGGCCTGGTAAGGTCGCTCCAGCGGTGGCGCTGCCATTTGTGTTCTCCTGGGGGGTTGTCCACTCTTCTTCAGAGTTCCAGGACTGTAAGGGGGTTGACGAGCAATCCGGCTACTGTCAGTCTGTGTTCTCCTGGGGGGTTGTCCACTCTTCTGCAGAGTTACAGGACTAATGGGGGCTTGTCGAGCTGTCCGGCTGTCCTCAGCGGGCGTCTGTGCTCTCTTGGGGGGTTGTCCACTCTTCTTCAGAGTTCCAGGACTGTACGGGGCATCAGGAGTTGCTTGGCTTGTCCAGCTGTGGTTGGTTGCTGTCGGTTGTATCTTGGGAGGTTGTCCACTCTTCTGCAGAGTTCCAGGACTATAAGGGGTTGTGGGTGTGGTCCGGCTTGCCCAGCTGCAGTCAGCTGCCGGTGGCGCTACTGCGGGCGCCGGCCGTTTCCCGTCTGTCTGGGGTTGTTTGTGAAGTGAGCTGCGCGCTGAGTTCGGGGGCAGGTACTCATCATGTGACCTGGTTGTCCGCAGCCCCAGCAGCGTGTTGCAGGCTCTGCCTCCAACTGTGGAGCGGGAGCCGCCTGTCTTGCTGCTCTCAGCGACCGTAGTTCTTCCGTTAGTAGCTTTAGGCTGTCCATGACTGTTGTCATAGGATCCGGTATGGCAGGTGTAGGGGTGTGGTGTGTCTGCTGTACGGCAGTAGTGGTGGAGACACGTTGAGACGGGCCCTTGGCAACCGTCCTCATCCATTCCTCTTCCTCCTCGTCGGCATCCTCTTCCAACATCCGTACATGAGCCTGGCGCTCCTCAAACGGTGTCTTTATCTGCATATACTCGTTGCCGGCCCTGACTGCTTCAGCAATGTCAATGGGCTGCATGGCCAACAAGTGCCTTTGCAGGTAAGCATTTCCAACCGTGGTGCTGAAGATATCCAGCATCATCCTCTGCATGGGTCGGTGAGGTAGATCTGCATACGCAACGCGCACTAGGCGCTCTACTTCACTTGCATGCTCTTGGAGCGACGTCTTGTGTTGGCGGCGTAGGCTGGTCAGCCGGGACATAGCTTCCCTGGGTGTTAGCCCAAAACGTGCTCGTAGTGCAGCAAAGATACCCTGCAGTTGTGGAGGCTTTCCACAGTCCAATGCTTTACCTCGTAATGCATCCCTTAGGTATAACATGGCCGTGTTCTCTGGCCACTCATTCATTTCGGCTACCTCAATGAATCGGCTGATGAAGTACTCGACGTCTCCTTCGCCGTCGAACTTCGGAGCCTTTAGCCTAGCTGGTGCATTGTCTTGGTTGGGCCTCATCATAGCCGTCAATGCTTCGGTCAATCTATCAATGGCTGTAGCTTCTGGGTTGCCAGCGGGTGCTCGACCAGCGCTGCGTGCTCTCTGGGTGGCCATTCTTTGCAGATAGAGGAGTGATCTCAACTCAAATCTAAGAAATGGTCAGTACAACTGGATCCCGGGCCGGTATAGGTGAGATCCGGGTCGGTAGCTGTGTTTCCAGTGGCTCTAGCAGATCTAGGGGTTGGTCCAATGGATACTGTGGCAGTATCTGGCACTCCGTCGCTTGTAACAACCGTTACGAAACTTCTTGTACTGCTGCAGGGCGGAGCGAAGCTCTACGGGCCTACAGGCAGTAGTGTAGTGACACTGTAAATGGATACAGTGCCGGGGTCACTGTTACCAGCTGAGTAGCACTCCAAGCTGAGTAACCTCTGGTAGCTGAGTCTGTATAGCGGATACACGACTCTCTCTTCTTTTCGCACAGTGCCGGTATCTCTATGTCCAGGTCGGAGCGAACTCTACGAGCCTGTAGGAGATACTGTAGCGTCTGTACTGGACTGCTGCAAACGGAGCAAGCTCTACGGTTGATGCAGACAGCCTTTAGTAGTGGATACTGTGCCGGGATAGCTGCTGCAGTTCGGAGCGCACTCAAACGAACCTGCAGAGAAATCCGGTAGTATCTTGCGTCAATTGCTCTTCCGATCTACTACTTCGGTAGATCAATTTCTCCTCCTCTCTCCAGATCTACACCCGGTAGATCACTTCTCCTTCCTCAGTGGTAGCTGGCCTGCAGTGCATTCGCAGGGCCAGAGGGTAGCGTGAAAGAGCACAGCGTGGGAAGGTACCGTTTATCCCACCGCTGCCACCAATGTAATGGATTCCGGTCTGTTACCACGGACATCCACTAGTCTCGAGTATTCTACCTCTCTCCAGAGGGGACACTGTACTGACCGACAGTGACAACTGTATAGGGCAACCGAATTACCCGGTAAGGCAAGAGCCCATGGCTCAGACAAACAGTACCGAGTAGTGTTTGCTATAGTGGCTTTATTACAAAGCAGTCCTGAGGGTAATTATTCCTCTAGGTATTTAGCAGTATAAGAATACATGCCATGGCTCATTGTAATGAATGCACTGATTATCAGTAGGAGCTCTCCTTTTATAGGAGAGCTAAGGAATACAAAACATATAAGATACAATGCACAGGAAGTAATGCAACCAATGATATCAATTATATAAATACTTAACCAATCACAATGCAATGCAAGATAATACAAGGAGGTGCCAAGTGGCTAAAGGCGGAGTCTTTTCTCCCAACTGTCCAATAGCATCTCCTACAGGGTCCACAGGCTGTATATAGAATCAGGTCCACTAAGTTGGTACTTTAGGGGTAGTCACTTCCTGTTTACGACCTTGACTCAGTTCCTAGACATCTTTACAGATCCTCGTCTAAGGCGGCCATCTTGTGCCGGCCCAGTACAGCTGTACCGGGTCGGTAGAGGTCACTACCGACCCTGCAGGGGTCAATACCGGCCCTGCTTACCATGCTACCGGCACAGTATGACTTCCTACCCAACAGCCATTAACCAAATGCTGTGAGCAGAGGCCTAGCGCATTGCTTCATAAGGTTCCTAGTGTAAACTACCCGTTTACCACTAGAGTGCACTGAAATCTACCACATTATGTGTTTTTTTTAGATATTAAACTTGGGATTAGAGAGTTGATGTTGACATTACAGGTGATGCCTGAGTAGTATTTAACAAGATCTATACGGTACTTAAAACTAAATGATGTACATCAAACACCACCTGGTTAGACAGCTTTGCACTCTCACAGCTCCCACTTCATTGGCTAATCGCGTGTCCAATCAAAAGACAACATAGCTGCTCACAAGCGCAATTTATAACTATTGCAAAAGACTTTACTTTCATTTCCAAATCCTATTTCTGCGCGACCTGCTAAGCTGCGTATTTTTAACCATTTCTCAGTTATTTTATTTCATGAGAAATAGTTGCCCCACAAACGACTTTTTTAGCAACGCTGTTGAAAACTTATTAAGTGAAAGAAAGACAGTTTTGTAAAAAAAAATCAAAAAGCAAAATGTAAACTTATTTTTTCTAAAGCTGGTTGATTTTATAATATTTAAGCATAAGAACTTTTCCAACCCGTACTGACATGTATAGACACTAAAGTATTCTACACCACCCCAATCGTTTTTGTATGTCAATATTTTGTTGATTTCATCTTGTTCATACAACAACAAAGTTGGCGTTTACCTTGCGTTCAGTTTTTCGTTTCGCAATTCTTCCTTCGAAAAACACAGAAAAGATCAGTAATGATATCACATCGGAACAGCATTGTAAACCTGGTTAAAAAAGGCATTTATTTGTGTGAATGAAAGCAAAAACTGACATAACAAACTAGTAAAAAGACATACATCACGATGGTGTGTATATTATTATACAACAGCATTCAGAATTTAAAAATAAGTCTTCACCTGATTATCAGAAGTATTTAAACCAATAAAATATACATCAATTTTGTTTAAATGTTTGCAACTGAATTCAGCGTTACTTCAAAGTAAACCGAATTACAGTATTTACATAGCCATTCCTGTCATTTGCTACTGATTGGTTAAACTTTCATCCAATAATAGTTTGACACCAATAGCAATAACATCAACATATTTTGTAACTATGGTTACTGTGGAGAATTGTTGACACTAAGAATGGTATAAAAGGGAAACCGTTCTGTGACTAAACCATTCACATCTCTGCAGTGGAACTGATAGAGAACTGAACTCATCATGAATATAACAGTTTGGTTGACTTTGGTAAGTATATCAGTGCATCAGATGCAGCTACTGTAAACTTATATTGAATCATCACACAATTCTCATATCTAGTCATGTTGTTTTGAAAGACTACGAGTTAATCAACTATATCTAACTCACATTTATCCAACTATTCTTTAAGTAGCAAACCATATAATGTCAAATTTGATTTGCATTAACCTTTTTAAATCATTGTTAGCTACTTACATATAGTACAGCGTAGACAATAACCAATTATTTCTATTCTGTCTATGAGTATTCACAAACTATTACTAATTTATGTTCCTATTGTTAGCTGGTTTGTGGACTGGTAGGATTGTGTGCGGGACAAACGTGCATACCTACACAAGATGAGAACTGTGGACGAGCGAATGGAAACGTTTGTAGCAGTCCAAGGGGTGTAAGGTTTGTATAATAGTATTTATCACTTGTATGTGTTTTATATAGTTATTGGTCTACTATTGTTGTTATATAGAACCGCAGACTTGTATTATTTGTGTTGTTTGTGTTATTGGTTGTCTTGTTTGTTGCTAGGCAACCGAGTGCGAGAACGCTTCGAGCTGCTGCATCTGCTGCTGCCCAAGCTGCTGCAGGGAACAGGACACTATCTGCCTTACTCAACTGGGACTCTGAATACTGCTCACATCCGTAAGTAGATGCCAAGTATACCAGCAGCTTGAAAGTTATATAAGTATATATATATATATATACATACTAGTAGTATATATATATATATACTAGCAAATTGAAAATTTTGGAAAAGTTTTTCTCTCAAGATTTGTACGAGTACATAACTAATCAAAACTAGTTTAAACGTTTGAGATCGATTTGATTCACAGAAGTTCTCAATTTTAAAGAAATCAAACCATTTCACCTAAATAGCTAACTGATTGGTATTATTGTCAGCAGAAAACTGGCCTTTAAAAACTGTGTGCATCAGCAACTCAGTGATTTCTAATGATTACAGTAATATCGAATGTTTAATTAAATTTTATATTATATTGCTAGATTTATAAAACAAACCATTGATACTTTACATCTAAAAAGAAACTTTTTAGTCACCATTGAAAGCAAACTGAAGATGTAGTCGCTACCTTAAATAAAAAAATACAACTTAAACTCCATACACTTCTCAGCTGTTGGAACTGGATTTATCGAACTTGTAACTAAAATAAATAAAGTCTTATTTTTGAGTTAGTTTCTGGCAAAAGTTAATTTACAAGCTGATACCACATCAAACAAGTGTTTTAGTTTAAAGAAAATTGTGTCATTTAAGGTTTATCTAGTGGGAGTCTGACTAGGTGGAAACTTTGACACTTTTAGGAATGTTACAAGTGTCTATAAGCATCTTGGTTTTTGCAAATTGTCTGGTTTTTTGTTACTGTTTATTTGGGGTTCTAATTGTACTTCTAACTACAATATTATGTTTTTTCGACACAACTACAATCTTTCAGGCCTATTAAGTGGAAAATAGTGTACAATTACAATTTAATTGATGATAACAAAGTATTTTATGAGTAGCAATTGTGTAATAATTATTATTTACCGACACCTACTATTTTTCTTCTCTGAAACTTACGACATTATGTTTTGATATCAGTATTGTTTAAAATCCTAGACCTTCAACAACATTCAAGATATTGTTGCAATAATAGTCATCTTGGCTTTACTGAATACACACTAAACTGATAAACAAAAGTCTGTGGGAAACAACTCTGTTGCATTAGATTGTTTATGTTCGTATGTCAGCAATTTTTATATAAAGATGCCGGCTGTCAAAAATGATTACAAAAAACTTGCTCAGCGGTTGCAAGCATTGGTTGTTACGGCAAATAAATCACTTTAGCATTACATCATTTGACCCGAAGAATACAGAGCTATCAACATTAATAATATAAGCATGTAGTGGTTGGTAATAGTGCAAAGCAGGTCACCTAAAACCTTTGGAGTAGGTTTGCTGGACTGAGAATTTAATACAAAATGTCTGTTCATTTTAACCATCTATTTACTTACCAACGCTCCTGCTTATCTCCTTGCAATTACAACTCACCTAAATGCACACAGCTAACTTTATGCGGAGCCAATAAAACTCGACCGATAGCAGCTTTATCAGATTATTTTTGAGCACCTCTCACCTGGAAATGCCTATTAATATTTTATTTAATTTACTCATTAGTTGATTTTGTTTAAAATACTTAAAGTTTTGTTTTAGAAAGTTGCGGTGTCTTATATTTACCAATCTGACTGATACAAAAATGTTTGAACTGCAAAACTTAAGCTTTTGCAATATAATTAATGACATATTTCTTTTGCAGCAGTTTTTGTGACTCACAATGCACATCGATGTTTTGTAGGGACTGTCCTTTCAGGTTCTGCTTTTCACTGGCATGGCCACATAGTGGCTGTAATGGTTTTTACTGGGTTTATTGGAATGGACAATGGCAGCTACTGCTCAACCTCAATGGTTATCCTACCATATACCATTGTGTGTGTCAACAAAAATCATGCCGGGTAAGATTATTTTTTGTCTCGATCGAATAAGTTCAGTTAATATAGTATGATAGTAGAAACTGCTCTAATAATAAGTTAAAAAACACTATTAAAGGAATATACAAAACCTACACATTTACATAAACAAAAGCAAGTGGGATTTACTGCAGTTTCACAAATAAGTTTTTCATTATTAAAGCAACCAGTTTTCTATTAATTGACAGATTCCTGCAAAGCATTTTCCCAGAAGATTAAGTAACATCATATGCGATCTTTGTTTGCTGGATGAAATGCAACAAAGATATATTTTTTGTTTGGAACTTGATCATAAACAGGAAAATACATCATTTAACAAAAAATTTAACAGCTGTCTCTTAATACTTTTTATAGGTCACAAAAGAAACTCTGTACTAAATTGATTATAATAAATAAGTCTACTTTGTGCTGTTAATAACCCGGTTTTGTACCCTCAAAACTGTCATCTATGATGGCTAATATTTTAAAGTTAGACAAAGAAAAAGTCTTTAAACTACAATGATTGCTCCAAACTCATGTAGAGTTCCAAACATTACCTACTGATTCATATACTCCTATTACCTTGTTGCCATTCGTTTTACAAACGTGTTGCAAAGACTCTTGATGAAAATTGATATCATTTAGCTGCCGTATTCAACAATGATCGCTTTAAGCAAAGTTTCAATAAATGCCATTAAATAAGCAGAAAGAGTCTCATAGTAATAACAATTACAACTATACTTTCAACAACTTTTATAAGAGCAAACATTTTGCTTGTCATAAATCTTCATGACGAATGATTATAAAATCAGAAGCCTGCTACTGACTATGGCATGAATAAAAATACTAGTAATAGTTATTATATCTGTAATGAGTCATTGCTACTATTTTCTTTGTCTACCAAAAGTTGAATCTGCAAATGTTTGCCTACTTGTATTACATACATACATCTAGATGAACCATTGAACTAAGTCCTGAACACTGTGCTTTGGTACCCAGAATTTTACAATCCTCATTTATAATAATTTTTTTTCCATTTTCAAACAATAATGTTCTTGTACATCAGCAATTGAAATGTTGGCCAACTGATATTTCCAACTTGAGCCTCTTTCTCGTTTCTCAACATCAGACACGCTCTTTATAACATCCAGGTAAAACTTGGTATAAGTGATTGGTGTCCAGCTACACATTGATACTTCTAGCAAAAATTGTCCCCAATAAATGTATGACATGTGAATTGTTGCATGTGCATAGCCTTGATTAAATTTCAGTTTATATTAATCCTACATGTAGTTTACTTCTGATGACAGTTCATACATTTTATTGTAGAGAAGTTTTCCATTTGGGAACTTCGGCGGTTCATGTAGACCTCGCAGAAGGTCTTACTGGGTCATACGGTTTGTTCCACCAGCTGGCTGGACCGCTTTCCAAATTTCGGTTACCATCGGCTGTGATTGTGGTTCAAATGTAGCAACAAGAGTGAACTCAGTAAGACCCAGAAGCTAAAGGTTTCAACAGTTAGAGAATTGTTAAATAAAATGTCTTTTGAGCATCTTATTATTATCTCTTTCCTGTCACCTGTTACCCTTTCATATGATAGAGGTAAACAACAATTGTGTAAGTTAACTTTAATTTTTTGATAATGTGACTTTTCCTTGTTTTATTCAGCTTTGTTGTCCTTTCCTTACATCCTTCAACATAATAAACTTTGAACACCATCAAAACAAACTTCTTTTTACTGCGCAGATGTGGGATTCAATGACTTTTATTTATACTAAATATAGTCAATAACCGTGTTTCTGAAGTTGCGCACCACACTATTGAAGAATTCTTTGAAGGCATAAAAAAATCATTAACCATCATTACTAAATTAGTTTTTGCTGCACCAAAAATTATATCTCGGCATGACCAACATGTTCTTGGTAAAAATGCGTATAAATGATCACGATAAACTCAATTAAATTTAGCTCAGTGAGACTTTGGCTGTCTTGACAGTTCCTATAGTACAACCGTGGTTCTTTTAACACTCTCTAAGTTCTGTAGAATTCTCTCAAAGTCCCCAAAGATTTTCCAGATCTTGCTATTCAACCAATGGCTTTCAACAAATTTCCTTGTTTGTTCGAGGATACTAAAATTGCAAAGAGCAATGGTCAATAATAATTTCTCGATACTGTTTTTGCAGCCCAACTTATACATAAAGAAATATGTGTGCGAATAAGCAACACCTAATAGCCAATTAGAAACGGTTACAGTAATCAAAGTTAGCATATGAGGGTGTTGGCATTTTGAGCTCTTAATATTTGGACATGAAAATCTTTGATCAGTGCGTATTGTAGTGGATCTTGGGGGCGTAAAATCACTAACTGAAGTCGGTAGCAATCCGATGGGTATGCTGCCACCAGTTGTCTTCATCCCCGAGACAACCACAGGTCGGTACTACACCGAAAGAGGTGTGGAGGAATATGCTCAACTCCACTACTGGTAAAGAGCCTTCGGCTCAGACGCATAACTCAGTGCCTTTGAGTAAATATGCCTTTATTCCATCAGAATACAAGTAAGTAAAAGCCCAATACGAACTAAGTTCTTAGGACAAAAGTTCTCCTTTTCATAGGCAGTTCACAGGAAGTAACAGGAAGTAAATAGGAGTAATAACCAATAACATAGGAGTAATACATAATGCACAAATGAACAGACAGATACAAATAGTAAGCGAATCAAATAGGTTATATAGGGCTAAATGGACATGGGGCCAGAAGTAGCGGGAGGAATTACAAGTTAGAGGACCAATCACAGTTCAGTCCACTAACTGTCGTTGGTACTTAGTCTTTCTTAGCCTTTGTTCTTTGCCTTCCATTACGGTTACGGGTGGTTAGCTCCTGGATATGGCCTTCCTCTTCTCTCAGGATCGTTTCTACCTCTTTGTCTATGCTGACTCACTTCCTGTTGGCCTTGCATGGTGCATACAGGGTCGGTACCGACTCATACCTAATCGGTACTGACTCATACGCAAGGTCGGTACTTCTGGTATCAGTTATTCGCAAGGTCGGTACTTCTGGTATCAGTTATTCAAACTATTCTGGTCTTCTAATGGCTATAGTGAGGATGGCAGAATGTGTGTACAGCGTGTGCGCAGGTGTTAGTAACATTAAAATCCACAACAAAATAACCCTCAGACAAGCATCTTTTGCAATAAGTGATATACAACATTGCTTGAACCTGTAAAAAAAAATCTGACTCGTCTTCTCCATGTAAGTCATTCACATCTCATGTCGCAGGCATGCACTAAAAAGCACACCCAAAGGTTCTTTGTGATTTGAAAAACAACAATTTATTATTGTTTACTAATTATTTATTTATCAACTGTCCATTAGTTAGTTAAACACAACAGTTTGATTGGTGTGGTCGCAATCTCCAAACTTTCAGATTCGAAATGAGCAATTTATGGCAGAAATAAAATCAACTGAGCAAGTATGCTACTGTGTGATTTACTAATTTACTGCTTCAGCTAGTTCTGCAAAATTATGTTTCTAAACTCTCTGTTTTCTATTATATACCATACCAAGAACACAGCATTAATTAAGTTTTTGTGGTTATATTCAATTTAACGGTTACCTCTACAAACATTTCACTTTCTTAATAGAAATAGTTGTTTATCGTGAGTGGCTTATGTTGGAAACAAATAGATTAACATGGGGGATGATTCTTTAAAAAAATCTACCCATTGATTTCTATTTGAGTTCAAAACTAGATTTTCAAGCTAAACACGTTGACAAACGAGAGAAATGAGCAGTGATGCGTGATGAGTTTTCTGTGACAGGTCAATAATCCAGTTGCCGAAAACAGCCATTGAGGATTAAATGTCAACGTTGAGCATCTCAAAAACCTCTATTATAACAAGACCAATTCTTACACTGATGCGCAATTGTCCATTTAACCTGTGTCTCTCTGGATAATCTGTATCTCTTAGTTGTGAGAAAAGCCTTCATTAGACTGGTAATTGTTTCTGTAGGAAACTTTAAGTAAAATTTTTGATGTTTTGAAAGGAAATAGAAAGGAGATTTACTTAAA
The DNA here is from genome assembly GCA_945261195.1 of Cryptosula pallasiana. NCBI lineage: Eukaryota > Metazoa > Bryozoa > Gymnolaemata > Cheilostomatida > Cryptosulidae > Cryptosula > Cryptosula pallasiana. The sequence continues at coordinate 41,718,511 of OX183131.1, read as the reverse complement.
TTTTGCTCTGCTGAGTTTAGCGCATATGAAAGGTTGTAAAAGAAAGTTAAGGATGCCAAACAAGAGTATAAAGAGCTTTCTTAGTTCTCTAATCATGACCTGTTACCCTAATCAGTAACCATAGCTTTTTCTGCGCGAATAGTGAGATAAAGGATGGAGAAAAGGTATAAAGGTTTATAGTTGTAATAACAGAAAGGAATAATTGAGCTAGAAATATTGGTGGAACCTTGGACTCTTGGTATTATGATACTCGGCAGACCTCTCGTGTTTACGTATTGTCGTAGACTTTGGTGTAGTTGTTTGTGGAAACCCTTAGTTACTCTTAGAGGCACCAGGGGCATTAGATGAAGGGTTTGTAAAGAAAACAACAACGCGTCCACTCACCAGTAAACTCTAGCTCAAAAAGGCAGATCTGGATGACTGACGTCATCCACTTATCCTTTAATTAGCCCTAGTACCCATATCCCTGTATCTACCCGTGATCTCTAGTAAGCCAGTGCAGAGAGAACCTAGCCTATTACCTAGAACTTCCTGTAACACACAAACTCAACATCCAACATGCCCCCCCCCCACCCCTCTGATAAACCCAGTGAGCAATCAAGCTGACATCATACCATGGAACGAATTACCGTTGCGTGTGAACAAGCCTAACTAATCATGGGTAGCTGAAGCACTAGCCGTAAATCATATGTCAAGCCTAAATACCGGGGGAGAAAATCAAAGCCACACACCATACTTACCTGGGATAATTACCTATAACAGATACATACCTTATTAATACTTTTCTCTCAATACCATGCCTGTCCCTCGTTACCTCATCAACCCCACAGCTCTCACTCTACCTCCTCTGTATCATCACTATCTGCTCGTCCCCCGGTCTCACCGCACATCCAATACCTGTCCGAGCAACATCCCTCAACACCAACTTGACTCCCAAGGGTTAACCACCACCACCACTCTCCCTTGAAGCAGTCGAACCCGCTGACACGGCATCCTCCTGCTCCTGTACTCCATTCCCTGTAGGGTCAACCAGAGCAACTTTCTGCCCAGTATATTTTCCGTGGAATGTCGTATTAGGATCAACCCTTCTGTGATCTTCCCTATCTGCCTCCTGAACAACCTTGACACTGGTGTTGCCACGAGTCTCCCTTTCAACCTTTTCCACCTGACTTGCTCAACTGTCGTTACCCTGAGGGCCCAAAGGGGTCTTGGACTCCTCCCTCTGGGCGTTACAGCCTTTCACACTAGGTGCGAGCACTGCTTTAACAGTGGAGGTCGATGGGTGTTACACTCCACCGTCGATTGGGCTTTACCACCAGCCCCGGACTTCAACCTCTTCATCCTGGCCATAGCCTGCCTGATAACCAAAGTGCACTCCTGCTCCTTCTCAAGTTCTCTCACACCCTGCTCATACCTCTGCATTGCCATATGATACACCTATCAGCCTTTCTCTTCTCGGCCTCAAGACGCTCAGGCCTACTCCCATAATCCTCTCCAGATGAAAGGTTCGTAAAGAAAACAAAAACATGTCCACTCACCAGTAAACTCTAGCTCACGAAGGCCACTCTTACAAGGATGGACGTCAGGTATCCTCTAATTAGCCATAGTACCCGTATCCGTGTACGTACCCGTATTCCCTAGTAAGCCAGTGCAGAGAGAACCTAGTCTATTACCTTGAACTTCCTATAGCATACAAACACAACATCCAACAAGAGGCATGCAAACAAGAGGGTCTGTCATGCTACCTTAGTAGCACTAACATACAGAACAGGATTGGTAACAAGCCTGCAAGGTCGGTAATGAATCCTGCAGGGATGGTAGTGACTCTTGCTTACCAACAAGATGACTGCATTAGCAAAAGAACTTGGAAAAGTTGGGAAACCTATATCAGCCCTGACACCATAAGTACCTTTCTCCGAATAGACGATATTGTCGACCTTAGGCTAGCTACAGCCCTAGAACCGACAAAAGCTCACTAGTGGACAATGGAGACTTGACTTCGCCACATAGCCGAATGGCGCCATATACATTTAAATCGATATTGTATTACCATTTGTTGCATATCTTTTAAGATTTTCGCGTTGATTTAATTACTTCCTGTGCACATTTTATTGGAAAATTGTACAAATTATGCTAATGACTTCCTGCCATCCAGTCTATGTAAATGCTGGCTACACTGTTACTCTTTGCATTCATTCACATATTGCCAACCTCTCTAGAGGATTGCCACCCATCAACAACAATGCAATGTAGTAGATTTCCACCTTCAATTATGGAAGCAAGAACAGCTTCTCAGTGAACACTCCCTGTGTGTACTTCTGTTTCTCCACTCATGGGGTCTACCCTGTCAGAACTGCACAAGTTCTATCTGTTCGCTGACATGGAGTCAACTCTGTTCGGTCCGCTCCAAGCACTGACTCTAATGATTGCAAATTGAGTCATCGACTCAGATTAGCCACACAATAGTTTAGCAATAAACGATTTGCAAAATGCGATTCCATTTAAAGCCCTTGTGCATAAATAATTTAATGGACAGATTTCAATGATTTTCAACAGGATGAAACAATAATGTTGTCAGAACTTAACCTCAAAATTTCATTTCAATCAGAATAGTATTTTTGTTTATTTACCTAGTTCAAAAAATGCTTTATTTATGAATGATTGGCATGGTGTGCGAAGTTGCCTCCTACTTTAGGTATTGCGCGTACTGAACATTCATTTTGATTGAACTGGTGAAGCGCTTCATTGACTTGATTAGCCGAGCGTACAGTCAATACCCAAATCACATACACAGTCAACACCTGAAAGTAGATTTTTGAGCTATATTTTTACTGTTGTTACTGAATACAAGTATGTTTGACTTTTGACTGAAAAAAGTGGCTGGGAGCTTCAAATTGATGTATGGCAATGCTCGATAACCGGTTTTGCCAGCAAATTAGAAGCTATTAACTGTAATCTCTCCATTGAATGCTAATCAGGAAGTGGCAAAATGATACCCCTGTGATAGCACAACTATGACATCACCCGCAACAAAGTATTAAAATCATCTTTGATCAGCTGTGTTTTGAGATGGCTAGTTTTACAGAAACAAAATATGGTATTGTTGTGTTTTTCTTCTTTGCACTACCGACACAACGACATCCACTTGCTTGACTTTAACAACTAGTTTGGGGTCCGCGCCCCAGACGAACTATACAGAGTTTGCACTAATAATAATTTATTGTACTTAACTTATTTAGCAATATACATGTAACATGTTGATCATGTCCAATGCACAAAACTTCTGGCTCCCTCACACACAACAATTCCTTTTTATAGGACATAGCCAGGAAAACTCATTCCCTTATTAGGGTGATAAAATCACAAATAATTACACAAATTTATAACAAATCATTATGGGTAATGCAATAATACAAAACAATCCTATATCCAATCACAGAGGCAATGCACTTGGCAGACAGCCCTGTGGGGTGCTTTTCCTCTCTTTTTTGGCCATGGAACTTTTTCACTCCTTATATGATTTGGCACCTTCCTAGTCTTTGATCCTTCCCACTGATTCAGCTCTAGTCTCCATAGTAAATGGGTTTTTGGGTTCCCTGGATCACAGGCTGTCTTTAGCAGCCATATTTCCCTGTTGACCCGGGTTACAGATATGGAGTAACCTGAGGTAAGCCTCCATATCTATATATACAACATACAGATACAGGCCCAGGGTAGCCTGTATCCAATTTATACCAATCTCGGCGTAACACTAATCAAGGGGGAAGGCTCTGGGGTCACTGTACACTTCTCTACGAACAGGGCAAGGGGTGTAGGAGGTCATGGGGGTCGGGGGTGGGGGGGGGAGTTTGAATCAACTAGCAGCACACAAATCTCCCACATACTCCACTCCATTAGCAACATAGCCTCTAATTAACAATATGGATTTGTTTGGTGTACTTTATCAGGGTTAATGAATAGTTAGTGTCTAAATGTCAGCAAGAAGACTTCAATAGCCAGCTGGCGAAGTGAGGCAGTGTTTGGTGGCTTTGTCTACAGCTAAAAGTTCCCCGCAGGTGACGCAATAGTTGAGTTCAGGGGGCTCAGCGTTTTGCTATAGTACGCTATCACCTGTTCTTCATCCTTTTGGAGCTGAAAGAGGACGGCTCCGACGCCATCTTCACTGGCATCTGTATCCAGTATATAAGGGCTATTGGCGTCGGGGTAGCCAAGGATTGGGGCAGACAGTAGTCTGGCTTTAAGCTGTACAAAAGCTTTTTCTGAGGGGCTGTCCATTTCCAGGGAAAGTCTTTGAAGGTCAACCTAGTCAGGGGCTTCGCTGTGGTGGAGAAACGAGGGAGGTATTGCCGGTAATACCCGACAGTACCAAGGAACGCCTGTAATTCCTTAAGGCAGGTGGGGGTAGCTATTTTCTCGGGGTCAGTGGGCACACCATGCTCACTGACAATGTGGTCAAGGTAGCGGACTTGGGACTGTAGCAGTTCGCATTTACTGGGTTTCAGCTTGAGGCTGGCTGCTTCGAGCCGCTGTACCATTTCTACCAACTGGTGAAGATGGGTGGAGAAGTCAGGGCCGATGACGATGATGTCATCCAAGTACAGAAGGAGTGACTACCAATGAAGGCCATTGAGTACTTGTTCCATGAGCCTCTGAAAGGTAACTGGGGCGGAAGCTAGACCAAAGGGGAGGATCTTCTCTTTATACAGGCCTGACCTAGTTGAGAAGGTGGACTTGTTGCTGGCAACAGAGTCAAGTGGTACTTGCCAATATCTGCTCACCAGGTCAAGGGTGCTGAAGTAATGGCTCCCCGATAGAGCATCTAGGCTCTCATCTTTCTCGGGGAGGGGTAGGCATCCTGTTGGGTTACCGCATTCAAGCGCCAGTAACCAATACAGAAATGCCAGGTACCGTCCTTCTTTTCGACCAATACTACCGGGGAGCTCCAGGCGCCGTACTTGTTTTTATTAACTCCCGTTCGAGAAGCTTTGCTACTTGCTCCTCAGCCTCTTGCTTTTTGTTGGGTCCCAGCCTATGGGAATGTTGTTGGATGGGCTGTGCACCAGGCTTCAATGGGATGCTGTGAGCCACTATGTTGGTACGATCCATGTTGTGGTCTCCCCTGCTGAATACGTCTTCGTTTCGTTGGAGCGCAAGAGTTCAGCCAACCGGAAAGCCTCCTGGGGGTGTGGCAGTTGCCTAATGCTTTGGTGCACAGCTTCTGTAGGTTGTCAGGGACAGGGGGAATGGCTGTGAAGGAGGGGGGGGGGTGAAAATCGGCTAACTTTCTTCCACTGGTGTGCACACCGGTGTATTTTCCTATGGTTTTGCCCGCCTTCAGATCCAGTGGTTGACACGTGGCATTGAGGCACCTCACCAGCAGGTGGTGCCGGTCATTGGGGGTATTGAGACTGGCAGCTAGAGGCGGGGAGTCTGGAATCTCTTCGACGATGCCAAGGGGAAAGTGTGTGGGGTGAGTAGTTCTACACAGTACAGTCACCTTTGTGTGTGAGGGGATCTGGGTATCCGGGGTCACTTGGACAATGGTAGTGTGCACTCTGCCCTGCCGGTCCATACGCAGTAACTCTTGACCGTTGATTTCTATGACTGAGAGGTCGAACTTCATGTGAAACTGGTGAGAACTGAGGAACGGCATGCCTAGAAGGGCATCCTCATTTATTTGGCCTACTACGAAAGTAGCCTCCGTTTTAGCATCTCGCAGCTGAATGGGTAGGCGGGCGGTACAAAAGAATAGGATGTGAGAACCGTCAGTCGACACACCGTGTGAGTCACCTTTTTGTAAAGAGTCTTTAGTAACCAGAGCCGGTCAGTTAAACAAGTGCTGTGACAAGAGGTTGGTGGTGCATCCGGTGTTGAAGAGCACTGGCAGCTGCGTTCCTTCTATTCGGCCAAGCAAGAAGTAACTCGCTTTGTAAGGGTGCTCTGGTGTGGGGTAAAGAAGGCCAGTTGGCTTGACGGCCAAGGGTTTGGGGATAGGGGACGCCGTTCTCGAGGACGAGAGGGTAGCTCAGTGGTTGGCTGGGTTGGGGGGGGGGAGTTATATTTCCTAGTAGAAGGCTGATGGGGTGTGTATAACTCTGCGTCCTGTGCAGGACCGCACACCGTGGGACTGTGGTCAGCAGAGCATCATCTATGGAAGTGGGGAGGGGGTTCAGTACGCAGCGAAGTGGGGTAGCAAACTGAAATTGTTTAACTGCTGAGAAGAAGTACCGGTGAGCAGAACTCTTCATCTCCTATGTCCTGGAGGGGAGCATACCGGTTGGTGGTTGGCAGCTGCCAGGGTTCTGGGGTGTGTATCACACGCCGTTTCTCATTCTGGAGTGGGGGAGTTTCCAGTACAGGGTTGTACTGCTCCAGTTTATCCAACTCTTTTCTATAGTTCCAGGGTGCCCTGGGGCAGTTAGGGTCCCGTTCTTTGCCTGATGGTTGGAGGGAGCCGGGGTGGACAGCCAAGGGTTGACTGGGCAACTCTTTTGTAGATGGCTGATAGCACCACATCCCCAACACTGGAGGGGGGGGGCAAATGTAGGGGAGGGGTATGGGGAATAGCTGTGAGGGGAGGAGGGTTGATTTGCTGTTGCAGTCTTTGCAATCCTTCTGACTGGAGTTTGACTGCTTCCGACAACATCTGCAGATTTTTCATCAGGGAAATGAGGGTGTCCTCTGGTAAGGTGGCCACCTGAAGAACTTGGTTGGGGGGAGAGTAGTGGAGGATCCGTCACTGAGTGGTGGTGAATCTTCTTCCTCCTCTTCAATTATTCTTAGTCTAGACGGTTTATCTTCAAACCCAACTTCGACTTGCAGGAATTCATTCCCAGTTCTTATGGCTCCTTCAATCGTCTGTGGTTGGGCTGCCAGTAGGTGCCATTGTAGATAGGCATTACCAATAATGCTGGCAAAAGTCCCCAATACCATTCGATCGACTCTTCAAGGAGGCAGGTCATCGTATGCCACACGGACCAGTTTCTCTACCTCATGAGCATGTTGCTGTAGTGATGCCTTGGCGGAACGGGGCAACACAATTAACTTGGCCTGAGCTTCTTTAGGGGTGAACCCGAAATGGGCACAAAGACCAGCAAAGATAACTTCTATGGAGGGGGGGGGGGGGACGTCCACACTCAAGTGCCTGGACCTTTAGTGCCTCTCTGAGGTGCATTAGAGCAGTGGCTTGGCCCCAGTCATTGGCGTCTGTGACCTCGATGAAACGAGTAACAAAATGTTCTACATCACCTGTGCCCCCATATTTTGGGGCCTTGGAAGGCATCTGTACTGGTCCTCGGGGAGGTTTTACCAACATCTGAAGAGCTTCAGTGAGTTGCTCCAGCACTACTGCAAGTTGTAATCCAACAAGGTTTCTACCGGCACTCCTAGCTCTTTGGGTGGCCATGTTTGTTCAATGGCAAGCTACGGGGTATGAAGTGATCGTTTTGGTAAAAATAAATCACTAAACAGGGTATCCCGAGCCGGGATAGCTTCTGGGGGGAGCGAGGGTGCTAAACAGGGAGATACTGGCACAGAGTAACTTCGGGGTAAGCGGAAAAGGCAGTATACAAGGTGATGCTAGCTTGGTATAACTTCTGGGAAATTGAGAAGGGCAGTATACAGGATGATACTGGCTTGGTATAGCTTCTGTGAAAGGGGGAAGGCAGTATACAGGGTTTTGCTGGCTCAGTATAGCTCCTAGCTCTTTCTCTTTCTTCTCTCTTTCTTCTTCTCGCTCCTCTCCGTTGTATCTCTTCGTTCTTCAATCCCACCGCTGCCACCAATGTATTGTTTTTCCTCTTTGCACTACCGACACAGCGACATCCACTTGCTTGGCTTTAACAACTAGTTCGGGGTCTGCGCCCCACACGAACTATACAGAGTTTACACTAATAATAATTTATTGTACTTAATCTATTTAGCAATATAACATGTTGATCATATCCAATGCACAAAACTTCTGGCTCCCTCACACACAACAATTACTTTTATAGGAGATAGCCAGGAAAGCTCACTCCCTTATTAAGGTAAGCAAATCACAAATGATTACACAAGTTTATAACAAATCACTACGGGTAATACAATAAGACAAACCAATACTATATCAAATCACAGAGGCGTGCACATGGCAGACAGCCCTGTTGGGTGCTTTCCCTCTCTTTTTTGGCCATGGAACTTTTCCACTCCTTATATGGTCTGCCATGTTCCTAGTGTTTGATCCTTCCCACTGATTCAGCTCCGGTCTCCATAATGGATGGGTTTTTGGGCTCCCTGAACCTCAGGCTTTCTTTAGCAGCCATATTTCCCTGTTGACCCGGGGTACAGATATGGGTAACCCGGTGTAAACCTCCATATTGATATATATAACATACAGGGTGGATACAGGCCCGGGGTAGCCTGTATCCAATTTATACCAAATATGGCGTAACACTAATCAAGGGGAAGGCTCTAGGGTCACTGTACACTTCTCTACAAACAGGACAGGGGAAGTAGGGAAGTACGGAAATCATGGGGGTTGGGGCGGGAGGTTGAATTAACTAGCAGCTCACAAATCTCCCACAGTATGTACAATCATCACTCTCAGTTCTATCGCTGGGATGAAAATCAGTCAAGTCCAAAATTTCATCAATAGTCAAGCACAAGGCCTTTAACAGTATAACATGTAAGTATACAATCCGTAAGACTCCTAAACAGCAACTGCTTTTATCAGAGGAACAAGGAATACTTACCCCCTTATTAGGGGTGAGCCAATCACATACAACATAACATACAACACATCAATAGCAACACATACTACCTTCATATCACAACAAAAACGACCAATCACATGATTAGCACATGTCCAGCTATTTCCGCTCATACTTAGTCAATTAGTGGTGGGGCAAGTCTGGGTTCCATAGTTGGAAGGTTGGCTTCCTTGAGTTGAGTTTCTACTCCGTTGATTCTCTTCTCTTGAGTAGATAGGTAAATATTCAGACTTCTGGCCCTAAAGCTTTTCTTTCTAGCATTATCCACTGAATAGGTCAGGATACTGGACTTTTGTAATGCACAAGGGTGATACAGGGTTAGGCGTTGACCCGGTATGACCCGGTATTGCACTCGTTCTAAAGCCGGTATAGGTTACATATGTTGAAAAGAAGTGATGTTGGGTCCATGGAAAAGTCATGATTAAGGGGTGTTAATAAGGTAGACAAGAGAATTACAGCGAGAGCTGGAAGGAGGGAGGAAGGGTCACTGCGCAATTATACTTTAAAATTGTTCTACAATATTCATTGTCAGTTTCGAGATTGAAAGAAACATTTTGATATGATTTACAACACAAGACAATGATATAACAGTCACAGGTACAAACTTTACCACTGCCGTTCTTTTTTAGCAAATTTTGGTACCTCATTCATAATTCTGTACTTACATATAATTATTTATAATCACTTTAAATGTTTTGGTGCGTTTCGCAGCATAAAGAACTTATTGTTAGGACATGACAATTGCTACACATGTATACATTGTTTGTTGTGTGCTATTAACATATTATCACATGGCTATGCTTTATGGAAATGTTACATATTGCTCATTGTAATTTATTATAGCTATGGATTATACTTTTGCTATACCAGCTCTCTGCATATATATGAGTGGGATATCTTTTACCATTTCATTGTATTGTAAACTCAGGTTAGAAAACACACATTCTATGAGAACACAACAATTGGCGACAAGGATGTCTACTCCTACTGACCAGCTTATTCAACTACTCAATCAGCAGATGGCGCTTCAAAGGGAACAGATGGAGCAGCAGAGAGAGCAGCAGAAGGAGCAGATGGAACAACAGAAGAGAGAAAATCAACAGCTGATGGAACTACTTACACAGAAAACACAAGCTCAAGCAGGAGGAACAACTCAAAATTTTACTGCTTTTGATCCCAACGTAGAGCTGTGGACAGACTACTTGCTACGCTTCAGGACATTCGTAGGAGCTAATTCTATTACTGAAGAAAGAATACCGCAGATTTTTCTAACCAATCAATCGAAAGTTATCTACAAACAGTTAACAGATTGGTCAGATCAGCAAACTCCTAAGAAAGAAGTCAACAAGCTAACAATGGAGGAAATTGAGGATTACATGATGACTCAATATAATCCAAGAACTTTCATCATCAGAGAAAGATATCGTTACTGGAGCAATATGAAAAGAAATCCAGGAGAAACAATTCAAGAGTTGGCAGCAAGAATCAGGCATGATGCTACAACTTGTGACTTTGCATCTATTACCAACGCGCAGGATGAAGCTTTACGCACTAGATTTATCTGCTCTGTCGGGAATGAAGCAATTTTGAAAATACTCTTCAAAATTAAAGATGAAGAACTCACTTTTGCCAGAACTATTGACATCGCCATAGAGATGGAAGAAGCGGCAAAGGTAGCAAAAGAAACTGTACATGGGGCAGCAAATCCTGTACAAATAGTAAACAAGAAGAAGACAAATCCAAATCCTGCAACTAATTCTACTCGGCAAAGCTGCTACAGATGTGGGAAAAATAACCACAAAGCTGTCGAATGTAGATACAGGAATTCGGTTTGCAATTACTGTAAACTTACAAGACACCTGGAAGTCGTCTGCCGAAAAAAGCAGAAAGGTGCTAAAACTTTGAAGTTGGTCAAGGCAGTCAAAACAGGCGGCACAAATCCACAACTTCAAGTTGATGTCAATTTACAAGGTCATCCAATTACCTTGGAAGTAGACACAGGAGCAGGAGACAACTTCCTATCTATGGACAACTGGAAGAAAATTGGCAGTCCAGCACTAACAACGACACAAGTATGCTATGAATCAGCAACCAAAGATCGGATTAACATCCTAGGAGTTTGTCTTATCAACACACATCAGGATTCACGTCAACATAAGCAACAATTACAATTTGTCTTGAGCAAAGTACCTAATCTTAACCTTCTTGGAAGAGAGGGTATACGGCAACTTGGCATATCTGTTGACGGATTAGTACATGGAAAACAAATGCAACCGATCAATCAAATTGGACTTGATAGGAATCTACAAGCAGCATGTAAAAGACTTACTTCAGAATTTCCTGATCTCTTTAAACCAGAATTAGGATGTCTGAAGGATTTTGAGCTGGAAATACGCTTCAAAGACGAGGCCACACCTGTATTCTACAAAGCCAGACCGGTACCTTTTGCCATTCAAGAGGATCTAGCACAAGCATATGATGCTGGAATTGCAAAAGGAATATGGGAACCAGTTCAGTTCAACACATATGGGACACCAGTTGTACCTATTCGAAAAGCACTGCTGCCAGGACAAACGAAAAGGAAACTTCGTGTATGGGGAGATTACTCTGTAACAGTCAACCCTCAACTGGAAACACACAGACAACCTATTCCATTACCAGAAGATTTGATGAGGAAATTGGGAGGAGGACATGGCTTCACCAAAATTGACTTAGCAGATGCATATAATCAGATTACTTTGGCTCCAGAAAGTCAGAGGAGATTAGCTCTCAGCACACACAGGAGTTCTACTGCAGAAAAGATTACCATATTTGGGATTAGCTCTGCACCAGGATATTTCCAACAAATTATGGAACAACTTACTCAGGATCTTCCAGGAGTAGCTGTTTATCTTGATGATATTCTTGTAAGCGGAGACACAGCTGAAGATCACCTGAGGAATCTTCGTGGAATTCTACAACGACTTCAAGAAAAAGGACTACGATGTAGACTGGAGAAATGTTCATTTGCTCAAGAAACTGTGGATTACTTGGGACATCAATTATCTAACCAAGGAATAGCGAAAGGAGCTGGAGTAGAAGCTTTAAAGAAAATGCCAGCACCGACAAATGTAGCTACACTCAAATCATTTCTGGGATCCATACAGTTTTATCACAAATTTCTTCCAGATCTTTCTACAATAACAGTGCCACTACAACAATTGCTGAAGAAAGGAGAATTGTGGCACTGGAAAAAGGAACAACAAACATCATATTCAAAGCTAAAGTAAATGCTATGTGAGGAGACAGTATTGGCGCACTTCGACCCTTCGCTGGAGATTGGGATTTTTTGTGATGCATCGGAGGTAGGTCTTGGAGCTGTTCTGTTTCACAGATACAAGGATGGAAGTGAAAGACCTATCTCTCATGCTAGCAAGACACTGACCAGTACTCAGGGAAGATACAGTCAAATACAGAAAGAAGCTCTGGCAATTATATATGCACTCAACAAGTTCCATCAATTTATCTATGAGAGGAAGTTCATCTTGGTAACGGATCACAAACCACTACTAGCACTGTTTGGACCTAACAAAGCTACTCCAGCACTAGCAGCAAACAGACTAGCAAGATGGGCACTTACTCTGAATCAATATGACTATACCATTGAGTATAGGAAAACATCTAATCATGGAAATGCAGACGCACTCAACCGCTTACCCATTGGATCTGATGACAAGTTTGATGGGGAGGAAGAAGGTGAAGATGTTGATACCGTCTGTACAATCAAACACATTGGAAGTCAACTGAAACCAACAGATCCGGGGATTCTAAAGAAAGAAACGTCAAAGGATCCTGTACTTAGTACCGTGATGAGATACCTGAAGGATGGATGGCCAAAAGGAAATGACAGCAATGAAGCTGGAACTGTGACTGATGGCTATTCAATACAAGATTTTAGGAAACTGGAGATGTCATTGTCAGCAGAAAGCGGATGTCTACTTTATGGAACGAGAGTAGTCATTCCTCTCTCTCTTCAGAGACAAGTTCTTCAACTTTTACATCTTGGACATTTTGGAATGCAGAGAATGAAGCAACTTGCCAGAACTGCAGTCTACTGGCCCAGGATGGATCAAGACATCACGGACACTGCTCACAAGTGTACTTCCTGCAATGAGCATCAAAACAAGCCGGATCGGTTACCAAATCACCCTTGGATGATGCCCGAGAAGTCATGGAGCAGAGTACACATTGACCATGCGATTAACTTCATGGGAACCAATTGGTTGGTGTTAGTAGATGCATACACAAAGTATCCCTGTATTCATCCTACCACTTCTATATCAACCAAAGTAACAACCGAATTACTCGAGGAGGATTTTGCTCATTTCGGATACCCTCATACTATAGTTTCAGATAATGGAGCAACTTTTACTTCCGAGGAGCTTCAGGATTGGTGCAGAAACCGAGGAATCATTCATCTTACTGGTGCACCATACCATCCAGCCACAAACGGAGCTGCAGAAAGGCTGGTTCAATCATTCAAACAAGCTCTCAAGAAGTCTACTCTTTCAGCCAAACCGGCATTACAAGAGTTCTTGATGCAGTATCGAAGGACACCACTGTCTTATGGCTACTCACCTAGTGAACTGTTGAATGGAAGACAGATCAGAACAAAGATCGACACATTACTGCCATCACTTGCTCAATTAGCTCAAGGTAAACAGATGCAGGATAATCGATCTACCAAGACAGTACATCATTACACAGTAGGAACACCATGCTATGCTCTATACTGTGGACCAAGAAGAGATAAACAGCCTAAATGGGTGGCAGCTGTTGTAGTGAAGGTGTTCGGAAGCAGAAGTGTTAACGTCAGAGTACAGCCCAGAGGACCAACCTGAAAGAGACACTTGGATTAACTCTGTTCTAGGCATACTTCTCCTGAAGATGACGAACCACCGGATGAAATATCCACTACATCACAAAACCCACAACCACAACTATTACCTGCAGCACATGAACCACGACCACCAACAAAACGTCGAAATCCTAGATTACCTGATGGCAATGAATACAACAGGGATAATCCAAGACGCTCAAAGAGGAATAATAATCGCTGAAGTAATAAGGATAACTTCAAGCTAGCAGGGAGGTGTTAGGACATGACAATTGCTACACATGTATACATTGTTTGTTGTGTGCTATTAACATATTATCACATGGCTATGCTTTATGGAAATGTTACATATTGCTTATTGTAATTTATTATAGCTATGGATTATACTTTTGCTATACCAGCTCTCTGCATATATATGAGTGGGATATCTTTTACCATTTCATTGTATTGTAAACTCAGGTAAGAAAATACACATTCTATGAGAACGCAACACTTATTGATCGCATTTGCTACAATTACTACATCCATTTGATTGAGTCAAAAGATTAAAAATGACAGATTCCATAAGCATGTATGTGCGGTATGTTGAGGATAACTTACTCCATTAGCAAAACAGCGAGTTCAATAGCAAATTTGATACTATATTTCTCAGCATTTGTTATCAAAACTGTAATAGAAGTACTACTCCAAGGCAAAGTAATGCCAAGTTTAGAAAGAAGCTGAGGAGTAAAGACAAATGTTACTGATTATCATTCCTAAATGTGAATTATAACTTTAAATAAGAACACACTTTTATTCCTTTGGGCTCTCTGCCAAACAACAACTAACAGAGAGTCTTGTGATTGGCTGACTGGTAAGCGAATGAAATGATTTTAGTTACAATGAAAAAAACATGCCATGTTCAGATTAATTTATAAATATCATGGCAACATCCAACATATTGTGTAGTTGTAAAAAACTTAATATTTGGTTCGACAGCAGTATTTTCTCCTTCCTATTGGTTAGATAATGATATCCTAAGACACAAGTTTCTGCAACATTACATCTAACACAGAAAACCATCAGGTAAACCACACAACGCTATTTTATCAGCTATGAAATTTGAGGTTAAGAAACAAGCATTCAGTAATAGCAAAGTTTTTGGTCGTTATCTAATAGTGAACAATGCCTTAACACTTTTTTTTCATTTTAGTTTTTTTCTCTAGCACCTTTTTTAGAACTAGGTACAAGTCAACTGAATGTTTTTATTAATCAGTTTTCTTTCTTCATTTTAGATAGTTGATAGATAAAATTTGATATTTACCACTTCAGCTAATGTGTGTGTATCTACAAAAAAACTACAAGAAGTTTGAACTTGCTGATGCATATTATGTAATAATAATAAATAACCGAAAAGAGAAATTAACTAAATTCCTTTCCATCACCGCTGCATACACTTGCTCACTCCTATTACCAAACACATTGCCTGGAACAAAAATGTTTGGAAAGCTTTTTCGAGTCATTAATGTGTAAAAAAAACATTGAAGCCTTTTGAACTACGTTGATGTAAAAAAACATTAAAAGCAAAAACCACTTTAATTTTTAAGTTTTGTAATGTAAGTCGATTGATTGAAGGGCGGTGGAAAAGTGAAATAACAAAAGCCATGCAAAAATCTACTTTCAGCTCCTGTAAAATTACAAAATTAAGTTTCCAAAAGCCTGTCCGAAACAACAAAAGCAATTATGTAAGAAAAGGAAGTCATGAGAAACAATGAGTAGGGCATTTTACAAAAACTCTGTGTATCAGCTGTGATTTATCGCTTTTGGTTACCATGGTGACAAGGAATGTATGCATTTGGAATCTTTTCAATGGATTAACTAAATTTTGTGTTGATAGAATTTATTAATTAGGTTTTGCAGTTTCAATTACAACATCAAGTGCTCGAAGCTTTTACTTTGACTGAGCTTTCCACCATGTCAAAAGTCAAGATGGTTACTTGATGAGGCTTGGAATTACATGAATATGAAAGATATAAAAAATGCGTTAGTATTTGGAAACAAAATTAAAGACAACTTTATTATCCAATATTTGCATGTTGGAATTCTCTGGGAACAATTGCATAAAGTATATCTTCTAGCTGAAATATACTGTAGGAGATTTTTGTGATAAATTGACATCTATATCCCCACCTCAACCTCCCCTTTTGCCTTAGAGTCACCTTTTCAGCCCATACCTTATCCCCCAGCGTCAGTTTTTTGTGTAGACCAGGAATTCTCCCTTTATAACATATATGAGCTATCCCCGGTTAGGGATACTGGCTATCCCATTTCTACTCCAAGCCTGTGCTGACCCTGGATCACATGTATATATTATGAGGGACCTATCCCGAGTTATCCCGGCTTCTATTTTAGCTTTTATGTGTTCATCGTAAGCCCTGGTCACACGAAACCGAATCTCTGATGAAACTGTAAACGAAACTTTTTTTTCAGGTCCAGCGAATTCGTTGCTGAGCAAACCCAGCGAATATTTCAGTTTCGTCGTGATCAAGCAATGCTAGGTTTGGGAAATTTGTCAGTTGCGATGCTTGCATACGTTTGGACTCTTGGGCCACATCAGCTCCTTAACTGGTTCATTTTCTGTGCGCCGTTATTGGTTGGTTTCTAATGTCAGGGCCATTCACAACGAGCACATGGTTTCAATAGTAGCACATTTGTTTTTTGATAAAAAGAATTATTTATTTTACTCTATTCATAATGAGTTTTGAATAAATGAAAGATAATAATAATAAATTACAATCAAACAATTGGAATAGTAATGGCTGGTCAAACTTGGCTATTTATTAAAATAATCTAATCCAAACCTTGACAATTAATTTCCATGCTTTTGCATCATGCAGGAAAGTATGAGTAGGCCCGCGCGCAAAAAACACTGCGCTGTCATTGGATAAAACTACTGATCGCTAGGCGTGAAGAACCAATTATAGTTATCGTGTGACCGGCCTAACGAAATTTTATTTGCTGTGCTTCAGCGACCACCTAAAAAAGTTTCCTTATATTTTGTTATCATCCTTGTGTGACCAGGGCATAAATCTGTATAGTACTACAATTACATGATAACTGAAAGTGTTTATAGTAAGTCATGTCCCACACTGTAACTAAATGTTATTTTGTTGTAATCATATGGCTATCAACAACTTTACAATCAAACTACACTGGAAACTTTTATACAATGGGCCAGTTGTGTACTACCCATGTTATTCGACACTACTGTTATTATGTACTTTTATCCTGTTTTTTCATTACTGAGTTGTATGTATTGTTATATGCCATTGGCTCAGCCCTAATAAGGGGATGAGTTTTCCTTGTACTCTTCTATAAAAAGAGATCTTGTGCGGTGAGTAGAGTCAGAAGTCATATGGATTGTGTACAAGAATTATTGTATTTGTCAACAGATTGTTATAATGAAGCATTTTGTCGATAATTCTTGTGTGATTGGCCTGGGTCGCGGACCTTGTGGCAGTTGATAACGTCTACATTCAGCATAGACTCAGGCTTAGAAAATCAGTAGAGTGTGCACAAGGGATGCACACGGAGAGATGGTCGTTGTGTCCATAGGAGAGAGAGCAAGTCTACTACACAACGCACTTTTGTCTCTCATCCACCCACTCAGACTGTACTACATGGCCCAGTGGGATGCAATGATCACACAATCAGGGTGGATCAAGGGCTAGGCGTGTGGCCACATGCCCAGGGCAAAAGGTTCAAACCCTCCTCCCCCACTAAGTGCATGCAACTCTATCATGGGCCACTCTAATTAGGGATATTATTAGTACATCTCATTAAAACTGAAGGAAATTGCTGCTCACCAACCAGATGAGGTGGTAATATTTGTTGCAAGGAAAAAGGCAGGACAAAATAGAGCTAGATAAGTAGAAATGAGTGAGCGGCCAAAAATCAAAGTATGCGACCACGCACAACCTGTGGACAATACTGTTCCTACAGGTGAAGGGTCCCTCTGTTTGTGCTACTTGCCCAGAACAATAGTAGATCCCAACTCATCGGGTTGTGTTTCTCTACTCGGGCCATCTGCTCTTTTCAACTCTGTACCGAGTTGGGACTAATTGGAAAGACAGCTTACTGCAGGTGCTTGATGAAATTTTTGATCCATTTGTGATCTGGCAGACAGATCATGCATTGGTCTAGAAGGCACCCTCTTTAGTAGTGTCACAACTTGGCAACACCCCAGCACTGGAGTAGAACCATCTAGCTTGTTGGGGGAGGGGGGGGGGGGAGGTTTTCTTTTTATTTTTAGCATTGATTAATTAAAACTGCATAAGTTGTTTTGAAAACCTGTTAAGGCTTGTGAAGTATGATGAAATTCATATATAAACAGTAAATTACAGTAAATCACTCTTCGAAGGCTTGTTGATTTAAATGCAGATTTTATTTTGTAAATGGTTTAAAATACAACACAATACTGTGAACAAAAAGTCACAAGCATTATTATGATGCTTAAAAATCCACATCTTCATACTCGATTGGTTGATATACATTTATAATGAGATTGTGAATCAATTAGGTAGGTCATTAATCATTATTGCAACAATAAGTGTTTTTATTTAACTTCGCAAACAACTTTTGTGCACTACTTTGTATGTGATATACGCAGTGATTAGTGGTTATTGACTCATACATGCTTAATGTTATTTTTATCGTCTACTGCCACAAAAAATTTAATATCTTTTCTTCTATTGGTTCAGTTCTGTTTTCTCTAATAACTGGATTTGAGTTTCTACTTTTTGGTTACAAAACATAATACATATGCATTTACATACTTAAGGTTTTGGCGACGTCGCAAAATAGCTGGTCTGCATACCAACCAGTATTATATTACAACATCATCATCAATAGATATTATCAAGGTGCTTTAGTAAAGAGTTTAGATGACAACAAAAATAGTAGCTCAATTAGCCAATAGAAACCAACGAAAAATATTATTGGTCTACAAGAGCAAGTTTTTGCTAGTTATGTAATTTTTTAGATATTAAACTTGGGATTAGAGAGTTGATGTTGACATTACAGGTGATACTTTAGTAGTATTTAGCAAGATCTATACAGTACTTAAGATTAAATGATGTACATCAAACACCACCTGGTTAGATACCTTTACACTCTCCCAGCTCCCACTTCATTGGCTAATCGCATGTCCAATCAAAAGTTGACATAGCTGATCACAACCACAATTTATGATTATTATGAAAGAATTTACTTTCATATAAAAATCCTTATTTCTGTGCAGCCTGCTAAACTGAGTACTGTTTTAACAATTTCTCAGTCATATTATTTTTATTATTTTATACAAACAACTAATTTACCAATGTTGTTTAAAACTCATTAAGTGAAACAAAGCAATTTTTTTTAAAAAAGAAGCAAAATGTAAACTTACTTTCTCTAAAAATGGTTGATTTTATAATATTTAAGCATAAAAACTTTCCCAACCCGCACTAAGGTAGACGTCACCAACCAAATGCTTTTCTATGTCAATGTTTTGCATAACTTCATCTAGCTCACACAACAACAAAGTTAGCATTTACCTTGCATACAATTTTCCGTTTCACAATTTTTCCTTCAAAAAACACAGAAATGGTCAGTAATGATATCACATCTAAACAACATTCTAAAGGCTGGACCACATGATAATTTATTTCACATGAATTGTGAAAAATTTACGATGACTGCATCGTATTTTCCAAAAACATCAAAAAAGCTTCCAGTTTCCTAACAACCAACGTGTTAAAATTTCGCTGTGTGCTTTACACGATGCGTAGAGAATAACTGATTTTGATTGGCTGCTACAGTGAGGCAATCTCTCGAAGCTTACGAGAGCTTCATTTTTCATTCATCGCATGTACGATGAGTTAGATGTATGTTCATAGCAGTGTTCATAAACCAATAAATATGGCATCAATCAATATAATTTACTAATGATCAGATTGTTTTTATCATTGAGCATTTATGACTGTAACAATGACAACCTTCATTTTCAGTTGGCCCAGTAGAATGAATTGTCTCCATATAAGCAATTATTATTATTGTTATGAAAAAAGTTTAGTTATTTCCAAACAAAAACCCTGAAAAGGTTCAAAACTGATTATTTAAGGTGATCCTATTGGCTAGAAAAAATAAAAGAGGTGACAACTCCTCACAGGTCAAATGGCATTGTAGAAAAAGTATCACCATGTAGCACGTTCCAAAATGTACGATGTCCTTGTAAAATGTGAAATGTGCAAGTATCTAATATCATGTAGCTCCGGCTTTGCACTGGTTACAGAAGACATATATTTGTGTGAATGAAAGCAAAAACTGACATAACAAACTAGTAGAGACATACATCACGGTAGTGTGTATATTATCATACAACAGCATACAGAATTTAGTGCTCTCTTCCGTAAGTAGATGAGAAATATACCAGCTGCTTGAAAATTATTTAAAATTTTTTCTAAGCCTTTTATGAAGACATAAAGAATCAAAATTTACTCAAAAAGTTGAGATTGATTAGAACCACAGAATTTCTCAATTTTCTAGAAATAAAACTATACCAACAAACCAGCTTAATTAATGATTTTTATAATCAGATGAAAATTTGGTTTTCAAAATTTATGAATCAACAATTCAGTGATTTTTCTTAACGATAAAAAGATAGTATATTTTTGATTAAACATTACATTACCCTGGCTAACTTTTCAAACCAACCTGTTGATACTGTTACATCCAAAAATAAACTTTTTGGTCATTATTGAAAGCAAACTGAAGCTGCAGCCGCTATTATGATTAAAAACACAATTTAATTTCAACACCTTCTTTAGTGGTTTTAGCACGCTCTATCAACTTTGTATCTAAAATGGATAATATCTCATTCTTTATTTAACTTCTGGTAAAAAATATATTCCAAGCTGATACTGTTTAAAATAGCTTTTTTAACTTAAAGCAAATTGTGCTCAAGTGAGAACCTGATTAAGCTGAAAATTTGGACACTTTTAAGAAAGTTACAAGCGCCTAAAAGCGTCTTGTTATTTCCCAAATGTTTTGTTTGTGTTATTGTTGTAATGGGTTTTTGATTGTACTTCTAACTATAATATTATGTTTTTCTGCAAAACTACAATCTTTTGAGCACATGAAGTGGGCAATGGTGTGCTGTTACAATTCAATTGATGATAGCAAGGTTGTCTATAGATAATAATTGTTATTGTTCACATTTACTAACTTTCTTTTCCGAAACGTACAACATTGTAATAGGGAAAACCGCTCAACCGCAGAAAGTTTTCAAATAGTAGGAAAACTCCAATTAATTACTGGGATTTTGTGATTTCATTGATTGATTTATATTACGGAGCAGCCGTATTTCTTTGGGATTTTGATATCATTTTTGTTTTTAACCCTGAAACTTTGATGATGTTCAAGATATTGTTGTTACAATAATCATCATGTTTTTACTGGTAAACGGAAATTTGTTGAAAACAACTCCATAGCATTGAACTGTTTATGTTTTTATATCAGCTATGTTTATGTAAAGATGGTAGCTGTCAGAGATGCTTACAAAAAGGCTTATTCAGCAGTTTTAAGCGTTTGTTGTTATTTTAAACAAATCACTGCACAAGCGCTTGATATTGGGAATGCAAAGCAACTAAAGTTAATAGTAGAAGTATGCAGTGATTACTAATAATGATGACCGAATATTTCACTTTAGCAAATGGAGTTAATACATTTGTTTATATTATAATATATCTTTATAGCCCATCAATTCGGGCATCTGTAATATAGCTTCTCAAAATATCTATTTCACAAAGGTTTCTTGTGACCCACAATACAAAATTATATTTTGTAGGGACTGTCCTTTCGAGTTCTGCTTTTCACTGGCATGGCCCAATAGTGGCTGTAATGATTTCTACTGGATTTATTGGAATGGACAATGGCAGCTACTGCTCAGCCTCCCTGGTTATTCCACCATCTATCAATGTGTGCGTGCATCAAAATCCTGCCGGGTAAGATTCTTTTTGTTTCGATCAAATAAGTCCAGTTAATGTAGTATGAGAGCGGGGAACTGCCTTAATCGGGGAATATACAAAACTTACATAGTTCCGTTAACGTAAAGCCAGTAGGATTTACTGGAGTTTACACAGATAAGTACTCAGTTAATTATTTAATCAGTTTTATCTCAATTGACAGATTCCAGCAAAGCATTTCCACAGAGGTTTTAAAAATTATGCTTTTAAAACATCAGAGAACACTCAACCATGTCTGTTGAATAAAATTTAATAAAGAGAATCATTTTTTTTTTGACCTCGAGCATAAACAGAAAATTATATCATTAAATGACGAAAATCAACGACTGTTTCTCAATAACTTATATAGCGCACAATTTGAACTCTGTGATAAATAGATCATTGTAAATGAGTCTAATTTATTTTGGTAATAAATTGGTTTATATCCTCAAAGTTTGTAGCAATCATAGCTAATATCTTGAAGTTACCGATGGAAACAGAAAAAAAATACTATGTTTGTTTATAATGGTGTTGTCTGTATTGTTCTTTCAATGCGTTTAAAGATAGAAGTCATCTGTAGCCTTGGTACCCACAGTTTACGATGCTGGTTGAAAATAATTTATATTGCCAAATATTTATTTTTCCTGTACATCAGAAATTGAAACTTTGGTAAACTAATATTTCCGTCTTGAGTCTGTTTTTTCTTTTTATCATCATCACACACACTTTTTAAAGCCCCCAGGAAAACCTCGGTCTAAGTGAGTGGTGTCTGGCTCCATGATCAATGCTTATTGCAAAAATTGTCCCAAAAAATCTATGACAAATCAATTATTGCATATTCATAGCCTTGAACAAATTATGATTTGTATCAACCTTGCAATTATGTAGTTTACTCCTGAATAACAACTCATACATTTTCTTACAGAAAAATCTTCCATTTGGGAACTTCACGGTTCGTGTAGATCTCACAGGTCTTACTGGGTCATACGGTTTGTTCCACCAACTGGCTGGGGTGCTTTCCAAATTTGGGTTACCACTGGCTGTGATTGTGGTGCAAATGTATCGACAGGAGTGAACTCAGTAAGATCCAGTGGCTGAAGAATTCAACATTTTGAAATTTTCTAAATAAAATGCCCATCGGATAGTTCATTATTATCATCTACCTGTCACCTGTTACTCTCTTATGTATAATTAAACTTTGATCAGCTGATAATGTGAATCTTGTTTGTTTTATTCAACTTTGTCGTTGAATTTTTTTATGCTTTCTAACTTACTAACTTTTGCAAAGCATTTACACAAACTGATGTTTGCTGTGCAGTGTGAGTTTCACTAAACCTTATACATGTTAAATTTTGTGTCTCTAGACTATTACACATTATTGAAGATTTTCTTTAAATAATGGCAAATAATAAAACATAACTTTTAAAATTGTTTGATACTTTCAATGGCTTCTTGCTAAAACTTCTGTGTAACAATAAATACAAACTCAAATCAATTTAGCTGAATGAAACTTGAGCCCTCTCGGCAGATTTTGTAGCACCGCCATGGCTCCTTCAACACTCTCTCTGCTGCTGTAGGTTTTCCTCAGATTATTTGACACTTCCCAGCTCTTGTTATTTGATCATAACTTTCAAGCAAACTTTTTGGACTGTTTGCAGATGCATTCGCCAAAATTTACCATTTAACAGCAAAGAAATACGATAATTTCTCAAGACTGCTTCTGTAGATCATTTATACGAAAAACTTGATGCACAAAAAGCGGCTCAAAATGAGAAGCCAATTGGAATCTGTTACAGTATTCAAAATGAACATATGAGAACATTACATATAATAAAAGCAATTCTTAAGCTGATGTGCCAGTTTGCAAATGTGATTTAACCTCCATCAGCCTCGAAATCTGCATTTCCTGGTCATGGAAAAGCCTCCAGAAACCTCAATTAGATAAAAAAAACTCTTCCGGCTTTTACATTTTTGAAACAAAATACTAAACAAAGTTTACTTACATTTTGGCTCAGCTGAGTGTGGCGTGCATGCAAAGTTGTAGAAGAAAGTTAAAGATGTCAAACTGGGGACTCTATGACTAATATGGGGTACAGGTGGGTAGATACAAATAAAGAGAAGTTGTAGCTGTTGTATGAGGTAGTCTGATCAATTCTGGGTTGATAACTTGTGAGGCTAATCAATAACCACATCTTTCGATTCAAAAATAGTGAAGTAAAGGACTGAAAAAGATATGAAGGTTTACAGTTTAAATAATAGAAGGGAATAATGGTGTGAGAAGGAACAAAGGCAACCTGAAATTTTGCTACTGCATTAACGGGTAGACTTGTCTCGCATGCATTTAATTCAAGGTATGTTATTGCTGTGGATCGTGATGGTAGGGCTCCCACTAACGTCCACTAACAAACATCTGTCCGCAGCGGGCAGCGCATGGAACAATAAAGCAACGACTCTCTCCAAGAGGTATTGCAGGGTCGGTCAGACCTGAGGGTACAACGGAGAAGTTGAGCACAACTTCACTACTAGTGAGCCCTTGGCTCAGACAAACTAGGTAGAGTTTAGATAATAAATTACATTTATTCGTTCACATACCAAGCTCTAGGGAGGCAATCGCCTAGATTAGTTGACAACAACAGCAGTGAGTGATAAGTGGCAATGTACGCAAGAAAATCCAGACTTTTATAAGCTGGTGGCAGGAAGTGCACTACATCAAGCTAATTCTCACCAATAAAACATAACTGCAAGTGATTTGACTAATCAAGATAATAATGCATATAATACCTCGTATTCAGTGGCAAGGAATAATACCATAATATAAGTCATCAGTCTTTGTCAGCCATGTATCCAAGATGGATGGAATGTAGAGGTAGATAGGTCCTGGATACATCCTCGTGTATAGACTCAGGCTACTTTGGGATCTCTGGCTACAGTGACCATCTTGTTTGCGGGCCCGGTATGTCATTGCAGGGCCCCTAGAGATCACTCCCGGGTAGGTAAAGGTCGCTGCAGGGCCGGTAGGTAAAGCTGCAAGGCTGGTATAGTTTCTGTGGGGCTGGTAGGTAAATCTGCAGGCCTGGGGTACGTAAAGCTGCAGGGCCGGTATCATGTCCGCTGGGCCGGTAAGGTAATTTCTTCTCCTTCTGGGGCGATGGCTCTCTGACTCGCTACTTTGGAAGGTTTGTCTGACTGATAGATTCAGTCAGAGTCACCTTTAGGTTAGGTGCGCAGGGCATGTATACTACCAAAATCCACCACATTATTGCGAGAATGTGTTGCTAGAACATGGGGATCCAAAAATAACTTAGCATTCTAAACAGACTGTAGAAAATAAAAGAGAAAGGATTTGGAGTCTGCGGGGTAGTTCTTAGATGAGTGGGTGCCAGAAAGGATGGGAGTGAGAGTTTATGTTGAAGTGCTGATGTAAATCTCGTACAGTCACATATGGTGTCTCTCATTTACTAGCAATTGTTACTTCTTTATGCATCGTTATTTCTATCTAGCTGTAAAAAAATATGCCCAAGATATTACGCCATTTCCTACAAGTTATTTAAAGCTTTTGACGGAACGGCTCAGATCTGTCTGTGTTAATTAATAAATAAAACGTGTTGGCAATAACAGATGACTTATCTTTTGTGTTTGAAGCGTAAGGAAGAGGATTAACGTTTTCATTTAAATAAAAGCTGTAAAAAAGTAAAAAAAAAATGATTATTAAAACCCAAACACTAAAGCAAAAGGGAAAACCACCAGCTGAAACAGATTGCACAGATCAAATATGTAAGTTGTCTTCTCTTGTTAACTTGTAAATAATTGGAAAGACAATTTCTCAATATGAGGTATTTAGGAATTCTAACCTGATATTTGAAGACATTTTGAGACAATAAACTAATTTATCCCAACAATATCAACAAACAATTAGACCTCAAGTGAAGTAAAGTAGTCTCTAAGTGTCAACCACACTCTGTGTTAAGGAGGTACCACTGAAAAGGTTTTGTTCAGATAATTTCAATGAAATAATAATTCAAATTGACTGCTGTGGCCTCTTGTTGTAGTTTATGTTTGTTTGTTTGTTTTAAAGACTATCCGAAATTTAAACAAATAATTATGCTAAAAACTTTCAAATATTCTTGTACAAATAGACTTGACTGGTGGACATGTTTTATTAGCTGTATGACTTGTGTTCTCCGGTTATATAATGTGCAAGTTTGATGAGTTATCATTTGCTTTTTGGGACGCAGAATGAAACACTTTGTGACAATTTTCCATACATTCTTTTTCAATTTTTTCATAATGTGCGGCGATAATATTTATGCAAATGAAATTATATCATGCGCCTATCTGAATTTTCTTTTTATTTTATTATTCATTTAATAGCATTACGTTGAAGAAAAGTTGTAAATGAAAGAGTTTAGAGAACTTATTGTAGTTTTAGCAGCTAAACTGCACGAAGTTCAAAATATTTAAGTGGATTTTGGTTGGGTTTCCACAAAAAACCAGTAACCTTGAATATTCTACCTTTCTCCAGAAGGGACACTGCCAGCATGACAGTGACAACTAGTAATTATTTGCTGACTGATCAATTGACAGGCACAGAGCCCACAGCTCAAACAAACTACATGGAGTGGCAGCTTGCTGAATGGCTTTTATTCATAATACTAAATTCTAGAAAGGCAATCATCTAGAGAAGTTGGCAGAACATGAAAGAACGCAAGGAATACAAAGACATCCAGCCTTTATATAGGCAGGCTTGCAGGAAGTTATTTGCATAGAGCATATAAGAATGCACTAACTGGAGGTATTTTGACCAATATAATGTAGGATATAAAGAGTTAACCAATCATGTAATGCAGTGATGTTAAAATTAATAAGGTGCCATGTGGCTACAAGACCGATTCCTGGTCTTCTTGTCCAATAGCTGGTTTCTCC
The DNA here is from genome assembly GCA_945261195.1 of Cryptosula pallasiana. NCBI lineage: Eukaryota > Metazoa > Bryozoa > Gymnolaemata > Cheilostomatida > Cryptosulidae > Cryptosula > Cryptosula pallasiana. The sequence goes on along the minus strand of OX183131.1, from coordinate 41,691,944 downwards.
TAGTCATAGGGCTATTTATAGCCTGAAGTCAAATGGTATTGCTCCTCCAAGAAAAGGTACTTCCAGTTTTAGGGCTGCTGCAGATTCTCCAACTACTTCCAGGTTCCTCCACTGAGGCGGCCATGTTGTGCCAACCGGTATGGTGCATAGCGGCCCTGCAGGCTGTTCTACGAGCAGAGCAGGAGGTCTTAGGGGTGGAGTAGCAGTTTAGCATATACATGGTTGGTGCTTCAGAGTGAAGAGCGGAATTTTACCACAACATTTAAAACGGTCAAACAAGGATATCTTTCTCTTACCTACCCAGTTTGATTGCAGTTTAAGTGAACAACCTGGATAAGTAAACAATAATTACTGCGGCCTACGGCAAGGTGCAAGTGATGGTGGTTTAACGACAAACTGTGATGTCTTGTACTGAATGAGAATATTTTGTAGTTATTTCCGATCAAGCTAGTGACTGATTAAAACTGAAAAGTTAGTTGTTACCACAGGGTAGAGGTGCGTACAAAAGAGGTTAAAATCCTTTAAAGCAAAACACTATTTTTCTTTGAATATGCCATTTTAGTAGTTCTTTCAGTTCAATGTTTTGTGTTTCAAATGCCGGATAGTTTTGTCCAGCCATGTTTGTTTTAACAACTAAATGCCAAAAGAAACTATTTCTTTGCGTAATAAAAATTTAGAAAACTTGATAGGAGCACTTGTGATTATATCAGCTAATGGCATTTTACCAGCTATACACGTCCAAAAAAGACATTTATGTACTAGTAACGAAAGAGCATGAATAAGCCATCAAATCGAAATTGCAAGTTTGAAAAGCATATAGTTAGCGCTCTCAGAGCAAACACTAGCTGTTAGCAGCACAGAGTATCTTGGCACATTTACTTGTTTTACATCTTACTGCTGTGTTCAGCTTTGTTAAAATAAATAAACTTGTTCTCACTTTTGGTTGTTCAAAGCTACATCACGTTCGTAGCCCAGGTAGATAATATATTAAATATTTCACAGACAATAAGTTACTTGGTCTCACAAGTAATAACAGTGGGATTATATTTAGATTTCATAAAATTCTTTTAACTTTTGAACATTGAGATCTTAATTTGAAAAAATAGCGAATGAATAAGATGTCTCTACCTCACTCATTTCTAGTAGCTGACGCATCATGATGCATCAATTACTAGAAAGGAGTGACGTAGATACAAAAATATAAAATTCTACTAGATCTGATGCGTACGAGGAAGTAAAAGCTGATTAAATATTCTCTCCTGGAGGTATATGAAATATCCAGTTGTACAATGAACCACTCTGAACTGAGCAAAAGCTTGCATGAAAATGGAGTCATATATACCTTGATGGGAACATCTAGCAATGATTAGAAGTTTGAGGAGATATCAACGTATTGAGCAATAACGCACATTAATATATAGCTGCGTCCCACTGGCACTACTGTTATTAGCCATTAATTCTTTTATCATCGCATTGTCATCCAGGTTTTTGGTTCATCTGAAGATTTGTTCTACTTCAAAAATTTGAGGAAAGCTTTGTAGCCAAAAAATTTATCTTCAAAGAAAAACTTTAGGAAGTTTAAAGATGATATTCTTCATAGGCTACTTGAAGCTTTTGGTAGAATTGCTCATATCTGATTGTTTCAAGCCAACAACTAATCTACACTGGCAGTGCTTATTATCTGCTCTATGCATCTGAAGTACCCAGAGGAGTATCTGGGCTTTAGTTTAGCTTATCAGATTTTTAACTAGTTCACATACATAACGTAAGTGCTCGCAAGTCATCCCTGTACATCGTATCGTATGCACAAAGTATAATCACTTTCTTGACTGGAACTTAAAATAATCTTTAAGCCCACCTTCACTGACCAACGGTTTGTATATACTAAATAAATTATTGTTGTTCAATGACACTGATCTAAATGTTACTTTTAATTCTATTATATTCTTACTCATGTAATTATTAAATATTATTTTATAATTTTCGATTTAATGGGGCTGTGACTGGGGTTATCCCCCCTTATAGGGGGCGCTGGTGTAAGTCCAACCGGAAAATGCCGAAATTTTTATATAGAGTACAATGCAGAAATACGGAGTTGAGATGTTAAACTAGAATAAACAGGCTATTGCAATGCGATTGATAAAATTGAACAAGCCACGGAGCTCACAGGGCTATAGCAGATTACACGTACATGAGTTTTTAATCACACAGGTGTAGCTATAGAGCATAATAATCATTAAATAACCACGATGCGGTCAGCGATTATATACGATCGTTGGTACAGTAGTTAATAAATACGATGAGACACCAACAATAATTAACTTATTTATCGCAACGTTTATGTGTAAATGGATTGTCTGGTATCTGTGCGGGAAATAATAATAACAATAATAATAATAATAATAATAATAACGATAACGATAACGATAACAATAACGACGATGACGACGACGACGATAACGACGACGACGACGGCGACGGCGACGGCGACGGCGATGGCGATGGCGATGGCGATGGCGATGTCGATGGTGATGGTGATGGTGATGGTGATGGTGATGATAATGATAATAATAATAACAATAATAATAATAACAATAATAATAACAATAATAATAACAATAATAATAACAGTAATAATAACAGTAATAATAACAGTAATAATAACAATAATAATAGTAATAGTAATAGTAACAGTAATAGTAACAGTAACAGTAATAGTAGCAGCAGCAGCAGCGGTAGCGGTAGCGGTAGCGGTAGCGGTAGCGGTAGCGGTAGCGGTAGCGGTAGCGGTAGCGGTAGCGGTAGCGGTAGCGATAACGATAACAATAACAATAATAGCAATAACAATAATAATAATAATAATAATAATAATAATAATAATAATAATAATAATAATAATAATAATAATAATAATAATAATAATAATAATAATAATAATAATAATAATAATAATAATAATAATAATAATAATAATAATAATAATAATAATAATAATAATAATAATAATAATAATAATAATAATAATAATAATAATAATAATAATAATAATAATAATAATAATAATAATAATAATAATAATAATAATAATAATAATAATAATAATAATAATAATAATAATAATAATAATAATAATAATAATAATAATAATAATAATAATAATAATAATAATAATAATAATAATAATAATAATAATAATAATAATAATAATAATAATAATAATAATAATAATAATAATAATAATAATAATAATAATAATAATAATAATAATAATAATAATAATAATAATAATAATAATAATAATAATAATAATAATAATAATAATAATAATAATAATAATAATAATAATAATAATAATAATAATAATAATAATAATAATAATAATAATAATAATAATAATACAAGTAATTAATCATTAGCATCTATCTACTATGAAACTATTACTATAAATGACAATAAGAATTTAATGTTGTGACAATTTTTTATAATAATAAAAGCAATTATTCATTTTTTTTATCATAATCGATTTATTAATATAATAATTATAAATAATAACATAGTAAATAATAATAAGTTGTTACTTACTACTATAATTATTATTTATTATTATAAAATTATAAGAAGCATCATTTATAATAATTATAATTATCTGATAACAATTAGATAATAACCTTAATAATTACAATAGCAATCATAAACAGTAGAATCATAATTATAAATGATTATAATAAATAAAAAAATGTTTCACTAATAACTATATAAAAAAATAGTTAGAATAATGATAACACGGGCATCAGAGGCTTGCCAAAAAAGAGAAGGAAGACGATGCGCCCTTTACTAAATGTGTTAGTAATAACCTAGCTTTTTCGCTCAGTTTCAATGAATTGGGTTTGTGATATTGAACTTTTTGCAAGCAACCGGATACTGCTACGAATAGTTTTTATTACAGGACACATCGTCTCTGTTATTTTTTTTGGCAAGCCCCGAAGTTTCGTGGATAACAACTGTAATAAATGATAATTGAAAAAACTGTAAAAAAATATAAATCTTTGTTGCTGCAGGTAGATTTGATGCTGCTGTCTTTAAAAATAGTCTAAAGTGTTTTTAGAAACATGTCATTATAGTATGCAATTGACAGCATGGAAGCTATCAGGGAAAAACTGTCACGAGTCTGCACGAAGTAACTATATTTTATACTACGAACAATGGTAACTTCCGGTTGGATGTAGAAAGTTCAAAGAGAGATAACTTTTAATGTCACAACCCCATTAATAACGATTGTTTAATGGTGCTATATTATTTTCTACACTATCTTCTTCGTATGTCATTTTTGAATCCCGATTTATAATGATATAATATAGTTTTTATTATATAAACACTTACAGAAAATTTGTATATTTATACATTTAACTTAATTATCGTAATATTTTATGCGAAAAATTAATAATAAATAATAATAACAAATATTAATTATAATAACAACAATTAGTAGTTTGATTGTTTACTATAATTTTTCAACGACAATCATGTTTACAGGAATAGCCTTGACCAAACTGAAGTTTTTGAAAAAGAAGGCGAGAAAATTGTTTGCACTATAGTAAGATTGTAACGAATTTTACAAGTTACCACAAGTGGTCATGAACCAACAAGGTCCCCCTGACAGACCACAGGCATCAGGCATGCCTCATAAAAACAATTCAACCTATTGGCTTAAATGAGCAATAGAATCAGTAGCTAGCCTAGTATCATTACTATATTGGCCTTGGGTAGCTATCCCTGGCTAACAGCAAGTAAGGTGCATAGCGTGACAGAAAAACTTTGACTTAAAGACTTCCAGCCCCTAGATTTAGCCCGTTACCATAATCAGGTGTTGAGATTCCAGGATTCACGACTGCAAAAAACCAGTATTCTCGGAGGAGAGTAACTAGCAGCTATTACTGGCTAGATAAACCTTAGCTCTACTCTTTACCTTTTACCTCTTGGCACTGGATCCATCTAACTGATTGCCTTACATTTTATTAGCTAATATTTATACCCATTGTGCTCATTGTCTATTTGTGTTATTAGTGCCGTCTGTTTCCCTGCACAGGAGCCAACTCCCTATCTCCTTCAGTGGTAGTAGACGAACTACCCAGGGTAGCCAGCATCTTGGGGTCATAAAGGGCAGCTTTTCCCCTTCACTACCCCCTTATCTATAGCTGAAAGTTGTGCTCTTGGATAAATAAAGGATCTGGAGTGATAAATCTATACTTTTTTCAAATTATACTCCTTGAGACGCTATAAAATACATCTATTTTTCCCAGATAGCTACCCGAGCTACCCCAAGTTGTATAATTAATAACTAACCCAAGCTACTGGTTTCAAATTAGTCCCTAAAAAGCTTGCTACCAAGATAGAGCAGCTTCCTAAGGGGCATTATTTGTGTATATAGAATTTATACATCACAGCTATGAGGTGATTGTGCAGGAGGAACAAAGACTATACAAGACAAAATGATTAAATGTCGTGCAATACTATACAGAAGAAATGAAGCCTACCGATCAAGATACATACTATTCAATAGACATTCGTGTGCTCTAGCTACTAAATACATGTTATTGTAATGATCAACTATATGTAACATTATTATACATTGTGATTGTTTATGCACTTATTTAATAGTATTTTATCATCAGGAAACATTATATAGGCCAGACCACTTGGTCGATCTGGTCTGGCTAAGCCTCAGTTAGGAAGGATTGAGTTCGTTGTATCCTATGTTACTGAGAATAAAACCATAACGTCATTGGAACTTCTGTCTAATTTGTTTAGCTTGTTGGCTATAACTAGAAAGATGATAGTGTAAGAATAGGAGAAGGATAGGAAGTTGCTGAGTTGAGAACTTGGTAGTCTATTCTGAAACAGCTCAGAGCTATGAGTCTAGAAGGAGTGGGGTTTGAGGAGAACTCGCTTGTAGAACTACAGGTACGGCTCTGGTAGTTGATAGAACTTGGAGATATTGCAGGCAGGCCCTACATTGTAGTTGTGTTTGTGAAGATGGGCCAAGTTCCTTCACAGTACATACCTTGTGGCCAGCACTACACCTGTATGTAACTTTAGGAGTGCCTCAGCAGTTATAGAATGTAAACACCCTACCGACTTTGCAGCATGCCTTACTGGCGCTGTAGAAGTCTTTATTGACCCTGAAACAATCTCTGCTGGTCTGCTTACCCGTTGGAGTGAGGTGTTGACAGGCTGTGCAGCAAGTTGTGCACTGTGGACAGTACTAAATAGTGGACTGTAGTGGAAGCCTTACCAGCAGGATCCACTACAACTATACTTTGTGGAGATCAGTTGTTGGTCACCCACGTTTTTATTCCACATTGTCATGACTGTTTTTCAGTTTATATGAAAAAGCTTTTTATGTGCCAAAAATAAAGTAAGATCGAAGCCAAAGGTTTTGCAAGGAAATTTGGGTGTTTTTCAGGAAATTTGTCAGTACTACAAAAAGCTTTTTCGATCCTTAGATTGGCTCATAGAACTTGACAAGTAAAAAAGCTATTTAAGCAAGTCAATCATGCACTTGCAGAACTTGGAACAACACACTTAGAACAAATTAGTGTCGTATTACGTTGACTATTGTTAGTTGTTAAGTGTTGTCTGTTGATTGTTAACTTTTGTCTGTGGGCTGTTATTTGTTGACTGCTGTTTGTTGTCTGTTGTCAGTTGTTTGTTGTTTGTTGTCTGTTGTTTGTTGTCTGTTGTCTGTTGTGTGTTTTCTGTTTGCTGTTGTTGTTGTCTGTTTGTTATTGGTTGTTGGCCATGGCCTGCTGGCTGTTGACTGTCGACTGCTGTCTGTTGTCTGTTGGCTGTTTGAGATTGACTGATTACCATTGTTTGATGGTTTTGGAATAATATTATATACCAGAAGAGTGTAAATACACCAGTTACTCAACTTCTCAATTCTTGAAGTCTTCAAATACAAACTATCTAAAATTTACATCAGAAATCCTTGATTTGCGCCTGTGGGTTTTATTTCATCAGAGTATTACGAAAGTGGTACATTATAAATGTACAATGAAACAGAATGAAGGGCCCTACGACCACAGTAGCATTGCAGCTAGTCAAGGCAAAAATCCAGAATTGATTGACACATGGAATAATTTTTCCATATGTGTGATTCTATTAGTCTAAAGAAACCGTGCTACAAAACAATTTGAAGCTCTTTTGAATTGTTGAAGGTTTTTAGAAATTATTTGAAATCTGATTACACAAATAGTCTCCGATAGATAATTTTTAATTTTTCGATGTTGTATTTATTTTCGTCACCTTTTGGTTTTGAGACACAACTAAAGGGCTCCTTGTTGTTTGAGTTCAAGTAAACTGTGTTTAAACATCCTTGAAAAGTTTTCAAAGTTTATTGAAGCGGAAATACATTACACTTATTAGGCATTTTCGCATCAAGAACGTCCATGCCTTGAAAAAATTGGTACGGGAAAGTGCTTCTGAATGCAATTTTGATGTTCATTCTGGGCATAATTTCTGTGAGTTGAACATTCAAAAACGCAAATTTATAAACCAGGAGTTGTGTTCCCTTGTTTTCAACTAGTCGCAAAAATCCGGAAACAAATAAAAAGACAGCTGCCCCAAAAGGTTGTCAAGTTTTAAAAATTTAAAAATCATGATCGTTTTCTTATCTATTTACTAACTAACAACAGAAGATAACAGTGATAAATAATTGTTATAATAATAAATATTAATACTTCAATAAATAAAAATAATTTTTATTACCATTCATAATATTAAAAATAATAATTAATTATTATAATTAATATATATATGTTGCATCTAAGAAAAAATGGTTGCTGCCATAAAAGGGCTCATATTATGCAAAAGTATTTATTATAGCAGAACTGTACATATTCGGAGCCAGAACATTGTACAGTGAACGACCCCCTGAACGGTAAAACCACCGTTCAGTATAGAGTTCCAAAAATCAGGTTTTGTACTCGCCGAAAAATGAAAAATTCGCCCGTTTTGGCAGGAACGTTCCCGATCCGAAAATGCCTATTAGTCTTTGTTACTGTACAAATCATTCAAGTAAATGGTTTGGTCTGGTATGAAATAACGGGTTGAATGGTTCCAACCATATGAGGTGGTTTGTGATGGCTTTAAAAATAATAAAGTTCTGCACGCTTCGATTGAATTACAGTGTAGTTACATTCAAGAGCTTTTTGCTAAGCAAAGATGGGTCAATGGTATAGGAGAGAGAAAGAAGAGAAAATCATTAGTTTAAACTATGTTTCGTTTTGGAAAATAGTCTTGCAAATTGTCAAGTTATAATAAAAAACTAACATTTTCTAACCAGTGATTGCTGATATTTGTGGCTAGAAAAGCAATAAAACATTTTACTTCCACTCTCATTCTTTTTAGTCAAAGTTGGTTACCAGCTATTGGTTTTCTCTTTTATTGACTTACTGTTTGCAATCATCTATTTTTTACCTACTTATTTTGATTGTTCTGCTAACATAGATGTATCAATCTTTACATTCTATTTCTGAAAGCGGTGGTATTTATTGTTTAGTTTGGCAACCAACCCACGTATAGAGTTCAGACTAATGCATGTATGCCATAATTTTTGTCAATTGCCAAACATTATTGATTTTGAACTATTTATTTAGAAATAATCCACGTATGCATAACTTCAACTGAACAAATGCTTAGTTTTATTTATACTCATTAGAGTTCCTTGACAACGTTTTTTACTTTGTGCCATTTTCTTATCATAAACCAGATTTAGTTAGCTACAAAATAGATATAATTGGGTCAAAGTTACTAGAGACACTCATTAATAAATAATTTATTGGCTAATTTATTCACAAATTTTGTTCATTTAAACACTAGTCGCAACCCACTAAATTTTCATGCTCACTAGCGTGTGCCTCAGCTACTTAAACAAAGACTATCGCTGTTTCACCTCGTTTTACTTATTTAGTTGTACACAATGGAGTACAGGTAAACCTTTTAAGGCACTGTAGAAGATTGTGATAGTCACTAATATAGGTCCCAAGTATATGTAGAAGTCTATCAGTCGAGTGCCCAGACCCATAAATAACAGCTGGTTACCAGCTGCCTGTTTTCATCTCTAGTATTATCTCTTTTTTTGTAAATAACTATTGAGTTCCTTTAACGCAATACACTAGTTCCCTTTGAACATGTGTTTTTTTTTTGTCATTCTTTCAGTTTATTGATTTAAATTGCCAAATCCTGGAGAGTTTTGCCAAGTTTTGTTTGTTTTAACAACTTGACGCCAGAAAATACGAAAGCTTTGAAGGATCATTGTGATTACTCATAACATAATTATCTGTTGGCAGTGTGCCAGCAATAAATGGCAAACCAGATGCCCTAGTTATTTACCTTTTTTAATGTAACAGTAGCAGAAGAATCAGGATTTGCTAGTCATGCTTTTTGTTGGCATCAAAACCAAAAAATTAAGGTTAAAAGGCAGAGACACAGCGCTCACAGAGCAAACAAACACTGGTTGTTAGCGGCACAAAGCATCGTTTACCCTTAACTATTGTACAACATCTCACTTTTGTGGTAAGTTTCATTGAGGTAATTCGTAATGGTCTCATCTTGGCTATATTTTTTATGTTAATCAAATATATTTAACTTTCATAACTTATATAAATAGTAAATTGAATAATTTATTATATGGTGTCCAGAGTAGTGAAAACAACTGTATTGTGGTAAACCAAGACCTGACAGTTGCTCAAAGCTTTCAGATGTACGAGAAAACTGTCTGATTAAACCTCTTAACCAAATTTGTGTTAACAGACGTTCTACGCAGAAGACAGCGCGTACCCAACAAACAGAACATGCAGGAGGAGCCTTCCAAGAATTCTTCTAACAGAAAGTTGAAATATTTGATTGCTGTCGTTGTAACCACAGTGTTTCTGTTGCTGTCGTCACTGGTGATCTGGTTGTTTGTGGAGCGAGCTGGAAGGAACGATGCAACAGAAATTATTAAAAATGTACTTCATCACCTTTATTTCTCCAGTAAATCAAAGAAATCATAACAAACCATGTAAAACTTAAAAGTTCTCAACCAGGAAACTCTTTTTTTAGTTTTTAAAAGAAAATATATTAAATTGAGCAACGTTAAATCGTATATTTGTCGGTTTTGCTATAACTAATAGCTATTGTGCCAGGATAAACCAATGTGTAAGTAGATTACTCGATGATCTGGTACATTGTAGTCAAATGCAGCACACTAGAGTATAAAACGCTAGTGGACTCTCTCACATAGTCATATGATTAGTAATTACATTCACATTACACCAAATTATGATTTTAAACCACTTTCTTGTTCTAGCAGCCAAAATAAAAATAAATAAACATAGAGTTTAAACTGCTGGTCATTCAGATACAGTTTTACAACTATTTTCTATGTTTTGCTTATGTTGTAGATTGAGATAGATGGAGCGATTGAGTTTGAAGAGGCATTCAAGACAACAACACAAAAACTGTTCCCATCTATCAAGTTTTCTTCAGGCTTTACAACACCAACCATTTCTTTAGAGGACTTACCAGATCATTCTCGAGCTAAAAGAGCAGTTCTTGTAAGTATAAGTACCTTTAATTCATTTACCTATGAGAACTGTTGATTGGCTGACTTAGTGAAACCTGGTTTGGTGCAGAAAGGGTGTTGTACACTTGTCTGAGTTAAATATATCCCTTGCTGGTTTTTGTTACAGAAGAACAATGGTAGATACAGACGGACTCCTGATTGTAGAGTCGTGCTGGTAGAACATTGCCCTGATCGAAAAAAGAGATCAGTGGATAATGAAAAGGCACACAAGAGAGTTGCAAGAACTCCACCCTGCATTTGGGTGACCACACTTGTCTGTGACTGATAAGCAAGCGTCAAAAAACTTCTGCTATGAGTCAACACTGAACACTTTATTCTTAGATTTCTATAAATATTACATTTACTTACATTTATCTACTTCTTAGTGTAAGTGTTTTAACTTTATCTATCCTATGTATGTTTTATGTTACATGTCTAACACCAATATTTTTATTGTACAATATCAAAATATATTCACATATTAAAACCAACACACTTGCTCTCTCAGTGTTTGATGATTCGGTTACTGCGATGTGACCACAAGTTCTATGTCTGATCTGTTATCAATTGTGTATTTTACAAATGAGTGGAGAATATTGACAGCATGTGTATGGTCAGTTTCATTGTTGGATATTTACAAAGGTTTTGAAAGACAAGTAAAATTGGTTAAAAACTACAAAGAAGAAACAGGAACTTCAAATAAAACATAAATAAACAAAGAAAAGACAACTAGATGTTGCATCTACCTTCATTTGTTCATTCTTAGCCGTCTTCCAAAATACAATCAATCTGACATTAGCATTTTCTTCAATTAGGTAAATCTAGAACTTTGCTATCAGGTGTTTTCGCTACCTGGATCGATCTGTACAATAAATTTAATAAACAATATTTTTCGCAATTTATTTAATGCGAATGGGTCGGTAGCAATATTTTTAGTGGATAGCAAAATACCATACCCACGAGCAACAAAATATTAATTTGTGAGGCATACTCATAGATCGCGAACACTACCGATCCGTAACATAAAGATTAATGTATACCCACGTGGGTGATGTTTGTTTCAAAGCAGTTCGCTCTCGGCATCGTTTATTATTATTTTATTGTTATATAGTATTAATTATTATGTATGCTTATTATTATTATTATTATTAATTATTATGATTTCCATGTACAATATTGATACATTGGAAATAGATTGATCACAATAATGAAAAACAGAGCTATGTTGTTAAAACAATAAAGATAAATGTTATAGTTAATCAAGAATGAATCGTTTTTAAATAAACATTGTCAACCGGACAAATGTAAAGCTGTTTATTTTTTGACTCGCTCCCACTATCTGCTTCTTACCAATGCATCATGCTCATAGTATCAATGAGGAATCAACGAAACATTAACTGCCGCTGATGAATTGCTTACACATGTGAAAATAACTATGCTCGCTACAGTGCGCATTGGAATTTTATGCCATCACGTCTGATCTGCATCGATAGATATTATTTCTTATTATTATAAAATAAAAGGTTAACGCCTAGATCGACGCGTTTGCCGCCAACTGATGTGGATCCCAAATATAGTTAATAGCAGATTTTCATCAATCCAGGTCGGGAATACACCTATTACTGACTATTAAACCGAAATAAAAACAAGTACAAGTAGTAAGTTAATTCTTACTTTAGCGGCAAGTGGGTGCAATCAACCAAAGTAACAGCTTGAACTTACATCTTGCAGTATTATGAATCTGATTTTTTTCTTCCCATGCAAAAAAGATATGACATTTTTGTACAAAGAGTGAGTTCATTAGGTGAACGGTATTCATTATAGACTTGTTGTTCTTATCTTTGTACTTTAAGCAGTGTCTCAATTATTTGTCTCAGAAAGGTAATCACCTCCTAACTATCATGGTGATCTTTATCCATGCACAGGGTTCTTGCTTATACTGTTTTGTTTCACTTTAATTGAAAAAAATCCCACTCGAAATAAGACTTTGCTTCAAACTAGGTGCATTTGAAAGACCAAGCATAATTGATGTTTGTTGACTGGCCAATGCAGCAGCCACAAAATATATAAACAAAACTTTGTCTCTTGCTAATATTTGTTTTGGGTTATATTTGCAGTAGATTCAGCTAGTTTGCTTTGACAGTTTGTTTGGAACCTCAGCAATGATTGGAGTTGAAAGCGCATCACTATTTAGTAGTTTTGTTTAGATTTGTGACAACGAGAACCAAGTAAGTTTTCTCTTGAGTAAAACTAACAAAGCTATTGAATCATAAACAATTTATCACCAAGTGGCCGACAACTGTCCAACTTGACACTCTGGCTGGGAGTAGTCAAGCAGGAATTTTTTCATTAAACGTACCATCACGTTGTCAGTGACATCCAAAAGTTGTACAATTACTCCTGGTAGTTTTTCATGCAAAGCCGTTAGTAACATGCCAGTTTTATGTAAGTAAACACACGAAACCGGTCCAGACCAAAGTGAGCTCCTCGTTTGTGTCTGGTTTTTAAGGTCTACGACTATGCTGAAAGCCTTAAGATTATACTATATGAGATGGTGGTGGCATGGGAAGCACCGCAAACAATTTGTAGCAATGCCAGAAATATCCTCTTCGGCTTTACGCATGCGAACAAAATATATAAATAGAAGGGTGAAGATAAAATTGTTAACACGAGTCTCCTGCGTGGGCACCATTTATCCAACCAATAAATGGCCATCAACAAACATCCATGATGTTGGCGTCAAGTACACTTATGCAAGCAACAAACAATGTGTCCAGTTTATGTGCCAGAAACGTCACTTTGTTGACAACGTTTGTCTAGAGTACAAGCAGGAGTAATGTAATGGTTTGTATATTTGGCTCTGCACTCTATGGTTACCATGGTAACCTGTGTATAGTACTTTTATACCTAACTAACACCACAATAATTTGAATATGGCCACAGATCATCTGTATTGTGACTCTTGTTGACAAAAAAACATATATTTCAAGCTATATTACAAGTTTGTATTGCTCACCACTGCATGGTAAACATAACTCCTACTAACATGTTATTGTAAGGAGACACAAGTTTGGTAACTCTCGATTGGAGTTAGATAGTTCCAGATGGGAGTTTAACTGACTTTGTCTAACTCTTGTGTTGTATATGCAATAGTAATCCTTTTTGAGAACCCACTCTGGAAAACTTCTCTGGTACGAGTATGGCTACTAGCTAGACTATAAATAAAAACAGTTCCAAATCACAGAAAAATATTTATTGCCCATATACACACTATATGGGTATTTGATGGCTGGATTTATTCATACAATAAAAAGGGATCGGTTGCCATATTTTGAGTGGATCACAAAGAACCGTCCCCAAGGAAAAAAAATTAAATCAATTTGAGTGGCACTCTCAGAGGTTGCGACCACTATCGATCCATCACACAAAATTGGTATATATCCACGTGAATGACGTTTGTTTTAAAGCAATTCATTAGCGGTCCTGAATGACGTTTGTTTTAAAGCAATTCATTAGCGGTATTATTAATTAGTATTTTACCATTAATTATTATATACGTTGTTTATTATTATTAACTGTTATGATTGTTTTGTACAACAATAATATCTTGTAAATAAATTAAACATAATAATAAAAAGCAGAGCCTTTTTGTTAAAACAATAAAAACAAATGTTATTGTTGTAGCTATTCAAGAATAAATTACTTTTAAATGAGCGTTGTCAACCAAACAAGTGTACAGTCATTTCTTTTTTTGACTCGCTACCACTATCTGCTACTTCCTGTAGCATCATGCTAGGAGCACCAGTAAGGAATCAACGACTCGATAACCGACATTGATGAATTGCTTACACGTGTGAAAATACTTATGCTTACTACACTGTACAAGGGATATAATAAGAGTATTCGCGACCTGTTTGTCGACCAAAGTACCAAAAATGATAGGTGCTCGTAATTCACTATGTCGCGTATGCAATGGAACATGAGTTTAGAACGACATAAATATTCAATGAAACGTTATAGTTTACCGAACAAATCATAAGGAAGATAACTCCCAATTCTTAAAATAATCACGAAAACAATAAAATGTGAACTGCTACAAACTGGAATAGTTTGTAAAGCTGCCCTTCAATTTAGTAAATTTTGAGCGATCGCAATCATTTTGAATTATTTTTGAAGGATATAAAACCAGTCTATGAAAATGAAAAAAATCAACTCGCTCATTGTTATTTATTTAGCGTTCAGTTCCATTCGCGACCTATGAACAATATAAATAAATACTTGCTGATTAATTTTTTTATTCAGTGAGCTACTTTTTGTTGTCCCACAAGTTCCGAACAAAATGATTATTAATCGATTAAATTTATTGCCCGTCTGATTATTTTTATTGTCATGTGTTCGGCAAACAGAAGTCGCGAATACTCCTAATATCTTCACAATCCGATCCAGATTGAATGATATTATTTATGGTTATCATATAATAAAATGTAAACTGGTGGATCGATGTGTTCGATACTCATCGATGTGTTCACAAATATAAATAACTTGCAGATGTTCATCGATGCTGCCCACGAATACACCTTAGGAGTTACAATAGTGCGCTGTGGGCAGCAAAACTCAACTTAAATGATCAGTGAAAGACTCCACAAGACTGTTGGTTTATGTTTATGCTAAACAATATACAGGTCATGCTGATTCATTAAAAGTTATTTTTTTAACCTTTTGTTTCTATCCAATAAACTCCTTCAGTCTTACGTCCTCCAAACAAGCGCAGGTATACCATTTATACTTTTACTTCTACTTTTTGTTTACAAACAAATACACATTGTTTAGTGGTTACATAGCCAACAAATACTGCATCTGCCACAATGCCAATGTGACTCAGTCGCCAAGTGCCCAACTTTCAACTCTAGAGTCAGTCAATTGCTTTCCACACAGAAAGAGCTAGTTTTTTTCTTTTTCCGTAGCTTTCTCTGCATGTTGAGATGTGGAAGTTGACAAGGAAGTAGGGAGGGTGGAGATTTCATACTAGTGAGTATATTAGGGAGGAAAGGCTTTGACATCTGTAAGGCTGTTGGAAACAAAAAATTTTAGTCTAAACTTACTGTGTGCGTCTTATACCTTAAAATGAATACAACCAGTTAGAGTGACCAAAATGCAAGACTTGCCCAGCTGGAGTGTCGAGTAAACACATAGCGAAGAATTGTGCAACATGAAACCGGCATTAGTTGATTTTGCGAAGATCCGTCAGAAACCACTAAAGTGCACTTTCACCATCATTCACACAAACAGCTCGTTTACTTGCACAGTAATATCGATAATAATGGTTGGCCTTTCTGCCAGTCTCAACCTCCCTCTCAGAGGTTTCCCCAATTCCGGTATACGCCGAGAAAGCTATGGAGAAGTTTCACTAAACTCCGAAATAATAATGAGCCCGCAGAGACATGTACATGGTTTACAACATTTATGCCAGTAAATGTTCAGTCATAGATTTGGGGATTCCATTAGACTGATGGTTAGTATGTAAAAGTAACTGTGCATCAAGTTATTGGAGTTGTTAGAAAACAATTAACTACAATTATCTAAATTAGGACTTCATAAACTACTAAAAAACTGGAAGAAGTAAACCCGATTGTTGTGTTTTTTGGCATTATTAATGTGGAAACACCTCACCATGATTTGGTTAGTAAGAGCCTAGTAATAACAAAATAGTTTTAAATAGGAGTTGATCTGAAAAGTGGCTCTCCATACTATTTGGTCTATCAAACATCTCTATTTACTTATATTATCGGATTTATACTATTTATTACGCTTGAGTACATTCCAAACCAAAAAACTGTTAAAAACCTACCCCTACCCCTGGAGCTGTAAAGTAGAGTTAATCCAATTTCCTTACTTGGTTGGGGCATGTCCGTCAGACCCCACACATTTTCAAACAAACAACATGTGCTAAGATATTGAAGTTAATTTCAGAAGCAAGCCTGACTGAGAAAAGCAATAAAAACAAATCAGTTTTCCCACGAGCTTTTTCACAAGGCATCAAATTTAGAGCTTGATTTTTGTAAACATTTATTTGGCCCAGTTTACTGTAACGAAAAAATGAACATCAATCTGTTTTACCATTTGGCAGAGTGAATCCAGATCTTGAACTAACGGAATGTTTCTACCCATCTCCTTTACTGATTTTTTGCAAGAAAAGCTCCAAAAAAAATTGAAAACCGATAAAATGTCTACCAGAACAGGATGAAACAGAGTTGGCAAAAGTTCCTTTCCAAAGTTTTATTTGTTTAATGCCCATTAAATGCTCATTCAGGTCAGAAATGAATACATAAGGATGAGTCAACCAAATTAGGTGCCCAGTTAGGTCACAACATGACCTGTTTCAGAATACTTCAACCACATCCTTTTTTAGCTGAATTATACCAGCGCGAAGTTATCTTCACGATAACCTGTGTATTCAGAGATCTGGAACAATCTCATTGATACACACAAGTTTATTTGATAAGTAAACTGTCAATTTTATTTTTAGTCAAATGAAAAGTTTGTGTTCGAAAGAAAACTGACTCCTGGTGTCCATGTTGATCATATGTGACAGAGTTTGCTCCTCTGCAAAAGTTTGAAGTGCCATCCGGGTATGGAGTGACCTTTACGGAGAGGTTGATTGTTGTCTGTTAGGTCTTGGAAGGCTGACTGTATTGTTGTGCCAGTAGACAGGTGCTTGCCCGGTGACAGCTGTCTAGTGGATATGTAGCAGACCCCTAGAATCCCCTACAATATGGAGAATACCAGAAAATGGGGGAAACCTACAGAGATGTTCATTACTAAATAACACAAAAACAATTTTATTTACAGCTTTAATCCATCTCAAAAACAGTAACTAACCATTTTATTGATGTGCTTTTCAGTTTGTGACATAATAACTTGGAAGGAAAATATCCACCTTCACTTTGTACTTGTACCCTAATCTAGTTGTATATAACTTCACCTGTCCTACAGATCAGAACCCAATCTTTTAAAATCTTATACTAACTCAATGCAAAAAACTGGAGGACTAATAAAACAGTTCACAACTACATAGAGAAATCTATCAGTTAAGTGCACAGACCCATAAATAGCTGATGGTTACCAGCTACCTGTGTTTATCTCAACTATATTCTCTTTTTTGTAAATAAATGATTAATTTCTAAACACGTAACACAATTTTTTCTTTGAACATCTACTTTTTTTGTAATTTTTTTGATTAATAGCCTAACTGTCCAAATCCTGGAGATTTTTGGCAAGCGATATTTGTTTTTAACATTTCAATGCCAGAAAGCATTTTTTGCACAACAAAAGTTTTGAATTTTTGATAGGAGCACTCATACTTTTGTTATTTATTGGCAGTTTGCCAATTCAACATCACCAACTGTGTGCCCTAGTGCTATATTTAGCCAACTTGCTAGGTCAGTGTAACTGCAGAAATTTAACACGGATATGCCCATCGTACTTTTTTTTGCATCAAATCTAAAAAGTAAGTACAAGAAGCAAAGATTTTAGCACTCATGGAAAAAACACTGGCTGTAATGTTATTAGTCATAATATTTTGTTACAAAATTGATTATGGAATATTGTTAGTTACGAGGTTATCGGATCTCACAAGGATCTCGCCAGAGGCGAAAAACTGCGGCATGGAGAAGAACTGTGAAAACTCTGTTGAATAAACTATTGCTTTATAACTAGCTATCCTTAGGTGTCCATCCTGGCCGGCCCGTCCTAACAACCCCCATGTTAACTAATGGGTCATAACCGCTAACAATAATATGTAGAAAACTCAAGGTATTTGAGCATTGTTTTATTATCAATCCAAAGTTTCATTATAATTGACAATAATACTATATACTGGCTGTTAGCAGCTCAAAATGTCCTTCACCATATGATTTTTACAGCATCTCACTGTGCTGTGATTTGTTGAAATAAGTATTTGTGTTTATAGCTATTCATTATTCAACTTCAGTCCAATTTCATAACCAGTGTAAACAGTAAATTGGATTATTCATATAGCATAAGTTGCTTGGTGTCAGCATTAGTACCAGTAGCTGGTTGGTGTTAAAGGGCAAAGCAAGTTTCATTTTGACCTGAGCTAATCTGAATGTTTATGCTCTATTGAGCACATATTACGTAATCTAATTATCATCATCTGTTAAGAAAGGTGCTTAATAGCGTGACCTAATAGTGGCCTTGAGCTCGCATGTAAGCCGCCCTGGTGACCAGATGTAGCGTTGCATTGTGGTTGCCAATAACCAGCGATCTTTGCATATGCGGTACGTCACAGAACTGCCCTCAACATCATCTCAAAAGCATAAAAGTAGCTCGAACTATTATAGTTATCGTTTCCTTACTACTAGTAGTGATAATCAATCAATCTTCATCATCACGGTAATAATTCGCTTTGTTAGTAGCTGTGAAAACAGCAAAACTAAACCAGCACCTGATAGATTGTACTCCAGAATACCTCAGTCTATTGCTAGTTTATGCTACGATATAGCTAGAAGAGATGATAATAATTAATAATATTCATTGGCATTATTATTATTATTTATAATTATTATTATTATTATGATTATTATTGATAAATCATAATAATAATAATTATTATAATAATAATAATAATCATAAAATATAATTATTACAATTATTATTTATTGGTTCCAAAACAACGGATTTTATTCATTAATAAAAATATTATTATAATAATAAATAATAATCATCCAAAAATTTCTGTAAGAATAATAAATGATTATTATTATTCTTCCAGAAAGTTGTTTTGGATGATTTGTGTTGCTCATTATTATGATGATGGTTCACTAATAATCACCCATTGTCGTGTCCCATATCAAGGAAAGGAGGGAGGCTAAAAGAAACAGCAATTCCTTACAGAGACGGATCTCCCCTTAATAATAATAAATAAATACTGCGATGAGTAGTAGTAGTTAGAGTTAATAATAATTATTATTATTTATTATCACTTCATCATCCATGTATTCATTTCATCATTCATTGGTTGCTGTTGTAAGTAATAAGTTATTACTTACAACAGCATAACATATAATACTCACTCACTGGAGTGGATGTATTTTATGTCATAATAATAGTTATTTTCATTGGCATGCAGTTGCTAACTACTACTACTACTAGGGTTTTTGAACAATTTAGTAATTTAATGACAATGTTTTTCATATCATTATGTTGTGACTTTCATCATGTCATTTAATTAAATAATAAATATGCAGATCAATAATAATAATGATCGAAGGTTTTAAATAATGACAATAAGAAAATAGTCAAAAACAGTAAGAAGATCTGTTATTAATATTTCGTTATTTATTGCTTCATTTATAATTATTACCACATGGATGCTGTCATCATCACCATGATCATTTGATACCTGCTGAGAAGAGTTATTCATACTATTATTATTAGTTGATAACTGTAATAATAATAGCGAGCTTTTTGATGTCACTACTAACTATCATTTTTCTTGCAGACAATTATTATTATTGAGTTGATGAAAACTGTGATGATAATAATGGTTGGCTCCTTTACATTTTATTTCTATTTGATTTGAAGTATTATTCACGTGAAAGTGTTATTCAATATCATAATTAGCAATGTAATTTATTTTTATTATTGTGACGTTGATTGATGATTACATTATTGTCGTCAATAATATAATATATATTGCAATTATATTTATACTAATACAAGTGCAGTAGCTAATTATTGTGATAGCTTATTTAGTATGGGGAACAAATTAAGCAGATAATAGAAATAGAAGCCATCAAAAAATAAATATAACTAGGGTTTCTGAAAGGTTTACACGTTTCGTCAAAAAACTGAACTTGAATTGCAATTGCTTATTGGCCCTGTGATAAATGTCATGTTAGTGAACCTTGGCTAAAATTTGTAGTCACATGATTACAAACTGTATTGCCATATTTTTGACGCAAAGCCATTTTTTGTTAACTTACCACAAAGCTTTTTATCTTCATCCTGTAAACAAGATCACCATGTGTTGGTGCAAATCCAGCAAAAGGCTCTAATATTTCCAAACCAGCCTTTTATAGTACATGGTTTCCTGTTCCAGGAATTTGAAACCAATAATTGAGCATGAAAAATGTTTTTCATTCCATTTCAAAAAGGCTTACAATAAACAAAAACAGAAAGTGATATATTTTCAATTGAATCGGTATAATGATTTCAACTTCACTGAAGTTCGAACTGTTTGTAAAACGTGGATGGTTGTTCGCTTTATTTTGAAAATGTGTATAGGATTTGTGTTGTTCCAAATTGTCTGCGTTATTTGAAAAAACCACTACAAGTTTTCAAAAGTTTAAGGTTGATATTGAGGAAATAGTTAAGTTTATAAAACGTCTCATCTAGCAATGGGGGTATCCATTCTTTAAAACCACTAAGCCGGTAGCATGTAAGGCTACGTATTTCATAATTTCATTCACTAAAAGCACGTAGAAAAAATTTTCCGAGGTATTTTTGAAATTGTACTTATGTTTATCTTATCTTGTCACTATCCTGAAACCAGTTGTTACAAGCAAATGTTTGTATTGATTTATGTGCCTGTTCTGGATTTTTAGATTTAAAACCATATTATTTCCGTATTCAGGAGCCAAAATATCAAGAGGTGCACCAAAACTGACGATGGAGGAAGCAAAAGCTGCCCACCTACCAAGATTATAGGGTGCAAACCATTCAAAACCACTGCTTTCAGTATTTACTTGCAGTTTTGCATTCAGTGTTTGGTAATAGACATAATAGCAATGTAATGTATAACTAGCAGTCCTATGCATGTTCCACTGAATCTATCGGTCTAATATATATCATACCGATCTAATAAAAATGTGTAAGATGTTATAAAAACTTGAGACATTTTTTATTCAAACTAGTAACATTTGCAAATACAAGATTGACGAGACAAACAAGAATGGTTTTAAAAATTCAAGTACAGTACGAACAAACAAATTTCCAAGATATCAATGCTGGCTACAGTTCATCGGCTTCATCTATGATCAAGCCGAATAGATTCAAATCCACAAATCCGATGTAATTGTCATGAGGATCAGGCCAGGTCTGTCTTATCTTCAGCACTATACACGCAGGAGCTACTTTCAATTGTGCCTGCCTAACTTTCCATAAATTAAGTCACTGTAATTCCTATATGCATGGTGTCTAAACGTTCACGTGGGCAACATCTGTCTTCCCAAGAATGAGGCATCGCTTCACATCTGCAGTAAAATAAAATGCACATAGTAAACGAATGACAAGTATAAATGGTAAAAGCCTCACGCCACATTGCATTGTTAACTTACTGGCTATGGTCGTGGTTCGGGCTGACAAGCAGTTTTACGTCATTAAAATAGGTTTCCTGAGCCTGACACCATTGGATGAAAATCACTATCTTTATTGCTGGATGGGATGGTATACGGTCTCAAACCTGGTGAGTAACAGATTGACATATAAGAGCACGACTATAACCAGTTCATATTTGACAAGTTTCCTATTTCTCCGAAGGCAAACCTTTAGTGTACAGATAAAGCACAGTAAATCTTTTTCTCAAGTTTTGCAGATTTGTTTTTTGATGATAAAAGCTATGACAGAAAAGAAAGTGCTGTGCTATGCAAATTGAGATAGGGCAAACTATTGTCTGATTGCATAAAAAATACCTAATTACAATACCTTTTGAAGGTATGACCGGTGTCAAACTGTCACTAGTGCTACGCCTTTCCACATGGATATCCATACTCCTGGCTGCTTGATCAACACCATGGGGCTTTGACCACTTCGAGTCGGTGCCAAGGCATAAGGCATCGGCTTTTCATCATTCATATTGACTGTAAACCAACAGGATTATTAAAATGGAAAATATTGGATTTAATAAAATTTGTTGCCAAGCATTCAAAAGCACTGTAAATACATATAGGTGATTTATATCAAAGCAAACAGAGCCAAAGAAACTGAGAAAAATAAAATCCCATTCTCACCGTCAACAGAACTTTGTGTCTAGGCAAAAATTTCTATTCATACAAAGCGAATTACGGTTGACAATGTCTAGACTGAAAATCAGCTCGTGGAGACAGTGATGCTTGAGATCGTGTACTAATGAGATTTGATACAAACGTACATTTCCTCAGTTCAATCACTAATTGTGATATATGAATAGTTTTGAACAAAGAAAAAATTATAGTTTTGGGAAAAATCTTAAACTTGTTGATTAGGTAGTCATTATTATCTAATTGCAAAGATCATAATTTTACGTCATTTTATCATCATACATTACATACATTCTGACAACTGTTTTCATACCAAACTATTTTAGAGATACTAAATAAATCATTTTGTGTTTTATCAAATAAACTTGAACCTATACCTTCTAGTACAATTTGTCTTAAAATATTATTCGTAGCCGTCTTAGCATTGATAACTCTTCCTCCTCACAGAAGCAGGTTGGAACAGCAACTGCGTTAATGCATATGTAAAACTAAAATATTTAGTTACTAGCAAAGCCATTTTGGGTATGTAAGCCAAATCATAGGACTTTAGCATAAGGTGTTGCAAGTTAAGAATTGAATAATTTTTTCACGTCCAATCATTAGCACATTCAGCTGTCTAATGTGTGTAAACTATCAATGTGACAATATGCATGCCATTGGAAAGCTCACCCAATTCGATACCAAAATGAATAAAATATTTCGCTTCTGAAAGCAAATTAGTGCCAAAAGATTAAAAACAAACTTCTCTGAATTTCATAAGAGTATTCATTAATCAACGCACCATAAATTTACTATCACACATCTACAAGAATATTTGTCTGTTGTCGTATAGTTATGTAAGTAAAGCCTCTAGACCCCAAAAGAAAAATGAGGCTTTGAAAATCATTTGACTAGAATGAGAATATGAACACTATTGAGTATGGTGGTTCAAAACGTTTTGTGTTTTGCATTTTAAAACGCCTGAACGCTTTCCAAACCGTTTGAACGAATTTGAAATAGTCTGAACTTTTGCAAAACTTCTGAACGCTTTGTGAAATCGTTCGTAGGCTTTGAAAATCCAAGCCGATTTGCTGGTTCGCTCTATTGATCAAGATCTACTGTCCATTTATGATTGATAAATGTTTTTACTGAACAGTTGAATTTTTTTTAAACAGATAAAAATGGTTTTACTTATTAAATATTATTTGTTTTAAATTGTTTTAAATAATAAATACAACCCAATTATAAATTTAAAAATTAATTTTAGAGATTATATTCAACAACATTTTTATGCAGTTAATTAACTTGCTCTATGTCCTTGGATCGACGTCTATGTTGATAAAGTTATATAGTTGCTATAAATAAAATGGTGACGATCACTTTTGGTTCGAAAGCCATGTGCCTTGTTGCAAACTTTTCCAACAAATTCAAAATAGTTCAGACTATTTTAAAACAGTTCAGACCATTTCAAAATGATTCATACGGTTTGTAAATAGTTCATATTCTTTCTAAAGCGTCCATACGGTTTGTAATCTTCTAAATCATCTCTATCATTTCTAAACCGTCTGAATTATTTGTAAGACAACTATACGGTTTGCAGATTTTACAATTGTTGGACAGGAAATACAGTTTTATAGCATTAATCCCGCAGCTGCTGAGGCCAACAATTAATTTATTACAACCAACAAGCCCGTTTTTAAATGTAGTTTCTTGGGCTATTTTACTACAATTACCCAATTATTTTCAATGTAAAAGACGCTTTGCAAACCGTCTGGACTAGTTCAAATCCGTTCATAGGCTTTGAAAACGAAACCGTCTAGCGTTATGAGCCACCATAATTGAGAGTATCCAATGTGTACCAGTTTAACTCCTACTTCTATGGTTGCATGTATCCATTCTACTCAGTACACAAACATCCTGACTATATCTAACTTACTGCCCTGTACTTGAGCACCGACCTTCACTATACCTCATTTCTTTCATAGTACTTAAACAAACAAACTTTTCCCTTCTAAAAATTTTGTTGACATTCTTCTAACAATATAATTATGACAAGTCACCGGGAACTTACTACAGTGAAACATATACTAGTTGTAACAACATTATTTCAATATAATCATAATTATTTCAATAAATACAAACTTACTACATCACACGTCAACATTATATGATTAATATCTTTTTAGACATATGATAATTATTATAATAATGCTATAGCAATAGTGTAGTGTAAATATTATTAACAGTCCCAACATTATATTCAATATTATTATCATTATTATGATATTTATTATCAATAAATAAATTTTTTGGTCATCAATTATTTCATTTGATTCTTTTCTTTTTAACTTATCATCACTGTTGCATTACGGTATTCTTGGATTACTGATCAAAATTACTACAAAAAATCATCCTTGGTCACGGTTAGTAGTAAGACTACTTATTATTTACAACAATAGAAATTGGATAATAATACTTATAATAAGTTATTATTATTATTATTGTTGTATAATAATAATAATAATAATAATAATAATAATAATAATAATAAATTATTATATAATAATAAATATAATTAATAATAATGCTTCATAGTATATTATTACATACATACACCACATAATAATAATAATGCTACTACTAACTCTAATATAATATTAGTATTAGCAGTATATGCGACATATATGTAAGGGTATTCATTGAGTCACTGTTGTTGTTGTTGTTGTTGTTGATGAAATAATATATATATTAACTATTATACATCCATCATTACATAATATATTATTATTATGTAATAATAATTATAATAAATAAAAAAAATCATTTATAACGAAAGATAAAATATTTAAATGTCATTATTATCTATGATAATAAAACATTATTATTTATTATTATATATAGTTGAAATAATAATATTTATTATAATAATTATTATCATCATGATCATTCAACTATTTTTTTTAATTAATTATTATTATTTATTTATTTATAAATAATAATATCAATAATAAGTGATATCAGAAAAAAAACTAAGTGAAAATAATAGGTCATAATAATCAACTGCATTAATAATAATACTAGTCTACCATTCAGCAATATGCTACTCACCAGTCACCAGTTATTCATTCAGCTCAGCAATGTTGATGCTACTTTCTCGCTCACAGTCTTTCCCCAAATTGCTCAGCAACAACGGCAATACAAGCGGAAATAGTGACAAAGATGATACTATACAAGCAGTCCTCTTTGGTACTGTTTCCGGTCACCACGGAATCCAAAATCTGGGCACGGAGGTGACAACTCAGCAAAATGTCGATGTTTTTGCCCGTTTACAGCATACTTTTGTTCATATTTTTTAGGGCATTCTTAATCAAAATCTCATTATTTTTTTATTTTATATGGTACATAAACATACAATAAAGGCATTGCAGAAGAGTTTTCTATAAATCAGTTGTTGGTGGTATGGTAAAAACTTATATGAAACTCATCGAACTACGGTTTTGAAACTTGCTTTGCCCTTTAAACCAAGATTTGATAGTGGCTCAAATACACGAGTAGCGCAATACTGTATTCTTGCTGGTCCATCAAACCGAACTTCTATTTACACATGTTCTACACAGAAGACTGCATGGACCCAGCATGAGAGAAAATGTAGGAAGCATCTAAAAACTCTTCTTTCATCAAGTTAAAGTAATTGATTGCTCTCATTATATGCACAGTGCTGCTGCTGTTGTCTTCGCTGCTGATTTGGTTATTTGTGGAGCCTACTGGGAGGAATGGCACAACAAATACATCTAAAATGGCAAATCTCATTTGTTTTTACATTGAACCAATCAAATAAGTAAAACTTCCACAGTTTTCCAAAACTACACCAGATTTACAAGTTCTTTTTTGGGGAAACTGAAACATTTTCATGTATTTTAAGGCATAATTACTAATCATTACAGAAGCAAAAACAACAAGCTAGTAAATACAAAATGCATCGACGTGGTGCAGTATGTTAAACTAGATCACTGTGCTCTACAATGTAACGAAGGACGTAAATTGACTCACCTAACTTATAATACAATAAAAAACTGTGTTCACTTCAAAACTGCTTCATAACATCAAAGGCTTTTCTTTTCAACATGCTATTAGAGAAACATATCAAACAAGTGGAACCACTGACCATCCCAAAACAGTTTTAAATCTACATTTTGTGTTTTTTGTCCCATTAAAGATTGAGATAGATGGAACGATTGAGTTGGAAGAACCATTCAGGACAACAGCACAAAAACTGTTCCCTTCTACCAAGACATATGTGGACTCCACAACACTACTCATATTTCTAGAGGACAGGCCAAAACATTCTCAGGCTAAAATCTTTACCTCACTTTTACTTATTACTAAACCAAGCTCAAGATAAGCGAGAATAGTAAGTTAGATTTTACATCAGTAGCAAGTGGCTGCAATCATTGGTGAGATATTGTATACAAACAGAGTGAACCCTCAGCAAAAGAATGTAGCAAATTTTGTCTGTTTAACAAGTCGCTCAAAAAATTCCGCTTTCTAGTAATATGAATCTAGTTTCATTCTGTTGTAAACAAAAATCTGTTGTTTCTGAACAGAAACTGATCTCAATGTTTCGCTTCTTACATCGATATTTCCCTTGCTATATCGTCGAGTTGTTCCTGAGGGGAAATTACTAGTTGGATGAACAGTATCCGAGACGGAATATTTTTCTTTCTTGTTTGATCTTTCTCAAACAGATCACGAGGGCACTGCAAACAAAATTTGAGTCGTTTCCTCTGAATATCTGCCAACTAATAACTCAACCTTTATACACGTAGCTGGTTCTTTTTAGATTTTGTTTCTGTCACTCGAATTAAGAAACACAACAAGTAAGTTAAAACTTTGTTTCAAATTGTTGCTTTTCAAGTAGAAAGCATGATGACTCCTGTTGACTAGCGCCTGCAGTGACCAAAAAGTACATAAACAGAATGTTATATCTTGTCCATCTTTGATGCCAATCTTTTTACAGTAGCTTCAAGTGAGTTCTGTTGCTGAACCTCAGCAATAGTTGGAGTTGAGAGCGCATCACTATTCACTAGTTTTGTTTAAGTAAAACCCCCAAAACCATCGAATCATCAACAGTTTATTACCGCATGACCGACAACTGTCCAACTTAGCACTCTGGCTAAAAACAATAGAGAAGAAAGTTTTCATGAAGTGTCTCATCAAGTTGTCACTCACACAAAATACTTTTACAACTACATACTTCTGGTAGTTCTTATTCAGAGCCATAGCTAGCATGCTGGTTGTGTGTAAGTGAATATACAAAACCAGTCACGACTAAAAGATACTTCTGGTTGTGCCTGCTTTTTAAAATCTACAAAAACACTGAAAGCACCAGAATTATACCATTTGGGATAGCGGTGGGATGGGAAACACCGCAAACAATCTATCTCAATGCCAGAAATGTCCTCTTCTGTTTTATGTCTGTAAACAAAAACTATTATCGGAAGGTTGAAAAAAAAGTGTTAACACGAGTCGCCTGCGTGGACACCATTCCTCCAACTAATAATTGACCATCAGCAACCATCTATGAAGTTGGCTTCAGGTATTTTTATGTAAGCAACAAACAACATATCCAGTTTATGTGCCAGAAAAGTCACTTTGTTGACAAGGTTTGTACAGGGGAAGATATGGAGAACTGTAGTGATTGGTATATTTGGCTCTGCACCCCATGGTTACCATGGTAACCTATGTATAGTACTCGTATACATTTGTGACCTTTTGTTGACAAATGCGTAATGTTACAAGTTGTGCGTCCCAATCAAGTCTTTGTCAAAATACTCACTGATTAAAAACTTGCCAAAAATCCACTGAGGTCCGTGATTGTAATTGAGTGTAAAACTAATGGGGCTAGCACTGCAGGCTTAAAAACATACGAGCATGAGGAATGGATTAAGGGAGATGATTCCAAGTTTTAGGGATAAAAGTCCAAAGAGTACCAAAGGTAGTTGTAAAACCCTGCTAGAAGTAAATAACAAAAAAACTCTAACATCGGCATCTGCAGAAAGTATTGCAAACAAGACTCAAAACATTCTTGAAGCCGTAAATTATTTCCACGTTTAGTATGAAATAGAGAGTTACATGTTGATTGATGAGCAAGTGTTTCAAGTATTGTAACAATCTAAGGTATAGCAAGCTCAAAACCAATGATCCTACCACGAAAATGGGTACAATATTACCACCTGCCAGTGCTCTCAAATAACAAATATCTAACCACCTTAGCCAGCTCTAGGTCCTCTACAAATCGTCACTAGGTCATTGTGTAATCAACAAAAAATTCTGCTGACTAATAAGCAATTCTAAAACCAAAAAACTGTAAAAAAAACATGGTGTGGTGGATTTTGGCGAAACTCTGTCATGACCAATGTGTCATGAAAATGTGTCTGATGGCCACCGGGCATCAAACGGGCTCATAATTAGCACTGGCTCCGCCCACAGAATGAGCCGGCAGAGTTGACACTTAACACAGACCATGTATAACAGTAATGGCACAGTACCAACCCCTGGGAGGGATCATGGGTAGGCATCAAAATGGTTTCAATAGTCAGGGAGATGAAAGGTGGTCTAAGAAGCCCAGAAGCTCCTATTCGCTTACCAGATGGTTCCAGATACCGATAAATCAAGATCAAAGACTGTTCAAAACAAACAAACTAGCAGAAGGCCTAGAGACAACTAGCAGTTCTCTACATTGGTTATAGATACAGTAGCTTCCCCCCCCCCCCTTCCCTTTACTTTTGGGCACTGTCTATATTTAGTCTTGTGCAAGACATTCTGATAGAAAGTAACAATAACCTTTGTATGCTACTCATTTACCTAAGTATATGTCCTGTTTGATTGTTCTACTGATCAAGTGTGCCAATCACTTCCTGTACACTTCTGGTGACTTGACCTATAAAAAGCCAAGCATTCTTGTGTTAACCGCCTCATTTTCCCTTGTAGTTTGTTGCCACTGCTCATTGTTGCTGTTATTCTGGGATTGTATGAGGCATTAAATGCGTACACTGGAGGGTATCGATTTATACTTCTGGCTAGGAGTTCTCCATTGGTTGTTGAGTTGAGTTACGGCTCCACAGCAGTTTGCTGGAGCCATCAGGCTCAGTGCCCTTAA
Organism: Cryptosula pallasiana; assembly: GCA_945261195.1. Taxonomy (NCBI): domain Eukaryota; kingdom Metazoa; phylum Bryozoa; class Gymnolaemata; order Cheilostomatida; family Cryptosulidae; genus Cryptosula; species Cryptosula pallasiana. The sequence continues at coordinate 41,662,162 of OX183131.1, read as the reverse complement.
TGGTGGGAGGATACAGCTCTTGTAGGGCTGGTAGAGTCTGACCGAGCTGCTGTGCCAGCAGGCAAGGTGTCTGCTCGTATGCAGCCATTTGATGGTTGCGTCATGTAGACTGCAGAATCCACCATAAAGGTATTGAAGAAAATTTCTCATTCTGTCGCTCATCCGTATGCTAAAGATTACAATTACACAGTCTATAAACACAGTGTTGTGCGTGTATGAAAGAGAGTTAAGTGCATCAGCTACTATATATGAAACGTTTCTCTAAGACTTTTAACGCAACTTGTTTGTGAACTACATCAGACATTCTAGACTTGTGTTTAAAGAAGTTCCCTGCAGTGAAGACGATTGTTTCCATTGTCCAACATAAGGCCAGTGAGAGTTTTCTCATTTTTGTTCAACTGAAGTAAACTTTGTTTAGTTTTTCTGGAATGGTTTTCAAAACTTTTTCAACCAACAGTACAGTTTCACCCGTTAGTCTTTGTTACTTTGGTCAGGGATAGTTGAGTTTGGTAAAACAAGGGATCAACTGGCGTCTGCCCAGCGAGGTAGTAGGTGGGGGCTCAACACTTACTCAGATTTTTCATTTTCCTATTGCAATACACTGTAATCACTTCAACAAGTGTAACCAGTTGAAGGGGACAGGGGTTTAAGGTCATAAAAAAGTTAAAATTATATTTGCTTTCTTGTAAATGAATATGCATTTTGATGAGGTTGTACACTTTTTTAATCAATGGTCATCAACTTTTAAATTGTGTAATGGATTCTGGTCTAGTTACCACACACATCCACTATGCTCAAGTATTGTCCCCTTCTCCAGAAGGAACACTGTGCTGCTCGACAGTGACAACTGTGTATCAGGCAACCGAATTACCCTGTGTAGCAAGAGCCCATGGCTCAGACAAGCAATACAGTGTAGTGCTTGTATATGTGGCTATCTTCTCAAGACAAAGTCCTAAAGGGTAATTATTCCTCTAGAGTGTTTGTTGGAAGACATGAGAATGATGGCAAAAGTCTCTCCTTTTATAGGAGAGCTCACAGGAACTAATTAGCATATTCTATATAACATTAAGAGCACAGGAAGTAATCAAGCCAATACAAGTGCACATATAAATAGCTAACCAATCATACAGTCAATGAGGGTTAAATGATTAAGGCCCCAAATGGCCGAAGGCGGAGTCCTGTCTCCTACTGTCAAATCAGACTGTCCTACAGGGTCCCAAGGCTCTGGATAGCTTGTGGTCCTGGTTACCGCAGATGTAAAGGCAGGTAGCTTTGGCTCCTGGTTTGGTGGAAAGTCCTAGCTGGTTTCGGAAGTCCTCAGCTACGGCAACCATTTTATACCAGCCTTGAGTCAACATACTGGCCCTGTAGAGGTCACTACCAGCCCTGTAGAGGTCACTACCGGCCCTGTACCGGCCCTGTATACTATGTCACTGGCACAGTATGGCTTTGCTACCGGCACAGCATCTCACCGATGGCTGTAGGTGCATTGCCAGCGCACTGAGTGGAGAAATGGTGGAGCAAACTCTCACTTTACTGTGAACATTCACCAAAGTATACCACAATTGGTTCCATCAACAATAGAAGGCGTTCATCACTAGCACACAAACATAGTTAGCATTTGCACGCATTATTTTTCATTCATCTTCCTGTTTCAGTTAACTCTAACCGTTAAGCAACGTGCCAGAAGTTGGAAAAAGTTTCAAGTTCTGTGAGTGATAGTAATTTAGGTTTAGCTTTGCAACCAACTAACATTTACACTGCACAGTAACCAGTGTTTGTAGGTGGCTAGTTGCTATTGGCTGTAAGATTTTGTTTGGAATATTGATGAAAATGAAGCACAAAACTTCATGCCGCTTGAAGATGGTAAAACATAAAAGTTAGATTCAAAACATTGAAAAGCACTGCTGTACATGTATGTGCTAGTGCAAGTGTAACAGCCAGAAATAGTTTAAAGTTGTCAGAAACATTTATTATTAAATAAACAATCAGCTACTTCATGTGCAGTTTTCATTCATTAAAACCCAAGCGGCTACCCAATGTATTCGAATGAGTTTTAGTAGGTGACTCATTCGCTTGAATAAAAACTAGCTGTATTCGACCTGCTACACTTGTTCTGTTGTTAATGAGTAGATGTATCTTTACAAAAGAACGCAGGCAAACTTTTTAAACCAGCTGGGAGTCAACAAAGAAGAATGAGACTCACAAAAAATAAACGACTTCCAAATTACATGTTTTTTCACCCAGGTGCTCAGATCCGTAAACAGCAACTGGTTAACAGCTACCTGATCTCATCTCAACTATTTTTATTTTGGTAAATCAACATCGGGTGACTTTAAAGCGCAACACAATTTTTTGTTTAACATACTTCTTTTGTAATTAATTTAATTTATCGCTTCGTTTTTGCAAATCCTGGATAGTTTTGCCAAGTAGTGTTTGTTTTAACAACTTGATGCCAAAAATGGATAAGTTCTTGCAAAAAAGCACTTTACAAGATTTGGTAGGAGCACTCAAACTTCTGTCATTTATTGGAACTTTACCAACTGTCCATCACTAGACAAAAGCCCTGGTTGGTTGTCATTATAGGATTCTCTTACGTTTATGTAACTGAAGGAGATGAAAAAGGATATGCTTTTCGTACTTTTTGTTGGCATCAAACCAAAAAATTGAGTATTTAAAGCAGAGAGATTGCGCTCACAGAACAAACACTGGTTGTCAGCAGCACAAAGTACCATTCACCTTATAATTCTTTTATAACATCTCACCACCGTGGTAGGTTTTGTTCAGATAAATATTTTATTTATATTTTTGTTACTCAACTTTAGTCAAATTTCATAGTTTACTCAAATTTTAAATAGAATTGTTCACAAACCACAAGTTATTTGATATTGAAGCTAGTAACGGTAGCTAATTGGTGTTAAACTGTACACTTACTGATCACATCTAACCAACACTGCTTACAGACGTTCAACGCGGAAGACAACATGTATTCGACCGAAACGATCATGCAGGATGTGCCATCAAAAAACTCTTCTTCCACCAAGTTGAAGTACTTCATTGCTGTCACTATAGCCATAGTGTTTCTGATGTTGTCTTCACTGATTATTTGGTTATTTGTGGAGCGTGCTGGAAGTAACGGTGCAGCAGAGATTGCTAAAAAGGTAAATGGCAATTGTTTTTACTCCGAAAAAATAAAATTTTTGGATTCCACAATGTACCAAAACGTCTCAGCTTCAAACATTTTGGTCAATTTCTAGCAAAAAAAAAAGGTTTTTGGGGACAACTAAAACATTGATAATTGGTTTCGGGCAAAAAAATTTGTTGTTGTAGAAACAAAACCAGCAATGTAGTAAGTACAGAATGCCATGATGTGGTGCATTCTGTTAAGCTAGATTGTAGAGCTATATACAGTATAGGAAAGTATGTGAAGGGACACACCTAATCTCTTGTACAGTAACTAAGTGTATTCAAATCTCACCGTTTTACGACACCAATTTTTTTCCACAAAGCGAATATATGAATTCATTAAATAGCCAAAACCTCTGATCATTCATAAATAGTTATGCAGCTGAATTGAATAATTAAAGCTCTACAGTATAAAAAAGTATGTAAAGGGACACACCTAATTGTGACACCAGCTGAATCGAATAATTAATTATATTTTAGATTGAGATAGATGGAATGATGGAGTTTGAAGAGGCATTCAAGACAACAACACAAAAACTGTTCCCATCCGCCAAGTTTCCTTTAGACTCCACAACACCAACCATTTCTTTGGAGGACTTACCAGATCATTCTCGAGCTAAAAGAGCAGTTCTTGTAAGTATAAGTACCTTTAACTCATTTACCTCTGAGAGCTGTTGAATGGCTGTCTTAGTGAAACCTGGTTTGGTGCAGAAAGGGTGTTGTACACTTGTCTGAGTTAAATATATCCCTTGCTGGCTTTTGTTACAGAAGAACAATGGTAGATACAGACGGACTCCTGATTGTAAAGTCGTGCTGGTAGAACATTGCCCTGATCGAAAAAAGAGATCAGTGGATAATGAAAAGGCACACAAGAGAGTTGCTAGAACTCCACCCTGCATTTGGGTGACCACAATCGTCTGTGACTGAATAGCAAGTGTCAGAAGACTTCTGCTATGAGTCAACACTGAACACTTTATTCTTAGATGTCTAGAAATATTACATTTACTTACATTTATCTACTTCTTATTGTAGTTGTTTTAACTTTACATATCTGATGTATGTTTCATGTTACATGTCTAACACCAATACTTTTATTTTACAATATCAAAATAGATTCACATATTAAAACCAACACACTTGCTCTCTTAGTGTTTGATGATTTGCCTACTGCAATGTCACCGCAAGTTCTAGGTCTGAATTTGGATCAACTGCGCTTTTTATCAATGAGGGTATAATTTTACCACTGTGTCTGTGGCCCTATTATACAGTTTTATAGTTAGCGCAACGTCTGGTGGGCATAAGCCAAAACCGTGGAGACAAACAGAAATTCAAAACTTGCAAACAAAGCATAGATTAACACAATGAACGTAACAAAAACAGGATAACCAACTTATTTTTATTTTTTTGTCTTTAGTTATTTTTCAAAATCCAAAAACTCCAACACTGACATTACTGCAATTAAAATGTCTAAAACTTTGCCACTATTAACTAGCAAATCAAAGTCAACGCAAACGCAAACATTAAGTGATTTTTTATTTTATCTTCAAGTGAGATAACACAAATAATAAACCAAGTGAACAATCCTGGGTGGAATGTAACAAGCTTTACCCCTAGGAAAAATATCTCAAAGTTTCCATCTTGTAACATTACTGATCTGATTTTATTCTGATCTTGCTACAGATGTGATAATTTTGTATAGAAATTGAATGTGTTGTTTTGTTTCTTGCATCAATGCTTGTATCGCTGTGTCATTGGTTTATTGCTGAGAGGCAATTACTAATTAGATGAACGGTGTTCAACAAGGAATGTTTTTTTTTGATGTTATAGAAAAAGCTATTGAGGGCACTTTTAGCAATATTTTAGTTGCTTTTGCTGAAAATTGGCCAAGTAATAGTTATATTGGTGACCCAGTTTTTTACTTTTAAATTTGTTTTCTTTTTTTAATTGAAAAACAAATCAATTGAATCACATCTTCATTCCAAATGGTTGCTTTTGAAACAGAAAGCATGCTGATGTATGTTGACTAGCACATATAGTGACGATAAAGCTTTGTAACCAAACTTCATTTCTTGTTCATCGTTGTTTCTGATGATCTCACAATAGAACTAGCTATTTTTTGTTGATGTAATTGGTGATAAAAACAAATCAGCATTTAGCAGTCTTGTTTACAAGTTACGTATATATGTTTAGACTTGTGACGACAATAGCCAAAGTCACAAACTATCAAATAATGGACTGTTTAGTACCTACTTCATTGAAACTACCCAATTTACCTAGCTGTATGGGAATGATGATGCAATAATTTATTCATGAAGAGTCTCAATATGTTATCACTTGCATCAGGAACTTGTACAACTGCTTCTGGTAGCCCTTAGTTAAAGTTGTGGTTGTCAGTAGTTTCGTAGTTTTATGTTACTACGTACACAAACTCGGTCCCGACTCTTATTGAGCTTCTAGTTGTGAATGGATTTTAAAGTCTGTGATTATGCTGAAAACCTTAGAATTAGACTACCTGAGATGGCGGTGGTATGAGAGGCACTGCAAAAATTCTGTAGCAATGCCAGAAATGTCTCATTTAGCTTTATGCATGTGAACAAAAAAGTATAATTAGAGGGTTGGAGATAAAAGTGTTAACACGAGTCTCCTGGGTGGGCACCATTCCTCCAACTAATACTTGAGCCTCAACAACCATGCATGATGTTGGCTTCAGGTGCACTTATGCAATCAACAAACAACACATCCATTTTATGTGCCATAAACATCACTTTGTTGACAAGGTTTGTACAGGTGAAGAGATGGAGTAATGTATTGGTTGGTACATTTGGCTCTGCACTCTATGGTTACCATGGCTACCTATGTCTAGTACTTTTATACATAGGTAACTCAACAATAACTTATATGTGACCACAGATCATCTGTATCTGTCCTGACTCTTGTTTTTGATAAATGCCTAAATTACATTATAAACTATTTGTGTGATATAGCTTGCATTGCACAACATTACATACTAATAATAACCACTATTTAATATGTTATTAATTGTCACGGTTTTGTGCACTGCTACTACTACAGAAAGAGCTCCTTCTTGTTCCATACTCTTTCTTAGCACAAGAAAGGTAGAGGATGACAAGAAATCAGATAGGGTGGAAATTTTACTCTAGTGAACATAATGAGGAGAGGCTTAGGAAACAAATTGCATGCAAAATACTTGTAGTAGATTTCTGTCCTCTTACTACCGATGCTACGACATCCACTGTATGTGCCTCTTGTAAACCTTGTCTCACTACTCTAGCGCTTCAGAATCCACCCCAAATAGACATTAACACATTCCACGGGGTCCACCACCCATACAAAGTATGCCAGAGTGACAAGAATAAATACTTTATTGATTCCATTTAGCAATATAAAAGGTGCTATCTAAGCACAATCCAGAAAACTTTTGTTTAACACAGTACAAGAGCTCCCGTCTATAGTGGCAGGAGAGGAACATTCACCCCCAATTAGGACTGAACCAAATACATAAAAAAAGCAAATAAATAACGAATAAACACATAGCATACAAGTCATATAAACAATGCAGGCCAATCACATGCAGTAGCACATGGCAAAGCAGCTCTGGGCTGTTTTCCCACTCTTTCTGGAGCAGTGAAAAGTTTCAACTCCGTATATGGTCCCTCACTTCCTTAATCTCTGTTCCTTTCACTCATCATTTCTTGAGTCTCTTTGTAGCGATGGGTATTTGTCTGCTGGGGTCCCAGGCTATTCTTTGCAGAAATATTGAATGACTGGGCTGGTACACTTGCCAGAGATAACTCAGGGAAAGTTCTTTATGATTTATACATTAGATGCAGGGTCTGTACTGGCTTGTAGTAGAACGGGATAGCCAGTATCCTGAACCCGGGATAAGTTGAATATGTTTTAAAGGTAGAATCTCGGATTCACTTAAAAGGGGTACTAAAGGGTAAAGGAATGGATGGATTGGTAGCTTAGGGTAGGGGGACGATGGGGCAGGGGTTACGACACTTTTTTACAGTGGACTTTTCCCACAATATTGTATAGTGGTGGATACTTCAAGGACCGCGGTGGTTTCCATTACTGGCACTTGTCCGCCTGGTGCAAAATACTTTTAGGCTAAAATTGCTTTGTAGAATGAAAACTAATGGTAACAACATTGTATACTTTCTGATTGAGCAAAACCAGCAAAAGTGGTTATGTTTTATTTGTAAAACCAAAACTCAACTTTTGCACAGCTGGAAATGTAATGAACGGGTTGCAAAGATTTGTACAACATGAAACAGGTGTTCTTTGTGATGTATCCTCATAACTAAGTATATCATGGAAAATACAACAAAATAACTTTTAACCAAGGCAGACCTTAAAAGCATGAATCATGACAAAGAACTTTTTCTGCCACACTGTAAAGGGCTTGTACCCAACCTTTACATTAGAAGCTACTCAAGGTTTACCACATTGCATGGCTCATGGAAAGGCTGCTCTATCCCTTGGGGCTGCAAACTAGAGTTAGAGCAACTTTCTTAGATGGTTGGGGGTACTCTCCAAGCCCCATGCAATTTCTGAGATGAACAAAGAACACGCGCATGTAGTGAAAGGTGGTTTAGAAGCAAGAAATGATAGGAAATCTATTGAAGAGAAATAAATCGGTTGCCCCACCTGGTTCACTATTTCTACAGAAGCCTATTTAATTCAAACAAAAATAAAAACTTGGCATTTGCTAACATTTATTTGGCAACAGTTACTACAAAAACGAAAAAATTAACATTAGTTTACATTGACAAACTGGCATAAGGAAATCAGACAATGAGAAAAAATTGCACAATTCTAGCTATTTCTCTTGTTGGAGCCTGACTTTATTTGCAAAAAAGCACACATTGAAATTAAAAACTAGTAAAATGTCTGCCACTATAGGATGAAATAAAGTTTGTGAAAGTATATTTCAAAAGTTTAATTTTTTAATGCCAAATAAGTTTTATTATTGTCAACAAACTAAATACAATAGACTGGGCTGACAAAATTAGTTGCTTAATTAGGTCACTGCATGACCTAAAACCAATAGTCTACTCCCACCTCGTTTTAGCTTAATTATCCCAGTGTGGAGTTATCTTCACCATAACATGTGTATTTAGAAACATGTATCAACTTCACGGACATGTATGAGAGCTTATTTGATAAGTAACATTTGATATTTATACAAAACACTGACTACTGGCATCCAATTCCATGAGATGTGACACGTTATTCCTTTCAAAGTCAACTAACCTCTCTTTGTAATTTAGGGCCGTCTTGGAATTCACCGTAACACAAGGCTGATGGTTTGGGTGCTGGGACCTCTGGTGTTGCCTGGTTTTGTTTCTATTTGCATAAAATACGCCATTGCTGACCGGACCACATGAGATGCTTAAGTAAATAAAACAGTTTTATAACCAACCAATACTTAGTTACAACTTCATCTTTTGAGAAAAACTAATCGTTTTCTTATCTATATAATATATCAATATTGGTGCAAAATAATTGAAATTGGCTCAATTACACTTCACTAGAAGAAAACAAAAATAATATCTATTTACAGTTACGTGGCAATTTTGGTTTTTTTCTGGAAAAAGATTTGTGTTTTACGAAGTTCCTTGTATCCATAATAGCAAAAAGATTATAAAAAATTTCATAACCTGTAAACATATTTACCAGGATCCGAAGTAGACTAGAATCTTGAAAAACTTCAGTGAGAGCCAGGCATAACCTGTAACCAACCAGTCAGTACAGGATCTTTCAGTGCAAAATATAACAGAGTTCAAACGTTTTTTTTTTCAATTCCCAGTTTTTTTGCCCTTCAACTATTATTTTAGCCAAAAAATGACGAACTATAATAAATTAGCAATTTCAGCTGCTTAATTCAGGCTATTATTTATTAGCCTGATTTTGAGAAAATTTTCGAAGAAAAAAGCTTCAGCTCAGCCTTATTAAGCTGAAGAATCTGACAGGTCTAAGGGAGCTAATCACTGTCAAAGTTTTTTCCCGTTAGATGCATGTTGAATGGTAACTGAGGTCTGTGTTGTCTAGTGTGAATGATTGGCAATATAGAGTACTTTGTTCAACTCTGAAACTTGGCTAAAAATTAATAACCAAAAAAGTTTTGGATCTGCTGGGGTAGACATCATTACCCATGTTGAAAGGGTCTGAATTTATTGTTTGTGTACCGGTGATATTACTTTCATGTTTAGAAAAAATTAGGAGCGTTAGATTGATGAACCAAAAATTCAAATATGTACAATATCAATAGCTACTAGTGTTGTGAATGTGACATAGCAAACCAGCTAATTATCAAGAATTATCAATTGTCAATCATTTGAGGCGAGAAGTGAGACAGCAATCACATTTAATAAAGCCATTGCAGTGGGTGAGATGACAGTGCTGTTTCTTTGTGTCATGAGCTGAAAGCCAACCAGGGCGCAATATTTCAACAACATTCAAAAGGGTTTTTCTGGTTCAGCAAAAAACCAACTAGCTGTGCATAAAGGAAAGCTTTTTATTGGCTTTGTAGGGCCATGTAACACTCAGTTTCTGCTGTCACATCATAGAGCAGTCACAATCATTTTGTATTGCAGTTAACTCTGTGCCTAACTTCATCTACCACTCTAAACATAAACACCAGCTAATGCAGGCCAATATTTGTGCTTCCATGCACTGAGGGGGTCCATTTTCTTTCTTTCGGATGTTACATAGGCAATTACTGGCCTATTCTCCTTCCACTAGCACATCTATGTGCCATTTGGTACTCTCCTTTCCTTAGCTCCTCTATAGGCCATCATTGGTCTATTCTCAATTTTTTAGCTCCTCTATAAGCCAATATTGGTCCATTCTCAATTTTCTAGCTCCTGTATAGGCCAATGTCAGTCTATTTTTAATCATCTTGCCACTTTATAGGCCAGTATTGGGCTGGTGAATTACCAACAAAAATTTTGAGGACCAACGAATAACCTTAACACTCAAGCTGCCAGACAAACGACATTGGACCAAAACTAGGTTTATTTTCCTATTTATATGCTGAGTTTTACACGGGCACAATATATTAAACAGGCTGTTGCATGTGCGTTATAAAGGACTTTGGGGTGAGGTAGCACTTGACACTGCTACTATTCTCTGTACTTCAACACATGGTCCCCGCGTCTGTACCAACGGGGTAGTGCTACTACAACCCTGGTTAAAGGTGTTCTATCCTATAGTCAAATAGCTGAATAGTTGAGAGGCTCCTCCATTTGAATTTACAGCAGCCTGCTGTTTCGGTATCCTATAACAAGCTAGTGTAGCTCAGGATGCCACCTCAACGCTCTGTCAAATGAGTGAGTTCTTTCCTCAATACATCGGCAGTAGGCAGCAGGCAGCAGGCAGAAAGACTCTGAGTAGTTATTATTACATAAAGTTTATTATGATCACTAAACAAAAAGGCAAAGGGTATCCAGAGCAATACAGTTAGCTAGCACCAGGCCATACTGTTGGCAGGGCTGGGTCAGGTAGCTGCTCGTGCCTCTACAACAACACAACTTGTTTCCCATTCATTATTCATTGCAGTGAAATCCCTTAATGTGCCGTTGGTGTAACAAATGGAAAGGAGTCGGAAGGTTAAGAAAGAGGGAAAGAAGAATTTATATTTCTTTCTCGTAAACAATTTTACTAAGGATTTAGGTTTAGAGAGAACACAAGACATTTTAGATTTTGTGACCAGTGACCACTAACATTTAATTTGTTTTAATGACAATAAAATACTTACTTTTAACGTTAGTGCTAGTACCTGAGGTTAGTTAGTGGTTATCAGCTTTGTTTTTCATTAAAGTACTGCTCTTGTTAGTTTTACTGGAACTCAGAGAGCAAACACTGGTTGCTAGCCACACAATTTATCATTCATCTTCAATTGCTTTACAACATCTCCCTCTTGGGGTAAGTTTGGTTGAAATAACTCCATATGGTGTTTCAAGTTGACTTTGCCAACATAAATTTTTTCTGTCGGCCAAATTTTCCAACTTTTCTCGCTTGTTAAATAGTATTTTAGATATTTCACAGACAATAAGTTACTTGTTGTCTCAAGTAGTGACAGTATCCGATTAGCTGTTCAGCTAAAGTCTGTCATTTGTTCAAAGATGCGAGTGGTAAAGGGTGTATTCTGACTAAACCACCAAATATTGCCTCTACTTAGAGACGTTTTACGTAGAAACAGCATGAACCCAACAGATGAGAAAATGTAGGATCCATCTAAAAATTCTTCTTTCATCAAGTTAATGTATTTGGTTGCTGTCATTATAACTGCAGTTTTTCTGTTGTGATGATCGCTGCTGATATGGTTGTTTGTAGAGTGAGCTGGCAGAAATGGAGCAACAGAGATTACTAAAAAGGTAAATCATTCATAAACTCTACTAGTAAATTGATTAAATACCAAAAAGTAGCAGAAAGTTTGAACAATGAACAGTTTGGATTATCATCTCCGACGTATGGGAAAAATTGGTTTGAGGACAACTGAAGACAGTTGCGGGAATGTTCAGCTATAACTCTCAGTTTTTATAATAATATGAAAAAGGAGAGTTTTGAGTACATCACACAAATATCTGGTAGGTTAGAGTAAGGTGTGGTGCCCTGCGGTACGGTGCAGTAAAGTACTTAGTGGTCCCACTTAAGTGGTTGTACGATGGATATCTTACTTTAACACTGTTTTATGATTTCAAACTATTGTTCCTTTGGATGCTAAAATCAAAACATAAAAAAACTTTAAACTTTTTCGCATCCATAAACAGTTTCAGTCAGGCATTTTGTCTTGTTATTCCATTAAGGATTGAGGTAGAAGAAGTGATTGGACTGGAAGAGCCATCCAAGACAAGTTTCTAATATGAAAATATATCAGTTAGTTGAACACACTGATTGTTCATAAACATCTTTACGACTGGCTTTTGTCGATTGAGATAGATGGAATGACTGAGTTGGAAGAACCATTCAAGACCAAAACACAAAAACTTTTCCTTTCTTCCAAGTTTCCTTCAGACTTCACAACACCAACTATCTATTTAGAGAACTTACCAGATCTTATCGAGCTAAAAAAGCAGTTCTTGTAAGTAAAGTACTTTTAACTCATTTACCTATGAGAGCTGTTGATTGGCTGTCTTAGTGGAACATGGTTTGGTACAGACATAGTTTTGTACTTTGGGCTAAGTTGATTAACTCTTTCGCTGGTTTTTGTTAGAAGCAAACAATAGCAAATTCAGATGGTCTTAAGTCAGTAGAATAGTTATGGCGAGATGTTGCTCTGGTCTAAAGAAGAAAACTGTGGAGAGTGAAGTGGTGCTCAAGAGAGATGCAAGAGTTTCAGCTTGTACTTGTGTGCTCACAACTGCCTCTGACTAAGAAGCAGCCCCTAAAGATTTTGGTTGCTGGTCAAGACAAAACACTTCTTTCTCGGTTACATAAAAATGACACATACTTCATCATTTTTCATCGATTATGTATATATTAACCAAAAGTATGTAATGTACTTTTGATGTAATAACACTGGCACTGCCTTTTTACTACAAAAAAAAGAAAAACTGCAGCTGGAGCATTTGCTATCTTAATGTTTCATAAACTGGCGATTTATTAACCGCATCTTTAGGTTTGCCCTTTTACCAACATTACAATACCAATGATAAACTATAATATTTTCTATGATCCAGTAATTGCATATCTAAAGGTAGGCAAAACGGAGAATGAGCAGAAATCCCGGCGACTTTCAAATCACATTTTGGCAGCCATAATTGAAATGCAAAAGTTTACACTGTTTTTAGAAAAAAATATATCTATGTTCACTTAGTGGGCTTTGAAATACTTTAGAGTGCAATCAGCCTAGTTTCAATGTACAGGTTTATCAGATAATGAATAGTTAAAGTTATGTCATTGTTATCTGCAAAACGAAAATCAAAATATGCAAAAATTACACAGTTTTTTCAGAACAGCAGCAAGTGAGTTTGATGCATGGTTAGATAGCCCGGGTAGAAATAGAAAAGTATCACAGACGAAAGTGTAAAATGGTTGTCAAAGTTATGAAAAAGGCTCAAAAACTGGCCATATCTTTTGTTTAAAGTTAAAACTTTATCCATACTTGAGATTTTACGAATTATCTATTTCAGATAGGAACTGAAATAGAAACAAACTTGCAAATTCATGCTTCGTATTCGGAGTTTCTCCCTTTTTATATGACTGGTCCTTGTTTTACCATCAATTTAAAGAGAGTGAACTTTGAGTAAAAACTTCTCTTAAAATCCGTGTACTTAAACTGCAATGTTAACTAACTATCAATTGCAATATCCACAGGTAAAGTAGAAACTAAACTTTACCGCTCATTTTGGATTCAAAATATATAAATTATCATTTTGGGATTTCCGAGGCGATAAGTGATATCAAAGTGTACTATTAATTAATTGTTTTGTTTTAGATTGAAATATGTGTCTATGAAACTGCCACAAATACAAATGAACGAATTGTTCTCTTCATTGAAAATCCCAAAACTATTGAATCAACAATCGCATGAACAGCTTTTTTCCATCTAGCTCAGTGGCGTAGAATTACGAAGTTAAATTATTTTCCTGACTTCTTTTCTCATCATGTTGTCTCATATGTAGGAAATGTTTGAAGCTTCTCTGGTAAACATTTTTCAAACCCACAAGTAACAGATAATTCTATGTGAATGAATACGCAAAATAAACATCATCTAAATCAAAAAACTGGATATGCCTGTTGGTAAAAAGTTATGAAAATGCTGAAAATATCAAAATAGAGTTTATGTTGAGATGGTGGTGGCATGGGAAGCACTGCAAGCAATCAGTAGCCATTTGACGAATTTGTTCTTCAGCTTTGTGCATGTGAACAAAAAATATAAGATAAAGATGAAGATAAAAAGTGTGAACACGAGTCTTCTGCGTGGACACCTTTCATCCAACTAATAGTTGACTATCAACAACCAATCATGAAGTTGGTTTCGGGTACACTTATGCAATCAACAAACAACATATCCAGTTGCTGTGCCAGAAACATTATTTTGTTGACAAGGCTTGTACACGGGGAGAGATGGAGTAATGTATTGGTTGATACATTTGGCTCCGCACTCCATGGTTACCATGGCTACCTATGTCTAGTACTTTTATACAGTTGTAACTTTTTTGTTGACAAATGCGTAATATTACAACTTGTGTGCAACAATTACACAATTAAAACTCTTTGTAGGCAATCAGTAATGAAATGTATCATTTCATTCTCACTAGGTACCTTTTACTTGAAAAAAGTGGATTACATTGACGTCACAGAACAACAATAACTTGTGTTCAGTACTCAGCAACCTGAAACAGGATTACAAAATTAACTGCGTATCCTTACCTGCTTTTTCCTAGCAATCTGTTTTTCTGCAAAAAATCAATGTTTTATAAATTTGCTTGTATAAATTACAGCATGAAGACTGTTAGAATTTTTGTTAATTTTTCTCATCAAAAATGTTTTGAAAAACGCAAAAGTACATAAGAACATCAATCAATGTTTTCTGTGAAAGTAGGATGTAACTTGGGATCAAGAAGCCTGTTCATCCTGATGGCACGAGATGAAAGAGATTTCACACAAAGTCTTTCCAAAACTTTCAATTTTTTGCCTCATAAATTGCCGTTTCAGCAAAAAACAAGAGACACGCAAGAATAAGTCCGCACCATCAGCCGCCTAATTAGGTCACTGGATGATCTGATTTTTCAAAGCAAATAAGATAAACCCTCAATTGCCCTCATTGTGCTGACAGAGATTGTCTTATCAAGAAAATCAAGTGTTGTCAAAATTGTCCCTGATTAGATACTTCCTGAAAATTAAGCGAGGGCTGGAGCCAACACAGCTTGCATAAAAACATGTAAACGGGAGACATAGATCAAGGGAGACAACTCTAGAATTTATGGATAAAAGACTATAGAGCACAACCGGTAGCTGTAAAACTCTGCTAAAACTATATGACAAAAAGCTTTAACAAACTATGCTGTAGAAGATATTGCAAAACATCTGCAAATAAGATTTAAACCATTTTTGTATGAGTGAGTTTATCTCCACTTTTAGTGTATAGTCAATCGTTGACTGATAAACCAAGATTCAAACATTTCAACTGTATTAAGAACAGCAGGTGAAGTCTCACAGAGTTCACTTCGTGAAAGTATTCAGTATGAGCACAAAAATATGTATAATATTTCAGCGAGGGTGAACAACACAGCACTAGCATTAGCTCTTCTACAGACCACCACTGGGCCGTTGAGCAATCTAGCATATGCGTAATAGCAAGTAAACGTATTAAAGAGCTCATCAGCTACGTCACTTACATTCTAATTCTTTCAAGTCCTAGTAGTCACCCAATATACAAGTCCTAGTAGTCACCCAATATACAAGTCCTAGTAGTTACCCAATATACAAGTCCTAGTAGTCACCCAATATACAAGTCCTAGTAGTCACCCAATATACAAGTCCTAGTAGTTACCCAATATACAAGTCCTAGTAGTCACCCAATATACAAGTCCTAGTAGTCACCCAATATACAAGTCCTAGTAGTCACCCAATATACAAGTCCTAGTAGTCACCCAATATACAAGTCCTAGTAGTCACCCAATATACAAGTCCTAGTAATCACCCAATATACAAGTCCTACTAGTCACCCAATATACAAGTCCTAGTAGTCACCCAATATACAAGTCCTAGTAGTCACCCAATATACAAGTCCTAGTAGTCACCCGATGTACTCATAATTCCCTTAGCATGTCACTCACTCACTTACTAAAACTATCCTTTTCAACTTGTACACTCATCAAAGTACATATAGATGTAATTGCTCTACAAAACATACTCTGATCATTCAAAATCCTCGATAATTCAATACAAGTTGCATTTTCGTAAATAGACAAGTAATTCCCAAATGTATTACACTATTTATCTATAAAAAGTGTAGTTAAATTGGTTAATTATTGTTTTTTTTTTTTGAAATTCTGGAGAGTTTTGCCAAGTCATGTTTGTATTTAGCATTTCAATGCCAGAAAATATTTTTTGTGTAATGAAGTTTTTTTTAATTCTTGGTAGGAGCACTGATGATTTTGATGTTTAATATCAGTTTACTAGCTGCACTGTACATCACCAACCAATTGCCCTAGTTATTTTTACTTCTACACCTCTGTTACATTTTTATAACCATAACTGAACAACACGGACATGGCTATCGTGCTTTTTGTTGGCACCAAGCCAAAAGATTGAGTATAAAATGCAGTGAGCTAGCCCTCGCAGAACAAACACTGATTGTTAGCAACGCAAAGAAGACATCACCATACATTTATTGCTATACTTCACTGCTGTAGCGAGTTTTGTTGAGGTAATTTCTTCTAGTATATATTTTGGTGTTTTTTGATTTTGGTAAAATTTTGTAGCTGATGTAAATAGTAAATTGAATTGCTTACAAACCATGAGTTATTTGGTGTTAAGGCTAGTAACAGTGGTTACTTGTTGTTAAAGCAAGATCTTACAGTAGCTCAAAATTATAGTAGCACAGTACCGTATTCTTACTGGTTACACCTAACCAACACCATATTTACAGACTTTCAACACAGAAGACAGCAGGTATCCGACAGAAAAGATCATGCAAGAGGTGCCATCTAAAAACTCTTCTTCCATCAAGTTAAAGTACTTGATTGCTGTCATTATAACCGCAGTGTTACTGTTGTTATCTTCGCTGGTGATCTGGTTATTTGTGGAGCGTGCTGGAAGAAATAGTGCATCAGAGATTGCTAAAAAGGTAAATCATAATTGTTTTTACATTGAATCATTAAATTAATTGATACTCCCACAAATTTCCAAACGTCCACAGATTCAAACGTTAGTCAATTTCCAGCAAGAAAGAGTGGGTTTTGTAGACAACTGAAACAGTGATATGTGCTTCCTAGCAGAAATACTAGTCTTTACCGAAGCAAAAACAACAAACTAGTTAATGCAAAATGCATTGATGTAGTATAACTATGATTAGCTAGATTGTAATGAGGTGCAATATAGCAAAGTACATAAGGGAACACACCTAATTTTTGTACATTAAATAATTGTATTCCCTTCACACTGTTATGACATTAAAAAATTTCATTTTCAAGTTGATATTATGGAAATATACCAATTAGTTGAATTTGCTGATTATTCATAAACTCCTCTACAACTGACTTCTGTGCTTTGATTCTATGAAAGATTGAGTTAGATGGAGTGATTGAGTTGGAAGAACCATTCAAGACAACAACCCAAAAACTGTTCCAATCCACCAAGTTTCCTTTAGACTCCACAACACCAACCGTTTCTGTTGAAGACTTACCAGATCATTCTCAAGCCAAAAGAGCAGTTCTTGTAAGTATAAGTACCTTTAACTCATTTACCTCTGAGAGCTGTTGATTGGCTGACTTAGTGAAACATGGTTTGGTTAAGACATGGTTTTGTATTCTCGCCTGAGTTAAATATATCCCTTGCTGGCTTTTGTTACAGAAGAACAATGGTAGATACAGACGGTCTCACGGCACTCACTGTAAAGTCGTGCTAGTAGAACATTGCCCTGATCGAAAAAAGAGATCAGTGGAGAGTGAACAGGCACACAAGAGAGTTGCGAGAACTCCAGACTGCATTTGGGTGCGCACAATCGTCTGTGAATAAACAGCGAATACCAAAAGACTTCTGCTACGAGTCAACACTGAACACTTTACGCTTGAATGTCCAAAAATGTTAGATTTATTCACCTTATCTTGTTCTCAAAGTATGCGACATCGTAAGATCTATTTGATATGCATTTAACTTTATAAAACCAACATTGTTATTTCACATTATCAAAATATATTCAATACATCAATTAAAACTAACCCACTCGGTGTTTTAGTGTTAGATAATTTGCTTACCACGCAGTGACCACAAGTGCCAGATAGGATTTGTTATCAATTGTTTGTATTACCGATGAGTAGACAATATTAAGAGTTCGCCTTTGGCCAAGTTTTACACGTAGCATATTCATTGGTGGACTTATTGTAAAATGGTAGAAACAAATTAAAACCTAGATTCTACAAACAGAAGTTGAACATAATTTCTTTTGCAGCATTATTGGTGTCGTACAGTGTGATGTGAGATAATTGATGGTAGAAGTCCATTGTTCTCTATCCGATATCTCTGTGCACCTAAAACCCATTACAGGACATGCAACAAAATAGAATTATGTAAATGAATTCATAGAGTGAGCCTCAAACCCGTCAACGTTTTCAGTAGTGTTTGCTTAGTTAAAAGATACAAGTATGAACAAGACGATGTAAGCGTGTAATTTCCAGGGAAACATTAAATGTTTATTTAGCATTGCTAGAAGTTTCATCTTTAGTTTTGTGTAATTAAAAAAAGATAAAAACTTATATGTAAGATAAATACATTTAAGCAAATATTGTGTGTACTGTTATAGTAGGTTTTTGTCAAGTAAAAGATAAAATTATAAGCTTTAACCAACCATTCCCATAAAGAAATGAACCAAAAAAAACTTATTTTGATATTTCATGATGTGAAAAGTATGATTTACTAAAATCTGTTGTTATAGAAGATGGAAATCACTGGAGGAGTCAACCAGCGTTAAGGGTGGTGGTAGAAGAAGAGGCTGCGGAAAACACAACATGTAGTTTTGACTACAGCTTTTTGTTGTTGCAATCGACAGGTAGTGCACAGCTAAGCTTTGTATAAATTAGCCAAGTTCGATATGTACACTATGTTCTTTTTATTCAGTCAGACAGGCAGTTTGTGGTTACATAATTTTCAACACTAAATGAAACACTGAAGCAATGGGTATATTCGTCTCAAAGTGTTTAGTAAGTTTTATAAATGTGAAATAACATCATCGGCGGTATAACAAAAACATACGTTATACACTTCTGGTTACAACATATCAGGTAAAAATGTGGTACAGTAAATGAATGCTAAATTTTTCTATAACCAAGAAGGTGTTGTTCAATATTAAGTCATAACAAAAACTTTTGGTGCTTGCTTCTCACTCACAGACAATTGTGTGCACCCAAATGCAGTGTGGAGATCTCGCAATTCTCTTGTGTGCCTGTTCACTATCCACTGATCTCTTTTTCTTTTGACCAGGGCAATGTTCTACGAGCACGATTTTACAGTCAAAGCCGTGAGACCGTTTGTATCTACCATTATTCTTCTGTAACAAAAACCAGCAAGTGATATATTTAACCCAGGCAAGTGTACAACAACTCTGTCTGTACCAAACCATGTTTCACTAAGACAGCCAATCAACAGCTCTCATAGGTAAATGAGGTAAAGGTACTTATAATTACAAGAACTGCTCTTTTAGCTCGAGAATGATCCGGTAAGTCGTCTAAAGAAACAGTTGGTGTTGCGAAGTCTGAGGAAAACTTGATAGAAGAGAACAGCTTTTGTGTTGTTGGCTTGGATGGTTCTTCCAACTCCATCATTCCATCTATCTCAATCTAAAAGATACTTAATTATTCAATTCAGCTGCAAAACTATTTATGAATGATCAGAGGTTTTGGCTATTTAATGAATTCATATCTTCGCTTTGTGGAAAAAAAATGGTGTCATAAAACAATGAGATTTGAACACAATTAGTTACTGTACAAGAAATTAGGTGTGTCCCTTTACAGACTTTTTTATACTGCACCGCTCTACAATCTAGCTTAACAGAATGCACCACATCATGGCATTCTGTATTTACTAGTTTACTGTTATGGCTCTATAATGCTCAGTATCTGTGACAAAACATGCATGAAAATGTTTCAATTACCCTCCACCCCCCTCCCTTCCCCACACCCCCCCCCCCCCCCTCCCGTCCAGCAAACCATTTTCTTCTGCCAGAATTGACTGAAGTTTTGAATCTGGAGCTTTTAAAAATTGTGGAAATATCAATTATTTCATTAATTCAATGTAAAAATTTATGTTATTTACTTTATTAGTAACATCTACTGTACTATTTTCTCCAGCACGCTCCACGAGTAACCAGATCACCAGCGATGATAACAACAGTAACACTGCGGTTATAATGACACCAATCAAGTGCTTTAACTTGATGGAAGAAGAGTTTTTAGATGGCACCTCCTGCATGATCTTCTCTGTTTGGTACATGCTGTCTTCTGCTTTGATAGTCTGTAAAAAGGATGTTGGTTAGGTGTGATCAGTAAGAATACAGTATTGTGCTACTAATATATTTGAGCCACTGTTAGATCTTGGTTTAACACCAATTAGCTGCTATTACTAGTCTCATCACCAAGTAAATTATGGTTTGTGAGCAATTCAGTTTACTATTTACTTCATCTGTGAACTTTGACCAAACATAAATGGCAGCAAAATTTAAAGTACAATGAAATACCTCAACAAAACTTGCTACAGCAGTGAGATGTTATATAACAGTTAGCGATGAAGATTCTTTTATGCTGCTGACAACCAATGTTTGTTCTGCGAGGGCTAACTCTCTGCCTGCTTTTTATACTCACTCTTTTGACTTGATGCCAACAAAAAGTACATCAACCATATCCATGCTCTTCTGTTACAGTTACATAAGTATATCAGAGTTGTATAACGGCAAATAACTGGGGAGTATGGTTAGTGATGTGTAGTTGGTAAACTGCCAATGCATAGTAGATCATAAGGAATCCCATCAAAGTTTCAAATTTTCTATATTACAAAAAACAAATTAAATTATTTGGCATAAAAGTGTTAAAACAAACACTGGCTGGTTAAACCGTCCATATGCTTGAAAGTAAAATGGCAAATTGAAAGAATGACAAAAGAGTATGCAAGTGGCTGCCAACTATCTCTATAAATTACACTAGACGATAAATGAAGTATTGTGATGCTCGTTAATCCAGTTCAGTATTGATGGTTATTGATTGCAATATGCGCAGATTATTGGTATTTTGTTTGTATATCAACAACTGGCAAAAAATTAACCCAAAAGGCAATTTTTTTAACAAAGTATTTATTTTCTTCCATTGTTGAGTATCATTGGACAATTCAACATCCTATCCCAGCAACTTTCCATGTAGCTGTAACGTAATGTAAACAAAACGTATACAAGTTTAGTAACTTTGCAGCTACCATAGACCACCCTGTCTAGTTAGCATCAACATAACCCTCTATTCTTCACCAAACTGCATTCCATTCCGAAACGACAAGTAGTAAGTTGTGCTTTTCCTTTAATAGATTTTGAGAGTTTTTTGCTCGACTAGACACAATTTACTACAGTTTAACAAAGAAAGGCCTTTCTAAAATAGGAGGGTAAGAGGCTGTCACAGCATTGACCACACAAATCTTCTTTCAGCGACGTCGAATATTATTGTGAACAATCTCTGCTGTATTCTACACAATAGTTTCATACTGAGTATGATGTGTTTACACTATTCCTCATACACCTAGTACACAGTCAACAATCAAAAGTCAATGATAAGCAGTCAACAGCTAGAAGCCAACAACCAACAGTCAACAATCAACAGTCAACAATCAACAGTCAACAATCAACAGTCAACAGTCAACAGTCAACGGCAAGCAATCAACAGCAAACACATCAACAATCAACAGCTAGCAATCAACAATCAACAGCTAACAATCAACAATCAACAGCTAACAATCAACAATCAGCAGCGAACATTCAACAGTCAACAATCAAACAATCAACAGTCAACAATCAACAGTCAACAATCAACAGCGAACAATCAATAAACAACAGACAACAGCCAACATTCAACAATAAACACTCAACAGTCAGCAACCAATGGTAACTAGGCAACAGTCAACAGTCAGTTCAACATGATATACTACTTAGTATTATGTTTTATATATATGACTCAGCATGTCATTGGCTTTCACAGAAAACTCTCACTTTCCAAGTATTTTGAGCTAATCAAGGATTAGCATAATTCTTTTTCAACAGTAACGAGTTTTACAGAAAGGCCAAAGCGTCACAACTTTGCAAAAATGTTCTTTGAAGTGAAATTCCTCGACCACAAATCCGACATCATTTTTTTATCCATCAAAAAGTAATTTTCTGATGAATTGAAAAATGATGAAAGCAATGTGAAATGAAAATTTATTGGCTGACAAAATGTGCCAATATCATCAATATTATTGAGTACATGCAATAGTTTCTCGTATTTATTGGTATTGCTAACAGTTTGTAATAGAAAAGACTAACCATTCTTTTTATGGCAATCCACTAAACAACCAAATAGTCAAACATCTGTTTTGCTGGCCCAGCAATGTCGGTGGACTCCAAAGGTCTTTCTGTTGTTCTGTTACCTCATCCATACCTCACTTGGGGAGATACTGTATGATCTGGCACCTACAATATGCGGAAAAACCAAATCTTTGACGACTAAAAAATATCGGTTTGAAAATAGACTTTTTGAAAATTGAAGCTTGAAAATTAGCATAACTAATAGTGGCCAAGTTCTGCTTCAGTCCAAATTGGATCACAAACACTTCCCGTCATGAATAAATCACGTTGTTTTACATTTTTTATTATATTTTCGTTTTTAAATACTACCCAATGTAAGTAACTAGGTTAACGACACAAAAGTTTCACTTCATTGAAATAATGATTAATGATACTTTTTTCTACGATTTTTTAAATAAAATTTTGAATATTTATAATATTTTTTACTTACTTAAATACAGATAATAAACAAATGAATAGATTTTGTTAAAAGTTTACAATTTTAGTAAAGACCAAATTTTAAATAGCAATTTTGGGAAGACAGTCGTTTTCAAGCTAGTCACGCTTGAAGCGGTTATTTTGCAAGTGTAATTTTTCAAACTTCCGCACCCTGAAGAAATATACATAAATTCCAGAACCATAGAGAGCCCTGGACTCAGACATACAGCTTAAATGAGTTTCAATTCTGAGAGAATCCTTAAGCCTGCTTTATTGCTTAGCTGGCCAACACCAACATACCTGTGCTCATTCAAGCGTTACCAACTAATGCTTCTACAACAGTAATGGTAGTTCACTGATCGGTAGTTTATTTGTATACAGTGGGCGAATGTGAATGTCGCATGCGCTTACTCACTAAATTCTTTGAAAATACATATTCAGTAAATTTGGTGCAGCTGTGATAAGTTTGCATAGCTCTGCCACCAAGTGATATGTTGTGAGAGGAAAGCATGAGCTGGAATGTGTATTTGCCATCAGAAGTTTGCCCCGTCTACCAATAGGCTAGAGGGGTGAACAGCAAAAGCAGGTTATAAGGAAGGTAGTAGTTATGAGGGTGACCAACACAACCTGGCTTTCAAACACTTCATTTGCATATGTAAAGTTATAAATATCCTGCAAATAGTGTATTAGTGAAAGAATATACTGGTTTTATGGAAACTTCATGTGCTGGTCAATAAACATTGCAATGCTTTCTGTATCAAATGAACCAATTTGAGACAAAGTTTTATTTCAAGTTTGTTTTTTAATTAGATCAAACTGAACAAAATATAACAATCTTTTGACAAAATAACTAAAACCCTCCTGAAAATACCCTCTGAAATTTTTGACCAGATTTTAAGTAGAAACAAAAAATCTTGAATTTTGTAGTAGATTTCCTCCTCAGCATCCACTCTAAGTAAACACTAATGACTGCTTCGGGGTCCACCCCCCCCCCCCCCCCAGACAAATCACACAGAGTTTACATAAATAAAACCCAAAATCAAACTTTTTATTAATAGATACATCGGTATAAGCGATTTCCAGTACATAAATGAATACAAATACCATGTACATGAGCTTTGAGCTGATAGCTAAAAACATTGGTAGAAGCAAGCAGGGAGAGAGAGTTTCATATCAATTATGCCAATAGGTTTCTACGTCAATTATCCGATAGACAAGGGAATGAGTTTTTGATGATTAAAATGATGGAGATGAAATGGAAAGAGCAGGATTGTTGTGACAAAGTGCTAAAACATGGTAAAACAACACCCGGGTTGTTCAAAGAGCAATTCACCGGGTATGGAAGCGTTACGCTCAACTCTAAATCTAACAACTGTGGGGGTAAAAAAGGAAACAAGTTCAGCTTAAAATGTTAAAACAGGAGAAGTTACAATTTAAACAAGTACAGTTGTCTGAAGATATTGAGGATGAGATAATTGCTTAATGGAAACGATTGCAGGTTTGTAATGAAAGATGAAAAAATGCCATATACAAACAAATAAAACAAGGTCTCACATATTTTCATGCTAAAAGACGAGTATGCTCTGACAAAGTGTCCACAGAACCTACTAGCTCATAGTAAAAACCAAACCCCACACTTTATCTAAATCTTCATCTCTCTTACTTCAGTAGCTTTATACATATTTCTGTTTGTTATAACAACTTTCAGTCACTTTATATAAATAGAACTTGGACTTTAAAACAACTTCTATATACATTTTACATATTATATTTTTATCTATTGTATTTTTACCTATTATATTATACAAGTAAATTATAACAAAACTTGCAACTTAACAATGCCAATCAAAATATAATCTCACAAAATTTTATTGGGAACATGTCAACAGCAATTTAAACCGGGAGGTAAACCTCCAGCATAATCGATTAACGAAAGACCTTAGGATTAGCAAACTTCTTTGACGAATCTGTCTAACAGTATCAACTATAACTATCAGAACATATCAAACAACTACTTAAATAAAAAATATCAAGAGCCATCCAAGTGTCAACAGTTGTCATGACTGAGGATAAGAACCGAGACATGGACCTCCAAATAGGTAGGTAAAATCAACTTTGTTAGAGCTACGAAAAAGTATCACACAATTCATTCGAGATCTGCTTTTCTTACACTGCTATGATGTTTACTTACAACCCCATCGAGCATTGCTCAATAGATCAAACACAAAATCCACACATTCTAACAGTTGTTAGAATGTTTGGATTTTTCATGTTTTTTCGCATAGGCGCACTGGAAAACTTTCGGTGTAACAACTTGCTTGAACTTAATTTTCTTTTAGTTTTAGATGGTCTTTAAAACAAACAAACAAACGTTATCTACAACAAGATGTTGTAGCAGTGTAGTGATTTTGACATCTTTGAATGTTTTATTGATACTGTTTAAACCAAGCCTTAATACAGAGTGTTGCCGAGACTTTCAGACTACTTGACTCCACTTGAGGTCTAACTGTTTGTTGATATTGTTGGGAGATATAAAGCTATTGTCTCAAAATGTCTTGAAATATTCGGCTAGAACTCGCAAAAACATTGTATTGAGAAGTTGTCTTTCCAATTATCTAAAAGTTAGAAAGAGAACACAACTTACGTATTTGATCTATATTACCCATTTGAGCTGAAGGTTTACCCATTTGCCTTGGTATTACGGTTTTGATTAATCATTTTCTTTTACATTTTTTTCACAGTTTTTACATTAAGTTAAACCTTTTCCCGCCTCCTTATGCTTCTAACACAAAATCAGGTCATCTGTTAATGCTAATACGTGTTATGTTACTTAACAACAACAATGCGAGCAATTCATTTAATAGCTATAAGTAACTAGCAGGAATTGGCGCAATATCTTGGGCGGAATTTGTTAAATCTAGATAGAAATAACATGACAAAACAAAGCGATGATTGTTAGTAAAAGAGAGGCATTTAATATGACTGCCGGAGATTTGCATTGGCACTTGAACATAAACCTTCCAGACACTCACCTAAAACAACACCACAGTCTCCAAAAAATTTTCCTTTTATTCTCCAATCTGTTCAGAACTCCAAGTTTATTTCTGATCCCCATGTTCTAGCAACATATGCTTGTAATAACATGCCTCGAATTACATGCATGCAAGAGAAGTCTACCCAGTTGCCCAGTAGCAAAAGTTCAGGTTGCGTCCTCTACTCCTAGCACCAATATTTCCTTCTATTAATCAAACTACAATTGTTGAAATCTTGAGCCACGTGATGCTACTCGGCCACTGAATGTTGATCCACAATCACAGCCAGTGGGACCCAAATTTGGAAAATGTTCTAGCCAGTTTTTGGAACAGACTGTACAACATGCAGTAATTTCTGCGAGAGGTGCATCTACCATCGAAGCTCCCAAATGGAAGGCTTTTTTATAATAAAATGTATCAACGCTTATTCAGCAGTATACTATATTGTTGCAGGACTATTCAACGCTATACACATGCAATAATTGATTTTTTTTTGTACAATTTTTACTACAGGCATCAAACATGGAGCTAGATACCAATCAATTATACCAAGCTTTAACTGGGTGCTTCAAACGGTGTGTCTGGTGGTACAAAACAGAGAAAACAGACTCTAGTTTCAAATGCTGATGTATAGGAAATTTATTATGCATCAGCATTGTAAAATGTGGGGACCAAGCCGCAGTGTTTGGGACTTGGTTCAGTCATCCACCTAGATGTATGTATGTAATACAATTCGATACGCATTTCTTCTTGCAGACAATGAAATTAATAAACTAATAAATAAATAATAAATAAACTAGTAAATTAATAGTAACGGCTTATTAATGATAATAATTATTGAGCATATTTGTAGGTTTCACCCATTTTCTGGTATTCTCCATATTGTAGTGGACTTTAGGGGTCCATTACTTATCCACTAGACAGTTGTCACCAAGCAAACTCCTGTCTGTCAGCACAACAAGACAGTCGGCCTTCCAAGACCTGACAAACAACAATCAACCTCTCCACAGAGGTGATCCTATGCTGGATGGTACTTCAAACTGTTGCAAAGGAGTAAAGTCTACTTCTACAACATTTGTAAGCTCTTGGCTCAAGCATACAACTGAGTAATTGCGAGTAATTTACATTGATTCTCTCCAAGACAAATAGTGGCATCAATACAAGAGTATAAAGTAGAATGCAACGAATAGTAGAAAAGTTCCGCCTCTTATAGACCGAGTTACGCGAAGCGACAGAAAGTACTTGGCGTAGTTGGCCAGGTAATTTAATCACAGGCAAGATCACTAGGAATGCACAAATCAAGATAAGAGATATTACCCAATAAAGTAAGGGTGGGTATTTAAAAGTATCTGGTACCAAGAAATAAGGGTGAAGTTAAAGTTCTCCCATCCAGTAACAACTGTATCTAGGGTCTCTATTCCTTCCTTTGAAGATTCTAGTCATTATTGGCCTTGTTCCTGAAAGCCTAACTTCTGGTCGTGGTTAAGGTCTGAATAGGGTCTTCAGAGCTTATTGGGCTACTTTTGGTCCCCCGGGCTACGGCAGCCATCTTGATGTTGGTCTGGGGTTAGCTACCAAAGATTGACTTTATTGCTCATACGAGACAACAGAGTCCTTGCAATGAATGTCGGTTTTGTTCTATTGCTATTAGGCATGTCTGTTTTGGAATGGCTGACTATCCAACCTCAGAAAAAAAGCCAACAGATCGCCTAATCAGACATTTGAGTTGTAGAATAGAAACTGTATGGTCCAATTATATTAGCGTATCGTAACCTGTTATAAAACAGTTTATAGTAATAATATTGCCGATGTGCGAGGGATAGGGAGAAAGAGCACATCAAAATATAAAAAATAAACAAAGTGGAATGACATCAAAATATAGAATTGTTGTTCAACCAACCAACAAACTCACAAATTGATGCTGGGACAGGACCACCATCCAAATATATGTTATGAGTCCGTAATGTATAATAATGTGCCTGCAATAAATTAAGTTCAATACAGGAGCTACTGCTGTTAGTAAACATGTTAAGGCACTACATGTATGCATTTAGAGAAGCAATACCATGATACAAAAGCTGATGGCTAAGACAAAATATAATATGAAAAATACACAAAACAAAAATAATTTGACTCACATGTATGTCACACTGAGCAAGTATAGAGTAGAATAGACTTGCTGAAGTGAAAACTTGCAGATACAATTTTAAACTGGCATAAAAAGGAATGCTGTATGTAGCAGTATACTGTGCTAGTCAAAAATTTATTGTTCGTTACAAAAAGCTAGATTATTAGTTTGAAAGCTATAGGATAATGCATTTGTATGAGTATGGAGAATTAATGAAAGATGCAACCACGATCCGGTGCATACCATTACAATGTCTGATGTTAACAATTATCAAGAGACCTTTGGTATGCACTGGTTACGTATGATAAAATCACACTATTACTTGTATTTTTGTTTGTTCACTAGCAAGTAGCAGTCTCCCTTTTTTTCATCACTCATCATGAATTTGGATATGGATTTTGATGAAAAGTTATAATGTGTAAATGTTGTTTTATTAATTTTTTAAACATTTTAGTTTTAATAATTAATATCATAAGATCCTTGTTAATCATAAAATGACATTTATTAAAAATTTTCTTGAAACTGCGGTAGTTCACTAGGGTTAGAGTTGTAGCATGGTTTTTCATGAAAAGTCTTCACAGCATATTTGTAAAACAAATGACTACAAAGGAGCAGGCACTTGGAAATCACTAGGTAATGTGTGAAACAGAAGGTGAACTTGAAGAATCATCATACATATAAAATTTATTTATTGGTTGTTCAACAAACTATTGAAAGCGTAACTTCCGATTTGAAATATATCTAGAAAAAATGAAAAACTGCACAATTAAAAACAAGCATAGCCATTAAATATTCTCTTTTTCGTATCGTACTTTTAAGATATCTGCTATCATAGGTAAAAGTTTTGAAGATATAAAACCTGTCTGTTACCAAAATAAATTAGACTAATTTATAATAATCTATTTAGTACAGAGTTTAATTTGTGCCCTATAGAAGGAAATAAGTAACAGCTGTTGATTTTTCTCATTCAATGATGTGCTTTACTGTTTAAGCTCAAGTTCCGACAGAACACTTATCTTTATTGCATTTCATTTAGCAAACAAAGGACTTGCTTTGCTGAAACTTGTCAATAAATAAAAATCTGCTTAATTCAATAGTCGAGAAATTATCTGTTTAAACTCCTGTATATCCTCCTTGCTTTCCTTTTTAAGCAAATATGTAATTTTTTTAAATTTCCCCCATTAAGGTTTTCACACTTAGTGAAGCAATTTTTCGCAATTATGCAATACTGCATTCTGCTGATATTCTACAAAAAAAACATGTAAAAGTTTCAATCTGGAACTTATAAATCTAGGTTTAAGACTCTCTCTGACAACATTATATCACAAAAGTTGGTCAGAATCAAGTGGGGAGTTGCCGTACCAGGAAACTGAACTTCAAGAGTGTACAGCTAACAGGCACCGACTTAGCAGTTAATCTTCAACTTATAGAAGTGGAAATGCAAAGGAAGTGTAAGCATGCAAACTGTGTCTAATAATAGTGAGAAAAATTTGTTTGAATTATGCCTCCAATTTTTCACCCATAACCTTTGTAAATAAGTTGCTGTAGTCCCTGCTTTAAGTTGATCTTAAAAGCAAATACAGAGAACATCTACTGAGTGGTATCACTAAGTAATAGTTCATGTTTCAGTTCTGGTTTGATAGCAGTTTGCCATTTTGGTTATGTAATTAGCTAAAACTGTAAAAACTGGTCCAAGATTGAATACCATACCAAAGTTTTGATATGAGAAAGAATTAACTATAAAAAGACAACTCCAAATCAAGACATACTTCACTAGCTTTTGGAGTTATTCTCCATTCAAACTGGAAGTGCAGTGATGTTAGCTGTTGTCTTAATTGCACCACCTCTTCAGAAATGAAATGCTAGCAAGTGATGCCATTTCCATTTCAAAACAAACTTATAGACACATGTTATAATTGCCTTTCCTACAGTACACCAGTGGACTAAAACTCAAGGTCTGCACAGTAAAGATTGCATTGGTGCTGACAGAGAACAGGTTTATTAAATGGAGAACAAGAAGGGTACATAAAGAAGGGTATATAAAACATGCAGCTATCAGGCTATAGAAAAATAGCGTTCAAATTATGCAAATGTTGTTTCATTCGGTTATTGCGGAGGGTACTAAACAGCAGATCGGCTAAGAAAATATCCAGTTGGATACTTTAGTGAGAGTTATACTACTGTAAGCTTTAGCCACGTGATGATGATGAGCCCGATGGTAGTGCAGAAAATCTTGAACCACAATCACAACCAATGGTGACATAAACACGCAGAAGCTGAAAACCGCCTGATGGAGAGTAAACTGTCACATAGAAGTATCTTCTCCGTTCTCTACAAGAGTCGTTAAAGCTTCCAAATGGGAAGCCTCTCTACAATAGAATAATAACATGAGGAATAACAAAACCGGAAACAGAAGAAGTTATTTGTTTACACATGCACCCAATTATTTTTCTGGCAATCATTGGGATCATTGCTTATGTCAATATTTTGTGTTTTTTCTTGCACCTCATGATATTTCGTTAATTTTGAGTTTAGATGATGTATTAATATAATTTCTCGTTTAACATTTTAAGCTATGTTACTTATAAGTATTGGGCTTTACTTTGACCAATGAGATGAATATGCTCAGTAAAAGTGGGAGAATAGTTGGATCTGTCACAAAAGCAACTTTGAGAAAGCCAAAACTAACAGCTAAGTGATTGTCATACAAAACTTTGTTTGGTTTTTATCTGCTACGTAACTCGAGTTAGCTTTTAATTGTTGAAATCTTATTTTCGGATTGTCACACAGGTTGATTTCAGTATTTCTTCTTAATAAAGTTCATCCGAGTTATTTTTTATTTTTTCTGATAAACAGTTTATGTTTTATAGGCATGTTGAAATAACTGTTTAGTATTTGGTTTTCTAACTTTTCTTTGAATCTTTTTACCATCAAACGCGAAACAAATTCAAAAATATTAACCGCATTTTCTTGAGTTGTTTTTTTTTAAAGAAAAAGCATAAAAGTTTCAAAATATAAATATTTTGTTACAAATAAATTTTATAGCAAGTTGCATCAGTGAAGTTTCTCTTTGTAGAGAAAGTGAAGGAGTTAGGTCAAACGTTGATTAATTCATGAATTGTTGGTCATGGCACCCATAAATCTCTCTGTAAGCAGCAACAATAGTTATAGTCCTACCCGGCAGCTTTTCCGCTGACACCAACATCTGTATACAACGGGATAACCAGGGAGGTTCAGTACGATGTACCATTGTCCATTTCAGTAAAGCCAGTAGATAACATTACAGCTTGTGGGCCACCCAAGTGAGTGGCAGAATGATATGGGACAGTCCCTACAATATTTACATTTCAGAACTGAGACAAGAACTTTTGGTGTAAAGAGCTACTTCTGCTGCTTCACCAGTTGCAGTTACTTAGCAACTATTGATAGCTACTGGCATATTCAGAGTATTTATGATTTGTTCGTCCAACAAAGTACAAAAGTAATAGGTGTTTGTGATTCAATATGTCACGAATGGAACGGAATATTTGTTCAGAACACAGTAATCATACAATGAACTGTTATAGTTTACCTAACAAATCATAAATAAGATAACTCCCAATTTTCTAAACAATCGAGAAAATAATAGGAGTTGAACCACTATATACTGGGATAGTTTGCAAAGCTGCCCTTCAATTTAGTAATTTTTGAATGGCAGCAATGTTTTTGATTTATTTTCTCAGGAGACAAAACGGTCTAATGAAAATAAAAAAAATCAACTCTCTCATTATAATTTGTTTAGTTCTCAGTTTATTTTTGCGACCTACAAACAGCACAAATAAATGCTTGTTAATAACTTTTTTATTCAGTGGGCTACTTCTTGTTGAATTACGAGTGCTGAATGAAATGTTTATGTTTTTATGAAATTCATGGCCGGTCTGATTATTTTCATTGCAATCTGTTTTGCAAATAGAGGTCACGAATACTCTTATTAGCTACATCACTTTCGCTTGTCTTACAAGATTTTCAGAGTGATTTTTTAACTATTGATTTATTAAGTTGTTAGTCATACAATTGAAATTCATGGAAATGAAAACTTTTGAAAAAACTGGAATATCGCTAACGCGCAACTTTAACTTAAACTTACGGGTGGGTGCATCTTTCAAAGTCGTTCCTAAGTAAGTTAGCTAGAGTCCTGTTCTGTGAAGCAGCTGTGACAGCACTATTGACAGCAGCTTGAAGCGTTCTTTCACTCGGTTGCCTAGCAACAAAGACTACCAATAACAATAACACAAACAACACAAATGGTACAAGTCTCTAGTTCTATATAAAAACAATAGTAGATCAATAACTATATAAAACACATACAAGTTAAAACTGATTAGTTGTACTAACCTTACACTCCTGAGACTGCTACAAACATTTCCATTCTCTGCCGCACAGCTGCCAGCTACAGTTCTTCTGCACCTGGTTAAATCCTGTGCTGTACACAGTCCCACTAGCCCCCATACCACCTAATGACACAAACATGGTATCTAGTGTTTTGGTTGAAATATAAAAATAGTCTGATTACAAATAACAATTGACAAAATGTAAGTAACAAGCAGTAAATTATAATAGCTGATACCACATAGATACGGTTTTGTTAGTTGCATATAAACATGCTCAGTTGTTTTATAACAAAAGTTTTAAAGTTTCTTAGATGAAAATAAATCAGAGACAATCTGAAGAAGAAAAATTACTTCCTTAAATTGAGAAAAAGTGACATTTAGTAAGTTTGAATTTTTAGAACTTACCAAAGCCAACCAAGCAGTTGTATTCATGTTGAGTTCAATTCTCTATCAGTTCCACTACAGAGTTGTGAATGGTCTACTCACGGAATGGTTTCTCTTTTATACCATTCCTATTGTCAACAATTTTCCACAGTAACCATGGTTATTATTACAATGGTAAGACACTGATTGAATCAAGATTGAGCCAATCCAGAGCAGATAAATGGAATGTCAAAATGAATGTAATTAATATGATCTACCATCAAGTATCTTGAGTTAGCGTTTAATTGACACCCAACTCAAGTATCACCAACATCTATTCCATTGTACAGTTTTGCCATGGAAAGGGTTCACAAATGCAATTGGTACAGTCTTTCCTGGCAAAAATATTGCATAAAACCTTTAAAACCACCATTTCATTTGATACAGAGTTGCGTTCTTTGGCTCTAACTGAAGCTAATACTGATAAAGACAATTGTGAAATACATAATCTTAACGATTTTTGTTGTTACTATAGTTAAAATAATATCCTCATACCTATTACAAGCTATTGTATTATAACCTACTATGTGTCTGTTGCTAAAAGAAAATTGTTACGAACTTGAATAATTTGTTTATGGCAAAAAATTAATTTTTCTATTCAAAAGGATGCAAACCAAATAATAACAATAACAAATAAGGATTCATAACGGTGTTAATACTAACACTAATAATAACGGTAGTAGTAGCAAAATAATCAAGTTTATTTTTTTTATTATTAGCATACTAGTTCTTTTATCAGATTTGTGTCACAAAAATGCTTTAAAACGTTGTAAACATTTGTTGTTTGCAATTAAAAATAAAACTCTGAGGCTATGTAATCTTTATATTTGTAGTTACTGTCAAAGGGCTCAGTTTCAACAAAACTCTCTATTAAAACTTGACCCTAACGGATTCGTATCAACAAATTTGCATGTTGAAAAAACCCAAACTATAAAACCTGCATCTGGTATAGTGTTAGATCACAAGATTGTGCATTTGCTGCAAACATTAGATATTTGTCAGTTTCAGCGCAGGCGCTTAATGATTTGCATGGATTCGAACATGTCTAAAAACAACTAATTTGAAATACATAATTTACGCTGTTTTGTGTCAACACACTAACTGATATATCGTAGTGAAGTTTGGTCTGATAACCACAATAAACCACTAATCTCGAGTATTTTACCTCTTTCCAGAGGGACACTGCCGGTATTGACTGTGACAACTAGCGACCTTTTATCACTGGATCAGTTGGCAAACACCGAGCTCACGGCTCAGACAAACTACACAGAGAGTCAGCTGGCTAAGTGGCTTTATTCACAATTACAAGTTCTAGAGAGGCAATCCTCTAGACCGGTGGCAGAACATGGATAAATGCAATGATCATCTTGAATTCCAGCCTTTATATAGGCAGGCTGGTAGGCAAGTTATTTGTGTAATACTGTGGTGGTTTTTAGTAGCACACATGCCCTGCACACTCATATTAATCTATAAGTGAGTCTGACTAAAGCAATCAGTCAGAGAGCCATCACCTCAGAGGAAGAAGGACACTATACCTGCCCTGCAGACATTATGTCGGGCCTGCAGTGACCTCTACCAACTAGGGAGTGACCTCTACAAACCAGGGAGTAACCTCTACCGGCCTTGCAGTGACATATCAAGCCGGTAACCAGATATCCGTTGTAGCTAAGACCCAAAATTAACCCAAGTGGATGCACAAGGACGAATTCAGGACCAATCCATCCTATCTGTCTGGAATCTAAGGCTAATGAAGACTGAGAACTTGATATTGTAGTACTATTCCTTGCCACTAGGCACCTAATACCTTTACTATTGCGCGCTATTGTATGTATTGCTATCTAGATTGGTCAATTTACTTCCTGTCATATTTTATTGGTTAGACTTACCATAACGCAAAACACTTTGTAATGAAGAAGCACAAGATGGAAGCTATTTAAACTCTTTTAAGCATGGTGTTTCCTGTCAATAGTAATCTTCTAGTAATGGCTTTAGCCTCACTCCACCCCAGCAACACACTCTTTTTTCTCTTGGCTTTTTTACCAGCTTTAATTAATCGTATTTCATGTTTTTACTTATTATTAATGTGGCGTTTGCCTTTTATCAGGTCCTATATTTTGTGATGTTACATAATCGTGCTTCAGCACTGACTTACTTGTAAATTTCAGGTGTTTGAAATAATTTTGAGCTTAGATAAACGAGTTTTACCATTTAATTATGGCTCAGTGAAACTTAGTTATAGCCAGTGTGCTAAACAAACACTTGATGCTCCATCCCAACAATGCAAACAAATATAATTGTCAGTATTATAAAAAACTGGGTTTTTTATCCTTCTTTTTCTTATAATTTACAGCTCTGAATCCAATGCTGGGATGTTACCATAAAACTGATAACTAGTGAAATAGCTAGAAACCCACCCAAGGTTTGACAGAGATTATTAGTGGATGCCAACACTGCATTGGGTATCCTGTTGGGCTTCAAGTTAAGTATCTTTAACAGAACTGAAACTCAGTGAGCTAAATCCGGTGACAAAAGTTATAACAAGAAATCAAATTTGTCTCTAATTTATTAACAACATGTATAACCAAACATGGTTCTACTTGGGGTGTAAATTATTATAAAAGCTTTAAATCAGAAATTAATTATAATAAAATAAAGCCACAAATGAACTCAGGAGACTCAACTGGTGAGAATGAGTCTGTGGAAGCAAGGCTAAAGTTGAATGATGCAACAACCACAAATAACCAATTACAATAAAGTAGAGGTGATGCGTAGAGGTCATATACAATATCTATCCACCAATCATTCACTATGTTCCCATGCTGCGAATTTGTTCGCGTTGAATTCATAAATCGTCCATTCGGGTCATGGAAATTCTGACTGGTACGAGTTGGTTCGGATTCGTTCGTGTTGGCTCACTGCGGTTCCTCAAGCCGAATTCGCTCGGGTTGAGCATTGATTAGGATCATGGGAATCGTTCGTGTTGATGAATTCGAATTCGTTCGTGTTGCTCTTTTGAGAAAAAGGCATTAAACTGGCGATTTGGCAGTAAATCAGTTTTTGCGTATTTTCCAACTGCAGTTTTTACATACATATAATAATAATCCTCTGCAAGTTTAACAACAGGTGAGTTATAAAGTATTTACCTAAGTGCAGAAATCAAAGTGTGGTCAGCCGTTTCCAGAGCTATTTTATATAAGGACAACTCCACTGGAGCCAAATTTCACAAATGGTCATATAAGTCATCATTGACTGAAATAGTTTTTACTCATTTATTCAATATTTGTAGCGTAAAATGAATTTATTTTTTGCAGTAATACCTCTGTAAATATGTTTTGCTTCAATCTAGCAAAAAAAATTATTTTATTCGGTGGAATTTTTGAGTAAAACTTTGTTTAAAACCTTTAACCGTCACTGGAGCCTTCACTGGAGCCAGGAGTCATCTCCCCTTCGGACGAAGAACTCTATATCGAGCGGTACCGTATATTGCTAAGTTTGCCGATACGTTTACTAATGATTATGCGCCCTATAATGCAAAAACGTTCGTTTTCATCCCAGTGACTTTACGTGACGTTCTGTAATGGTATGCAGGGCGCACAGTCGCGTTATTTACCATCCATGTGAGAGACAACCGAAGTGCTACTTGGTTTTGCGGCAAAAACGAAATAATAATGAAACTAGTGGAATGTTTGTTATTTATTTTTAACTAGTATTTATTATTCAAAAATATCTGACTGAATAACAAAACTCGTTGTAGACTACTCTAAAGTGATAAACAATGTGAAAAAGTAGTATGCTCATTTTG
This sequence comes from Cryptosula pallasiana, assembly GCA_945261195.1. Taxonomy (NCBI): domain Eukaryota; kingdom Metazoa; phylum Bryozoa; class Gymnolaemata; order Cheilostomatida; family Cryptosulidae; genus Cryptosula; species Cryptosula pallasiana. The sequence continues at coordinate 41,625,513 of OX183131.1, read as the reverse complement.
AAAAAAAATAATTGATTCCATCGGTACAGTAAAAAATAATTATTTTTTTGGAATATTTAATGTTATTATTATTTAAACTACATTGAGATTATAATTATATGAATAAATTTTGGCTATTACTTATATCTAAAGTTGTTATTAATTTAAAGTTTGATATGAAAGTCGAATGGTATAAGAAAAATAGTTTATAATTCCTGTTTTTTAATAATACAAGTGCTAATATAAGCACTATATTTCGGCCCTTATTACTTAGCTTGCATTAAAATGTTTTTGCTTAAAATTCCCAGCGGGCTAGGAGACATCCTGAGCTTTCAGATGAGTGGTTGTTTTAAGCTGTACTTTGCCAATTTGCAGAGTTATTAGCTGTTGAAATAGAGCCTTTTCTCTATAAGTTATAGTGTAATCACTCAAGCATTTGGCTCCAGAGGGTCACGTGACAAGGGGAGTTGGCCACACTTTGATTTCTACACTTAGGTATTTACTATTTGCTCGGGAAACTGAATCATAGTTCTGTTTCATAAATGTGCAAACTAAATTATTATTATTTTTATACTTGCCAAAAAAAATTATTTTTTTATTATTTGGAAATAATTTATTCATTATTATTATTAAATTATTATTAATTATTTATCATTTCTTATAGCTATCATTATATTTATTAATTATCATCTATAATTATTACAAATTGTTGATTTTGTTATTATTCATGTACTTACTAGTTTATGCTGTGAACATTCCACAAATTTGACTCATATCACTACTTAGTAATACGAGCGCGGTTGTTTACTAACTCACTACAATCAAGTAATTATTGCGCTCGCTACTCACTGTAAAGGAAGGACAACTCCCGCAACTTATTTCAATTCGAATTATCATAGGAACGGATTGGAATGCCAACCCGAATGAATGCTAACCAACTCGAATGGACGCCCGATCCGAACGAATTCGCAGCATGGGAACATGGTGATTATTACTCAACCAACAATTATGACTGATGAGTGTAAATATTTTGTTTACTCACTCCCAAGTAGAGATTCTGCTAACCAGTCACCTGGTGACAAATCTACTGTTGGATTCTGGCATTTGAGAGCTTTGTGTACTGCATGGAAATAAAAAAATACTTTTTGCTCAAAGCGTTAAATTGAGCAATCTCTCTCTGATGTTTCTGATATACAAACTTTGTCTTTATAACCTGTTTTTTCATTTTGTTTCAAAACGCTAAATAAGTTCTGAGATGTTTTCGCTTTACATAGACTCTAGCTCTATCAAGTAATCACCTTGACTTTCAAGATGGTGGAAAGTTTGGCCAAAGTAAAGCATAGAGCGCATGCAATAGCAACCGAAAGTATCAAGCACTATTACTTATTTTTTTCCGTTTAATATTTTGTAGGTCCATTGAAAACATTACCGATTGCATACCATGGCAACCAAAGCAGTTGATACACAGAGCTTTTGGTTATTCCATTGATGGCAATAAACCCTTCTCTAACCTCTTCATACGCACCATATCCAACATCCTTCCTAAAGATCTTTTTCGACGAACTTCTGGAAAATTATCTTTAGGGTCTAATATAGTTGAAACTATATTTTCAGTAAAATTTTGATATTTTGCTTTGCTGCTGCTCTGCACACCATCAATAGGCACTATTGTCAACTGTTTGTGAGATAAATTCAATGTATGCTGGAGAGCTTCAAATTCTTTTGACACAATAGTAATACCTTCGAAATATTGGGTAGCTTCTTTCTTGCAATAAAAATTAATTGTTAGTAATCAAGTGTATCAAGGATTACTGTGAAGGAACCTGCTTCATGTTTCCTATCCGCTATTTATTATTACTGTTTATTATTTAAATTTTATGCACCAGCCCGCTTCAACTTTTGGTATTTTTTCCACATACACCCACACCAGCTCAAGGGGTACGGATCAATAGTTGTTTATTAAACTTAATCGGAATACAAAGATAATCCACACAACATGTATTTAACCTTCATCTAGCATTGAAGGTGCACCGAACCAAGAACTATAAAAGTGAATCCTTAATGGCATTGCTCACCATTATGTTTGTGAGCAAAAACTCCAACAGGTTTGCTTCATAGCTCGAGCTCCATAGCTATTAGAACACTTGCCCAAGGTTTACTTGACTGTTTATGCTCTAGTCGAGATGTTGAAATGCAAAAATATTCCGTAAATTCAAGGCTCTGGAAACAGTAATTCAACCAATAGCAAGTAGCGGGTGATGCCATTGGACAGAATGATAAGTTTGTGGCTATTAAACATTTTAATGATTGAATTAACTTTTTAACACCATTGCAACATTCACTAAAGGTGGTAATTGAGTAATATTTATCTAGTCGGTACCCAATACAGAGTAGTTTCTACTCTGTACTTCCTCATTGCAGGCTTTTAAATTACACCTTCAATTATTTCATTTGCTTACTAGCCAGCCCATCACAAAACTATTCCATCAGCTGATTTTGGCAAAAACCCAAATGGAAATCAAGTTTGCTGTTATAAACAGTTTATTTCGGTTTTAAGATTAGTATTTAGCAACATAATTTCCTCCTATTTATCTGCTTTCTAAACTTGGCATTATTCTGCTTTGGAATGATGCAACAGTCTGATAATACAGTCTTGATAACAAATGCTGAGGAATACAGCATCAAATTTACTATCAAACTCACTGTTGTGTTAAGGGAGTAATTTATCCTCAGCATATCAAACTTATATGCTTACGGAATCTGCCGTTTTGTGCCTTTTTTTTTTTGTTTTTGCTCAATGAAATGGATGAAGTAGTTATGACTCACGCATTCACTAGGCTCTGTATTCTGCAAAGCAACCAAAACAATTGAAGTTATTATAGATCATAATTTGTAAGCACAGAGTTATAACTGAGTTACTAAACATTTCTAAAAAGACTTGCAGTGGTAACTTTTTATCTTTGATTGTTATATTATTGTTTTGTTTTGTTTTGTTAATAATACTGAAATATGTATGTAAAAGCAACTTTTGTCGTGCGGTGACAAAATGAGAAAGTTTTTTCTCTCAATACTAGCAGTGAAAGATCACAAAAGTTGCTTAACCAAAATTCATTTTGGATGGAAATGTAAACACAAAAGCCATTAACTATTCAAGTCCCCGGCATGTAACTGAGGATATTGCTACTACTTTACTAAGTAGACCCTACAAATGATGTATTAGGTTTTCTTTTAACTTCAGTTTCTCTGCTTGAATGGTTCACTTAACAGTTTCTGTTCTAGTGAAAATGTTGCAACGCAAAAAGTTTTTGAATCAATGAATAAATTAGAATGTGTAAGTAAATATGACAAAACTGATATTCTAAATGCTGTGGAAGGAAAAACTTTGGCTGTTTTTTGACTCAATTTTTTTGTAACAGCAATTATAATGTACTTTTGCATGCTCACTGATTTCTGTGAAGATAAAACTGGTTTAATGTTTAAGCAAAGTTTAATAGTTATCCAGTTGATGACAGCCAAGGATTTATGAATGCATATCTTATCCTAATGGCCATCAATTGTCTCTGTCAGCAGCTATGTAGACTTTTGATTGGACATGTAATTAGCCAATAGAGTGGAAGCGGTGACAGTTTAAAATCATGTAACTATGCATTTTTAATAGACAAATTCATACCAAAAAACAATTAACATGTTAGCAGATCTGTTTTTTTATGCATTCACATAGTACACTAAGAAAAATAATCTAAAAACTAACAAACACATTTTTGACAGGTCTGTGAAACAATCCAACAAATCTAACAATCAAAAAAGAATTTTGGGGTATGTGGCAGGTCACTTTTTTTTACCGAGATCTGCTCCTACATTACTACTTGTATTACCAAACATGCTTCTACTTGATGTAAAAAATTTAATAAAAATATTCAAATAAAAGTTGTGTATAGCCTTATGAAGCCGGAAATGAACACATAAATATAGCGTTTTAAGTCGGCTAGACTAGACAGCACGAGCTGACAGAGATTGCGGTGAATTTCACAGGTGATGTAATATGAGAATAATAGTAATATATTTTACACCGTGGAATCTAAAACAGTAACAGATGCACTAAATTTCTATACTAGGGTGAATATGAAGGCAGAGTAAGATGTCAGACCACAAAGTAAATCAATGTAGCAAAGAACAATTACTAAAGCAAAATGTGGTTGACAGCATGTTACCTTTTGGCTTCCAGTAGCTCGTGCATTTGAACATAAGTGAGTAACTAACACGAAATAGTAATAATATTAAAAGCAAGATGTTGACAAAAGTTTAATGTGCTGTTACAGTTGTGAGCAAAGTACTGAGCGGCAAAAACAGCACCCTGCCAAACTACCAAGTTTTCAAATATGAACAGCTCACTTTCATTGGCTGTCCAGATTACCCCACACCACTAGAGCCAATCACCAACAGCTGACCAGCCCAGGCCAGCCAGCTGTAACGTCACGTAATGAGCATAGCGCATAATGCCGTCCAGGCCTTGATGTTGTTTTGTAAAAAACAAAAATGCTAAGTCAAATATGAGTTGTTTGCAGCCGCTATGAAATGTTGAACGTTGCTGAGAGCAAGTTCTATTAGTTTTTATCAAGCGAAGGAAGCTATAGTAGTAGGATGCAACATTTCATTACACTCCCCCTTTGATTTTTATTAAAGAAATAATAAAAAGAAACACTTCGTACCAACGAAAATATGCAAAGCATTGGTGTCCATATGATAGCTAAAACCTTTATGTAATATATTCATGTTATATATGAGGATGTTGATTATTATAAGATGAGGACTAGGTAAAGATATGATTTTAGTAAGATAAGTTCATGAACACTACAACTGTTTATTCCTCTGGCTACTAACCATCAGGTTACTTGGGTAGCAACACAATAAGTTTTTAGACTGGTCGTTCGAGTATAGATGGTTCGTGCATGGGCACTCCCCGGCGATCTAGATAACGATTGGCCAGTTTGACCGTGGCTTTTCTGACCAATCCATCTGTTCCTAAGCTGGTGTTCTCGATTACTCCCGTCTTCCATTCGTTACGCTTGACATCGTCACCCTGAACTATGATAATATATCCATTTTGCAGATTTCTCTTTTTGTTTTGCCATTTCTGACGTCTGGATATTTCTTTCGAATAATTCATTTTCCACTCTGTCCAAAAGTATTCTCCATCTATTGCATTGTCTATTTCACGTGTCAGTATGTCACTTAGGCGAGTGGCTAATAAAGCGCCGTGTAGCTCCAACCTAGGGATGGTGACTAAACCTTTAGACGGAATGACCTTGGACTTTCCCAACATTAGGCTGGTGTAGATTTCATCTCTTTCGTTTATCACCCTCATGTATGAGCAGGCGCCAATTCCATAGGTGCTCGCATCGCAAAAGTGGTGGATTTCTCTGCGTTTGATTGTTCCAAATCCTGTGGGTTGGACACATCTCGGTATTTTAATTTGGTCTAGCTGTTCCAGTTGTTGGAACCATGTGTTCCATTGTGGTAGTATATCTCTTGTTATCTCTTCATCCCAGTCAATTCCTGATTTGTTGACCTTTTGCAGAATATTTTTTCCAATGAGTGTGAGTGGTGAGAGTAGTCCTAGGGGATCAAATAGCTGACTTACTACTGACAACAATCCTCGTCTTGTTGTAGGCTTTGGGGAGAACGTGCTGTTGCTGAACTTAAGAGAGTCATGGTCTATAGCCCATTCTAATCCTTCAGTCCGTTGTGTTGTTTCAGATTCCCTGAAGAGGTCCAGGTTTGTCGGGAGCCTTTCAGCTGCAGGCACGGAGTTAATAACTTCTGGATCGTTGCTGACAAACTTATGTAGCCTTAGGTTCCCCTCTGCACAGAGTGTTCTGGCTTCATGTATCAGGTTCACTGCTTCTTCTGTGCTGTCCACGCTTGTTATGCCATCGTCCACGTAGAAGTTTCTTTGGATAAAGTTGGCCGCATTAGGCCAATCTTTCTGGTGCTGTGCTGCTAGTTTCCTCAGTCCGTATGTTGCGACAGCAGGTGAAGAGCTTGCACCAAAGAGGTGGACTGTCATTCTGTAATCTTCCACTGTTCCGTCTTCGCTTTGCCATAAGAATCGTAGGTAATCACGGTCCTGTACTTGCATGTAGAAATTGTAGTACATCTTTTCCACATCACATGCTATAGCAATGGGCTTCATTCGAAATCTACACAGTATTCCCACCAAGCTGTTAATCAGGTCAGGACCTTGTAGGAGCAGCTCATTGAGTGATATGCCCTTGAATTGAGCACTGCAGTCAAATACAACCCTTAGTTTCTTCTTTTTAGGGTGCTTTACTGCGAAGTGAGGAATGTACCACACTCTTCCAGCTTCACAATATTTCGGTGCTGGCTCGGCATGCCCTTTATCAAGCAGCTCCTGTATGAATCCTTTGTACTCATTTTTGAAGCTGCTGTCACTGTTTAACTTTTTTTGGAGTCCAGTCAGTCTTTTTTCTGCTTGGCTGCGATTGTTAGGCAATGCTGGTCGATGTTTGAAGGGGAGGGGCATTTCCAAAGACCCGTTGCTCGTCTGCTTTGCTTGTTGTTCCATGATGTCCAGAAACCTTATGTCCTCCTGAGGTAGCATGCTGTTTTCATCTATGTTGTTAATTGTTATGGAGGTTGAGAACACGCTCAACTTGTTCTTGCTAGCTTCTTCACATTTGTCGCCACCGAGTACGAACCATCCCAGAGGCGTTCTTTGAGCGAATGGTTGCCTTTTCTTTTCAGACTTGATAATCTCTAGTGGTAAGAAGGCGTCTGAACAGTTTCTTCCAATTAGAAGTTCTATAGGTATGTCTAGCAGAGGTGGTAATTTGCTGGCATGTTCCTGAAGATGCGGAAACTGTACTATGTTGTCCCGAGTTGGTATTTGGCTTCGGTTGCAAGTGATTTCATCCCATTCAAAGGCTGTGAAGGGTATTTTTTCGGTTTCTTCGTAACCTCGTATGTTTAGATTGGTGAACTTGTTGATTAATGCTGGTTCGGATTCTCCTATCATAGTCCCCACTGTGACTTTCTCTTTCCTACCCTTCGGTTTGAGGATAGTAGCTACTTCTTTAGAAATGTATGAGTGGTCTGACATGGAGTCAACGAGAGCATAAACCAGCACTTCATTATAAGGTTTGTTGTTAGTAGCCACCTTCACTGGAAATACCATGCTCAGAACTTGGGTTGTATTTGTTGTAAAATGTGTATAATGAATGCTCAGCTTGGTAGTCTCCTCGGTGTGCTCTACTTTTCCTTCAACTTGTGGCGATTCTTTTCTTTTACTGCCAGCTTGAGCAGATGCTCGAGAAGTTAGGTTTGTCTCATCTGAGGCTCTTCTTTCGTCTTCCCAATCCTTTCTTGTTTTGTGTAAAACTGTTGGATGTCGTGGGTTGTTACATTTGCTGCATGGTGCCTTGTACAAACACATTTTTGATCCGTGCCCCTTGCCCAAGCAGCTGAAGCAGAGACGGTTTGTTTTTATGAAGTCTACCCTTTTGGAGTATAGCAGAGAGGCTAGATCTTCGCATTCAGCGGAGATATGTGCCTCTTGACAAAACTGACATGGCTCATTAGCGCGTGAGCTCGTGGCTAGCGTTCGTAGTCTTCTGCTGTTGTGTTCCTGTTTATTGTCAGCTATAGTCCTTGAAGTGACTCTGATTCGTCTGGTGAGAAGTGGCTCAGTAAGCAGGTCCGCTTCATCAGCCATAAACTTGGCAAACTCTTTAAACTTGGGGTATCTCTGCTCATTTGCCTTTGCGTGATGCACCATAGAGGCCCATTTGCGTGCGGCCCAATCTGGTAACTTGTCTGCCAATTTTTCATTTTCTTGATAGCTGTTGAGAGTTTCCAGTTCCGACATAGAAGACATAGCACTACTGATGTTGTCTAAGTAGTCGGCAAACTTCTGAAACCCTCTGCTATCTCCTTTTTTTACAATAGGCCAGGAGTCGAGTTTTTCTCTCATAGCTCTGGCGACATCTACTGTTCGCCCGAAGCGATTCCTCAATTTCTGTCTAGCGTAGGTATACGATTCCTTTGTTTTTATCATTAACTGGCCATGTATAGCTTCCATTGCCCCTCCCGTAAGGTAGTTTTTTAGATACCTGATTTTTTCAGCCCCTAAAGTAACTCCTTGGGACTCCAGGAAACTGTCAAAGTCCTGTTCCCAGTCAGAGAATTCCAGGGGATTACCTTTGAATGTAGAAGGTTCCAGCACCGTTCGTTTGGTTTGCTTGATAGATTGAGCAAGACAGTCGGCCAGCTGTTTGATGGATGACTCGCTCTCAGACGGCGGTGGGGTTACACGCTCTCTGTAGTAATCTCTTTGAGTTTCGAAAGCTTCATTGATTTGGGAGTAGTGTTGCTGAGATTGTGACTCCGACAAAGGACTGACTTTAACCTTACTCAAGGTATCTGATGTGTTGTGAGGAAGGGCCGGCATTCGCCGTTCTAAAGAGGATGATGTACTATGCACTGTAGTGGCTGGGCTGTTTTGTCGTTCCACTTGCTCCGCTTTATGTAGTCTTGTCAGATATTTAGAACGGGCAGAGTCTCTAGCAGCCTTTCGTTTCTCATAAATTTTGTGTTCCTCCTCTAATTCTAGTTTCTTTTTAGCAAGCTCCTTTTCCATCATGCACAGTTCTTCTTCTTCGGCGGTTACGATTTCTTGCAATTTTGCAATTCTGTCCTCAGTATCTTCTTTAACTATGCCTACCTCTTTGATATAATCCTTGAACATTGCTGGCACGGCTTTGTCAATTTTATTTTCCTCGTCAAGCACTGTCAACTCATTAAACTTGCTGTTGATGTCATTAGCTGACTGTTCTACTAGTTTGAGAGACAGCTCAAGGGACTCAATGTCCACGTTAGTATCCTGGCTTTCATAAAGCTTGTCCAACTCTACAAGGTTTTTGTTTATCATTTTGGAAATTTGAGCGCTAAGCTCGGTGACCTTGCTTTCTTTGCTTTTTAGAGAAAGAGTTTTATGTCTATCTGGTCGTTTGGGTCTTGTATCTACTTCATGTGAAGACCTTTCTGAAATTAAATTTGGTTGGGAGCCTCCTTCATCGGTACTTTGAGTTTCTGATGATGTGTTTTCATTGCCGTTGGTTTCCACACTTGGGCTAGGAGGGGTTGATGTGTTACACTCCGCCATGGCGGATTAATTTGACCTATACTCAGTTCAAAATTTAGTATCTCTTATAACAATTTAACATGTGGTGAGCCGTTTCGGGTATTCAACGTATGAATTCACATACAATAATTAACATGGTAAGAGTATAAATAGCAACAGAACATTCATTAATAATTATACAGATATTTGACTATAACTACCTGTAATAATCAATAATGATAATTACCAACTGACAATTTATAAGCTATTAAGGAGCATTAATGTGCTGAACAACAACATGCAGGTGGGGCCATGCACGCTATACATGTACTGATATAAATTTTCTGATGGGCTGTGGACAGCGCGTATGCGCCAGGGCAATATGTGTGCGACGAGCAGCGACCAAAACAGGGCAGCGTCAGCGTGAAGAAGGCGCAAGAGTTGATGTGGAGCGACCCGAAAGGAACCGACGAAGTGAAATGATCAAGTACTCAATTACTCAACCCAGAATTGAATTCACTAAGTGTCAGTTTTTCCCGCTCAGTTAACAAATAAAACAGACAAGTTTTACACAATTATTGCACAAACAGTAAATATTAAGTTACTAGGTGCACAAATGGTAGATATCAAGTTACTCAGTAAGGTTAATAATTACGTAACCGAGAAGCAAGTTGAATGTTAAGCGGTTGTTGGTTCAGGAGCTTTGTTGTATTCTCCGTTACAGGTTACAGTCGGCAGAGCTTTGTCTTTATTACCAGCTGCGTTATATTCCGTAGGTTATGTAACTACTGTTTCTCTCTTTGGTTTTCTGTTGCGTTGGTTATATTCCGTAGGTTATGTAACTACTGTTTCTCTCTTTGGTTTTTTGTTGCGTTGGTTATATTCCGTAGGTTATATAACTACTGTCTCTCTTTTCGGTTTTCTGTTGCGTTGGTTATATTCCGTAGGTTATATAACTACTGTCTCTCTTTTCGGTTTTCTGTTGCGTTAGTTATATTCCGTAGGTTATATAACTACTGTCTCTCTGTTGGAGGGTAAGATTTCACTATAGCGTTTTAAGTCGGCTAGACTAGACAGCACGAGCTGACAGAGATTGCGGTGAATTTCACAGGTGATGTAATATGAGAATAATAGTAATATATTTTACACCGTGGAATCTAAAACAGTAACAGATGCACTAAATTTCTATACTAGGGTGAATATGAAGGCAGAGTAAGATGTCAGACCACAAAGTAAATCAATGTAGCAAAGAACAATTACTAAAGCAAAATGTGGTTGACAGCATGTTACCTTTTGGCTTCCAGTAGCTCGTGCATTTGAACATAAGTGAGTAACTAACACGAAATAGTAATAATATTAAAAGCAAGATGTTGACAAAAGTTTAATGTGCTGTTACAGTTGTGAGCAAAGTACTGAGCGGCAAAAACAGCACCCTGCCAAACTACCAAGTTTTCAAATATGAACAGCTCACTTTCATTGGCTGTCCAGATTACCCCACACCACTAGAGCCAATCACCAACAGCTGACCAGCCCAGGCCAGCCAGCTGTAACGTCACGTAATGAGCATAGCGCATAATGCCGTCCAGGCCTTGATGTTGTTTTGTAAAAAACAAAAATGCTAAGTCAAATATGAGTTGTTTGCAGCCGCTATGAAATGTTGAACGTTGCTGAGAGCAAGTTCTATTAGTTTTTATCAAGCGAAGGAAGCTATAGTAGTAGGATGCAACATTTCATTACAATAAACACTCAAATGGTGAAAATGAGAGTCCATGGAAGTAGGGCTAAAGTGAATTGGTATGGTAAACAACCACAAATAACCAATTATATTGAGGTAGAGGTGATGCATAGATGTCATATACAATTTCTAGCCATCAATCATTATTACTCAACCTACAATTATGACTGATGAGTATAAATACTTTGTTTACTCACTCTCAAGTAGAGATGATGCTAACCGGTCACCTGGTGACAAATCTACTGTTAAATCTTGACGTGTGACAGCAATGTTAACTGCATAGCAATGAAAATAATCTCAACTCGAAATATTAATATAAACCATCTTTCACTGAAGTTTAAAACAAAAACTTTCTGCGTTTTTAACATTTTTTCTATTTGGTTCCCAACACTCGATAAGTTTAGGGCTATTTTGTGTTTATGTAGTTCCCAGCTCCACCAAATAATCACCTTGACCTTCAAGATGATGGAAAGTTTAGCCGAAGTAAAAGCACAGAGCACATAACATAGCAACTGAAGCTGCAAAAAAGTGATTACTTAGTTAGTCCACTCAATATATACAGGTCCTTTGAAAAGATTACCAGATGCTTGCCTTCCTTATCAACATCATAACCAAAAGTGATGATTCAGAGCTTATATAAAGAGTTATTGATTAGTATTAGTAACAGGTTTTTTACTGTTTTGTACAAAAACCATTTATGGCACCAGAGCATTTCCTTGTTTTGATTGACTTTTGAATGAGCTGGTTTTGAGTTCCAACATAGTCAAATATAGATTTTCACTCAGTTATTTTTATTTTGGTAATCTAGTAAACCTCACATCTTCAACTGACAAATAAAAAACCCTGAAGCTGCAAAGACTCATTCATCTCTTTATGCATTATTTGCACAGTACTTTAAACAACTTCAACACTTTTTCACATAATAGTGGCTTCAAAGAATTCTTATTTTTTTCCCTCAAGCAGGAAAATTCGACGATCATGAGGTAACTAGTGTATAGTAGTGATTTTTTTGGGCTTCTAATCCACCAACTGATTGCTGTGACCAGCTGAACTCCTTTTTCGCTGGCACAGAAAAGTCAGTAGTATTTCGACGGTGTGCTGCCACCAGTTACCTTTTACCTAGAGGCAACAACAGGTCGGTACTACACTGAATGAGAAGTGAAGGAGTGTTCTCTACTTCACAACTAGTATAGAGCCTTCGGCTCAGACGCATTACTCGGAGTTTTAGAGTACTATGCATTTATTCTTGCAAAGTATTCGAGTGAGTACAAGCCCCAATACCAACTGTGTAAATATGGTGAAAGCTCTGCTTTTTACAGGCGGAGCACAGGAAGTAACAGAGGGCAATGGCCAATTAGCACAGAAGTAAGGCATAATACAGCAAATAGACAAACAGATATAGATATCAACAAATGAGGTGAGGAATACATGCTTAAATATATGTGGCGCCTAGAAATAGTAGGCAGAGTCATGGGTTAGTTGGCCAGTCACAAGCGGTTCTAGTTCCTGGGGTTAACATTTCAGTCTTTATAAGCCCTCAGATGTAAGGGTAGATATTTCATGGAGATGGTCCTCTGCTTCCTCTCTAGTTACTTCCAGGTCACAGGCTATGATGAGTCCTTTCCTGCTGGCCCGATATGGCTCCCACAAGATCAATACTGACTCATGTAGGGTCGGTACAGGGTCGGTATAGTACCAATGAAGGGGCGACCAGTTCGGTATGCATTATTGTTGCTGTTCTGGCCATCCAATGGCTATACAAGTGATGCCAGAACAGCTGCTGGACATCTGCGCAAATGTGGGTGCTGCGAAAAACCACCACAGCATGCAGGACTGAAGAGAAACGATTTAGTTTATATTTTTTTAGTGTTTATATTTCATGGTTTGTTATAAATGTTATATGGGTCAGCCATTTTCAATTGAATGCATAGAAAGTTACCAACTGGTGGAAATCCATTGAGAATTAAATCGCCACTCACCAACCCAACTGCACGAGCAGGAACGCGCTCAAAATTATTATATTAGTTATTATGATTGGGCAACTTTAAAGTTGCAAACTCGAAAGTTGCTTGTGTTCCAACTAAGTGAAGGCAACTTACAACGCAACTGTGTCTGTGACCATCAAATAAGTTGGTGACACAGTCGCTCTGGAGTAAACGCAGCTAAAGCTCGAAATTTTATTGGTATTGGAACCCTCTTGACTGTTATCTGTGACAGTTTTCTGCTCTGGCGGAAATGTGGCAGAGCATTGAAATTCCAGAATTTCAAGTCTCTAAAAATAGCAAATTCAACGACTTTGAAGTAGCAGTTGATAATTGGACAAAACCATTCGCTTGTGACCACACAAAGTTGTAGTGGATGTTGCAATGGTATTTAAAAGTTTATCTGAACATTGTAGGTGGTAATTGAGTAATATTTATCTATTTGGTACCTAATACAGTGTGATACGTTGTGTATTTCCTGATTACTTGTTTTTAAGTTGTACTGACAATCATTTCACTCGCTTACTAGCCAGCCAATCACAAGACTTCCTTCCATCAGTTGACATTGGCAGATACCCAAATGGAAATCAAATGTGCTCTTATTAACAGTTATCATTCAGATTTGGGATCAATATTCAGTAATACCTTTCTTCTCTATTCAGCTGCTCTCCTAACTTAGCATCAAATTGCCTTGCACTGGTACTTTATTACAGTTTTGATAAAAAATGATGCGGAATGTGCGATCAAATAAGATGAAACAACAACTGATACACTGAACGCTTAAGTCAAAAAATTTTAACTAATTGTAACTGAATATTTCTTTGACAAACTTTTTGTTCCTGAAAACCTCAATTTCACAATTTGCCGTTGAACTTACTGTTGTAGTAATCGAGTAAGCTATCCTCCATATTTTATGTCTACATATAAGCTAATTTAATCTTCCAACTTGTGTGTAATGTGTTTCCATTATGGCAGATTTAAATAGATTACGGAGTTATGCCACCTACAATTGGTAAAACCGACAAAAACATTCGGAGTTGTTAAAGTTATATAATTATATGTGAGCAGGAACATATGAATGAGTTACTAGATATTTCTAAAACAGCAGCAGTGGGAGACCTTATATGTGTGACTGTTAGGTATCTTTGTTTTGTAATGTAAGTGATTGCAAAACATCCATTTAAACGGTCTTTGATGCCTGTAACATTTTCTACTAGTACAAAAAACAATAAATCGTTTCTTTAAATGTTTTTGCTGTGGTGCAATTAGAAGATGCAATAGATTTTTTTTATTCGAAAGTTTTTTTGGCAAAATTCATCATGGATGGAAATGTAGACGCAAAAGCAATTAAAAGTCCGCAACATATGACAGTAACTGAGGATATTGCTAATACTTGATTAAGTAGGTACTCAATATGACAGTCGAAGAGTGGAATATGTACTCTAAAAGTGCAAACAAATAAAATTGTGTTAAAAATTACACGAAGTAAGCAAAGCAAACAGTGGCATGAGCAGAATAGTTAGTGAAAATTTTTTTTAACAAAACTCACAGATTTGTTCAAAAGTTTTAAACTGCAACTTTTCGTCTAACACCCACATTTGTCAAAACAATTATTTTGTATTCTTTTTATTATGATTTACAGCTCTGAGTGCAATGCTGGGATGTTACCATCAAATCTATTGCTATTGAAGTAGCTAGAAACCCACCCAAGGTTTGACAGACCTATTACAAATGGACCCCAACTCTCTGTTGTGCTTCAAGTTGATAGTTCCAGAAAGTTTAAAAATTGATGTGATAACTTTAGTGACAAAACCTCATGAAAATAAAGCAAATTAGTCTATAAGCTTTGAAAAGTTATTAACAACATGTATAACCAAACATGGTTCTACTTGGGGTGTAAGTTATTATAAAAGCTTCAAATCAAAAATTAATTATAATAAAATAAAGCCACAAATGAACTCAAAACACCCAACTGGTGAGAATAAGTCCGTGGAAGCAAGGCTAGAATTAAATGATGCAACAATCACAAATAACCAGTTATATTCAGGTAGAGGTGGTGTGTAGAAGTCATATACAATTTCTAGCCACCAACCATTATTATTCAACTCCAAATTATGACTGATAACAGTAATTATTTTGTTTACTCACTCCAAGTAGATATTAGGCGTGTTCGGTGTGCTCAACGTTTACATTTAATCCTCAACGGCAGTTTTTTGTCGAGGGATTATCAGCCCCTTTGTAGCAAGTTTTTTTCAATGTGCATCAACGCTCATTTTTGCGTTTGTCAACGAGTTTACAGTGCACGTTGGCCAGCGAACACTATAAAAGTCAAAGCGTTGGTTATCTTAAGGAGTCGTTTTCTCACTAATTACGGCACTGTACCCTTTTGCGGCATTATAACAACAACGTGCTATCAAAAGTTATGATCTTTTTTCTTGTTTTTAATGGATGTATTATTACTTATTATTAATGTGATAGATTATTATTTTTACTACTGTCACTATTATTAATGCTATCACTATTGCCAATAATAATAATATAACTTTCATTCATTTTATTCTTATTGTCTTTGTCTGATAAAATATATTATTTTTTATGACAGTGAATAATCAGCACACCATTATTAATAATTATTATCTATTAATAATACATGTTTTTGCTTGTTGCTGTCATTATTATTCATCATTGTCATTATTATTCTTATCACCATCAATAACAATACAATTTGTACTTGGTGGTTTGCTGAGTGTTAATAACACTTTGTATAAATAGCAGATGATGCAGTTGTTGTCAGGGCAACAAAAATCTCGCAATGAACAACTAATTTTAAACCCAAAAATTTAGGCTAACAAACTTATGATTGCGGGGCTATATTTATTACTGAAGACACAAAAAAGAGGACAACTCTCGCAAAGTTTTGTAAATTGTACGCACTCGCCTACTCTTTGAAGTTATCGTTCGAGGGATAAACAGGTTGATCAAACTTTCTCAAACCAACGCGTTGAGACACCGAACACGCCTATTATGCTTCAATCAGCCGGTGACAAATCTGCTGTTAAATTCTGGCATTTGAGAGCTTTGTTTACCGCATGGAAATAAAAAATACTTTTAGCTCAAAGCATTAAATGGAGCAATCTCTCTCTGATGTTTCTGATATACAAGCTTTGTGTTGATATCCTGTTTTTCCATTTTGTTTCAAAACACTTAATAAGTTCTGAGATGTTTTAGGTTACATAGACTCTAGCTCCATCAAGTATTCACCTTGACTTTCAAGATGGTGGAAAGTTTGGCCAAAGTAAAGCATAGAGCATATAACATAGCAATTGAAACTACGAAGTACGATTACTTATTTTTTTTATTTAGTATTTTGAAGGTCATTTGAAAAGATTACCAATTGTATACCTTCTTTATCACCGTGGTAACCAAAGGGATATTTGCGACCTGGATCAATCCCTATAATAAATTTAATAAAAAATATTTTTCGCAATTTATTTAATACGAATGGGTCGGTAGCGTTATTTTTAAGTGATCGCAAAATACCATTCCATGAGCAACAAAATATTAATTTGCGAGGCATACTCATAGGTCGCGAACACTACCGATCCATAACATAAAAATTAATATATACCCACGTGGGTGACTTTTTTTCAAAACAGTTTATTCTCGGCATCAATTAATATTATTTGACTGTTATATATAATAATTATTATATATGTTGTTTATTATTATTATTAATTATTATAATTTCCGTGTACAATATTGATATATTGGAAATAGATTGACCAAAATAATGAAAAACAGAGCTATTTTGTTAAAAAAATAAAGATAAATGTTATAGTTAATCAAAAATGAATTGTTTTGAAATAAACATTGTCAACCGGACAAGTGTAAAGCCGTTTATTCTTTGACTCACTACCACCATCTGCCATTTACCGATGCATCATGCTAATAGTAGCAATGAGGAATCAACGACACAATAAGCGTCGCTGATGAATTGCTTACACATGTGAAAATAATTATGCTCGCTACAATGCATATTGAAAATTTATGCTCTTGAGTCTGATCCGGGTCAATAGATATTATTTCTTATTATAATATTATTGTACCGATATGTTCGCCGCTGACTGATGTGGATCGCAAATATGAATAATAGCAGATGTTCATCAATCCAGGTCGTGAATACACCTCGAATCAGTAATTCACAGCTGATACACGGAGTTGTTGGCTATTCAATTGATGGGAATAAACCCGTCTCAAACCTCTTCAGGCACACCTTCTCCTACATCAGTTTTAAAGATCTATGTTGACAACTTTCAGGAAAATTATTTTTGTCGATCTAATATAAGTAAAACTATGTTTTCAGTGAAACTTTGTTACTTTCCTTTGCCACTGCACTGCACGCCATCAACTGACACAATAAGTTTAAATTTGTTAGCTGTTTGTGAGATAAGGTCAATGTATGCTAGAGAGCTTCAAATCTTTCTGACGCTGTAGTAGTACCTTCAAAATATTCGAGAAGCTTTTTTCGTGCAGTAAAAATAATTGGTAATGTTAGTAATCAAGTGTATCCAGGATTGCTGCGAAGGAATCTGCTTCATGTTTCCTATCCGCTACTTATTATTGTTTATTATTTACATTTTTGCATCAGCCAACTTCAACTTTTGGTATTTTTTTCTACATACACCCACACCAGCTCAAGGGGTACAGATCAATAGTTGTTTATTAAATTTAATCGGAATACAAAAATAATCCGCACAACATGTATTTAACTTTCATCTAGCATTGAAGGTGCACCGAACCAAGAAAAATAAAATTGAAACTTTAATGACATTGCTCGCCATTTTGTTTGTGAACAAAAACTCCAGCAGGTTTGCTTCATAGCTCGAGTTCCATAGCTATTAGATCTCCGGCGCCAAGTTTACTTGACTGTTTATGCTCTAGTCGAAATGTTGAAATGCAGAGATATTTCAGAAATTCAAGGCTCTGAAAACAGTAAATCAACCAATAAAAAGTAGCGGGTGATGCCATTGGATAGAATGATAAGTTTGAGACAATTAATTTTAAACACATTTTAGTGAATGTTGCAATGGTGTTAAAAGTTAATCCGGTCATTAAAGGTGGTAATTGAGTAAAATTTATCTAGTCGGTACCCAACACAGAGCGGTGTCTGCTTTGTACTTCCTCATTGCAGGTTTTTAAATTGTGCCTACAACTATTTCATTCGCTTACAAGATAGCCCATCACAAGACTATTCCATCAATTGATTTTGGCAGAAAGCCAAATGGAAATCAAAATTGCTCTAATAAACAATTTAATTCAGTTTTAAGATTAGTATTTTGCAATATGATTTTCCCCTATTCATCCGCTTTCTAAACTTGGCATTATTCTGCTTTGGACCAGTCGCCTATTACAGTTTTGATAACAAATGCTGAGGAATACAGCATCAAATTTACTATTGAACTCACTGTTGTGCTAAGGAAGTAATTTATCCTCAGGATATCAAACTTATGTTTATGGAATCTGCCATTTTGTGCCTCATTTATTTTCGTTTTTGCTCAATCAAGTAAGTGAAGTAGTTATGACTCACGCATTCACTAGGCTCTGTATGCTGCAAAACAACCAAAACAATTGAAGTTATTCTAGATCATAACTTGTAAGTACAGAATTACAACTGAGTTACTAAACATTTCTAAAAAGACTTGCAGTGGTAAATTTTTATCTGTGATTCTTATATTATTGTTTTGTTTTGTAAATAATACTGAAAGACGTATTTAAAAAAAACTTTTGTCATGCACTGATGAAATGATAGATTTTTTTCTCTCAAAACTAACAGTGAAAGATCATAAAAGTCGTTTCACCAAAATGTAAACACAAAAGCAATTAACTATTTAAATCCCCGACATGTTACAGTAACTAAGGATATTGCTACTACTTTATTAAGTAGTGTGGTAGATTTCAGTGCACTCTAGTGGTAAACGGGTAGTTTACACTAGGAACCTTGTGAAGCAATGCGCTAGGCTTCTGCCCACAGCACTTGGTTAATAGCTGTTGGGTAGGAAGTCATACTGTGCCGGTAGCATGGTAAGCAGGGCCGGTATTGACCCCTGCAGGGTCGGTAGTGACCTCTACCGACCCGGTACAGCTGTACTGGGCCGGCACAAGATGGCCGCCTTAGACGAGGATCTGTAAAGATGTTCAGGAACTTAGTCAAGGTCGTAAACAGGAAGTGACTACCCCTAAAGTACCAACTTAGTGGACCTGATTCTATATACAGCCTGTGGACCCTGTAGGAGATGTCATTGGACAGTTGGGAGAAAAGACTCCGCCTTTAGCCACTTGGCACCTCCTTGTATTATCTTGCATTGCATTGTGATTGGTTAAGTATTTATATAATTGATGTCATTGGTTGCATTACTTCCTGTGCATTGTATCTTATATGTTTTGTGTTCCTTAGCTCTCCTATAAAAGGAGAGCTCCTACTGATAATCAGTGCATTCATTACAATGAGCCATGGCATGTATTCTTATACTGCTAAATACCTAGAGGAATAATTACCCTCAGGACAGCTTTGTAATAAAGCCATTATAGCAAACACTACTCGGTACTGTTTGTCTGAGCCATGGGCTCTTGCCTTACCGGGTAATTCGGTTGCCCTACACAGTTGTCACTGTCGGTCAGTACAGTGTCCCCTCTGGAGAGAGGTAGAATACTCGAGACTAGTGGATGTCCGTGGTAACAGACCGGAATCCATTACATTGGTGGCAGCAGTGGGATAAACGGTACCTTCCCACGCTGTGCTCTTTCACGCTACCCTCTGGCCCTGCGAATGCACTGCAGGCCAGCTACCACTGTGGAAGGAGAAGTGATCTACCGGGTGTAGATCTGGAGAGAGGAGGAGAAATTGATCTACCGAAGTAGTAGATCGGAAGAGCAATTGACGCAAGATACTACCGGATTTCTCTGCAGGTTCGTTTGAGTGCGCTCCGAACTGCAGCAGCTATACCGGCACAGTATCCACTACTAAAGGCTGTCTGCATCAACCGTAGAGCTTGCTCCGTTTGCAGCAGTCCAGTACAGACGCTACCGTATCTTCTACAGGCTCGTAGAGTTTGCTCCGACCTGGACATAGAGATACCGGCACTGTACAGAAGAATGAGAGAGTCGTGTATCCGCTATACAGACTCAGCTACCAGAGGTTACTCAGCTTGGAGTGTTACTCAGCTGGTAACAGTGACCCCGGCACTGTATCCATTTACAGTGTCACTACACTACTGCCTGTAGGCCCGTAGAGCTTCGCTCCGCCCTGCAGCAGTACAAGAAGTTTCGTAACGGTTGTTACAAGCGACGGAGTGCCAGATACTGCCACAGTATCCATTGGACCAACCCCTAGATCTGCTAGAGCCACTGGAGACACAGCTACCGACCCGGATCTAACCCATACCGGCCCGGGATCCAGTTGTACTGACCATTTCTTAGATTTGAGTTGAGATCACTCCTCTATCTGCAAAGAATGGCCACCCAGAGAGCACGCAGCGCTGGTCGAGCACCCGCTGGCAACCCAGAAGCTACAGCCATTGATAGATTGACCGAAGCATTGACGGCTATGATGAGGCCCAACCAAGACAATGCACCAGCTAGGCTAAAGGCTCCGAAGTTCGACGGCGAAGGAGACGTCGAGTACTTCATCAGCCGATTCATTGAGGTAGCCGAAATGAATGAGTGGCCAGAGAACACGGCCATGTTATACCTAAGGGATGCATTACGAGGTAAAGCATTGGACTGTGGAAAGCCTCCACAACTGCAGGGTATCTTTGCTGCACTACGAGCACGTTTTGGGCTAACACCCAGGGAAGCTATGTCCCGGCTGACCAGCCTACGCCGCCAACACAAGACGTCGCTCCAAGAGCATGCAAGTGAAGTAGAGCGCCTAGTGCGCGTTGCGTATGCAGATCTACCTCACCGACCCATGCAGAGGATGATGCTGGATATCTTCAGCACCACGGTTGGAAATGCTTACCTGCAAAGGCACTTGTTGGCCATGCAGCCCATTGACATTGCTGAAGCAGTCAGGGCCGGCAACGAGTATATGCAGATAAAGACACCGTTTGAGGAGCGCCAGGCTCATGTACGGATGTTGGAAGAGGATGCCGACGAGGAGGAAGAGGAATGGATGAGGACGGTTGCCAAGGGCCCGTCTCAACGTGTCTCCACCACTACTGCCGTACAGCAGACACACCACACCCCTACACCTGCCATACCGGATCCTATGACAACAGTCATGGACAGCCTAAAGCTACTAACAGAAGAACTACGGTCGCTGAGAGCAGCAAGACAGGCGGCTCCCGCTCCACAGTTGGAGGCAGAGCCTGCAACACGCTGCTGGGGCTGCGGACAACCAGGTCACATGATGAGTACCTGCCCCCAAACTCAGCGCGCAGCTCACTTCACAAACAACCCCAGACAGACGGGAAACGGCCGGCGCCCGCAGTAGCGCCATCGGCAGCTGACTGCAGCTGGGCAAGCCGGACCACACCCACAACCCCTTATAGTCCTGGAACTCTGCAGAAGAGTGGACAACCTCCCAAGATACAACCGACAGCAACCAACCACAGCTGGACAAGCCAAGCAACTCCTGATGCCCCGTACAGTCCTGGAACTCTGAAGAAGAGTGGACAACCCCCCAAGAGAGCATCAATACCCGCTGACTGCAGCTGGACAACTCCTGACACCCCATACAGTCCTGGAACTCTGAAGAAGAGTGGACAACCCCCCAAGAGAGCACAGACGCCCGCTGAGGACAGCCGGACAGCTCGACAAGCCCCCATTAGTCCTGTAACTCTGCAGAAGAGTGGACAACCCCCCAGGAGAACACAGACTGACAGTAGCCGGATTGCTCGTCAACCCCCTTACAGTCCTGGAACTCTGAAGAAGAGTGGACAACCCCCCAGGAGAACACAAATGGCAGCGCCACCGCTGGAGCGACCTTACCAGGCCAGCTACTTCCTGGCTGGAAGGTTAGCCGGTAGACCAGCCTCCCTGTTGATTGATACAGGCTGCACAACCAACTTGCTGTCGAGACATCTGTACCAGCAATTGCCACAGTCAGTGAAAGACACGCTGCAACGCAGCGAGGCACATGGACTCATGGCTGACGGGTCGAGGATTCCCTTTTACGGTACCCTGCAAGTAAGCTTGCAGCTTCGTAAGCTGAGAACGAGCGTAAACTTCGTCATTAGTGACATCAATGAAGATGCCATAATTGGCATGCCGTTTCTCACCTTACACGAGTGTGCCCTAAGGTTTCCAGACTCCCATGTCATCATTGACGGACATGTGTTGCCTTGCACAGACAAGCACGGGCGGCCACTTAATGATAGTGTCTGTCTAACACAGGCAGAGCTGACGGAGAACACCCCTTACACCCCTGAAGAAGAGGACGTCCCCACACAACCAACCACTGTAGAGAAAACTACAGGTGGAATGTATCAGGCTGTGAAGAGCCCCCCGCCACAGGTAGATGGCAGAAGATTTGAGCCGGATCGGACAACAACTGTAGAAGCTATAGGCCAAACAGTGTTTTCCCCCCCGTTGGCTACGCCCCTGCGCTGGGGAGAAGGGAGCCCTGCTGCTGGAGAGAGGCAGCTGCCCTTTGACTATCAACCCTCTGTTAAAAGATGCAGAGATGAAGCAAACCAGCACCACACAGAAGCAGGCTATGAGAGCGCTCAACTGTGCATAGATGGGAATTCCCACCACCCGCCTAGAGGAAAGGCAAGGAAAGCAGTAAACAGACCCAAAAAGGCTGCAAGGGAGGTGCGGACCACATCACGCTTGGTTTCAAAAGAATCCCCAGGAGCTCCCCGACAACCTCCAGTGAACAGGATCACTGTAGCAGACCGTCGGAAGAAGTTGGAGAAGCGGCCAAAAACCCCCAGTACCCAAACACTTCCTGTGGAGCCAGACAGAGTGAGTCAGAGTTGTGAACAACACTGCAGCTCCAAGAAGCCACTCATACCCGCGAAAGTCGTCGACAGAGTAACACTTGCTCACAAGATGTCCAACCACTGTCTAGAACTAAGTGACGCAGAGGATCTGCTACTGGACTTAGACGACTACCCACCTACCCAGAAAGAGCTGGAGACCATGCCCACGGCAGAGCTGTTCACCAAGCCTGACCAAGGAAAAGCTGAGGAGAAGGAGATCCAGCTGGCCAAGAAAGAAACAGAAGGTGAGCAATTAAACGCAGCGTTTTCGAAATGGTTGTTTGAAAACTGCACGCCACGAGATCCGTTAGCACTACGGAGTGGCAGCCCACCTGGCTATGCTAAACCTGTACCTCTAGACTTACCATGCGCTGGTGACAGTAGAGAATGCGCTCTCCCACGAGTTGGGACTGCTGACACCCTCAGAAGGGCAGTAGATAAAAAAGAGCGGGAGATCAAGTGCCCACCACTTGATGCTGCCTGCCTGCCGGCCCGGGATGACTCCCTACCGGCCCGGAGCACCTCTATGCCGGCCCGGGGCAACCCTGTACCGGCCCGGGGTCCTCCAGAGATTCAGTCAGGAGGGACTGAGAGGTTACAAGGCAGTAATTACCCTTGTAGAGCCTACCGAAGGAAGAAGCCTGTGGTGGCAGCTAAGGGTGAGCGTCCCACGACGTCTTCACCACCAACCTTAGTGCCACACAGCACAGTGCACCACACCCCGGGACGGGATGTTGCTTGCACCCCCACGGTACAGTGGGAAGAGGAGAAACGGCGCTGGCTTTCCTTAAATAAGGAACGGCGTTCTCCTAGGAGCAAGATACGGAAGGTTCTGTCGGCGCTAGAACTTCCAGGGCCACTGCTCTCGCCCATACATGACACTATGGTAGAGCAAGCTCCGCTGCAATATAGGCAGCCCATTAACACATTGCATAAAATCTATCATGCACCTTGTGTTGTAGATTCACGCTCCCAAGTGGACGTGACACCGAGGCTCACCATCCGGTTGGTGCAAGCGCCTAGCCCTACTGCAGAGGAGAAGGCAGAGGAGACCGAGGAGAAGGTGCCGGCCCCAGTCACCCCTACGTTGGACGATGAGCCAACCACCTCATGGAAGGAGGATGGGAGACGAAACCCTACAAGATGGCGCATGCTGCGCTGGGTCACCTCGGAGACGGAGGAGCGGGTGGAGCACCTGTTACAGGAGGCCGTGGACCATACATGCACCAAGTGCAACTACCAGGCCAGGAACATGCGGCAGCTCAGGGTGCACACCCTGCAGCACTATCTACGACATTACTGTCGGTGCCACTATGCGAGCGAGAGCCGCGACGCGGTATACTCGCATCAGAGCAAGTTCGATGCACCAGGGAATGAGATGCACTACCAGAAGACGGGAATCATATACACTGTAGATCGGCTGAGCTACTCCCGTTTCTGTGAGTTTGTTAGGTGGAGCAACGCATCTAAATTCAGGCGATGCCAGCCCACACATCAAGGGGAACCAACTCCCAAGGTGCCTGTGAAGAAGCGACTGGGCTCTCCAGTACAAAGGGAAGCTCCTAAGAGGAAGGACGACAAGAGAGGCAAGCTCACCCTCACCGGGTATAGAATACCCAAACGGACGGCTAGTCCGCCTAGCGCAACTTGCCTACCAGAGCCAGAAGTTGCCAGTACGGAGCCAGGAGAGTTGGACGTGCCCAGACCATCACTGCACTTCCTGCGACACAGTGACCGTCTAGCCACCCAGATAGAGGATCACGTCACTACTCTGGAGAAGCAGCTGGGAGAGCTGCGGAGGCTGCTGATCAGCCAGACTCTGTCAGAAGAGCAGACGACTGTGGCTAAAGCCGAAGCGCGGCTTGTCACTACCGAGGTCGAGCGGTTGCGCCAGCAAGCCACCAGCCTCAGGGGCGTTCTCTACTAAATGAGACGCCAGACATTGTATATATGCTACTAAATATATACTCTTGTTCTGTTATATATATATCTGTTACATAATCAAATATATAACCTGGGTACAAGTGTTACCCCCCCACACATATCTACTCTTAATATTTTATTATTAAAGCCAGGCTATGACTTTAATGGAGAGAGGTATGTGGTAGATTTCAGTGCACTCTAGTGGTAAACGGGTAGTTTACACTAGGAACCTTGTGAAGCAATGCGCTAGGCTTCTGCCCACAGCACTTGGTTAATAGCTGTTGGGTAGGAAGTCATACTGTGCCGGTAGCATGGTAAGCAGGGCCGGTATTGACCCCTGCAGGGTCGGTAGTGACCTCTACCGACCCGGTACAGCTGTACTGGGCCGGCACAAGATGGCCGCCTTAGACGAGGATCTGTAAAGATGTTCAGGAACTTAGTCAAGGTCGTAAACAGGAAGTGACTACCCCTAAAGTACCAACTTAGTGGACCTGATTCTATATACAGCCTGTGGACCCTGTAGGAGATGTCATTGGACAGTTGGGAGAAAAGACTCCGCCTTTAGCCACTTGGCACCTCCTTGTATTATCTTGCATTGCATTGTGATTGGTTAAGTATTTATATAATTGATGTCATTGGTTGCATTACTTCCTGTGCATTGTATCTTATATGTTTTGTGTTCCTTAGCTCTCCTATAAAAGGAGAGCTCCTACTGATAATCAGTGCATTCATTACAATGAGCCATGGCATGTATTCTTATACTGCTAAATACCTAGAGGAATAATTACCCTCAGGACAGCTTTGTAATAAAGCCATTATAGCAAACACTACTCGGTACTGTTTGTCTGAGCCATGGGCTCTTGCCTTACCGGGTAATTCGGTTGCCCTACACAGTTGTCACTGTCGGTCAGTACAGTGTCCCCTCTGGAGAGAGGTAGAATACTCGAGACTAGTGGATGTCCGTGGTAACAGACCGGAATCCATTACAGTAGGTCCTACAAATTCTGTATTAGGTTTCTTCTAACTTCAAGTTGCTCTGCTTGCATGGTTCATTTGATAGTTTTCTTTTCTAGTGGAAATGTTGCAATGCAAAGATTTTTTTGAATAAATGAATACATTTAAATGTGTAAATAAATATGACAAAACTGATATTCTAAATGCTGTGGAAGGAACAACATTGGCTGTTTTTTGACTCAACTTTTTTTGTAACAGTAATGATAAAGTACTTTTGCATGGTCACTGAATTCTGTGAAGATAAAACTGGTTTAATGTTAAGGCAAAGTTTACTAGTTATTCGGCAGATAACAGCCAAGGATTTGTGAATGAAAGCATATCTCATCATATTGGCCATAAATTATGTTTGTGAGCAGCTATGTAGACTTTTGATTGGATAAATGACTAGCCAATGAAGTAGAGCTGGGACAGTTTAACGGGATGTCGCAAAGTATACTTAATATTCATCACTTAGTTCTAACTACTATATAGATCTACTCAAGATCAACTTTAATTTTTACATCAACCCTTTAATCATGAGTAATAATTTCTAACAAAATAGAAACTGCCATTAAGGTGTGTAACCTGTAAGAAAGAGTTGAAAGAGTTCTTTTGCTGAGCTTTTATAAAAACAATATATTCTGCACAGAGCAAGTTTGGCTTTGCTTCTTTTTTCACTTTTTACTCAATAATAAAAACTTATAAAGCAATAAAACACTTTCTCCTTTTATGAAAAAAGGTACGAAAAGTATGAATTTGGAGATGAAAGTGAATAATTTTGTAATAGTCAAACTTTGTTGTTCGAGCTGCTATGGAAGTTTGTGATTTGATAAATAGTTGGCCAATGAAGTAGGACTTGGGATCATTTAAAGGATGCCACCAGGAAGTAAAAGACGGAAACAAACAACTCCCAAATACCTTTTTTGAGCGTCACCTAATGTCAATATTATTCTCTTAGTAAAAAATATTTTAGCTTCTCATAAAACGTATAGTTTTCGTAAATTCTTTATTTTATCCAAATAACAACACTCCCATCTTCTACTGGCTACTTCACCAGCTTTAATTATTTGCATACACTGTTTACTGTTTACTGTGACCTTTGTCCTTCAAGAGGCCCAATGATTTGAATATGCGCTTGAGCACTATCGTAAGTGATAGCAAAAATTTTGATTTTAGAGCAAAATATTTTTGTCACATGACTACAAACAGATCACAATTAGTTATGGCACACCTGGATCAATGAACATCTGTTGTTATTTATATTTGGGTATCACATCGGTGTGCTGCAAACGCATTAATCCACGCATGTAAAGTTGATTATATAATAATATGAAATAATATCCTTTGATTGAATGTAAAGATACAAATCCCAGTGCACGTTGGTGCGAGCATAATTATTTTCAGATGTGTAAGCAGTTCATCAGCAACGGTTATCATGTCATTGGTTCCTTACTGGTGCTCATAGAATGATGCTGCGGGAAGTGGTAGTGAGTCAAAGAATAAAAAAATTTATACTTGTCCGGTTGACAATAACTATTTTAAATCAATTTGTTCTTCATTAACTATAACAATAATATATTTATTTTGTGTTTTATCAAAATGGCTCTGATTTTTATCATCGTGATCAATTTATTATTATCGTACATGATTATTATAATAATTAATAATAACAAGCGATGCATGTTACTTAGACTATTAATAAATGATGGGTATGAGAATGAAAATGATGGGTATATATCAATTTTGCGCTGTAGATTGGTAGTGTTCGCAACCTATGAGATTGCTTTACAATTTTTTTTTATTTTTTTTGTTGGTATGTTTTTTTGCAATCCACTTAAAACATTGTTATCGACCCCTAAGCATTAAACTAATTGTGAGAGATATTATTCACTTAATTTATTGTACGGATAAATCTAGCCAGCGAGTATGCCTTTTGTATACTTTTATTAACAACATGTATAACCAAACACGCGTTCATTTGGAGTGCAAGTTATTATAAAAATTTTCGATTAAAAATTGTTTATGATAAAATAAAGCCACAATCAAACACATAGAAACTCAAATAGTGAGAATGAATTTATAAAAGCAAGGCTAAAGTTAAAGAGTTCATTGGCATCTAATAACCAATTATATTTAGGTAGAGGTGGTGCGTAGAGGTCATATGCGATTTCTAGCCATCAATCATTATTATACAACCCACAATTATGGCTGATGAGTGTTTACTCATTCCCAAGTAAAGATTATGCTAACCAATCAGCTAGCTGGTGACAAATTTGTTGTAAACCTTTGGTATTCAAAAACAATGATTTCTGCATAGCAATAAAAATAATGTAAACTCAAAGCATTAAATTGAACCATCCCTCACTTTGGTTTAAAAACAAATTCTGCGTTTCAATTTTTTTCCATTTTGTTCCTAAACACTAAACAAGTTGAGAGAGTTTTTAGGTTCATATAATTCCTAGCTCCATCAATTGATCACCTTGACCATTGAGATGCTGGAAGCTGTATTGAGCTAGCTTGCCAGCCCAATAGTAAATTTTTGGTTATAATACAGCAGGTTGTGCTCATCCAATCAGCTTGTTTTTCTTTCTTACTTGGCTTACTGCATCATATTTATACAAAGCTTATGTAAGTCAGGCAGTTATAAAACACCAATGGCATTATATGTAACAATGTCAAACGTATGTTTCTTGGGCTAGCCCACAATAATCCTAATATTTTTAATTTGTCAGCTTGTTTTTGGCCAATCAGGTGTTGTTCATTCATTTCATATTGAATGGAACATGTTTTGTCAAAATTCTGAAGAATGATGGGAGTTTTTCTCATTTCTGCTTTGACAAATGTTATACATTTATGGGCCTAATCTACATGTGCAGTTTCAACTCAAAAATTGACAACTTAAATTTTACAGTTTGTTTTGGATCTGCTCACTCTCTTCGAGTCACGTTTGCCTTTCTTCTTAGCCAAAACTCTCTTTAACAGGGGTGGGAGAAGGCAACTCCCATTTCTAGGCAGTCATCTTCAGGTCTTTGTGAAATGTTTAAACATAAGGGGTAAGTTTAAGATGGCAGGGTTGCTTTACAGAAAAACGTTTGGGTTTCCTTTAAGAGATATTAGTGGGAGGTTTAATGATTTAGGTGGGTAGCCAGGAGCATGCAACTCCACAATAATCCAGTCAACTTCTATACTAACAAAGCCAAAAGTTGTGGCTGCTTCTATTGTTAAATGAAGTTTCTCTGGAGGAGAAAACCAACAAATGAAAGTAGGTAGGGCAACTCCAGTGAGTGGTTAAGGAGGTGGATGATAGGTTTTGGGTGCAGGGGAGGGCAAAAGGGCGAACTGTGACAAGGGGGAAAACTCAAATCCATCCCCATAATCATGATAATATTATCTATCATTCTTGGCAGTAAAGATAGTTTTTTTGTCTCACAGAACTGCATATGACAGAATCATCCATTATTTTTACAACTATTATATTATACTGCTCAGGTGAGCTGACAACAAATGCTTTTGAATCTTTAAATCAGAGAGTTCCAAACATGAATTAGAGTTATATGAAACACAATACAGAAAATCTTGTCTTTAGAAAGCAACACTTTCGACATTCAAAAATTTATTATGAAGGGAAAACTCGTAAACCATGAGATACCCACAATCAGAAGGCTTTTAGAAAGATTACCAAAAATAGACTATGCGTGTCCTAGGATTGACTTTTCCTCAAGCGATCTCCGAACAACAACAAAGAACTAGTAGCTGAATTAAGTTACTGGGGTCAGAGACACTCCTTTTTCTCTCTATTATTGTTATATTTTGCTTACTATCTGTTCATTTGTATGTAATAAGCCTTTTCAGTAGATGAATTATGTTCATTATGATAAATCAATAAATAATTTGCAGGCAAATGTAAGCAAGTGGCACTAAAAAATATGCTGGTCAACCTGCTTTAATTTTATTTGAACCACATAGAGTTAGCAAGATCCGCTCAAAAAAAACAATAGAAACAAGTAACCAGCTGCTTTGATTAGCAAGAGTGTAGGGAATAAATTGATGGTCAAGTCTGCTGCCATTTGGTGCTGAAGTGTGAGATGAGTGATCATTCGCCCAAGAGCATGGACAACCTGCTTTGCATACTCTTTTTTTATATTACTAAGTAATAAATATAGTTTTACAAACCAATTAGCTAAAATGAGCTAAAGGATCATTACAATTAGTAATGTCCAGTCACGACTAGTACAGATGTTGATTGCCTTGCATTTGTTCGACCCAACGATTGAACAGTAAGGGTGCTTTTGGGTACTATGCAATAGCTGTGGTCAGAATGCAATGATTGGATTAGATCTATCCAAAAGTATTCAACTCTTTGATGTACGAATGCAATGCGATGGGGTTTTTGGCTGCTATCATATTCATGGGATTTGTGTTCTGCTGTTTCAACTTGTCTTTTTTGTGACCAGTCTATTGTATTTTGAGAAATATTTCAATTATTGGAGTAGTACGAATATAATTATTAATAAAATATTGTAATGGAATTGCACAGGGCTGCAATAATATCAACCGGTGCTACTAACATATGCTAATCACCATATATATCCAAGACTACGCTACAGCTTATCTAGTAGAGGTTATGCCTGACTTATCAAGAGTGCAGCTGAGCTACCGCTTGACTACAGCCAAGCGCAGGAAGGACTTTCCGGCTTCTTTATTTATTTATAACTTTGACACTTGAGCCATGCTACCTTGTTTTTATTGCTCAATCTATTTAGCCTTACATATATTTTTATTCTTACATAGTTTTGCACCTCCTTTATATAGAGCTGCATGCAGCCCAGCAGGACAGATACAATCGGATACTCTTAGTAGATAGAGCTGGTGTCTCGAACTAGTATTGTCTAGTTATTGTTCGTGTGTCTCTGCTAGCGTTTAAGGCTAGCCAGCACCAGTCTCAGAAGCTGAGAAATCGTTGGAACTACCATGAGGAATACCTTGGAAGGCTCTTGAGAAGTAACGCTTAGGATTCAGACTAGTAACGACCAGCCAAGAGGACTATACTGCCAGACATATTGAACTATTATTCAGTACATATTTGGAAACCTATCGTTCTTTTACACTTATACTTAGTGTTTCAGTTTTGTGCGTTTTGTTTCAGTAGCAAGTAGAATAAAGTACTGCTACCCTGTTAAACTTGTGAAACCCGATTGGCCGGATGCCGAAGTTAGTCGTGTCTACTAGTTAGCAGCATTCAGTACTCTCCGTATCAGAGAGACCATACTGCCTGGTCACTCTGTAGCCATCGCTACCACGAAATACAGAGTAAACCAGTAAACAAACAGTCTTGCAGTACCAGTAACCGTCTTCCTCCTCTAACATGGGGAAAACCGTTACAATATATTACCTAACTATTATTTTCGAAGCGCTGTGCACCACAACGTAAAAGTCTAGGTATGTATTAACACCACTTATGAATGTTGCTGGCAAAAAAATACCCGCTTCTAGCTGTTAAAGAAAGTAATAAAACTATGGCTAATAACAATATCGTCATAATAATAGATAGTGATAACAAACTAAGCTGGTAATAGATAACAATAGATTGAACAAAAGTAAACAAAACCCAGTGACGTATCAATAGTTTATGTTGTTAGTTCACCTATCATTGACAAATTGTTGATTTACCTCCATTGAGTTAGAACCTTCATTGCAGAGATGTGATAATAACAGTAGCTAGGTAAATCAACTGTGCCAGTTATGAAACACGTTTGACAAATATACTCATTGGCTCACTAAAATTAAGTGCAATGGGAAGAAAACTCTCAATAACTATCACACACCCACTGCAAAATGGGGCGGCCTCTCCAATCCTCGCATTCCAAAAACTGAACGCAAAACTGGGATTGTCCTATGGCTTACCGAACACATCTCGCATTCACCTCACGCATACCATTGCATCCTTGGATGCGACTGGATGCGATGACTAACCAAAAGCACCCTAAGCTATACCATATAACAAGCAGCATTTTGAACCAGAGAAAAGGTTTAATGGCCCTGCCACATGAGCCAGTATATCACTCGTATCCATCGTTCTATCACGCAGGATTTTACATCAAGTGCAGGATGAAGCAAAACGGACATGATCGGCGTTCCATCCTGTCTGTCATTCTGTGATAGATTGATTAACCCACAGCAATTCCATTTGAGAACATTATATTGATTTTCTGCTTGTTTACATAAATAACATATAATTGTAAGATGGTAGTATTTATTATAATAATTATATGATTGTTGGAGTTCATCTGAAACCAAAGCATGATGTAATTGCTAAAGCAATTATAGCTTGTGGTGGAAAAAATTATAAATAATTAATTAAAAAGCATAAAAAATATAAATGTCAACAAATCTTACACCTAGTGATAATAATTTACTAATTAATTTACCAATAATGATAAAATTAGCAATAAAGAATATATTTTAATAAAATATAACCAGAAACAGGAAACCATATGGAACGTAAAATATATTGTACAGGAATTTTGTCTGTGTGGTAGCAGACTTGTACACACCTCCCGAATTATAGCTTGTAACTTACCAAGGCAATGTGGCAATTATGTAATTATTCTATTCGGCTGTGCGTTATCAGTGTGAGCCGACATTAGGTTGGAATAGTTAGTGTGACGAATGACGATAATTACTTGGTAATTATTGCCCACTAAATTCCGTGCTAGTTCGGGCAAACTGATTGTGGCCGAACTATAGTGGCAACAAGGTGCTTTGTGCCGTACTTCTTCGTTACAAGAGAATACGCAGCAAGGGTCGAACCGACTCTTGCTTTCCACCAAGCCTTGTGCACAGCGATAGTTGGCTTCTTTGTACTTGTAAGCTTGCGGCTGTCCTTGCTATCCAGTGAAGGTGAAAGTCTTCTGAGAGTTAGGCTAACTGTGATTTTATTAGTCACTTACACAAATATTTATACAGGGGTAGGACAAAGAATTCTTGTAAGCCACGCCTTACATCACACAACTCAAAATGCAGTTTGTATATCTTCATGGAAAAATTGTTGTTAATAATGAAATAATAATTAATCATATATTTATGTTCGTGATAGAAACTTGCAGACATAGAACAACAGGTAGGAATAAATATGCAAATAGGTAGATATGTTGGTAGGGGAAATAATAATAATGTAAAATGGTGTCATACAGATGGAGTACATGTTGGCGTCCCTCACAATATTAATCTCGCTCTTATTTGCCCGTCGTTTCAGTTGTCAGTCAAGCTCGTGTGGCATGCTATCCATCGCCAGACTCTGGCTCTGGGTACGGAAGACAGGCTCGTGTGGCAAGGAAATGAGGTCTGGCCACACGCACCAGAATTTTGTTTACCTGACAGTGTGCATTCACCCATGGTAACGCCACACGCAGCAACACCATGCAACTAGCACTACTAGTTATATTTCTAGACAATGTGTGCATGTTGAAGTGTTGATCCAGACGATGCAGTTGCCTTAAAGGTTTGGTTTGGGGGTGGTCGGACATCGAATAGGTAACACAATCATCAGATTCTTGGATATCTCTTGTGTGCCCATCACAAATTTTAAGTCAATCCATCACAAGCCATGTGGAAGCTTGTTTGGTACACCAGTATTTGATTGCTGGTTGAAAAACATTCTTATATATTGCAGTGGTATAGTGACGTCCGTTTTTCCTGTGTACTGCTAAAATTTATGTATATAGCCAATGAGCATTTAGCTACTGGGCCGTGATTGGTTGAAATTCGGAAATGCCTTGTCAGCATAGCGTTGTGTAATGGAGAATAATGTGACTATTCATTACTCATAGATGCGTTTGAAGGATAGCAAGTAGTAAATAAAGCCCTAATACTTTGATACAGTTCATCAAACTCAATCTACAATAACATTTTCATTAGATTATCTGGTTAGTAATACTAGTAGTACTAGCATTATTACACGGCACTTCGGATGTGTAACCAATCACGGCCCAGTAGCCAGATGCTCATTGGCTAATAACAGAAATTTTAGTAGTACACAGGAAAAATCGGCGTCACGATATTACTACAATATATAATGTTTTTCAACCAGCTATCAAATTATGGCGTACAAAAAAACTGTCACATGGCTTGTGATGGATGGATTGACTTAAAATTTGTGGTGGGTTCACAGAAGACATTAAATAATCTGATGGTTGTGTTAGCTATTTGATGTCCGACCCCCCCCCCCCCCCCAAATCAAACCTTTAAGGCGTGGCTACACAGACCGATGTTTGCCATCAGAAGGCCTTCCGATGGGCATGCTCGACACATCAGCACATCGTGCGGCTTGTTCATGAGCATAACCAACATGTTAGTCGATGCCAAATTCTGAAGGCACATCAGCACCCTCTGATTGGTCAAAACAAAATATTTTCCCATGCTGATTAATTTTAACCACTGAAACACATTTCGGCTAGAACCTTTTTATCAACAACGAGTATCTACTTCAAGCTCCAAAGAAATGTGTATGTTTATAATTTAAACATCCATCTCTTTGCACCAAAATAAGGTAAATGTAATGCAGTTGTTGCCAAAAACATTTCAATCCAGTGAGTTTATTTTACTTGGCTCGTAAAATAGTGATAATAATTGATAATTTCAACATTACTGAGTATATTTATAATAATAATTAAAACTATTATTATCTAGTACAACAATGAAATATATGATAAATATTAACAATATCCTGAAGATTTAATAATAGGTAAACTAATAAAAGTAATAAAAATAATTTTTGTTATGGTGAACAAAAAAACAACTATACTATTTTTGTTATGATCATCGCCGTCGCCACTACCACTGTTATTATTATTATAGTTATTATTGCGGTTATTATTGTTGTTGTTACTGTCGTTGTTATTGTTGTTGTTATTGTCATTGTTATTATCATTGTTATTGTCGTTGTTAACGTCGTTGTTGTCATCGTCGTTGTTGTTGTCGTTGTTGTCGTTGCTATTGTCGTCATTATAGTCGTCGTTGTTGTCGTTGTTATTGTCATTGTTGGTGTCGTTTTCAGTGTCGCTGTCGTTATTAATATTATTATTATTTTTATCGTCATCAGTATTATTATCATTGTTATTGCCATTGTCATTATTAGAATTATGGTAATTATATCAGGGAAACAAATATTTCGTTGTCAGAAATGTACAAGGCAAAATCCCGCACTTTGTGTCATATGATTGACTAGTTAAATCGCAGCTCACCGATGTCTCTCGTACATTGGCACATTTACATCGGCCTGTGTAGCCACCTGCACATCGTCACGGTCCACTGTATAACTTCATTGGACCCAGAACATCGGTGCATTGCAGCTACGCCTTTAGCAAAAAGCATTTGTTAATCTTTTAGGCCACGCCCACATTGGTGTAGTTCATTTTTACCAGCAAATTTTTACCAGCATTTTTACTAACAGCAAATTGTACACACCAGCATTTCACCGGAGCTATACCAACGCTGGTGGCATGCTCACCATAGCAGTCAGGTGTGAAAATCTGGTTGTTGAGGCCAGGCCTTTAATGTGATGATAGTCGCTAAGCAAATGCAGATATTTGGGTAGTTGGGTTTATGTAAATGCTAAAAAAATTATTTTACCAGCAAACCAGAGCTGCATCTCCTCTGGACAAGTTAAAGAGAATCCTTTTAGTGTAAAGATTTGTTCAATATAATTATATGTAACAGCACTGCATTCTGGTCACAAAGGTTCCATTATTTACTACATTGCAGCAGGTTTCGGTATTGATTAATCAGCTCTGTCAACACATAACACAGAAAAATTTAATTAACATGCAAGCTGGTTTATTTACAGAAACATACATACCATAAGCAAAGATAAAAACACTTTTCGGTGCAGTAAGGTAAAAGAAGAACAAGTGATTACTTGACCTTTTCACCAAGCTCATTGATTAATCGACCTGGTGATTTTGAACAAATCAAACCCATCTAAAATTGATACTTTGACACTTAGAGTTCAGTTATTTTTAGTTTTTTGAAAGCAAAACAGAAAATAATTATCATAATTCTGATGTGCATAAAACTGTATAACAAACACGATAAAATAAATCTGTGGGAAATTGAATTTAAAAACTTGGGAGGGTTTTGATAGAGAGCATATAACAGTGGTTATGATTTAACTAAGACAGTATTAAAAAAAATTTCAAGGTTAGGAAATAGCGCAACAATCAGTAATGGTTACAAGGATTTCAATAAAGCTTCCACAGAAGGGGGTTGGAAGGAACATAAACAGGAATGAATGCTAAAAAGGATGGATGTGGACAGACTCGGAATGAATCTCAACAGA
This sequence comes from Cryptosula pallasiana, assembly GCA_945261195.1. NCBI lineage: Eukaryota > Metazoa > Bryozoa > Gymnolaemata > Cheilostomatida > Cryptosulidae > Cryptosula > Cryptosula pallasiana. The sequence goes on along the minus strand of OX183131.1, from coordinate 41,589,443 downwards.
GCTGGAATGAATGCTGAGTATGTTATTAAGAAGAAATTTTCGACGTTTGTTGCCGGAGGTGTTGAAGTTTGCTCAGGACAAAATATAAAATATCCCTTCAAAGTTCATTCCAGGATCTGTCTACTTTCACAAAACCAGTAATTTTTTAATCCCTGGAACAAATGTCTAAACAGTAGTTCATACGTTGCCAGGAATGGATTTCGAGATTTCCAAGAATGAACTTTTTTTATTTTTATTTTCTGTGGAATAGTCAACATTCATTCCAGGTCTGTCGCCTTCATGTCAGGAGGTGTCTGCACTCATTAGGGCCATGTCTGCATTTATTCCTGTTGATTTCTGCTTCATTTGGTAAGCTATCTGTTTACTATTATTGACTAACAGCACACATGGAATGACGGAAATAAAAAAAATCAATAGTTTGATAAACAACAGTTTTGCATGCCTCCTCATGGAAGAAGGGCTTCATAATCTAAACAGTGTTTTGGGTGAAAGCAGATTATAACTGATGAGTGCGTTTGTGAGTCTGGGTACATTTTTTTGCAAACTTCTAAAAAGAAATTGGGCAGCTTTCTTGAGCATGATGAAACAATTTTTTATGGTACTTGCTCAGGTAACGTAAATCAAAAAGCAAAACCGAGAGCGTTAAAACGTTTTTCCAGAAAGTTCAATCTATTCTAAAATATTTTTCATATTTTCAAAAACTGCAGCAATCAAAGTGCATAAGCAAGTGGTTTTTAGTCTAGTGATCAAGCTATCTATTTTTGGACTGTACATGAATTGGCAGTTCACACCTAGCAATTTATAGTTCTGTAGTTGATGTAAAAAAATATTTGGCTAACACCATTATAAAAAAAATTGAGAATGTTTCATTGAGTTACTGTTACCCTCGCTCAAAAACATATGTAGACATATGCACTAATGCTTTTCAATGAGTACTACAAAATGGCAGCCATTTTGCGTTTTTTACAGGGTATCGATGAGCTTGCTTGAGGTTCGTAGCCTGATGCAATTCCATTTTCTGCCATAGGAGTATGTGTTACATCAATGTTTTCTGGTAGTAGTGGAGTGAAACTGAGTTTAAACTCCTTAGTGTTTTCTACTTCTTTCAATGCTGTTGATAAGAGAACTGCTTGGTTGATTCGCAAATTTTTTTTATAATTCCCAAACAGCATTCCAATTATGCTATCCTTGTCATCTTCTGGTTTAGCAAAAAAACGAACCAAACTTCCACACTCTCCTTCTTTCAATCTGCAAATAGGGTGAAACTTGCATACAGTCTAACATTTCTCAAGTGCTGTATGATTATTGCTAAGTTGTTGCAGAAATTATATCAAAATATTTCAAAGGCACATCATCCATTCAGTGATCAGTGGATATTTTCACTCATCATAAAAATTGGAGCCACTGAAAATCTACAAAAAGTTTATGAGGTCTCGCCTTTTTTAGCATACATTTTATTATATATCTGTTTAAGCATGAGCAAATTAACAAAGTACTCACATCATAGGTATGTCCATTGTGAAACACATGTGCACACCATATTCAAACTGGGATCCATCTACAGAAAGTTCCCCTTCCACTGGTGGGTGAATTTTCCCAGTATTACCTCTGTGATAAATTCTTTCACCAACCAACTCTTCAAGCTGCTCTTCTGTTTCCACTTCATAGATGATATCTGCATCAGGCGATGATGGAGATGAAGGATCAGGTCTGACCGTGACAACGCAATGGTCTTTCCACCACTCCTGTTCTTCCAGCTGAGACTGTTCAAGCTGAATAAGCCCTACATCAAGTAGGGCTGATTTTTTCTTAGCTGCTCGAAACCTATGTGCGTACCGCAAGAATGGAGGAGGAACTGTTTCAACTGGAGGGTATTCTTCAGTTTTCATATACAGTTTTGAGAACCAACTATCTGTAGCGACATCTTCCCAAATTTTACAAGCATTTTCATCAAAAAATGGTTTGTACCTTAGATAATCAATTTCTGCCTCACTCCTTCTTTGTGTGAAAGAATGTCCTGTGGTAACTCCGTAGTAATTGAACGAATCGTTTTGTAGGTCACTGATGTCATATCCTTTTACAATCAACTCAATGAGTGAAATTGAGTTGCCATTTTCCTGCAGCTCACGCTTCAAACCAAGCAGGTTCGACCAATCATCCTCCATTGATGATGATGTTTCATCAATTGTATTTACTGTAAAGTGAGCATATTTATCGGCTTGTAATAAGCGCTCGATTTCACTATCACATTTACTGACATGGCAGCCATGTATAATGATGTGGTGAATGTTGTCTGGGTCATGATGGATCATATAGTTGATCACTTTCTGACTCCTTAAAATGCTGAAAATAAAATTCATAATATCAGGTACTTGCTTCATCCAGCAATTAGCTTTGATTATTCCCATCACCATACAGTTTCATTTAAAATATAAAGTAGCCGTCAAAACTATTATTTGAATAGATGACTTGCGAGCTATTAGTATGGGCACTCATATAGGGTATAAAAATGATAATGTCGTAGGCTCTTTGAGGAAGTTTAGGGGCTTGATCATGCTAATCCATCATAATATTGTCATAATGAACTTACTGGCCAACACATTAAATATATGTAGTATTACCTCTAAATCGATCAAAAGTCTTGCTATAAAACAATCGAAAAAATCATTGAAAAGAGGCTGTAAGAACTAATGAATTTTCACCATTCACAATTATGATAATGAAAAACTACTGAAGTCGTGAGATAATCAAATTCTTCATAAGCGATTCGTATTTGCAACCATTGGAAGGGGAGTCTTTGATTTCTTTTGAAAAATAAAGTTTTCAAAAATGTCTTTTTGGCCCCATTTTTATTGTTCGCTCACAGTTAAGAAGTGTTTTCCTGCATAACTAAAAATGACAGTAAGTGCTAATTAATGTTTATGTTTTCCCGTAAACACAAAATTTGCAGATTTTGAATAATTTATGAGCAGCACCGCAAACTCAAAAGCTAATTAAAGCAGGCAGCGAAATCTGATTATACTGCTAATTCAGGACAAAAATCTAAAAGTCATGGCTTTAATCAAATTATTGCATATGAGTGCAAACGCATAAGAACCACATAATGTTACCAAATAAAGCTTTCATTCACTATCTCGTTTACCTAATAAAGCTGTTCAAAAAACAGTTTCAAGGAAATGGAAGTTCATTTGGGTGGCAGTAAAAATTGTCAAACTCTGAACAGTAGCAAAATAGAGATAGATGTTGGTAACAGTTCTTTTCTTTTTGAAGGGAGAATGAAAGTTTAAAAAGCATAAAATACTGATTGCCTACCTTCTGAGCTCACGTCTTAGTCCCAACCTAGTTCTGGCACGTTTTTTGGAACTCGATTGTTCACTCTGTTTAAATTTGTTTGCTTCTGGCGTGTCTGAAATGACAATGATTATAAACAGCCCTTTACTAGCAATGCTCAGAGCAGCCATTAATTGAAAATTTTTTTGAGTTCACTACAAACTTATCATGATCACGGATTTTATAAACCAACTGCAGAGTACAAATTGATATGAATAATTCACCCAGTACTGACCCTTGCTCACCTGAAAGAGCTGCGTCACCAGCTACCTGATCATTTGAGAAGCGTATTGATTCAATGGCTGAGGATGTAAGGGAACTAGTAGCTCGTTCGGCTTCAAACTGCAAAAATATAAAATCCAATCCAGGCAATCATAACTCACACATGATACTCTAGAAACCAAGAGCATCAAGAAAACACCACTAAAAAGACCACTGAAGAGTAGTGTGAGCAAAGGTCAGGTCATGCATGACTCCCCAATTGCCTTAAGACTATTATGGAAAGGAAAGTTTTCTGTTAAATGTAAAGCTAGATGCAAGTATTGACAGTTTTTTTGCAGAATTAACTATGCGACAAAACTAGCTATTTAACACTAAGGATTATATATTGTCAGTAAATGAATGACAAATTTGGTGAGGAAAAATTCAGTTTCCAGAACTCCCTAAAGATATTGGAAAAGAAATTTTTTTTACTGCTTTATAATTTGTGTTAGCTTTACTGTATTTAAGGTAAGTTTTTACTCTTCCCTTTCCAACATTGGCGTGCAGACTAGCAAAGCTGATGAAAAAATAAATTTCTCAGTCATTTATCAATCTTGAAAAGAAGTACTGCTTCAAGAGTTTACTATTAATCACAAAAAAATTGTGTCAAAAAATTTCATCAATGTTAGCTGCTATTAAACATGTAGCATTTACCAACTTTGGCAGTTAAAATTAGGTTAAACCATGTTCAAACCAAGGCACAAAAAATACGTTTTAACAAAACAGCAATCAAATTTCAAATTGTCTTGACATTAGCAAAAACTTTAACTTTTTTGTGATTGATAAGCAGATTTAAAGGTTCAAATAAAAACAGATTATGGATTCGAAAAAGTTATGATTGTCGATAGACTCACTTTATAAGTGGCTGGTTGTCTGCTTGGAAAAGTTAGTTCAGGGTGGTGGCTTTTAGGTTCAGTTCTATCCTCTATAAAGTAAGATGCTGTCTAATAATAGTGTGGAGGTCTTTGGCATAATTTAGATTATAAGGAAACACCTATTATGCGCTAAAGTAGAGACACATTGAAACCCAATAAAATATTAAATTTATCAAAAGGAATTTGTTGGCATGGTGATCAGACGCGCAAAAAACTTTTTAGCAAAGTCTCGTCTGAAAGAGTTTCCACGGAATTTAAATTGTGCAACAGCTCTGCCCACGTATGATATTGTGGTAGAGTTTGGTGCGTGCCATTAGTAAACAGCTTGCTTGCTAACAGACACCAATCAATGATTCGCTGCAATTTCACCCCCAGCCCTGCAGAAGGTGCTGTGCTGGTAGAATAACTTACTGTGCCGGTGGCACAGCTTGTAGGGCCGGTTTTGACCACTGGAAGACTGGCAGTGACCTCTGGCTGACCTGGTATGCCGATACTGGGCCGACACAAGATGACCGCCGTAGCACAGGATCTTCAAAACTATTTAGAATCTTATACTAGCCCTGGAGCCAGAAGTAGCTTTTCTTTGATTATAAGATGTACAGCCTTAGAATCTTGGAGAGTCTCTCATTGGTCTGTGTAGACATGACTTTGCCCTTTAGCCAATTGGGACCATATTCGCTTAACCCTATTCTACTGCATGATTTGTTAACTATTTATGTATCGATTGTTGTTGGTCTAATTACTTCCTGTCAGCCTGCCTATATAAAGGCTGATTTTATTTGCCATCTTTCCATTCATTCATATATTGCTAATCCCCTTAGTGGATCGTCACCTTAGGAGTTTGTATCTATGAATAAAGCTACTATTTAAGCATACATTTGGTATAGTTTGTCTGAGCCGTGGGCATTGTGCTTGCCTACTTATCCGGCAGTAACTGGTCATAGTTGTCACTGTCATACCGGCACAGTGTCCCCTCTAGAGAGGTATATAATACTTGAGATTAGTGGAATTTTGTAGAAAGCAAATCGAAATCCATTTTCAGTATCATGGTAGTAGCTAGATTACAACTAACTTTATTTTGATGTAGAACCAGAAATGAAAAAAGTCCTGCCTTCTCTCTTAGAATTCTGACTGAACTCTGTTGGATATAGGACCGAATTTCATGAACAAAAAACACTTTTACAATATATTATATCATTACCAGCAGTTATCATAATAGCTATAATTATGGTAAAAAAGTAATAACTATTGTAATGAATTCTGGTCTGGTTACCACAGACATCCACTATGCTCAAGTATTATGCCTCTCTCCAGAGGGGACACTGTGCTGCTCAACTGTGACAATTGTGTTCAAGTAACCAAATTACCCGGTGTAGCAAGAGCCCATGTCTCAGACAAACAATACAGAGTGCAGTTTGAATACTGGTTTTATTCTCACAGGGCAAATTCCTAGGGTGGCAATCCACTAGGGTTATTGGCAAGACATGAGACCGAATGCAATGAATAGAGGTGAAGTCAGCTCTTTTATATGTGAACTGATAGGAAGTAATTAGCATATTATATAAGCGCAATATCACAGGAAGGTGATCAGCCAATACAAACAAATATATAAATAGGCAACAAATCAGGTACGGTAAATATTTAAAAATAAGGAGCACCAAGTGGCTAAAGGGCGTAGTTCTATCTCCAACCATACGTCCTACATGGTTCCCATGTTATAGCTAGCTTATGGTGCCTTTGTCTGGTCATCTGAGGAAGGGTAATTCCAGTTCTTGGCCTTGACTAAGATCCTAGGTAAGTTCGAGGTTCCACCTCTATAGCAGCCATCTTGTGCCGGCCCAGTATAGCTATCCTGGGTTGGTAAGAGGTCAAGACCGGCCCCGCATACCATGCCAACGGCACATTACAACTTCCCACCTATTCAGAGTCTACCGAAACCTGTAGGTAGAAGTCAAGCGCATTATTCTAAAGGGTGAAGAGTAAACTACCTGTTTACTGTGAACTTTCACCAGAGTCTATTACGCTATGTAAAAAGATCTACATCCACTTCTCGAGACATTTGGAGGTGATGTTTTTTATTATCATTTCTTTACCGTTAAAAGTTATTGTAACTTTGTAATAAACTAGCAGTATTGCCTGTTGTATTCAAATATCAGCAGTATATTAGCAGCAGACTTCCGAAGGGTTTAACAAGACAATTAGGTTCTCCTCATCTCCAATGTACCTTTTTGTGTACCAAGTACATGGAGAACCCATTAGGTAATTTTTTATGTGAACCAGGTTTCCTGGTTTGTAGATTGGTATTATGAAATTGCTGCACATTTGACTGTTATGAATATTGTAACGGATTTTGCGTACTGCTACTTCTCCACTAACGTTGTCACCCGGCAAACTGCTGTCTGCCGGCACAACAAGACAGTCAGTCTCTGAAGGTCTGACAATAGACAGTCCACCTCTCCCTAGAGGTGACTCTGTGCTGGGATGACAAGTTGTAAAAGAGAAACTTTGACTTTACAACTGTAACGACCCCTCGGCTAAGACATACACTCAGTGCTTTTTATTAGTGTAAGCATTTATTCTTATCCAGAATAAAAGGTGGCAACACAACAATGACATGTAGTGATCTACTGGACTGAACTAAGAAAGAGCTTTGCATTTTATAGGCAGAGTTACAGGAAGTGACAGGAAGTGTTAGACCTAGTTTGCCAAACACTCCAATCACACATAACAAACACAAGATTTGACCACTAACATTCTGTATAAAACGTTCTAGCCAATAAATAGATAAACGAGTTAAAGAAACTGCTGCCCAGAAGTACGAGGAGGAGTCTAGGGGCATTCCAACCAGTAATAGCTAGGTATTTTTCTCTACAGCAGCTCTTTGTTTTTTATGGCCTTTGATCCTGGTTTTTCCACTTCTGAGGATGGCAATTACCTAGATAATGGTCCTAGAAGTCCGCGGTAGTAATTAACCTGTGCCAGTATGGTTAATTGTTGCTTATATTGCTTGCATGAGCAAATAGGTGACTTGCAATTAATACTGGACTTTTATTTGCTTGTTAGGGGCCTATAGGCTATCAGAGGGGCCTGAGAAAATAGTGGTCACTTACGGTGACTGGGAAAGTCCAACCCAATATACAGTAATTTGATTGATAAGAGTTTGCTTGTAATTATTTTGTTGAGCGCAATATGGAATCCTAGGTTTTTTTGACAGCCTGTCTGATACTTTTTTTTATTTCTCATAACACATACATACCTTTATATGCAAGGTGTTCAGATTGCGGGTTTTGTAGACTGTTGTGAATTGTGATGCACATGTATAATTGATTTTGAGCGTTCATATAGATTTTGATTGATGTTAAGGACAGTCAGTCTTTTTATGAGTGTGTTTTTGAGCACAAATTGATTGGGTATTTTTTAGTGGTATGTATTGCTGGTGAAGTCTAGGTGTTTTTTGTTTACTCGATGTATGTTTACTGGACTATGTTCATGTGCAGGTTTGTATGATGGTTTAAATACAATAATTTTTTCTCATCTAAAAATGATTCAATAGACGTTAGTGTTTGTAATAGGTAAAATAGATTAAACATTTGTAATAGCAATAAAGTATATAATAGATAGTACCCGCGTATAATGGATATATTACATAATTAGATTAAAAAGGCAAACAATAGATAGATAGTAATGTGTATAGTAGATAAAGTGTATAATAGATCGTTAGAACTATTGCTTCAAAACATTAATTACTCTTCAGTTGTGTTAATTTTTAAGATATTCAATTACATCGTAAGAAATATTGTTACACTTCAGACTTATGATGATGAAAAAACTTTTCCCGTTATTAAATCATGGTTTTTCAACACAGACAGAGTCATTCTCAAAACATCCTCTAGATAAAAAAAGCTGAAGACTCATCACGTAGATCGGGAAGTTGAGGATATTGTCGACTTGTTTTCGCCAATGTAATTTTTCCCTCACACACAATCATTAGTCACTATTGTATCCAGAGACGTAACTGCGTCTGAATTTGTAATTGTCTCCAGAGTCGTAATTCTCACTGGACTTGAAACAGCCGATGTCGTTGGGATTATTCATTGAGTTGTAATGTTATTGGATTCACAGTTGGAATAGGAGCTGTAGTTGCTGGAATTTTATTTGAAGCTGAAGATGTAGTTTTAGTCCTCGGAGTAATCCCATATCTTCTGAGATATTCTAAGATTTCATCGGTTTTACATGCAAAATAGTAATTTCCAGCTTTGCTGTTGCAGCCTTCTTTAATAGGATCTGTCACACATGTGAAACCATAATACTGACATGTTAAAGGTCAGTTCAAAATACGTGATACTAAAAGAATGATCACATAATCAATGATTCATTCACGACAATTAGCTACCAATTGAGATAAAATGAATGGAAAATGCGGATTTGTTGTCGTAGGGGATGTGATTGGTGATGGGTTTGTATAATTTCTGAAATAATTTGTAGATCCATTGGTTTTGCTGATAAATTCGTAATCACCCATTGTTGTAGAACGATCTTTTTGACCTGCAATAGTTTATACAGGGCAAATAAATCTGCTGTGCCAATCTTTCAAAGATCGGTTTAAAAGTCGTGCTACTATTTGAATATACCAATTGCCAAGAGATCCTTTTGCATAACCGGGAGACCTTGGAGATAATATAAGCGAAAGAGTTTTTAACACAATTCAGAGGATGAAACGAGATGATAAGACAACAAATCCGTGTTGGGAGTTCATTTTTTTCACAAAACATTATTTCAGGTTGCATTCCAAAACCAAGTGTTTGAGTGTTGATAGTAAGCTCCTAAATGATGAACTCGTAATAACGTTACTTTGAAGCAATTTGCTTTGCACTGACTCGCAAGCCAAGTTTGAACCTAATACAAAGTAAAATATTTCTTCGGTGACACATCCAACGCAACGAGGATACAAATGCTCCAGAATACTATAAGCAAAGAGCAAGTTAGCAAGTTAGCCAGTTTGGGAACAAACCCAGCCAAAATTGGGATTCTGTTGAAGTTTTTTTCCACTCACACTTCTTTTGTCTCTGAAGACCAAATGATGTAGCTTCGCGTCTTTATTTTTTATGTAATTATGATGCCCGCCAATTTGTCGTCAAGCTCCAGTGTGCAGGGAGAGTCATTGGCTATGCTCGATAACCTTTACTCCAATCACTTGTAAGGTAGTTCATTTTGACTCCAAGGTAATACATAGTGATTCAATCTGACACGTGAATTTTTCAACATGTAGGAAGTTGTCAAATCATGATGCTGGTATCAACTTGTCATTCCCATTCTTACTTTTTAAAGCTTTTCTTCCATCACCCTAGTCTCTATCACATATGAAAGTTCTAGCTCGGTTAGCATTACACCATCTGCCATATCCATGTGTCTTTCACATATCAGACATTAAATATTGTTGTTTGAACAGTAACAGTTCAATAGCAACAGATTGGTTGACTGTTTGTAATATATACCACTGAGTACGCAGCATACGGATTCTTCTATAACAGGATAACTCAATCATTCATCGAAAACCTCTGCCAGAAACCTTTTTGAACCTATAAAGTCAGGAGCCTCTTTGTGAGCCAAGTCTTCAACATGTAACGTGTTTTGTAGTTGCTCCTCAGAAGAGTTAGGGATAAACGACTTTTTCTCAAACCAGTTGCATTATTCAATCATCGCTTTTTTTGTTCTTCGTTGTTTCTTTACAAGTTTATTTATTGTTGTGTTTACCTAGAGATTGTACACTTTCAAACTTTCGGGACATTTTTTAATCTCCTTTAGTCTCTCAACAAAGTTTTTTTACACTTATTATAGTAAAGGAATATAAACACTTGAGAAACAAAAAACGTGGCCTTTCAAGATTTGAGTAAATACCCAACCAAATTCTGTCCTATCCCTGAATGATGCATAACCAGTCCTTAGCTATAAAAATTGTGTTCATGCAAATTAAGTAAATGCCTACATACTTTTTGAGTAAGATCAATTGACATTTTTAGAAAGCTAAGAGATTCAAGAAGGTCAGTGAGACTGTTGAGAATAGAACTGAAGTGCTTAATTTGAACTACATTTAATCATGATTAGAGTTGCTCTTGCTTTTTCTTCTTTGTTCGCTTATTACAGAAGGCCTATGTGAGTGGCTAGTGTTTTAGTTAAGACATTGACCGTTGTCGCGTAGCATCGAAATGGCCTGTTTTTTTTACTCATCTTTTTTTTCTAATATCATCCATCGTCGGTATAGGTTTCTCATCGATGGAATTTACCTGAAGATCTTCATCCGTGTCTCTCATTTCCTCTATTGAATGTAAAGCCTCAATAATATCCCATAAACGATGAAAGATTTCCCATTTATTTTAAAGACTCTTTCTCTGTCAGACTAATTGTATCCCAATTCATTGTCTTCTTTTCATCCCACTTATTGAAAATAAAATTCTTGCAGTCTTTCTTTTTTAGTACCTTGCTAACATTTTTTGACTCTTTCATCCTACTGTTAACTTTTTTGAAATGTTTTTCCCTGATGCATCAGCAAACATAAACAGCCTGGAAACCAATGAGCATGCTGTTTCCACAATATATCACTTATTTTTTATTTTTTAAGCCAAAGAAACAGCTCACACCATTTTCAAATCTGGTGTAGGAAAAACCCTCTCCAGAAAAATTTTGAAATCAAAAGGAGGTTCATTCCACCATCAACAAAAAGTTTGCTGTCTCCTCGTGTCAATAGTGTGTTCGAAAAATTTTCTGTCATTTGATTCATCAACCGATTAAGAGGAAAGCATTTCGCCTAAAAACCAAGGTCAACCGAGTCAATGAGGAAGATCCTGCCAATCCTGGGGAGTTTTCAAGCTAACAAACCGTATGACCACATTTTTCTCTACAAAATTCTTCTAGTTGATGCATTGCTGTTATGGCAAAAAAGCAGCTAGTCTCCTGAGCTCTTGTCGTCTGGAGCAAGGAATGATGATTCAAAGGTTTAAAAATCTGAGTTGCGTCTGACCCTGGTGCTTTTAGTGATATGCTCCATCAATCAACCAAGTAAAGAGCTCTATAAGCACCCATCCTATACCTACTGCACATTGGAGTAATCCGTTAGCGGATTTCAAGCTAGATAAATCGTGAACAAGGAGGAAACTCAAAAGTTAGGAGCAGCGCGACTCGACATGCTGAAGTTGGCTACCTTCACAAGATTAGATGAGTAACAACAACCAGTCCTTTTTCAATGACTTTTCTCAATGATTTAACATCAGAAAATATGGAAAGCTAACTCGTTTATTAAGAAGTAAACCCTCTAACCAATTGCTAATGATGTCTCGTGTTGCAATCCTCAGTCAATTTTTGGCCTGGAGTGTATTTTCTTGTAAAAATCCAACGACTGTACCTTATTTTGCATTTACAGATGCATGAACAATCAAAAATGCCTTGTTGATGAACTACGGATGTTTACAACAAAACGAATTGATGATAGGGTGTTTATACATAACTGAGGAAAATTCTGTGGATGGGAAAAGGATTCAAGCAAAAGTTATCATTCTACAAAATTGAGAAATTAAGAGTCCCGAACATATTTGACACAAAACAATCGCATTCACACTGTTGGAGGCGTTGGAAGAAGTTATGACTATGTCAAACAAACGTAATAGCTCTGAGGATATAACATACCTTCATGCAGAGGAAGATGACAAAGACTGTGTGCTAATCCTTACATGTCGAGGCAAAGTAAAAATGGAGACTACACCAAAAAAATTATGGATAATAGTCAGTTGATGATAATTGTCGTAAATGGTGCGTAACTTAGAACCTTTACTTCAAGTTAGTATGTACGTTCCATCATTTGTAATATCCAACTTACCGGTATGTTTTCTCCTTTAAATCAGAAACACACAATGATTGATACCCCGTGTTAAAAACGAATGATTATAGATGACTAACCATTGCTCAAACCTTTTTTTCTGTGCTACAAACATCAACATCTTCATCTACAATCCATAGATAAGTAAACGCTTAGATTCCATTGCTTATGTATGTATGCGTGTGTGCGTGTGTGCATGCGTGTGTGTGCGTGTGTGCGCGTGCACGCATGCACACAGGCACGTATGCACATATGTACGTATGTACGTATGTATTTTCATTATAATCTTCTTCATAGAAAAATGTGACAGAAAAATTAGCAATGAGGGTCCACATGCGCAAAAGCAGAGCCGATCATGGCACCGGACCAAGAACTGCAGTCAAGGCAGAAAATAAATCAGAAATTTGATTTACTAACACAACCCGCCCAGCAGACGTTTGCTTTAAAGCAACTTTGAATGGAATATAACTCTGTGCTCCAGACGTAAACTTGCAGGTAGCAAGTTCCATGCTTGTGCCATTTGGTAGGCAACCTGTCTTTGCCCACAAGCAGTTGAGAAAGTAATATTGTAATAAAAAACTAGCATTTTCATATAATCAATACCTCACATTTTATTTAACTTCGATCTATTATACGTTTCATTTCCTATACACTCTACTATCGATTATATATTGATCTATTATACGTTTCATGTCCTATACACTCTACTATCGATTATATATTGATCTATTATACGTTTCATTTCCTATACACTCTACTATCGATTATATATTGATCTATTATACGTTTCATTTCCTATACACTCTACTATCGATTATATATTGATCTATTATACGTTTCATTTCCTATACACTCTACTATCGATTATATATTGATCTATTATACGTTTCATGTCCTATACACTCTACTATCGATTATATATTGATCTATTATACGTTTCATGTCCTATACACTCTACTATCGATTATATATTGATCTATTATACGTTTCATTTCCTATACACTCTACTATCGATTATATATTGATCTATTATACGTTTCATGTCCTATACACTCTACTATCGATTATATATTGATCTATTATACGTTTCATTTCCTATACACTCTACTATCGGTTATATATTGATCTATTATACGTTTCATTTCCTATACACTCTACTATCGATTATATATTGATCTATTATACGTTTCATTTCCTATACACTCTACTATCGATTATATATTGATCTATTATACGTTTCATTTCCTATACACTCTACTATCGATTATATATTGATCTATTATACGTTTCATGTCCTATACACTCTACTATCGATTATATATTGATCTATTATACGTTTCATTTCCTATACACTCTACTATCGGTTATATATTGATCTATTATACGTTTCATTTCCTATACACTCTACTATCGATTATATATTGATCTATTATACGTTTCATTTCCTATACACTCTACTATCGATTATATATTGATCTATTATACGTTTCATTTCCTATACACTCTACTATCGATTATATATTGATCTATTATACGTTTCATTTCCTATACACTCTACTATCGATTATATATTGATCTATTATACGTTTCATGTCCTATACACTCTACTATCGATTATATATTGATCTATTATACGTTTCATTTCCTATACACTCTACTATCGATTATATATTGATCTATTATACGTTTCATTTCCTATACACTCTACTATCGATTATATATTGATCTATTATACGTTTCATTTCCTATACACTCTACTATCGATTATATATTGATCTATTATACGTTTCATTTCCTATACATTCTACTATCGATTATATATTGATTTATTATACGTTTCATTTCCTATACACTCTACTATCGGTTATATATCTTATTACTCTCACCAACTACTAACTACCATATGATATATAATTTATCACCATTACAAATGTCATATATTTTACCTATTTTACACACTAATGAGTATTATAAATCATTTAACCGTGGGGAAATTATCGCCTTCGAACCATGATACAAACTAACGCATAAACCAGCGTGTAAACATAACAATTAACTCCGTAAACAAAACAAAAAACACCTAGTTTTCTCCAGCGACACATACCGCTCAAAAAACACCCTATCAACTTTCACTCCAAATCACACTAAAAAAAACGGGGTCAATTAAAATATATATAATTACTCAAAATCTATTATTCATACACATCACAATTCATAACAATCTACAAAATCAGGAATCTAAACACCTATTGTATAAAAATATGTGTTATAAGAGTTAAAAAGTAACAGACAGGCTGCACGAACAAACACCTAGGGTTCCATGCTGCACTCATCAAAATAATTAACGCGCCCATTAGAAACAAATTATGATTTATCAAAACACTGTATATTCATAACCATCAACTGCGCAGTAAATTCATAATACCGATCTACAAACCAGGACTCTATACCTGGTGCACATAAAAAGGTACATAATAGGTTCTCCTGGTACACAAAAATGTACTTTGGGGACCAGGAGAATGTGATCGCCCTGTTTAACCCTTTGAAGTCTGCTCCTATTATACTACTAACATTGTTATGCCACCCCACTCTATTTTCATCCCATTCTTGACCCATCCCCCTCCCCCGTTTTTATTCTAGTCCCACTCCACTTCTCACCTTCCACCTTGCTTTACTTCTACAATTTTCCATCCCTTTCACCTTTCCTCCCCAATCAATTTGGTAGGCAACAAGGGGAGACAGTTTTCTGGTAAATTGAATTCACAAACAAATTATGGCAGCATTAAGAATTTGATGTCATTAAGTTTGCAAAATGTCATTTTATGATGTGAAAAGATGCACTTAGAATTAGATTTAAATGATGAAGGCTTGTAAGTAATGCGTGGAAAATTGCTAGTTTAACACCTCCACAAAAGAGCTGCTTGAATGAGTGTGCATTTATCAACTTGAATGAAACCAATCACTCTGATGAATTCAGGACTTGAATCAATACAAATTTTGGAATAAAACTGAATTGATACAAACCAACACGAACCAACTCATATGGAGCCAACACTCCCATAACCCAAGTTGTCCAGTTATCAGTTTGATATTGAGCAATGGGAACATGGTATTTTTGGTTCCATATCAAATGCACTTGTCTTTATGCCAACAACTTATTCTGATTTACTTATCACTAGTGAAGTAAACCAAATAACTTACCAGCTGTCAATTGCTGCAAGTTCCACTGAGATGCAAAGTCACCACTGTTATCCTCAGTCTGTCTATTTTCTATTTCTGCTAAACCTGGGTTGTTTGAATTATTTGGCATTTGTGTCTGTTGCTTCTGTGTAGTGTACTGAAGCAAAAAGTCGATGACAGGTGTGCTCGCTGTCGTATGTAATCCTTGTAAAGGTTCTGATGCGCCTGCGTAATGCAGAGAACTGTTTCCTTCGTTATCCGCCATCATTACGAGCTCTTGTCTCTTGTCTGGCGTGACGGAGTGTACCAAATATTTCACTTTAACTACAGATCCAGCACTAGTCGAATGATGCAGTGGAGTATTTCCTGTTTGATCCCTCATCATAGCTAACTCCTGTCTGTTTTCTGACGCTATGGAGTCTCGTATATATTTTAGTATATTTACAGAGTATGATTTACTAGCATAGTGCAGAGGTGTCATTCCTTCATTATCCTTCATCATAACTAGTTCTTGTCTATTCTCTGGTGCTATAGAGACTAGTATATATTTCACTATATCTACACACCATGATTTACTAGCATAGTGCAGTGATGTCATTCCTTTGTTATCCTTCACCATAACTAGTTCTTGTCTATTCTCTGGTGCTATAGAGTCTAGCATATATTTCAATGTATCTGCATACCCTGATTTACTAGCATAGTGCAGTGATGTCTTTCCATCATTATCCTTCACCATAACTATTTCTTGTCTATTCTCTGGTGCTATAGAGACTAGTATATATTTCAATGTATCCCTATTGCTTAAGCTACTAGCATAGTGCAGTGGTGTCATTCCTCCATTATCCTTCATCATAACTAGTTCTTGTCTATTCTCTGGTGCTATAGAGTCTAGCATATATTTCAATGTATCTGCATACCCTGATTTACTAGCATAGTGCAGTGATGTCTTTCCATCATCATCCTTCATCATAACTAGTTCTTGTCTATTCTCTGGTGCTATAGAGACTAGTATATATTTCAACGTATCCCTATTTCTTAAGCTACTAGCATAGTGCAGCGGTGTCATTCCTTTGTTATCCTTCACCATAACTAGTTCTTGTCTATTCTCTGGTGCTATAGGGTCTAGTATGTATTTCACAGCATCTATACACCCGGAGTCACTAGCACAGTGCAGTGCGGTTCTTTTTTTGTTATCCTTCATCAAAACTAGCGCTTCTTTATTCTCTGGTGCTGTAGAGTCTAATATATGTTTCAATGTATCTACATTCTTTAACCTACTAGCATAGTGCAGTGATGTCTTTTTTTCATCATCTTTCGTCATAACTAGTTCTTGTCTATTCTCTGGTGTTATAGAGTCTAGGATGAATTTCAATGTATCTGAATATCCTGATTTACTAGCATAGTGCAGTGATGTCTTTCCTTCATTATCCTTCATCATAACTAGTTCTTGTCTATTCTCTGGTGCTATGGAGTCTAGTATATATTTCACTGTATATCTATTGTTTAAGCTACTAGCATAGTGCAGTGATGTCTTTCCTTCATCATCCTTCATCATAACTAGTTCTTGTCTATTCTCTGGTGCTGTGGAGACTAGTATATATTTCAATGTATCCCTATTGCTTAAGCTACTAGCATAGTGCAGTGATGTCTTTCCTTCATTATCCTTCACCATAAATAATTCTAGTCTATTCTCTGGTGCTATAGGCTCTAGTATAAATTTCAATGTATTCACATTGGTTAACCTACTGGCATAGTGCAATGATGTCTTTCCTTCCTCATCCTTCATCACAATTAGTTCCTGTTTATTCTCTGGCGCTATAGAGTCTAGTATAGTTTTTATTGCATCTATGCATCCTGCTTTACACACATAGTGCAATAAGGTCTTTTTCTTGTTATCCTTCATCATAACCAGTTGTCGTCTTTTATCCAGCTCTAGAAAGCCTACTAAAAGCTTAACTGTGTTTGCTAAACTCAATTTCTGATCTGAGTGCAATGGTGTGAAGAATCGATTGAATGGCTTTCTATCTTGAACCTTACACCAACAAGCGTAGTGCAACGGTGTCATTTGTTGCCGGTCTATCACCATGATAGCTTTGTGTCTATTTTCTGGTGCAATAGAGTTGAGTAGAATATTTATGAAATTTTCTGATCTATTCGAAACAGCATAATGAAGTGGTGTTTTTTCTCCAAAATCTCTGAAGGAAATCAGCTCTAGCCTATTTTCTGGTGCTAGATTACTCAAAAAGCATCGCACTAACTCCAAGTCTTCATTGCGCTCGAGAGAAGCTTTATGTAGAAAAGTTCGTCCATACCCAAATGAAGACTTTGCAATCACATGTCGATTATCTTCACTCACAGCCTTAAAAGCATTGCTCAACTCATCGGCACTCGAAGGGCCTTTTGTCAACGCTGATTGCTTTGGGTACGAAGAAAGCAGATTGTGAAGAAAGCTTTCAGGAGACGATTCACATGGCTCCATTTTGCTGATCTATTGAAACATAAATCAGAACCATTACCGCCAAGTAGATGTTTATTTGTGTCAAAAGACTTCTGCTTGAACAAAGTTTTCTCAAACGATTCACCAACAATATTCTATGAATAGGTACAATACAAGAGACCTTTTCCCAAGTATTTTTTAAACTGAAAAACATTAAAATCTTTCATTCAAAAATGGTTACTTTCGTGATTTTTTGTTGGGAGCAATGGAGCTTTTTTGCTGTGGGGGCTCACAACTGACAATTTATGTCTCACAAAAACAAATTTAAAGCGTAGCTTAAAAGCTTTCTAGTGATGCAATGGTTTGCAAAAAAATGTGAGTGAACTCAAAACATAATAGCTACTGGGGGAACACCATGCAGTTTTCCAATCAATTTAACAAGCATCATTGACATACTTTTCTACTAACCCGAACAAGTTTATATGGTTTTTGTTCAATTATGCTCAACTATGAGTCATGAACATGGGTCAGTATTGGTTGACTGCTTATATCACATTATTAGTGCTATTTGCATAAGTTTATATATAAATCCGAGAAAAAAACATCTGGAATTGTTTGCAAAAATCGGCAACTTTTTTACAAAGCGAAACTGCACTCTTGCATGAGAGAATTTTGATTGGGTTTTCAAAAAACACAAAACCTTGGGTTTCAAAAGAAATTCCACTTTGCTGACGATTAGATGTTGTTGATACGTTATTAGCAACTCATCCTGCGTTGATACCATAAACTGACCATTTCTTTAGTTACACGGTCTCCAGCTTGTTTTACAAGCCACCATAGCCTGCTGTTACTTGACAATGACATGTTGATCAAACGTTCAACCGTAATAATATTATTCTCATCTCCAATTGAGGGGAGGGGGTGGGGGAGAGGGGGTGAGGGGGAGAGGGGGAGACTCGGTGAGGGGGAGGGGGAAGGAGGACGGGAGGATGGAGATGGAGGGGAGGGGGGATTTTGGGAGGGAGAGTATTATTTGCACCTTGCAATAGATGAGCTCAACATTAACTTTGGATATTACACATTAATTCCATAGGTTTCATAGTAATCAATACATATACTAAATTAGTTTGTATTTTATAACGAATTTATCTGTTATGTCAAATTAAATTTTATTATAAAAATTTACTTTAGCAATTTACTTAGCAGACCGGTTCCTTGTACGTGTATTCCATATATTCCTTCTAGCGTATTGTCTCGTGCAAACCCGCAGCTATGATACGTTTGTAGTATAAATATTTGTATTGAGTGATATTTCATCTCATTGTCTCCTATATCTCGCACGCTTTTTACACTTTCATCCATACGCTATCCTCTGCTTCTCAGTAAACAAAAGCACATGCAGTAATTGCCGCATAGAGTTGAAGAAAAGTTTTGCACCCGCGTCTCATTATTCTGTATCAAATCATTTCCTCTGTATTCTCAGCAACTCGCTTTTATCTAGGTAAAAGGATATGAGTTATCCGAATGAGTAAAAAAAATATACACCAAAATCATCAGCGTACAAAGCTAACCAATATTCTCCGGGTTGATTCGACTAATGTGTAATAAATACGAAGCATCCAATTGAAAAATTTCAAGTTTCCGTCCAAAACTGATCTCTACCTCCAACGTTAACACCTTTGGCACAACAGATACCATCTGAAAATAACAAACCAACGAATCTGCATGGTGTTCATCTTTAGCTTATTGTTTAGAGCACTATGTCACCAGCAACAGCAAATTGAAGAAGGCTATCCATCTCCAATACACCATCTTTTACAAAGTAGGCGACCAGGGACAAACCTTCAGTTGTGTTGGTGCTAAACTGAATTTCCACACTCGTTGTGACATTTTCCATTGAGTGAAAATCTTCTTTGAGAAAATCAACTGTCAAGTCGAATCTGCAAACCGTGGTGCCATCTAGATATTGTTCTTTATACTATACCTATACTTTCACCATTAAACAAAGATCCACTAGTGTGTAAGAATTGATGATATTCCCTACCAAAAATTTCTTTGGTATAGTTTGGCTCATATCTCCTTCCAACCGGACAATCACCAACTCTCAATACGAGGCTCTTGACATTGGCATGCCGCATCCTAAACGGGTTCTTGGTGAAGCATTTACTAAGAGCGTTGTGTTCAACCAAGCCTAGACAGATCTGTTTGGGTTTCTGTTTGTTCGCTTCCAATGTTATATCAACCTGTCCCTCTGCGCCGCGAACTCCATACAACTTTAATCGCTTTTGCTCAATCAGATAATTGTAGTTGTATCCTTCCAACGCCAAACTGAGTTTAGAGTTTTGTATCATAGGGTTTACCTTGACCTTGCAAAGATGTAGTTCAAACTTGTCAATTCTGATCTTCAATCCTCCAGCTGGTGATTCCTCAGCGGTAAACAAAGCCAGTTCGCTGGAAGCTTGTTCAAACTCCAGTTGCATAGTCAGACCGAGAACTATAAGCTTTCTCTGATAAAAAAGCGCTAGGTGAGGTGTACTTGAGAACTCCAACGTCTTCCCACTTCTGGTTAATCCCCTTCTCTTCTTTTTGTCAGCAGTGCTATGTTGAGCGGTGACTTTACTTGCCGAATCATCATACACCCAACCCACCAAATGACGCTGTCATTTCTTTGCAGTGGCACTAGTTTTGAGTAATTGCGAAAAGTAAAATGCCAAACCATAATTGTTGGCATATTAGACAGTATTACCTTCTATAGACATTTTTATCTCCTCGAAAGTTGCATGGGTTGAGTCTCCCATCCCCACAGGTGCGCTGTCATTGTTACCCGCAATATCACTTTCGTAGCTTCAATTTACAGAAAGGAGTTGTAAAGATCTGTGTAATGCTCACTACTCCCTGCCAAGGTCAACTCGATCCAGCAGTAAGGATCCAATCTATCAGGTCTGATGCTGACGTGTTCCGGTCTCTCTACCGATATGTTTGTAGGCTCCATTGCAAACACATCCAGCACAGGGTTTATGTTGTAGGGACAACCTTCCAACTTATTACATGTCGTTCCATTTTCGCGAGTGATGATGGCTCGAAGCAATATCACTTAATGAAGTCAAATGACACCTTCCAGCGTCTTTATAGATCCTCGCTTGCTAAAATATGGAATGGCAATGTTTTCCTGGACCTATCCTCTTCCCTGGAGCCAATTTTCTCTCCTCTTAACCTGATCCGGATGCACTGCACTTAGCACATCTCTTCCAAGATTGTTGAGTTCCCCCAATCCTCTCTTCTTTGCAGATGATGCAAAGCTATTGCCGCATGTGCTATGTTACTACCTACAGTTAGCACTCTCTTACCCAGATTTATTGCTCCTCTCTTCAGCAGAGGTGTTGCCAATTTAAGTATAACTGAAAAAATACTACCAAGTTCATTGCCTCTCATACTAGGCATCACTCGGCACCCGCTATACACTCCGATTTCCTTCCCAGCTTGTATTTTGTGGTACTCTTCAAAAAAATATTTTCGAGTCTTCGGGGGTGTATCCTACCAAAACTCAGGATTACTTTCTTTCTCTAAAATGAACCTCAGCACGATCTTTCCACCATCAAATTGTATTTTCTCACTGTTGTCACTCGTTATAAGCATTTGTATTGCCTACCATCCTGTTATTGACGATGTTGGAATAGGCATAACGAGATTAGTTCGAAATTTATATCAGGAGATGTGACATTGTTGTATCGACCCCGAGGTTATTTAGTTTTTTGCCTCGGTTCGAATCCAAAAAAATATATGCCAAGTCTATGAAAAAGCTCAGGGTTGGTCAGTAAACTGGTGTTAGTTACCTTGTCAGAGGAGATCGCAAACTATCTGTTCAATCACATTTCACGCATTCTCTTTTGTATAATCTCCTCCAACTCTTTCACACTATCGTGTCTCTTGTTATAGATTAGAGTGAATGACTTTTTGCTTCTGCCCGAGACATTCGTTTTTGCTAGGTATATTTTTCCCTCGGGCACATTTTTCCAATTATTAAAGTACAATATATCTATCAGAGCTACCTCCCATTTAGAGCCAATGATTTTCAAATATTTATATTGTCTCACTGTAAAATCTGAGTTTTATTGGAAACTTCCCAGCATTAGAGTATGAGAGCAAAGTTATGAGCATCAATATTTTGCAGTCGTATGATGGAGGCAGTGAGCACTCGTTCCTTATGAGCTATTCATCCACCCACTCGTTGAACTTTTCTCAACCCAACCCAACCACTTCACCAATATCTGTCTTTTACTTCACGTTCTTCTTTCCAATATATTTTTGATTCTGAAAATTGTAGGTTTTTTTACCTTTTGCAAATCTTTTTCGTGGAAGGTCCTATCGATCATCTCTTCAGCCAGATTTTACACCTTGTATACGATAGGTTTTCGTGGGTTAGCACATTGGTTGTTATAAAGATCTTGATTGTCAAATTTGGGGTGTATCCTCTCTCAAATGCCCCTCTTGCCTGGCTCATTCTCACATAATCTCAAAACTTTTAACTTTAGTTCCTTAGCTAAACTGTGCCCACCTCGTTTGTACACTCGATTCCACACGAGTTCCTGGTTTTGAAAATTTACGTCGTTCGTTCTCATACCAATAGCACTGTGAATAGTGTAGTGGTACACGCTAACATGAACAAAATGTCAATGTATCTGTCGTCATCTTTGTACGTCAGATATCTGTAAAAGAACATTTCAAAGTCCTGTTAAAACGCTCCACCATTGAAGCCGTCTCAGTTCGGTTGTAAAGCACTTCATTTTTTTTCTCAGCAAGCAGACTCTTGACATTATGGTTGTCAAAATCTTTACCTTTATCTGATCGTAAAACCTTGTAGTTTTCTCCATCCAGTATCCTTCTCAACCCTTTCGCTACAATGTGACCGGCTTTGGAGATGAGGGTAACAGCTCAACATTTTCTGGATAGAGAATCAACGGCTGTCAGTAAAATTGCTGTGTCGTTGTTTTCTTCTTTTTAAAAAGGCAATGCATCAAATCTACTTGAAACTGTTCTCCTATTCCATCTAGAATTGTGGGACGACGCTTGATTGTTACCTGGTTGTTACTTTTTTGTGGAGCGTATAGGCATTCTCTCTACTCAGCCATTGGCTAAATTTTTTGTCGCTCACATTTTCTACAAGCTTGCAGCACAGCTCTAGTACCTCGCAGAGACGTATGCGGCGTGGGAATGTAATACAGCTCCTTTAACATATCGACATCCATTTCCCAGTTCCCGGAATGACCAAGGATATACGAGTTTGTTGTGGTCATCTCCTAACAGTTGTGATTCCTAGATCTGATAACAGACTTTTATATTTTCTGTAATTTGTGTTTCCCTATCTTATCATACCTGTGTTGGTGAGAACATCTTGCAACAAAGTTTTGGAAGTCTTAGGATTCAACCACTTGTCTCCGATTTTGGGTACGTCCTTATCTGAATCGTATTTACCGTTTTTCTTCAATCGCTCCAACATTGTCACACCAAACGCTCGATCGCCGTTCGTCTTTGCTATATTAGAAGGTATTTTTTCAAACTCTGCTAAGCAATCTTTCTCACCCTCATCATCACCTTTTCCATCATCAACATTCTCACTTTCGAAAATAGACAAGTCATCCATATAAAACAATCTTTTTCTTGCTAAAGGTGTCTCAATAGCATCTAACACAGAGGTAGAGGAGTTAAATTTGATTGGTAAAAGGTTGTTAGACTTGTCATCAATAATCGTACTATTAACCAATGGAGATTTAGGTTGTAACTTCAATTTCTTGGTGGGAGACCAGTTATCCATCCGTTGGTGACTAATTTTGATTTTTCTGACATTTCTCAAATATCTATGCATGTTTTAAACATTTTCATCTAACTTTTCGTACTCGGATAAATCAGATTCATGCGCTGTTTCGAGCAAAGCATTCCGATTTTTCCTCATATCTTTCATTTTTATATCTTCCATAGCGTTGTAATGAAAGAAGGAGTGCTTTTTTTTCTTCTGTTTTTTTTTCACTGCCAGCTATTCTCATTAATCTAGCGCACTCATTTTCAGACACTAAAAAATAATGTCTAGAAAATGTTAAAGGCTGGAGGCTCATGGCTTTATTGGTTTTATTGACGATAAAACAGGTACAATAGGTGTGATTATAGTTTCCAAAATATTACCTTTACCAGTTTGAGTCAAAATTTTACACTTCCCATCAACTCTTTCTTTGCTGATTAGTTTGCGTAGTTTCTTTTTGTATCGCTGCAACTCAATACATTGTTCCAATTCTAGAGGAACATTGCCTAATATAATGTTTTTACAGTCTCTATTGATCATTTAAACAGAGCTGGGTTAATCTTTTCGACTACAGCTATTTCTCCTCTCTTACTCAAGTCATCCAGAACTAAAATAGTCATTTTATTACCCATCGTTCTTGTGGAGACATTCATCTCTGTCCTCGACCTAATACAAATTTCAGTATTTCAGGAACTACTGTGCTGATGATAAGCCCTAGTAGTGAAGCTAAAAATCATTCTTTTGGCAACAACTTTTTATCATCTGTCGATGATTTCCTAAACATACTAGCAATACCCTTTGCACTTCGTTGCAACTGATTTTACTGAGCAGTCGACAAGTGTATTGTTCACTTTATTATAGCTTCATCGCATTCCATTAGAGTCATAATAAGATCCTCTTTTTGCATTAGTAACACCAACTTTTGAATCAAAGCGGGTGAGGTGTTGAGGGATAACCACAGCGCCGCATTTCTTCCTAATTTTTGTTGCTGAGCTTTAGTCATTATATTAATAACGTATTACGTGAATGAAGAACAAAATATGTGTGAGATGAATCAAATGGTAATTTTATTTATATACATTTACTTGATTCCATATATGATCAATAAGGTTGAGTCAATGTAAAGTTTCCCAATAGTCTGTGGCGATCATCTGTTCAATGAGTCGTGTCTATTCATAAAAAGAGTACGGTCTCTTCGTTGCTTGTTCAAAGACTTCTTGTACACCTTTTTCCTTTCCGGAACAGCATTGACAAGCCAAATAGATAATCAAAAAAGCATCTCTTGGGTTTTTAAAAAGAAGAAATAATGACTATTCAAGGAAATTGTACAAATTCATTTTTTAAAAAACAAACTCTGAACAATAAAAAAGACACTTATGTTCAACTGATGACTATATTTCGTATACAAAGCATTTGCATCAGGTTTACCAGAAACTTCATCCATCAAAACATCAGTTATCAACAATCTGTTCTGTCCATCTCTGGGGAAACTCGTTGTTATATATAAGTAGTAATATATGAGCAGATCTCCCTACCAAGTGTTTTTTTGTGGATTAGATCTTGGAGGTTATGCAATGGGTTACGACGTTGGATGAATTCGCCGAGTTTATATTGTATTTCATTTGAGGGGTACTTGAGTGGCGTTTGAATGGCATTTAAGTGGCATTTGAGTTTTGATTATTTTTTTACTTGATTTGAACTCGTATGGCATCTAGATTTTGAATGTATGGCATTTAAGTTTTGATACTTTTTTCACATAATTTGAACTCATATGGCATCTTGAGAGAGAGGAGAGAGAAGACAGAGAGGAGAGAGAAAGGAGAGAGGAGTTTTATCTACATTGAATAACTACATTGATCAAAAATGAAACATTTTATGATTATATACATTGATTAAATAATAAGTAGGGAAAATCATCCTATATAATATAGCTAGAGTCAGTAAATACTAAGTAATACAAAGCACTACAACTTGTAATGATAATCAATGTATACATGCATATGGTATCTTGAGATAAAGAAAGAGAGAGAGGAGAGAGGGAGAGAGAGAGGAGAGAGGAAGAAAGAGAGGAGAGAGGAGAGAAGAGATATATCTACATTGAATAAATATATTGATCAAAAATGAATCATTATATGATTATATACATTTATTACATAATAAGTATGGAAAATCTTCCTATATAATATACCTTTACAATAATGTTTTTGATGTACTGATGTTTGGTAAAGAAACTACATTAGTTAAGTTTTAAATTCATATGAAAAAAATTTGTGTCAATTTAGTATCTACTCCCAGGACTGATACTCCCCCTAAAATAACCCATAAGGCTCAGCCTAAAAACAAGTTTTAGGGGGTGTTTTTGTGCAAGGTACAATAAAAATAACTGTGTTTGTATATATCTAGAGAGAGTGTTTAGAGGAGAGAGAGAGAGGAGACTTGAGCATAAATATTCCTGGTAAATTATTTATTTACAATATTATTTGTAATTATTAGTGAAAGAAATTATGAAATACTGGCGAGTAATTAAGTAATTCAGTAAGGAAATTGGTTGGAAACGTAGTAATATTATTTAAATACAGCATTGCTTTGCAACAATGATTAATAAAAACAATTATGGACGTTGGTGAGTAATTAAGTAATCTAGTAAGGAAAACTGATTGAAAATCACGGTAATATTTGGTAAAAGATACTTGCAACATGTTTTATCAGCGAAAAAATCAAACAATTTTCAAATGTTTACGAGTAACTAAGCGATTTAGTAGGAAAAACCAACTGAAACACGCATTTCAAATATTTACGCATAACTAAGTGATTCAGTAGGAAAAACCAACTGAAACGCGCAATATCCGTTTTTGAAATATTTACGATAAACACAATTGGGATATTACTGTTATCAAAGAAATCAAGCGGGTATCAAATGTTTACGAGTAACTAAGTGTTTAAGTTGAAAAAAATCGATTGAGATCGTGTGACATCCGTTACAAAATATTTTACGTCAAGTTACCAACGAGAAAATAAATATTTCTTAGAATATCCGCTATAGCGAGTTACGATAATTTTTACGCACCTTAAAGGTTTTCAGTCCATTTTCAGTCAGATCAAAATTTATGCGAGACGTTTTAGGTATTATTTCAGTCGACGTAATGTTACCAGTTCATTTTTAAAAAGTAATTAATTATAATATAACGCAAGTGCCCCGCAAGTGTCATTTTACTAATAAACTCATTCCAGAAAAGACATTAATCATCATCTCGCTTAATCCTATATGTTTTGATCTTTTTAATATCAAGTGTGTCGCTCGAGAAAAGTCATTAGTTACACCTAAGCACTATTTATTATCATGCTATTTCTATTTAAAACAAAAACAACAAACATCCATAGATGATGGAATTATAGGTCGAATTCAACCTAAAAAGGAAGAGAACTTGATTGCATCTATCTCCTGTTGTTTATTGTTTCATTACATATTAGTTAATATAGATACAGCCTTCCACCAAAACGGATTTGTGGTTTTACTTTTAATCCTAGTTATCTCCGCTATCGTCTAAAAAACATGAGCAAAGCATGACTTTATCCACTTGTTTTATTAGTTAGACTGTTACTTTTTTTAAAATATCTCATTGTTTTTTGTGTGAAATAATAATGTATCAACATACATAGTATATTTTCTATTTTTAGGTAGCTGTTTTGTCTAATAAATCAAGAGTTATATGTTACATATACATATTTAAATGCTATCAGATATCTTTAAAGTGTTTATTACATTCCTAACTCATACTTAATGTTGTAAACTATAATTGGAGCTCTCACATTTTAATTTACTGTCTGATGATATAAAGATGGAGCTACACTACATCATTGTTTTGCTGATGATGTGTCTATATGATTGTTTGTGGTAGTGTGTGTTATAGTAGAGTATATCAATAAACTGCAATTGAACTAGTTATTAAATGCTATCAGTACCTGTAAAGTATTTTATTACATTCCGAACTCATAGTTAATGGTGTAAACTATAATTGAAGCTCTCACATATTAATTTACTGTCTGATGATATAAAGATGGAACTACACCGCATCATTGTTTTGCTGTTGATGTGTCTATATGAAAATTGTTGCTATAAAAATATGTTTGAAGGATGTGAGTTGTCATTCAAATGAAATGTAAGTTTCATCCTAGCTAGTTATATTTAAAAGAGGTTGTAAAATTTGTTTATCCAACACTCTACATTCAAAAATTTTAGCTAGATGGAAAGACAGTTTACAGGAGTGTTTGTGGTGGTTAAGCTTATTAAACTATTTAATCTCTATCTTCCTATTTTTTTAACCAACTTCCTAATCGTCTTCCACTTTTTTAAAAAAACAATATCATTTATCATAGTAATAATCAGAAAATCAGTCTACAAATTAATCTTGATAAATGACTTCAATGTTTTGTATATAAGAGAAACTATTTTTTTAAACAGTATCAGTTTTCATTTATACTTCATTCTAAGTATTACTCTGCAAAACAACAATGGCTAGCAATATCCCTACAACAAATGAGTAAGTTGTTTATACTATCTTTTACAATTTTGTTGCAGTTACATTTATAAATTTATACAAATGTATATATATATATATATATATATATATATATATATATATATATATATATATATATATATATATATATATATATATATATATATATATATATATATATATATATATATATATATATATATATTACTTGTAGGTCTACATCCTCAAATGTTGCATTAGAACTAAATATAGACGAAATAGATTTCAGTGCCATGTAAGTATATTATTGAAACTTTATTATTCAATATTCAACTGTATTATATAGAGTTTTTAAATAATTACAATCTTGATTTATTGTTTTATTAAGTTCTACCGATGATGAAACACTAAGGTGGTTGGAGGAGTGTTTTAAAGATGATGAAGATAAGACGGAAAAGAGCAAAGCTAGCACGCATATTGCTATGAGTAAGTTTTTCTGTTTTATGAAAAATGTAAATTTGTCTGTAGGTACAATAATAATGACTTTACATTTACTATGTTATTTTTTTGTAGAAAAAACATCTTCACGATTCATAGGAAGTAAACAATGTGTTGGGAAGAACGAAAACTTCCTGTACTATAAACGCAACACATTTGAATGTAAGTATGACGAAAATATTACTTACTACATACTCATTCAATTTATAAAAAAATTTTCGAATTTTTTCAAAAAAATAGCATAACTACATTCGTATTTTCTATTTTAGTTCAAGCAGAGAATCCTGAATTAAGGGAATATAAGGAATTAAGTCTTCTAGACGGAAATATAAAAGAAGATAGAGAGTGTTTTAAGTGTAAGTGACATGCATTATCTTTATATATATATATACATATACCATGCTTAAGAAAGTTATCTATATATGATGAGAATTGGTTTATTTTGTTTGTAGATATTGATAACAAAAGCCCTAGGTATTTCCTTTCAGTGCTCTCATTGTTATTGATAGCATATGGTACAAAGATGTTGAGTGAAGCACTGAAAGGAAACAAAAACAACGTCTCTTGTATATTTTGTGGTAAGAAGTTTAAATTAGGGGGATTGCATGAGCCTGGCCGAGTTCTTTCAAGACATTTTTGTGCTCACTTGTTTATTTATTATTGTTTATGTGGAAAATCGCATACAACTTTGAGAGATCTTCAGCAACATAGTTGTATTTTAAAAACTAAAATGTTTTTTATTGTTGATATTGCTAGTTACAATAATTTTGTTTTATTTATTAATAGAAAATATTCTGAATTACTTATGGATATTACTTTTCCGAAAAATTTTGCGTTAGTGTATCTCTATCCAATAGAAGGTTATTTTTCCGAAAACATTGTTCTAGATTTTGAATTAGGGAGTAAATGGTTGGCGATAGCTAAAAAACCTGCTGCTGAAGATCGAAAACTTTTGATTAAAAACCAGTGTAAAAAAATGAGAGCACTTATATCTTCAGATTCTGATCTTTCAGAAACTGAAGAAAGTAATAATGACTTAATTTCTGTTGCTAGTTCACAGTGCAGTCCAAAAACCAGTATTTTAGAATCTAATACTATAACAGTTAAACCTCAAACCCAAGTAGATTTAAAAGAAAGCCAAAAGATTGATGATAAGAAAATTGATTTAACTTCACTTAAATTAATTTTGAATATAAAAGATGGACTGAAAAAAAAGGGTTTTAATGATTGTGTTAAATTGAAATTAGCGTCTATTAGACGAAAAATGCAGAAAAACTCAGACTTTTCTCAAGAAGAAGTTCTTGTACTAACTGCACTCTTAGGTGAGTTTTAAAATTTTTATTTCACTATATTTTTTAATATTATCATGGCTCTGGAATAGGTCTTATGCAACTACCCTATTTTATAATTTCTTACCACAAAATATATAGTGAATAGGATGTTTTTTTATAAATACTCTCTCTATATATATATATATATATTATATATACAGACAATAGTCTGTGTTTTTATGAATACATTTCATGTAAAAAATGTTCTGTCATTAGTTTACCATAGACTTTATGCAACTATCCTATTTTACAATTTCTTACCACAAAATATATAGTTAATAGGATGTTTTTTTATAAATACTCTCTATATATATTATATATACAGACAATAGTCTGTGTTTTTATGAATACTTTATTCACATGTATACACTTCATGTAAAATTGTTCTGTCATTAGTTTACCTAATGCATTATTTTTATTTGTTTTGTGGTTGAGAACTCCATACGCTTCATTCTTACTGTATTACTTTGCATAATATTACAAAATAAATATTACATCAACTACCTTCATACTGCATTCAAGTGATGAAACAGTAAATTTCACATCTGTATTACTGAATCTATAGCATTATTATGAAAAAGACTATAATTACTTAATTATTATGTCATATCGTGACAAACTATCCACACCCAATTCACAAAACTGTAAAACCTAAAGTATAATGCTTGTGGTTGTAAAAAGTCTTCTACTGTTTTGGTTTCTCAAACAAATTATAAAACATTTTTCACAATTTTTTTTGTGCAAAAGCGGAGTTGTCTTACCATTTTGACACAATGTGCCGACAACTTTTACATATTTTTTCAAAAACGAAGTTTAGAAATTATAAATGGGAGTTGTCTTAACATTTTTGAAAATGAGACGATAACTTGAAATATTTATTTTTGTGTCGGAACATTGAAATTTTGTAACATTTTAGAGTTGTAACCCCGAAAGTTTTACAAATTGGCTAAATTACTAATGTTAAATATGAATAAAATACTTTATTACACTAAATATATACAAATTATTGCACAATACAAATAATATGTAATTTAATGTTCATGAGTTGTTGCTGATAGATTTTGGCGAGTCGACGGTCATTCACTTGTACACGTATTCTATCTAAAAGCATACATAGATGTCGTTATAACAACTACATTATACTATGGTGAAAAATACGGCTATTAGTAGTTACTTATTACTAGTGAAGATTAACATACCTTAATTAAATTTCCGATATTGAAATCCTGCTAGCTTCGCTTGAAATGTGATTGTCATCTTCATTGCTTTTCTCACTATCATTGTCGACAACTTCATCTTTTTCCTCAAATTTTTTGTTCTCAGAGTCATCATCTGTCATATTATCATCTTCTTCATCAGTATAAGCATCAATGTTATCATCGTCATCATCATCATCATCATCATCATCATCATCATCAGCAGCATCATCAGCAGCAACATCATCATCATAACTTTTCATCAGCTCAGCATCATCAAATAGAGAAAGTCTGAAAGCTATTCCTTCTTTTTCACTTGAAGTAGATAGAAGCATCAAAGCTTCTTCAACACTCAGAATCGTGAGAATGTGTTTCTTTGTGCCGCTTTCAGTTGTCATCGTACTTTTATAGTGGATCATACCACATTCATGATTTTTGATCTTCAAAACGTTCTCAGGAGGGACAACAATCTTCCCAGTCATCAAAGATCCGTCATTCATCATGTATCTGTAAGTGACAGTGTGAGTGATACGTAAAGGCGATGTATCTTGTTTTCGTTTTCGCTGCTTCGACTTCAAATTTTTCCAAACTGAAAGTCTAGTGAATGTCAGAAGAGTGTTGACAGGAATATTATCGAAAGTGATGATATCAAAGTATGCTTGCAACTGTTTCAATGATTTTTTTCTCAAGATTTTGGCTATAACTCGTTGTTTTAGCCCTTGATGATGATGATTATCTCCTACAATACGTAGATCGGGTTGATTTTTTTCTAGCTTTCCCATGTACACTAGGATTTGTGAAGAGCCGGGATCAAGTTCCTGTAGCTCCATCGTAAGTTCTTTGTCAATCAGTGACTTGACTCGAATTCGATGATTGATTTTTAAAACATATTCATAGTCCAATATACCATAATCTTCAACGTAATTAACATCGAAAACCTCCAATATCGTAGGAATTGGTAAATCCAACAAACTCACAAAATTTCCGATTTCCAACATTCCTTTCTGCATAGCTCCTGTCATTATTCCACCCATCTCGAGCAATTCAAACTCTCTAAGTTTGTTTACGGTATTATTCTTGCTGTTGCTGAATAAAAAGGAAATTGAAGCT
The DNA here is from genome assembly GCA_945261195.1 of Cryptosula pallasiana. Classification (NCBI taxonomy): domain Eukaryota; kingdom Metazoa; phylum Bryozoa; class Gymnolaemata; order Cheilostomatida; family Cryptosulidae; genus Cryptosula; species Cryptosula pallasiana. Next base: position 41,557,062 of record OX183131.1, on the reverse strand, counting down.
TGAGATAATGTCACTGTCGGTTTTTTGATATCCTCCGTTCGTTTGACTTCACTGTTCTCATGCAGATATGTGTAGTCCGGTGTGGGACTCAAAGGAGAGTCAGCTGAAACTACATGATGGTTCATTGCTATATCAGCATGAGCATTGGTGTTTGAGCGAGAAGATGTATCATTAAAGGTGTTAGGATTGGATCTTCTATCATCAATGTGAATGCCGTTGGTGGTGGAAATGATGGTTGTAGTGGAAATAGCGTTAGTGTTGTTGGTAGCTGTGATTGGTTCAATATGGAGCTTAGGAAGTGCTTTGGAGTGTGATGTCATCATACCTGCAAAAAGTAAAAGAACTTAGTTTAATGATGTAAATATACTGAAATTATTGTTTTATTAAAAGATTGTTTTTAAAAACTAAGATTCAAAAACCTAGATGTTTCAATTAATTAAAAACAAATAATTATTTTAGTGCTTCTTACCTTGTTGCTCTCCTAATAGCTGTAGTAGATGTTGCTCCTCTGTTAGTCGCTGTAGAACTGGATGCTTTCTGTGTGAAAACGATGGCTCTTATATAGCTAAAGTTGTACTGATTAAACCCTATGAACACCATCTCGTGTCAATCTCTATGAATCAACATTTGTTCACGCGAAGGAAAGTCAATGGTTTCGCGGGAATAAATGAATTATTTTCACGCGAATACAAACCAATGCTTTCGCGGGAATAAATAAGCTATTTTCACGCGAATGGAAACCGTTGCTTTCGCGGGAATAAATAATTTATTTTCACGCGAATAGAAACCAATGCTTTCGCGGGAATAAATAATTTATTTTCACGCGAATAGAAACCAATGCTTTCGCGGGAATAAATATTTTATTTTCACGCGAAAGCAACGGTTTCCATTCGCGTGAAAATAAAGTATTTATTCCCGCGACAACATTGACTTTCATCCGCGGGAAATAAAATCATTTATTCCCGCGAAAGCATTGGTTTCTATTCGCGTGAAAATAAATTATTTATTCCCGCGAAAGCAACGGTTTGTATTCGCGTGAAAATAAAGTATTTATTCCCGCGACAACATTGACTTTCATCCGCGGGAAATAAAATCATTTATTCCCGCGAAAGCATTGGTTTCTATTCGTGTGAAAATAAATTATTTATTCCCGCGAAAGAATTGGTTTCTATTCGCGTGAAAATAAATTATTTATTCCCGCGAAAGCAACGGTTTCCATTCGCGTGAAAATAAATTATTTATTCCCGCGAAAGCATTGGTTTGTATTCGCGTGAAAATTATTTATTCCCGCGAAAGCATTGACTTTCCTTCGCGTGAACAAATGTTGATTCATAGAGATTGACACGAGATGGTGTTCATAGGGTTTAATCAGTACAACTTTAGCTATATAAGAGCCATAGTTTTCACACAGAAAGCATCCAGTTCTACAACGGCTATCAGAGAAGCAACATCTACTACAGCTATTAGAAGAGCATCAAGGTAAAAACTTAATAAATTACAGTTTTTACTCATATATTATTTATTATACTAAAACAACTGAACAAAATTAATCATCTGTTTTTTTTGTTTTTTTTTCAGATTCAATGACAAAAAATGGAAATAGTTAACAACACAGAATCAGAAACTCAGCCTAAATCTTTGACTCAAGAGGACTTGATACTTCTACAAAACATATGCAATAAGAAAATTGAAGAGAGAGTGTGAATTATCTCAAACAATTGTAAATTCATACAGAAAGACTTGATAGAGCAGCTAAATAGTTTTCGAACTGAATCTTTTCTAACATTAAAGCTCTTAGGGAATGATGTTACATCAGACATTCAGAGATTACATTATGTATTACAACAACGACAATATCAACTACAACAGGTAAACACACCAATTTCTATCGAGTGTGCTCGTAAAGAACTTGCTCTAAAAAGAAGAAACATGCAGCGACAGTCCGCTCAAAGACAAGCTAGAAGGGTAAAGACTCAACAACGTAAGACACGAAAAGCTACAAAAACATCCGATTAACAGTCAATTTTTGATGATAAGGTAATAATTAATAAAAAAGTACTATTTAGTAAGAGTTTGTAGTTGTTTTAAATTTCTGTTTAACCATTCTATACTAATACATAACTTTTTATTTTAGTTCATTATGGAATCAAAAGTACATAGAACAGAAGTCTTCCTTCCTAAGTTTGTATTATTTAATATTTACTGACTCTAGCTATATTGTATGAGATTTTCCCTACTTATTACACAATAAATGTATATATTCACATATTGTTTCATTTTTAATCACTGTATTTATTCAATGTAGATATATCTCCTCTCTCCTCTCTCCTCTTTTTATCTCTCCTCTCTCTCAACATACTCTCTCCTCTACCAAATACTCCTCTCTCCTCTCTTGCAGTTATTTCCCAAATACTGTAGATTTTAATCATCTAGAGGTCTAATTTGGTGATTTTCCAACATATTTTATAGCATTTAATATACTTATTATGTAATAAATGTATATTATTCAATGTAAATGTAAATATATCCATAAATATGTACATAATTATCCATATATACATAAATGTATAAAAAACTAAAAAAAATCTCTCTCCTCTCTCTCCTCTCTCTTCTCTCCTCTCTCATCTCTCCTCTCCCCTCTCTCCAAAGACTATGCATTGATTGTCATTACAAGTTGTAGTGCTCTGTATGACTACATTGTAAAGAAAAATACTATATATTGATTGTCATTACAAGTTGTAGTGCTCTGTACTACTTAGTATTTACTAACTCTAGCTATATTATACAAGAATATTTTCCTACTTATTATGTAATAAATGTATATAATCACATATTGATTCATGATTGTCATTACAAGTTGTAGTGCTCTGTACTACTTAGTATTTACTAACTCTAGCTATATTATACAAGAATATTTTCCTACTTATTATGTAATAAATGTGTATAATCATATATTGATTCAATGTAGTTATATCTCCTCATTCTTCTCTCCTCTCTCTCAAAATATCATATGAGTTCGAGTTATGTAAAATAATTATCAAAACTTGAATGCCATACATTCAAAATCTAGCTGCCATATGAGTTCAAATTAAGTAAAAAAATAATCAAAACTCAAATGCCACTTAAATGCCATTCAAACGCCACTCAAGTACCCCTCAAGTAAAATACAATATAAACTCGGCGAATTCATCCAACGTCGTAACCCATTGCCTCAACCCCAAGGTCTCATCCACAAAAAAACACTTGGTAGGGAGATATGCTCATATATTACTACTTATATATTATTCCCATGTGAAATGTCACTCCGGATACATCTTCAAAGGCTTTTTGATAGGCCCTATAACATTAATGTATTTCTACCAGCAAAGGGTGAGCTGTAGTCTGACTACTTCAATCATTCATAAGATCGCTCGCATTTTTCCTGAACCGGTAGGTCCCGCAATCATCGCTGTAAAAGGAGATCGCATCCTCATGTCAAAACTTTCAGCATTACCATCCATGATGGATTAGATGTTTGTCATCCCCCAATAGTTTCATTTATGATTCGATCGGGAAAGGTTCTCGCTTTTGTATTTCTTTTACCGGGCTTTGTATACACTAAACTCACTACTGCGAAAGTAGAAAATCTTATGACAAATACCTATATTGTCATAAGTATTAGCACTTTTTGCTGCACACTTGGTAAAACATCTACAATATCACTTGTAGTACCATCAAGAGTATCATTTGCATTTATAACTCTTGTCTCCACACCTTCCTCTGTTGGCATCTTACCTATCAATAGCAATACAATAATACAACACTTCATTTTTAAACAATACTCAAACCCCCCAATCTAAATCATCATGCAAACCCTAATAAAAACGACCCCTTCGCAACCAATACTTAGTTAATCATACGATTACAAACTAAATTAATAACAATAAGAACTTGTGCACAACAAGTACCCTTTCAGGCTCTCATACCATGTTTATAAAATACTTTAACCCATGATCTAAATCACCATAAAAATCACAATATAAACAAACCCTTCACAATAAATACTTCAAACGTAAATATTAAAAATGAAATTATAATACCTGGTGACACAAAAAGGTACCTCACAAGCTCTCATGGTAACTGGTGCCAACTGAAAGACACTTGGAACCAGGAGAACCTTGTCCTTAGACTCCATGACAGAGATCTACTCTTACATTACTACTAATGAATCTTTAACGTACTTTTATTTTTATGTTTTGTATGTTGTATGCGTACCTGTAGTAAAACCCATACTTTCAGGCAATAGCTATTGCTTTGGACAAACAAGTGTAACCATTTAGACAAAAAATCAGAAACAACAATAAATTATCCAGTTTGTACTCACTTACATCAGTCTAACAATCAAAACCATGATATAAACCCTAATATAAGCAACCGCTGCACAATAAATACATAGATGATGATCATATACAGTATAGAAAAATGACAATATCAACTGGGATAATCAATGCCTAGCACGATCCGAAAGGTCCCCCAAAAATTCAAATGGACACTTGGTGCGCAAAAAAGCGCTTGGAACCAGGAAAACTATCTTGTCCTTAGACACCAGTATGGAAATCTGCTCCTACTACACTACTTACCACGATACTATCTATTGTGGTGGATTTTAGCAGCACACATGCCCTGTGCACTTATGTTATTCTAGTGGTGACTCTGACTGAGGTATTTAATCACACAGGCCTCTCAAAGTGATGGTAGAAAACACCTGCACTTCAGAAGAAGAAGAAAATACCTTACCAGCCCTGCAGATACTATACCTGCCCTTCAGGTTTCCATACCGGCACTGCAGTGACCTTTACCGACCTAGGAGTGACCTTTACCTGACCTGCAGTGACATATTGGGCCGGCAACAATATGGCTGTCATAGCCGGATCTCCAGAAGTAGCCTAGGCCACTTCAGAAAGACAGATCCAAGGCTTATCTCTTTAGAAATGTTACCTATTGTGAACCTGAGGCTGCAAAAGCCTGAGAACTTTATTTGTAGTGTTATTCCTTGTCATTAGGCACCTTGTATGTTTAAAGGTTGTAAAGTGTGATTTCCTAAAAGCAATTTCTTTTGTCATATTTAAAATCTGCATCTTTCTTTACCCCACAAAAATTATATTTTGTTGAAATTTATCCATGAGCAGTAGGTCAAATTGAGGGGAAAAGTTAGGTCTCCTTAGAAAAACACTTGGAAAACTTTGTGCTGTTTTATGACGTGCACAAGATGCTAAAGCTTTGCTGTTAGTTGGTCAACCAGAGAACTTTATTTAAACCAGGTGAGCGCATTGTTTACCGGCTGCACACTAAGATATTAGGTTAGGGTGTCTTCAATAGCCTACAGTTAGTAAAATAAATCAAAAGCGTTTGCTACAATAACTAGCCGTTATAATATGTTTACTTAACACTAAAGGAATCGGTGCTATTGCATGCCCAGTCATTCATTAAAATTATAATTTTAATGAATTATCGTTGGCTAGCGAATGAAAGCATTATAATGCTTTCATTTGCTAAGCCAACGATAATTTAGAATATATATATGCAGTGGTGGTTCTAAAAAAATTTGAGTGGTTGTCTTTTTAGAAAAATGATGTGGACAGAAGAGTGTGCGGGAGAGGGGTGGGATATAGGACACCCCTCCCCCCGCATAAGCCCTGTGCTAGTGGAAAATTTTAAAAACAGAGTATTTCAGATGCTCAGAACTGATATTTCAGGTAAAAATATATGACATGCAACTGGTAGTTTTAACAACTGCGCATTTATTACACATGCATTTGTGTTCATGAAAAAAGAATAACAATATTGGTAATAATAGTAGGGTGAACATTAATTTATATTGTTTAGTTGCCCTCAGACCCAGAATTAGTGATGATGATAGATAGTGACAGTAACTACTACATATTAACGTTACGTATTTCACAAATTGAATTACTATAAATAACATCAAATACTTTTTTATTTATTACAATAACAAATAAATAAATAACTATTCAACCTAAAAATGTCTCATCATCATCACTATTAAAAATAAACCAGTAACGGCTTTACTAACTATTATTATTTTATTATCACCGTCATCAGTTTTGGTTAATAAGAGTATTCGTGACCTGTTCGTCGAACAAAATAGAAAAACATAACAGGTGTTCGTAATTCATACGAATGTAACAGAACATTAATTTGGAATAACATGAATAGTAAATGTAATGTTATAGTTTACCGAGCAAATCCTAAAGAAGATAACTCCAAATTTTCAAAAGAATCAAAACAATAATAAAATTTGAACTGCTACAAACTGGAATAGTTTGTCAAGCTACCCTTCAATTCAGCAACTTACGAACAATATAAATAGATACTTGCTGATTAATTTTTTTATTGAATTAGCTATTTTTTTTGACCCATTAGTTCCAAACAAAAAGATTATTTATTGATTAAATTTATTGCCGGTCTGATTATTTTTATTGCAATATGTTTGGCGAACAGAGATCGGGAATACTCTTAATGCTATCAAAATTTGTTAATTATTATCATTCAAAATAATAGTTAAACTAGCAATCACAACAATAATGGTAATCGATAATAATAAAATGACCATTACAAAATTTATTATGTTTCTAAACAACTGTTTAAACTATTATCATTAATCTAAACTATTATTAATTATATTATTTAAATTACTATTGCTTGTATACTTATCAACTGTTGATCATTCTGTTGCTATAATGATTAATATCAGGCCAAGCCTTCAATATTCACGGCCGCCTCCGTCGACCATTCAGTCGCTCGCTTCCATGGCACAGTCGGTCACAGTCAGTTTGGCCCTCACAGCGCTATCTGTAAGAGCAGGGTTTGCTGGTAGGAATTAATTACAAACAAAATAACCTGGAAGGGTTTTGCACATTGCGCTCCATAGTGGTTCGTCCATACAGTGGGAGCTGTACAGGTGGACAGCTATCAAGTAATACAAAAATGCTGTACACTGAAGACAACAGTAGAATTCGAGGAACCCACTGCTATACACTGGTGGAAGCAGTTAGATTCATCCCCACCCCGGAAGAACCAGCCATAGAAGCTGTTGAACACTATGACTACTAGGAGAAAAGCAGTTTGCTTGAAAAGAGATAGAGCATCCCTGCAGTTTCTGGGCACACTAACAAAAACCGTAGACAGGGTGACAGTGGCAAATTCCAGAGGCAACTACCGGGTTCCACAATTTATTGGGACAGGAGATGTGCACTACTTCAGAAAGAGATTCCAGGAAGCGGCGGAGGCCAATAGGTGGCAACAAGAGGGGTCTCTTCCACATGAGGCAAGTATCCTCACGGAAAGCGGAGCAATGTGGGAGTGGAAAAACACTGCAGACAGTGCTGGAAACACTTCAAGCAAGTTTTGGTCTCACCAAAACCGAAGCAAAAACCAAGCTGGTGCACTAAGAACGTCACCTGAAGACAGCCTGAGAGAATATGCGTTAATAGTTAAGCAACTCATAGAATAGCCAATACAGATGAAACCTTCAAATCAGCCTTGGAACGTTAAAAAACATGTCGTGGCGTAGAATCATATATTGACGTCACAATAGTGGTGAATTTTTTTGTCTCTCATTGATAGTTACTGAGGAAATGAGTTTTAAAAATGATTCTCTCTGCACCAAAAATACTTTGTTTTATTTTCGCGCAGCGGATAGATTTACGCATCATTGTTGATACATTAGAGCGAAATCCGAGACGCGTGATCAAGCGTGGGTAAATTAACTTTCGGTTAGTTACTAATTACTTCATTGTAATATACAAAAAAAATTACGTTTTTATTTGGTTAGAGAATTATTAAACCTATTTTCATACCTCCAGATGTAAATGATCTATAACAAATAGTATATCAACAGGTCGGTAATCTGATATGCTAGTGATATAACATGAACTAAAATCATAAGGTGTCACGGTGCACTGGGATTTTTCTCAGTTACAACGTGGTTTCCAAACATTTTTTCTCAAATCTACAGCTATGTAAGCAGTGCAATGATTGGTTAGTTTTGTTCAGCAAAGTGTATCCTATTAAAACCTTTTAAAATTTTGTTTCTAGCAGCCGGTGGTCCCAAGTTATTGAAAACTTAGTAGTTCCAGAATATTTGGAAACTGAAAATACCGGTTGCTACAAATATTTATACCAATGCTTATTGACGCGTGACATCATGTTTTGTGATCAATTTGTAGACGCTACATAGAAGAAGCATATGAAAGCTTGCCAGTAAGGAAGAGAATAGAACTAACGGTGCAGAAGTTCCAAAGCACATTAGGCCATGCCTACCTACGGAAAGTGGTGCTAGCAGAACAATCACCAGAAATCTCGTGCAGAGGAGCAGAAGATCCATGAGCAAAAATACTAAAAATAGTGGAAAACTTGAGCAAGGAAGTTGCCAGACTCAAAACGGGGTTACGAGCAGAACCATCCAAGAGATTTTGGGGCTGCCAAATGACGGGCCACTCCGCATAGAATACAGAACAGCTTCCTGGTTACACAAACAGAGAAACGAGAACAGCCCACAGCAGTAGACCATTACAGTAGCCTCTATGCACCCAACTGGCTGCACAGGGGCACCAAAACACACACCAAGCAAAGGCAGGTTGGCACCAAACCCTGAGAAGGGATGGAAAACAGTCACCCACCCAACACCTATGCAGGAAGCACCCCACAAGTTTACGGTTCATCTCCAGAATCAATTTTTAGTACTGACTGGGGAGGATGAGCACACCCAGACAGATCTGGAAGGGACCGCAAGCCATCAAGTGGAACCCTACAAGAAGCGGGATAGGGATGCACAGACACAAACCACACAGCCAGAGAGAAAGAAGCCAATCGCCATCCACCTGAAGCAAATAAAACAGCCATATAATTCCAACAACTACCTACCTGTAAGGGCAGAAGGACGAGCATTAACCTGTTTGGTTGATACCGGATGTAGCTCCAACCTATTATTCATACGAGTGTTTAATCAACTACCTCACACAGTGCAAAAGAACCTACAAGAATATGATTCACGTGCCCTAATGGCGGATGGCACTGGACAATCCTTTTATGGCCTGCTCACACTATCTGGTCAGATTCACCAGGTCAAGTTCGAAGAAACCTTTGTTGTGAGCCAGGCCTGCCATTCCTTGCTAACCGGAAATGCAGAAGGGTGTTTGATTGACCCACTATGATAATGCAGGGCAAATATCTTGGACAGATCACCACGGAAGGAACCTGGTGTCCAAAGTCTAGGTGCGTTGAGATACTCACATACCCCCACAGGTAGAAACCACAATCTCATGTCACCTCACGACCTGAGAGACATGCAAGCTGGAATTGATTGAGAGCATTGAAGGCCACAAGCACCAATACCCCATGCGAACAAGGGCGGGTATTGGTACTCTTGCATGAACCTAGGGTACCAATACACATGACAGCTTGCATGTATCCACAGGAGTGGTGATCGGTATCTTTACTGGAGTCCGACCAATTGAAATAAGGCCACTGGCTGCAGAGCACCCCCAGCCTGAACTGTCGAAGAGCACTCTCCGAACACCTCCACACCACTTTTTCTCAAGCCTGCAAGGGATGTCAGAGGAATACCAGCTGAGGAACCTGCTACTCCAATACCAAGATATATTCAGCTGGCATGGGAGGGACATTAGCATACCCCCATGGCCAAACATTCAATCTGAGTGTTCAAAAGGACCAGACCAATATGCTGCTCCCCTCCCCACCCTCTGTGTCCAGGAAGGAGGCGGAAGCTGACAGACAGGTGAAAGAATTGTTGGCTAAAGACCTGATTGAACTGGCAGATGGGGCCTGTTGTCTTGGTAAAGAGAAAAGGCGACTCCAGGAGGTTTTGCATAGATTACTGTAAACTCAACGACGTTACCAAACAAGATGCCTACCCCATCCCAAGAATAGATGATTCACTAGATACCTTGGCCGAAAGTAAATATTTCTCTACCCTGGACCACACCAGCAGGTACTGGCAAGTACTCCTGGACACAGATGCGCAAGACAAAGCTACATTCATCACCCAGAGCAGGCTATGGTGGTGGAAGGAGCTATCCTTTGGGTTTACGTCAGCCCCTGCCACCTCTCAGCAACTCATGGAGAAGGTTCTGAAAGGTCTACATTGGGAGACACTCCTGGTCTACTTAGATTACGTGATTATTATCGCCCCAGACTTTGAGATCCACCCGTAAAGGCTGAAAGAAGCACTGGGCCGCCTGCAACAGTTCAACTGGGAGGTGAAACCCTCCAAGTGTAAATTACGTGAGTCAACAAGTGAAGTACCTGGGACACATCATCAGTGGCAAAGGGGTGGCAACAGACCCTGAGAAGGTAGAGACAGTGAGGCGATGGGAAGTACCCAGGGAAGTGAAGACGCTCCCAGCGTTCCTCGGGATGGCCAGCTACTACTGGCAGTAGCTCCCTGACTACGCCAATACAGCAAAGCCCCTAGCAATGCTAACTGGCAAAGGAGTCCACTAAAGATGGAGAAAAGCAGAACAGGAAGCATTCGAGCAGCTCAAGGCAATACTGGGATACCCCGACCATGAGATGCCAGTGTAGTAGGCTTGGGCTCTGTACTTTTTCAGAAGCAGGATGGAAAAGAGAGGGTGATTGTAGTAGTGATGCCTCAATGAGCCAACAAATTAGATAGTCAAATGGCTGGAGGCGCTGGCTAAGTTCAAATATCACCAAGAGCACCAAATGAGGGGTCAACACGGTAACGCAGGCGACCTCAGCCAACAAAAACCATGCCTGGACTGTAAACATTGTCACTCAATAGAACATAAAGATGCTGGACCAACCCATGCAGAAATGGCCCAGAGCAACACCCAGGAGCAAATCAATTTGACACAGGCCTTTTCAGGTCAAACAGAGAATAAGCAGGCCCAGACACCCTAATTAGAACAGCAGAGTAGAAGACGGGAGCCCAGTCAGCAAGAAACCATCAATTTGACCATCACAAACCCAGCAAGGACAGCCAAGGAGCTGGTCCAAGCGCAGAAGACGGGGCACTACTCTGTGGCACTGATATACGCTGAAGTGATAACTGGAGGGAGAAAGTAACGTGGAACACATGTAACATTGCACACGCAAGGGTTCATCGAACCCGGAAGCAACTACTATGGACTGGTACTGGCCAGGGATATCCAGCATGGTGCAGCACCTAGTAAAAAGCTGTGAAGTCGGCCAAGTGGCAAAAAGGGGACCCCGGTTGCACACTCCAGGTGGGCAGAAACTGTTTGCGGGACATCCTCTCCAAAAACTGGCAGTCAACCTGGAGGGCCCCTCCCTTTAGCAAGGAGAAAGAATTGGTGGATACTAGTTCTCACGAACCACTTCATCAGTTGGCAAGACGCCATCGCTCTGCAAGATGCTACTGCCCTGACAATAGCCACTACTCTGGATGAGCACATTTTTCCCTATTGGGAATTACTGGAGCAGATGCAAACCGGTCAGGGGGTTCAATTTGAGTCAACCCTTCTGGAAAAACTATGCACCCTGTGGAACGTCCACAAGGTCCACACCAGCCCGTACCACTTGCAAGAGAATGGTGTAGTAGAGCGGCAGAATTGGACTTTGGGTGATGCTTTACAGACCCTCGCACTGACTAAGGGACAAGATGAATGGGATAAACTACTTCCTCAAATCATGCGTGCTTGTCGTAGAACCCCAAATTCCACAACTGGAAAAATGCCAAATCTCCCCATGTTGGGATGAGAGGTGTGACTCCCAAATTGGTTGTCTGGCACACAATTCACTGTGAATCCTCAGAACTCGACAGAAAATATCATCAGGGTGCAAGAAAACCTAGAGGTAACACATGTATACCATGAATACCTTTGCAAAGGCAAAGGCAACACCAAGCGCGCCAGGAAGAAACAGGTGAATCTCTTAGATTTGAAGAAGGAGCTCTGGTGATAATAAAAAAACAAAAGGTGAACCAAGGGAAGCAACCCCAAACTTTAACCCAACTACTTGCCCAACTACTTGGGGTCATGCACCATTAGAAAGATGTACCCAAACAACGCATATCGTTTTAGAAAGGAATGGACAAGGGTTCACTCAATGGCCAATTGCCACCAACTGAAACAATACCGGACATGCCAGGAGTCGGTTGGGAGAGCACCGTGAGCAAGGAGAGGCCAAAAGACCTAATATGCGAGGAGCATATAGAAACAAACCACTCGCAAACGATATGGAGAGACAACCCCTCACAGATCAGTCATCAACCAACGATGTGGGAAGAGAACCCATCACAGATCAATCACCAGCTAGGGGAAAACAACCACAAAATCACTTACAACTACCAATAGATGAAACTCCGACCAGTAGGACAGAAACCCCTACAAAAGAAGGGCCCAGAGACCCCCTACCACTGAGATAGAGAGGCATTTGAATGAACCTGAACCACAAACTTAGTGGGATAGGCTCCATGAATTCTGTGGTCAACAGGCGGCAGTGGAGCTGTTAGGCTCTGGCGGCACATCAAATTGTTCTATGGCACTGTGGGAGCAAGCTGAAAGCCTACTGTGTCTCGAATCCTGAATTAATAGGATACTGGGGTACCGTCTAGTCGACTTGACTGTAGGTCATAAAATACTACAGCAAGTGGTACATGGATGGTAATCCACACCTAGCCAGCATAAAATGACAGAGATAATTTCATATCTTGGAACGTTGGTGAACAGGCAAGGCTGGTGAAAATGGTTAAAGTTCATATACCCATAACAAAGTGGGGTATGGATCAGATCATCAGTTACCTCTGGGGGTCTAACCCGCTCTAACAGATCAAAGTGATCGCTATCAATTGGGTGACCAACCAGTTGGTTCGCATATGCAGTAAATCATTTACGGTTGCTCGACCAGCTCAATGTACAGTCAGGCCCTAGTAAGCCAAAAGCGAATGCATTAGTAGGCGAGCTAGGTGGAAATGTACTCAGCCTGAGCTTTGCCCAGGACTCCAGGGTGAGGTGGGAGGCTGAAGAGTACAAGTGAAAGAGAAACAACTCTAGAGAGGGAGCTATCAAACCCAACACGAGTACAAGCAGTAACTTACTCACTGCGGGAAGTAGAGTGGCCATCCCTATCTAGCACAACCACTCAACTCAGTGAAAACGAGATTACACAATGAGCTAAAAAACCACCAGTGAAGTTCACAGCCAGGACGATGATGACTCAAATGACTCAATGAGCAACCGTGACTCAACGACCATGATTATGGGCTCATAAAATAAGCAACAAAAAACTCTACATCATTGATCACCAAGTCCTAAAAAAAAATGAGCAGAAAGAATCGAGGCTTCAAGTCAATCGCAATGCTAGGTGATTTTGTACACAGATTCATAGAGACCCACTTTGAGCACATTCCTTTGGAGCTCTTGGATCCTCTTTTTATTCAACTAGTCACCGAAGAAGTATACTTTTTTTTGTTAGGACTCAACCTAGCTAGCAAGACGATACAAAGTAGATTTCTACGTTGTAATTGTCTTTTAAGAGCAAATCCTCCCGAATGCTTAAAGACTGCTGTAGGAACATTGATTCAAAAGTCTGTTGTCCGAGAGACAAGACAATAGATTTTTGGATCCAAAGAGAGCGATCAAACTGATTGTCGTGAAAAAGTGTTTGGAAGATGCTGAGCTAGACAATTTGGTGGATATTTCAATTTTAAAGGGACTATGCCCCTTTCAGTGGACATCTTCGCATATTTCTTTGTCTCAGATGCAAATAGAGCCGTACTTAAATTTCGCCAATCACTTTGATGGAACTGTCTCACACCGCCAAAAACAGCTGAGTGAGATTAATAAGCCGATAGTCGTTTACATATAAATTTTTCGCTCGTCATCGCCTAAAAATAGTTAATTGTTGATGCTGAAAGCAGAAGCATTTTGGAGATGAGTTGCACAATCGTATTGATATTGGCGACTTTATTTCTCAACACCAATGTACACTTCTACATCAACAACATTGATAAATGCGTTAATAGAGCTATGGAAGGAAGGAGATGCTGTATTATTCTTTGCGCCTTTTGAAAGGAGTATACGAAATGCGGATGCTGATGACAACAACTGCAACCTCTCTGACTTTTTGTATTGCAGATTTTTCATCCCTCAAAATTCCTTTTGGATTTGCAAAAGCCAAAGTCTACAAATGAATCATCCTGTAGTACTTTGACAAAATACAGCTCAAATGAAGAGGAAAATATGTTGGGAGTTAAAAATGATACTGAAAGATTTACCCAAAAAGCAAAACTGTTTTGCAATGGGAATTGTGAGCATTGGACTACAAAGCCTCACATCTGATTTGTCCATTGTAGCAAGAGTTTGAGAATTTCAAGTTGACATGCTCAAGATGCAAACGCTTGCGCAACACCAAACCAACTACTATCATCACTGATATCAATGCTGTCAGTAGTAATAAGGGAGCAGATCTCTGTCATGGAGTGTATGGATTAGAGAGTTCTCCTGATTATATATGTAAATCATTCCCCAGTTCTGCTGAACCCTTTGAGGTGCCTTTTTATGTCCAACAGTTGTTTGAATGGGTGTAATTACTATGGTGTTGAATGTCTGTTTGAACGGTGGTTTGTATGCTAGATTGTTGGATGTTTTTTAGGTTCTCCTGGTGCATGTTTGGGTGCCTGGAGCCTGAGGTGGCTTTTTGTGTGCACTAGGTGTTTAGGTATTTATTGGCAATTGGTATTTATTGGTGTGATGTTAGATTGTGGGGTTTGAGTTTTGTTTGAGTATTCTATAGAAATGAAGCGTTGCATGATTGTATAACATCATTATATAATAAGTATTACATATAGTCTTGAAAAACTACTAACATCATTTCAACAGAAAATGTGGAAGATCCTAGACATTCATCCATTTGGATGTATCTGAAAATATCAGGACGGATTTTATGTAAAGTTTTTGGTCCATTTCAATTTATATAACTTTTGAAATAGTGTTTTATCCCAAGCATTTCTTTTAATTTTTTTGAAATAATCATTGTTGTTTACATTTTTTATCATTTTTAAATCGGTTTGAAAATTGTTCTCTGTCATAATGTGAAGTATCTCCATAGGATCGCCTTGTTGTGATATAAAAGGTCTGTATTGGATTGGTGAAAGTTCTCCATATAACGCTCCTAGACTGAGCATATGTTGCATCATGCAAAATATTATCGCTTGAAATGTAAGCCAGTAAATAACCTTATCCCGCACAATCACATTTTCTTTGATGTGTTTGCGATAAATTTCTGGCCGGAAGTCTTTTACGCGAACTGTTTTTGATGTCATAATGAACTAAAAGAGAAGTTATGTATTAGTATAGGATAATAAACAGTGTAGCAAAATAATTATAAACTTTACTTTTTGACTACTACTTAATAGTATATCTTATTAATTCTTACCTTATCACCGAGAAGTCTACTGTTAGTCGTACAATGAATACTGCAGTAGATGGTTCTTCAGAAGCTATTGCTAGAAATGATTTCTATGTAGAGAAAGCAGTTCTTAAATACTAGAAGCTACACCTACTCATTAATTTTACATCCAATGGGAATACTCACGCGAAAAGCCTTTTATTTATAATAACATCATTCACTCAAAAACCCTCTATAATACTTATAGAATATTTGCGCGAAGAATGGAATTATTTTACATTAAAAAAATTTTTTCTCAGACAGAAAATAATGTTGTTTTATTCACGCAGAAAATTCTTGGTACTCGCGTGAAAAATGGATTTATTTTTATGCTTTTTAATCAGGCAAAAAACGTGTTTCATTCACGCGGAAAAACTGGTCCCATTTGCGTGAAAACGTACTCTTTTATTTGCTGGAAAAACTGTTTAATTTTCCATGTTTTATTTGCGTAAAAAATAAGTTTCAATCACGCAGAAAAAATTGTTTTTATTCATTCAAAATAGACTTTTTCTTCTGTGTTATTTGCGTGAAAATAGCTTTATTTTTCATGTTTTATTCGCGTGAAAAAATATATTTTATTCACGTGGAAACATTGGTTTCATTCACGTGAAAACATGATCTTTTATTTGCGGGAAAAGCTTTTTATTTTCCATGCTTTACTCGCGTAAGAAATATGTTTCATTCATGCAGAAAAAATTGTTTTTATTTGCGTGAAAAGAGTATTTTTATTCACTGTTATTTGGGCAAAAAGAGGTTTATTTTTCATGCTTGATTCACGTGAAAAAAATATATTTAATCCATGCGAAAACATTGGTTTTATTCTCGTGAAAAGATACTTTTTATCAGATGTTTTTCGAGCAAAAAAAGGGGTTTACTTTTCACGTTTTATTCGCGCAAAAAATATATTTTATTCACGCGGAAAATTTGTTTTATTCGCGTGGAAACGTGATCTTTTACTTGCATAAAAAGTATGTTTTCTCTATGTGAAAAAATACTATTTTATTCATGCAAAATATGGATTTATTTTTCATGTTTATTCAAACAAAAAAATATATTTTATTTACGCGGAAACATTGGTGTTCTTTCTTTGAAAAGAGACTTTTTATTAGTTCTTATTTGCGCAAAAAATGGGTTTATTTTTCATGTTTTATTTGCGTGAAAATTTATATTTTATTCATGCGAAAAAAATGGTTTTATTCGGGTGAAGAAAAGACTTTTTTCCACGCGGAAAAGTTGTAATATTTTCTAACAAAACAATTTCTTTTTCATGTAGAAAACTATGCTTTATTCACGTGTAAAACGATGTTTTATTCCCGTGAGAAAACATTGTTCTTCGAGTGAAAACCTCTTGATAACATATATATGCAAGATTTTATTGGGAAAAGTTTTTTAGTTTTCCTTTATGTTGTATAAGTTTTTACGCGTGTCAACCAATTTTTTATATGATAATAAAGGCTTTTTGCATGAAGCTTTTCATTGGACTCAACCAGTGTCAATTGGTGCAAGTTTAGGTATTTAAGAAGCAACGTTTTCACACAGAAAGCATCCAGTTCAACAACGGCGACTCATGGATCAACATCTACTACAACATCTATTGCAACTACTAGGAGCTTTCTCTGTATGAAGGTGAAAATAAAAAATAATTATTTCTACTAGCTGACAGAGCCAACTCAATCCTCTATGGGCTATCTATCTTTAAATTAATTATAAAGAAATAAACAAAGATTCACATTTTTTTATTTTATCTTTTGTCAGAATGAACAGTTAAGACGGAAAAAGTCAAACAATGAATGAAGAAGTAGAGTCTCAGCAAACCTTTGCCGCTCCATCTTCTCCTATCTTTGCTGTCCCAGCGAGAAAAAATAATCTAGAGGACAAAAGTCAATTGGTGATTGATGAACTGGAATCCCAACACGATTTTACTCCACCCTCATCTCCTACTAATGAACTGTCTTCAAATAGAGGTCACGCGGTAAAACTTCCTTTGGATGATTTGACAAAATATGATGATGAAGATATTGCGGATGATACCAATGATGACTCGAACTACAAAAAACGAGTTGTGATCGATGTTGGAGACAATACACTTTTTTGTCACCCCAAGATCCCCTTTCAAGATGCCAGAAATAGCAACCTAACCACCCTCACCTACAAGAGCGCTGGACTGTGTCTTAGGAACGTCTAGAAAACTTGAGAAATTTATGAAATACCAGTATCTACCGACAGAAACAGTTATGGAGGTCCTATTTGTCGAATTTTGTGACGAAGCGAAGTGCACCATCACCTACAACTACTGTAAGGATAAAAAGAGGACTCGAGTGAAGAGTGACGTTTCAACCAAGGTGGGACTGCTAGTTAATAAATCTAAGCAAACACTCCCAACGGTTTTGATCTATATGGGAGAGGGAAAGATTGGAAATGCAACATTTCGGTCCAGTGATGGACACGGATGTAATCTAAAGGTAAAGGATGCATTCATCCCATTATCAGGCAAGAGTATGAGACAAATTCAGGCCTATTTCAACGTGCTCACCTGTAGGATTTTCCACCAGGAAGCGTTATAGCTTTTGAGAACCCTGGAATGCTAAGAAAATGTGATACTCGTTGGAGCAAGACTGCTGAGAGTTTAGTGGCTAATTACAAATGTGTGGTAGATGGAGAGCTACTGATTGGAAATATCAACATTCCTGCTCAAATAGCTTCAGCTGTGGTACCAGAGAAATGCGGTGTTATCGTATTCAAAAAACTGAAACAAACTGCGGACAACACAATTTCATACGCCATCATTTTTTTCTCAGCTCTTCCAGCTCTCATTCAAGCCTCCGAACTGTTCAATACTTTGGAACAGCGTAACTTCCTCTCCTACTTTGATGAGAATAAAAAAGAAGAATGTCCGAGACAGTACATTCGCACCCTAATTGATAACACAAAGGATGCATCTCACAATCTATGATGGTAAGTTTTATTCTATTTACCATAGGAGCAAAACTAACTTCCAAATTAGTTCATACATCGATGTATGATAGAATCATTAGGTACTATGTCTTTTAGATCTAACAAAAGAATGCTTCCTGAAAGAGAGATAGAGGGAATCCTATTTGCGTCTTGCAAGAGATGAACTCAACATTAACATTGAACGTTACAAAAATAGTTTCATAGGCTTTGTACTATTTAGTACAAATACTGAGATAGTTTGTATTTTATATACATTTTACTTGTTATAACAATTAAAATTTCGTTATAACAATTTACTTTAACAATTTACTTAGCAAATCGGTTCCTTGTACTCCATCTATTCCTTCTAGTGTATTGCCTCGTGTAAACTCGTAGCTAAGATAAGTCTGTACGATAAATCTTTGTATTGAATCATCTCTCATCTCATTGTCTCCTATATCTCAAAAACTTCTCACAATCTCATCCATACTCTAGCCTCTTCTTCTCAGTAAACAAAAGTATACGCAGTAATCACCGCATACAGTTGACAAAAGGCTTTGTAGTGGCGTCTCATTACTTTGTATTGAACCATATCATCTCTGAATGCTTAGTAATTTGCTTACATCGGGGTAGAAGGAAACAGAACGCACAAATGAGTAAAAAAACTCCACATCGGAATCACTAGCTTACACAGCTAACCAATGCTCTCCGGGTTGATGAGAATAATGAGTGATGAATACGAAACATCATTGTGGAAAATTACAAATTTGCTTCCAAAACTGATCTCTAGCTCCAACGTGAATCCCTACACTATGACATAAATCGTCCAAAGATAAGATTGAACGAATCTGTATGGTATTCATCTCTACTCCACTGTTTAGAGCACTACCTCTCCAGCAATAGCTGATTGAAGAATGTTATCCATCTCCAATACACCATCCTTTATAAAGTAGCCTATCAGGGATAAACCTTCAGTTGTGTTGGTGCTAAACTGAATTTCCACACTCGTTGTGACATTTTTCATAGAGTAAAGTCCTTCTTTGAGAAAATCACTCGTCAAATCGAATCCGTAAATTGTAGTGCCGTCTAGATATTGTTCTTTTGTAACACCAATACCTTCACCATCAAGCAAAGATCCGGTAGCATGTAGGAATTGGTGATATTGTCTTCCGAAAACTCCTCTAGCATAATCTGGCTCAAATCTCCTCCCGATTGGACAATAACTAACTATCAATATAATGTGAGGGAAAGCGCCATTACTACAACACATGTAACTCTATGTTGACGTTCTATGTTAGTTCTATGCCTATTCTATGTCTTGTCGTGTTCCATCACTATTATTTTTATTGCTAGACCATGTGCCTACTAGATACTTGCTCAACCATTTAGTTATTGCCAGCCTACTACTTTTTCATTTGTTATACATAATCAATCAGCTTATGTCAGGCGTGGCCTCCTTTGTTCTATCCAAACCTTTTGTATTCCATTTTCATAAATACCGATGTAATCTGTAAATAAAGTCAGAGTAAGCCTTACACACTCTCAGAAGTTCTTTGTTCACAATAACTTCAATTGCGCACAGTACATGCTCATACACTGAAAACCACTGCACTACAGTTATAATAGACAAGCAGGACTGTGAAACTGGAAACTGAAGGTGGAAACGAAGGTAGAAGCACCTAAGAAGTGCTGGGGATGCCAGGAGTTGGGTCATACCAGAAAGACATGCAAAACTGTCCCCTGGCCCAGCCGTCAGGGAAACGACTACCGCTCGCAGCAGTAGGGAAACCTACTGGCTGCACACGGGCAAACCCGAACCAGAAGGGAAAGGCACACTCTCCCCCCAGTGGACAAGCGGCGGCACAACAAGCAACTCCTCCTCTGGACCTCCTGACTAGTCCCCCGATTGCCCTACACAACCGTTTTGCCAGTCTGTCAGTACCCGACAGCTCGGTTGCACTGGAAACGGATGGCGAAGGGACTCTCGAGCAGCAGGAACCACCCAGGCCCAGAGGGAAGGACAGGCAGACTCAGACGCCCCCACTGGAGAAGGAAAGATTCGTCCCAAAACCTGTGAGCCTCCAGCTCAACCAGATAGAGCAACCATATTGCTCCAGTTACTACCTACTTGGAAGGATAGAGGGAGAAGCGGTAATTCATCTCATAGACACGGGCTGCAACACTAACCTGTTGGCCAAACAAGTCTTTGACCGACTACCGATTAATGTGCAATGAAACTTGCAACACTATGACTCTCACGGGCTCATGGCAGATGGCACCAGGCCCCCCATTTATATGGGCTGCTCTCGCTAAAAGGACGAATACGCCACATCAATTTTGACAAAACCTTCGTGATCAGCCAGATAAACGAAGACATCATCCTTGGGATGCCCTTCCTGGCGAGCCAAGGGTGTCAAATGAGATTAGACCATCCAGTGTTGATTATCCAGGGGAAGGAGCTGGCCTGTATTGACCGACATGGGAGAAATCTTGTGTCCAAAGTACAAATCCGACAGGACACCCAGCTGCCCCCACAGACGGAAGTCACCATCCGTGTCATCTCAGCTCCAAGGACACATACCCCCAGGGGGTGATAGAGAGTTTGCATGGTGGGATACCCATCGCCACCAGCGTCAACAAACTAGATGCCCATGGACGGGTACTATTGAGATACCTGAACCCCACGCAGGACACCCTGAGACTCCCCGCAGGAGAGGTCATTGGAACCTACTCGGGAGTGGAAGAGGGTGGCATCCAGTCACTGGCAGAACCCAGGGGACAGCACAGAAAAGAGGCGGCAGGAAGAGAGGTACCCCCTCACCTACGGGACCTCTTCGCCAAAGCCATGAAGAGGTGCCAAAACCCGCAGCAAGAGAGACAGTTGAAGGAACTGCTACTCCAATACCAAACGGTATTCAGCAGCCAGAACGGGGATTTGGTTCGGACGACCCTGGCCGAACACTCCATCCCTACAGTGGAAGGGGCTCGGCTTGTCAGGTGTCCACCCCACCGCCTAGGACCAGAAAAAGAGGATGAGGTGGAACGCCAAATCAAGGATCTCCTAGAGAAGGATCTCATAGAGCCTGCGGACGGGGCATGGAGTTATCCCGTAGTTTTGGTCAGAAAGAAGGACGATTCCTGGCGGCTCTGTGTAGACTATAGGAGACTCAACGATATCACCAAGCAGGACGCATACCCCATCCCTCGAATTGTTGAGTCATTGGACGCCCTGGCCGGTAGCAAGTACTTTACTACACTAGACCACACCAGTGGATACTGGCAGGTGCCCTTGGATCCAGACGACCAGGATAAATTCGCCTTCACCACCTGCAGTGGCCCATGGAAATAGAAAGTGCTGCCCTTCGGGCTGACATAAGCCCCCGCCACCTTCCAAAGTCTAATGGAGAAGCTCCTCAAAGGCCTCCACTGGAAGACCCTGCTCCTGTACTTGGATGATGTCATCATCATTGCCCCAGGCTTTCAAATGCACTTACAGAGGCTAGGCGAAGTACTGGGACGTCTCCGACAGGCAAATCTGAAAGTGAAACCCTCCAAGTGCGAGTTACTACCGGAGGAAGTTAGGTACTTTAGACATGTAGTAAGCGCCAAGGGAATGGCTACAAACACACGAAAAGTAGAGGCCATCCAGAGATGGGAGGTGCCCAAGGACATTAATTGACTACAGGCGTTCCTGGGGACGGCTGGATACTATTGCCAGTACCTCCCCGACTATGCCACCATAGCCAAACCCCTCTCAGTGTTGACAGGAAAAGGGATGACCTGGAGGTGGGGGAACAAGGAGCAGGCAGCGTTAGTAGTAATATATGAGCAGATCTCCCTACCAAGTGTTTTTTTATGGATTAGACCTTGGGGTTGAGGCAATGGGTTACGACGTTGGATGGATTCGCCGAGTTTATATTGTATTTTATTTGAGGGGTATTTGAGTGGCATTTGAGTGGCATTTAAGTGGCATTTGAGTTTTGATTATTTTTTTACTTAATTTGAACTCATATGGCAGCTAGATTTTGAATGTATGGCATTTAAGTTTTGATAATTGTTTTACATAACTCGAACTTAATTTGAGCTTATATGACATCTAAATTTTGAATGTATGGCATTTAAGTTTCGATAATTTTTTCGATAGCTATATATATATTTATGTACATTGAATAGAAATTAAATATTGTATGATTGTATATATTAAAGTTTACGTTCTTGAAAAAGCCATAACATAACTTCAAACGAACTAATAGATGCATATAAACATTCATCTGTTTGAATATAACGTAAAATATTAGGCTTAAACTCAAGCATTAAATCTTCAGTCCATTGGGCTTTAACTAATCTTTGTGTGAGATCTTGATCCCATACCTTTCTCTTAATTTTTTTTAAAAAATGGTTAATATTCACGATTTTAGACATTTTCAAAACTGTCTCAAAATTGTTTTGAATTGTTAGTTTTAATAATGTTTCCTGATTGTCAGCATTCTGATGTAATGAATGCGGTTGGTACTGTATGGGTAGCTCTCCGTATAAAGATGCTAAAGTTAGCAAATGCTGCGTTATACAGAATAACGCAGCTTGCAATGTTAATGGATATTTCGCATTTCTCTGCACGACTACATTTTCTTTGATATACTGGTGATAAATCTCTGGGAGGAAGTCTGTTATTGTATATGGCTTTGAACTCATAATGAACTAAAATAAAAAAGTTATGTGTTAGTATAGGATGATTAAACAGTGTTGTAAAATAATTACATTTTAGCTTCGATTAAAATAGTTTTTCTATTAATTCTTACCTTATCACCAAGAAAATCAGCTGTAGTAGTTGATACTCCTGAGGTTATTGTAGTAGTTGATGCTCCTGAGGTTATTGCTGAAGAGAATGATTTCTATGTAGAGAGAGTTGTTCTTATATACTATAAGACACACCTACTCATTTAACTTATAACCATTAAAAACACTCACGCGAAAACTCTATCAGAATAGTGTTATTCACGTGAAATATTCCTGTTTCATTCGCGTGAAAATAAATTTTTTTATTCCCGCGAAAGCAACGGTTTCCATTCGCGTGAAAATAAAGTATTTATTCCCGCGGAAGCATTGGTTTGTATTTGCGTGAAAATAAAATGTTTATTCCCGCGAAAGCAACGGTTTCCATTCGCGTGAAAATAAATTATTTATTCCCGCGAAAGCATTGGTTTGTATTCGCGTGAAAATGAAAATGTTTATTCCCGCGAAAGCAACGGTTTCCATTCGCGTGAAAATAAATTAGTTATTCCCGCAAAAGCAACGGTTTCTATTCGCGTGAAAATAAATTATTTATTCCCGCGAAAGCATTGGTTTGTATTCGCGTGAAAATAAAATGTTTATTCCCGCGAAAGCAACGGTTTCCATTCGCGTGAAAATAAATTAGTTATTCCCGCGAAAGCAACAGTTTCTATTCGCGTGAAAATAAATTATTTATTCCCGCGAAAGCATTGGTTTGTATTCGCGTGAAAATAAAATGTTTATTCCCGCGAAAGCAACGGTTTCCATTCGCGTGAAAATAAATTAGTTATTCCCCCGAAAGCAACAGTTTCTATTCGCGTGAAAATAAATTATTTATTCCCGCGAAAACATTGGTTTGTATTCGTGTGAAAATAAAATGTTTATTCCCGCAAAAGCAACGGTTTCCATTCGCGTGAAAATAAATTAGTTATTCCCGCGAAAGCAACAGTTTCTATTCGCGTGAAAATAAACTATTTATTCCCGCGAAAACATTGGTTTGTATTCGTGTGAAAATAAAATGTTTATTCCCGCAAAAGCAACGGTTTCCATTCGCGTGAAAATAAATTAGTTATTCCCGCGAAAGCAACAGTTTCTATTCGCATGAAAATAAATTATTTATTCCCGCGAAAGCATTGGTTTGTATTCGCGTGAAAATAAAATGTTTATTCCCGCGAAAGCAACGGTTTCCATTCGCATGAAATTAAATTATTTATTCCCGCGAAAACATTGGTTTCTATTTGGGTGAAAATAAAATGTTTATTCCCGCGAAAGCAACGGTTTTCATTCGCGCGAAAATAAATTAGTTTTTCCCGCGAAAGCATTGGTTTGTATTCGTGTGAAAATCAAATGTTTATTCCCGCGAAAGCAACGTTTTCCATTTGCGTGAAAACAAATTATTTATTCCCGCGAAAGCATTGGTTTGTTTTCGTGTGAAATTAAATTTTTTATTCCCGCGAAAGCAACGGTTTCCATTCGCGTGAAAATAAAATATTTATTCCCGCGAAAGCATCGGTTTTTATTCGCGTGAAAATAAAATTTTTATTCCCACGAAAGCAACGGTTTCCATTCGCGTGAAAATAAATTGTTTATTCCTGCGAAAGCATTGGTTTTCGCGTGGACAAAATGCTGATTCATAGTTATATTATAAGGAAGGTTGGTATTCATAGGATTTAATCAGCGCAACTTTACCTATTTAAGAGCCACTGTTTTCACACAGAAAGCATCCAGTTCTACAACAGCTAGCGGAGAAGCAACATCTACTAAACCTTCTATTGCAACTACTAGGAGCTCACCTTCTTTATAAAGGTAAGAGTAAAAATATTTATTTTCTGTTAGCTAACACAACTAGCTGAAGGCTTATGATCTTTATGATCTTTTAAAATTAATTACGAAAAATTAAACAAAATGTTTTGTTTTTTTAGAATGAATACTCAAGACGAAGGAAGTCAACCGATGAATGAATAAGCAGAACCCCAGCAAACCTTTTCCCCATCACCTTCTCCTATCTTTGACATGCCAGAAAGTCAATTGGTGGTTGATGAACCAGAATCCCAACAAGATTTTACTTCATTCACATCTCCTACTAACAAGCTACCTTCAAAAAGAACATCAATGAGGAAACGATCTTTTATTGATTTGACAAAAGATGATAATGAAACTGGCTCGAAGTGCAAAAAACTAGTTTTGACGGATGTTGGAGACGAAACGCTTTTTCGTCACACCAGAATACCCTTTCAAGATGCTCGAAGTAATGAACTAACCACTCTCACCTACAAGAGCGCCGGGTTAATAGACTCTCTCTCTCCAGATAGTCTAGAAAAACTTGAAGAATCCATGGAAATCTGCGAACTACCAGTACCAACAGTTATGGAGGTGTTGTCTGTTGAATTTCGTGATGAATCAAAGTGCACCATCATTTACAACTACCGAAAGGATAAAAAGATAACTCGGGTGAAGAGTGATGTTTCAACCGAAATAGGACTGCTTGTTAATAAAGCTAAGCAAACATGTCCAATTGTTTTAATTTATATGGGAGAAGGAAAGACAGGAGATGCGATTTTTCGTACCGCTGAATCTCAAGGGTGTAATCGAAAGATCAACGATCCATTCAACTCATTGTACGGCAAGAGTTTGAGACAAATACGGGCTTATTTCAGTGTTGCTCACCAACACGATTTTCCGACAGGAAGTGTTATAGCTTATGAGAATCCTGGAATGCTAAGAAAATGTGATACTCGTTGGAACAAGACTGCTGATATTATAGTGGCTAATTACAGATGTATGGTGAAAGGAGAGCTATTGATTGGAGATCTTAGCATCCCTGCTCAAATAGCTTCATCTGTGGTGGCGGAAAAAAGCGGTGTAATCGTATTCAAAGGACTAAAACAAAATACGAACAACATGATTTCCTACGACATCATTCTACTCTCAGCTCTTCAAGCTTTCATTCAAGCCTCAGAACTGTTTGATACTTCGCTGCAACACACCTGTCTCTCCTACTTTGATGAAAATGAAAAAGAGAATTGTCCAGAACAGCATATCAGAGTCTTAATCGATAACACAAAGGATGTGACTCGTCTTCTATGATGGTAAGTTTCATATCTATTTAAAGAAAGATCCGAAGTATTTTTGTAAAATTAATTCATATAACTATGTATGATAGAGTCATTAGTTACTATGTCTTTTAGATATAACTAAAGAGCGCTCCTGAGGAAGAAAATGAGAAGATCTTATTTACTTCTTGCTTGAAACATTACAAAATAATAGTTTTTATAGGTTCTGTAGTGTTTAGCACAAATAATGAGATAACTTGTATTTTATTCATTTTATTTGTTATAACAAATAAAAATCAATTATAATAATTTATTTTAACAATTTACTTAGTAAATTAGTTCCTTGTATATGTACACCATCTATTCCTTCTACTGTATTATCTTCTATGAAATCGAAGTTAGGATAGGTCTGTATGATCAATCTCCGTATTGAGTGATCTCTCATCTCACTATTTCCTATGTCTCGTAAACTTCTAACAATTTCATCCATACTCCATCCTCTACTTCTCAGTAAACAAAAGTATACACAATAATCGCCACATACAGTTGACAAAAAATTTTGTAGTTGTGTTTCATTACTTTGTATTGTTTCATATCCTCCATGAATACTTAGTGTTTCATTTACATCTGGATAAAAGGAAACAGAACGCCGAAATGAGTAAAAAAAATCCACCTCTGAATCATTAGCGTACACAGCCAACCAATGCTCTCCAGGTTGGTGAGAATAATGGGTGTTGAATACGAAACATCCTGTTGGAAAATTGCAAATTTGCTTCCAAAACTGTTCTCTAGCTCCAACATGAATCCCTACGCTTTGACATAAAACGTCTGAAGATAAGATCGAACGAATTTGCATGGTATTCATCTCTAACTTTCTGTTTAAAGCACTGCGTCTCCCCCGATAGTTAATTGAAGAATGCTATCCATCTCCAGCACACCGTCTTTAACAAAGTATGCTACCAAGGATAATCCATCAGTCGTGTTAGTGCTAAAACGAATTTCCACACTCGTTGTGACATTTTTCATAGAGTGAAATCCTTCTTTAAGAAAATCACCAGTCAAATCAAATCCATAAAGTGTAGTACCATCAAGGTATTGTTCTTTCGTAATACCGAGACTATCGCCTTGAAGCAAAGTTCCGGTAGCGTGTAGAAACTGATGATATTCTCTTCCAAAAACCCCTCTAGCATAATTTGGCTCAAATCTTCTTCCAATTGGACAATCACCAACTCTCAATACAATACTATCAACATTAGCGTGTGTCATTCTATATGGATTCAAGGCAAAACGTCCGTTCATTGCATTGTGATCAACTAAACCTAAATAGATCTGTTTAGGTTTTTGTTTGTTTTCTTCCAAAGTGATGTCAATCTGCGCAACCCCGCACGAATTCCATATAGTTTTATTCGTTTTCGATCAACTGGATAAATGTAGTTGTGACCTTCCAACGCCAAACTGAGTTGGGAGTTTTGTATTGTAGGATTCACCTTAACTTTACAAAGATGAAGTTCAAATTTATCAATTCTAATCTTTGCTCCTCCATTAGGCACCTCATCTGAAGCAAACAAAGCTAGTTTGCTGGAGGCACGCTCAAACTCCAGCTGCATACTATGACCTGGAATTATTAGTTTTTTCTGCTGAAATAATGCAAGATG
This sequence comes from Cryptosula pallasiana, assembly GCA_945261195.1. Classification (NCBI taxonomy): domain Eukaryota; kingdom Metazoa; phylum Bryozoa; class Gymnolaemata; order Cheilostomatida; family Cryptosulidae; genus Cryptosula; species Cryptosula pallasiana. Next base: position 41,529,197 of record OX183131.1, on the reverse strand, counting down.
AGGTTTTCCAGTTAATTCTATTGTCTTTCCACCTATGATTAGAGCTCTCCTCTTTTTCTTATCTGCGGTTTTATGATCAGCAGCGTCTTTGCTAGTTGAATCATCATACAGCCATCCTTCCATCTTACCTTGATATTTCTTTCTTTCTGCACTGTTTTCGAGTAGTTGTGAAAAGTAGGAGCAAAAACCGTAGTTGTTAGCGTATTCAACAGTGGTTCCTTCTATCGACATTTTAAACTCGCTGAATAATGTATGCATTGAATCCCCCATCCACACAAGTGCATCATCATCATTACCTGCAATATCAGCTCCATCATCTTGAACAACTGTGGCTTCAACTTGCAGAAACGAGTTGTAGAGGTCTGTGTAATGTTCAGTGCTCCCTGACAAGGTTAACTCAATACTACCATAAGGATCTAACCTAGCAGGTCTGATGACAACATATTCTGATCTTTCTACCGATATGTTTGTTGGTTCCGTAGCAAATACATCCAACGTTGGATTTATGTTGTAGGAAGAACCTTCCAACTTATTACCTGTTGTTCCATTTAGGCTAGCCATCTTTTGCGAATGATGATTGCTTGAGGTGTTACTGCTTAATGAATATAGTTATCAAGCTCTGCTGTCTTTATAGCGGATTCTGCTACTATTAAAATATGCCACGTTTACCAACACCTCTTCTCTTCTTTCCACCTTTTGTTTTTCTCCTTTTCATACTATCTAGACGGACTGCATTGAAGAAGTCTCCCCCCAGATCATTTAACTCTGCCAACCCCCTGTTCTTTGCTGATGCTGCAAAGCTTTGTCCATCGATGACATCACGCGCTACATTTTCACCTACAGACAGTGCTCTTTTCCCCAAACTAATTGCTCCTCTTTTCAGCATTGGTGCTGCGGATTTAAGTATACTTGAAAAAATACTACCAAGTCCATTTCCTCTCATATTAGGCATCACCCGCCGTCCACTATACACTCCAATTCCATTTCCAGCTTGCATCTTGTAGTACGCATCAAAAAATCTTTTGAGTCCTCAGGGGTGTATCGTACCAAACTCATTATAATAGTTTCTCTCTAAAGTGAACCGTCAACACAACCTTTCCACCATCAAATGGTATTCGTTGGCCGTCGTCACTCGTTATAAGTACTTGAAGCAGATCACTATTTAGTGATGAAGCGTCAACATAGTGAGGATTTTTAAATTCTTGATACACAACACTATTCTTCTTTCCTTGAACCGGAACTACTCTCAGTAAAGGTACATTCGTATCTCCTACCATTCTATTATCAACAATGTTGGAATAAACATACAGAGATGTTAAACCAGAATTTATATCAGGGGGTGAGATATTATTGTATCTACCATGAGGGTACATAGTTTTTGGTTCAAATCCAAAAATATATGCTATATCTTTGGAAAAGCTTATGGCAGTATCAGGATCGCTGTTAGTTAGTAAAGTGGTGTTGGTGATCTTGTTGTAGGAGATGGCAAATTTTTTGTCTAAATCAATTTCACTCATTCTCTTTCGTATAATCTCCTCCAACTCCTCCATACTATCATATCTTCCATTACCGATTAAGATGAAGGAATTTTCGCTTTTACCAGAGACATTAGTCTTTTCTAGATATATTTTCCCTTCGGTAACATTCTTCCAATTATTAGAATAAGACATATCTAGCAGAGCTACCTCCCATTTTCCACCATTGATAACCAAATATTTATACAGTCTCACTGTAAATTCGGAATTGTTATTATCAGGAAACTCTTCACCGCTAGAGTTTGAGGGTAAAGTTATCAGCATCGACATTTTCTCAACGTATGATGATTATATCAAGCGTTCTTTCCTTATAAACTATTCATCTACCCACTCGTTGAACTTTTCTCCGTATCCTAACCACTTAACCAGAATCTGTCTTTTACCTCTTCTCATTCTTCTTCCCAATATCTTTTCAATTCTGAAAATCGTGGGTTTTTTTACTTTTTGCGACTCTTTTTCGTAAAAGGTGCCATCAATCATCTCCTCAGCCAAATCTTTCACCCTATATACAACAGGTTTTTCATCAATAAGTACATCAGTGATTATAAAAATCTCAATCGTCCAATTCGGAGTGTATCCTCTTTCAAACGCTCCTCTTGCCTTACTTATTCTCACATAATCCCCAATCTTTAGTTTTGCTTCTTGAGCTAAACTATGTTCACCTCCTTCATACACACGATTCCATACAAGTTCCTGATTTTGAAAATTCACATCATTCGGTCTCATACCTATAGCACCATGAATTGTGTTGTTGTATGCATCAACCATTTCTGGTAAAACATCAATGTATCTGTCATCATCTTTATATGTCAGATATCTATATATCTTCTCTTTTAAAGTTCTGTTAAAACGTTCCACCATCGATGCCTTTATCGTCTCATTTTCGGTTGTAAAGCGCTTGATTTTTTTTTCCGCCAGGAGAGTCTTTACATTGACATTGTCAAACTCTTTACCTTTATCAGATTGTAAAGCTTTATAGTTTTCCCCTTCTAGTATTCTTCTCAATCCTCTGGCTACAACCTGACCTGATTTGGAGATGAGCGGCACAGCCCATCCTTTTCTACATAAAGAATCAACAGCAGTCAGTAAAAATGCTGTATTATTATTTTCTTCTTTTCGAGATCGAACATCCATCAAATCTACCTTTAACTGTTCCCCTATTCCAGCTACAATTGTAGGACGGCGTTTAAACTTAGTTACAGCTCTTTTATGTAACGTGTAGGCATCCTCACCACTCAACCATTCACGGATTCTTTTTTCCCCCTCTCGCTTTCTACGAGCTTTCAGTAAAGCTCTAGCTCCTCGTAGAGATGTATGTAATGCAGGATTGTAATACAACTCTTTTAGCGTGTCGATGTCCATGGATTAGTACCTGGAATGACCAACTTTTTCTTCTGACTCTTACGTGTTTGATGCGGGGATTTTCTGACAGTTGTGATTCCTTCATCAGTTAGCAAGCTTTTAAATCTACTGTAATTGGTATTTCCCGATTGTATTTTATCTCCTTCAGTTAGAACGTCTCGTAGTAAAGTTTTGGAAGTCTTAGGATTCAACCAATGTTCTCCAATTTTCAGTCTGTTCTTGTCCGAGTCGAATCTACCAATTTTACTCAGATTATTCAACATTCTGACAGCAATCGTTTGATCACTCTTTTTTGTTGTTAATTCAGTTGCTTTTTTTTCAAACTCTTTTAAATTTTCACTTTCACTATCATGCTCATCTTCTCCATCAGTAAGAAATGTATTTCCAAGTAGGGTTGAGTCTTCAGTATCAAACAACCTCCCTTTGATTAATTCCATCCCGATGTCATCATCATCATCATCCATTTTCACTGATTCTAACTCAATGTCTTTATAAGCATTTGGTGAAAGGGTATTAGGTTTATCATCAATAACTGTGCTATTGGCTAAAGGAGAAATAGACTCTATCTTCTTTTTCTTAATGGGACTCCAACTATCCTTTTGTGTCTGATTTTGGTTATTTTTAATCTTTTTGACATCAGACAAATACCTACGTAGGTTTTCAACATTTTCATCTAACTTTTTGTCTGAGGATAAGTCAGAATCATAAGCCGTTTCCAGTAGATCATTTCGCTTTCTCTTCATATTTCTCACTGTTATAGCTTCCATAGGATTATAATACAATGGAGGTCTGGTCTTCTCTTCCTTTACCACTGTTTTATTCTCCTTTTTTTCCGTTAATCTATAGTATTCATTTTCAGTGAGTATAAAAATACGTCTGGAGAATGTTAAAGGCTGACGATTCATCTTTTTATTGATGACAAAACAGATACAATAGGGTTTATAATAGCATCAAAAAGATTTCCTCTACCAGTCTGAATCAAAATTTTACGCCTATCATCAACTGTCCCTCTACCACTAAGTTTATGTAGTTCCTTCTTGTAACGCTGCAACTCAATAAACTGCTCAGAATCAAGAGGAACATTACCTAATATAATATTTTTAACACTTTCTTTCAATGATTGAAACAAATCTGAGTTAGCCTTTTCGACTATAGCGATTTTTCCTTTCTTACTCAGTTCATCCAGAGCTAAAATTGCAATTTTATTTCGCATCATTCGTGTTGAGACTTTCATCTTTCTCTTCTCCCTCCTCCTAGCACACTTTTAAATAACCCAGGAACTATATTGCTGATGATAGGTCCTAGTAGAGCGCCAAAATTCCTCCTTTTTGCAATACAGCTTTCTTATCATCTAACGTTGATCTTCTTACTAAAGCGCTAATATCCTTCGCGTTCCGCTGCAACTGATTGTACTGAGATGTTGTCAATGGTATCGTTCCATTTATAATAGCTTTAGCGCATTCCATTAGAGTCATAATAAACTCCTTTTTGGCTTTGGCTATAACAGACTTTTGAATAGCAAAGGTTGCATTGTTGAGTGATAACAACACAGCAGCATTTCTTGTTAATTTTTTCTCCAAATCTTTAGTCATTATAACTCTTTCGTGTTGCGTCGTTGAATAACAAAATATGATTGAGGTGAAATGAATAGTAATTGTATTTATATCCTTTTACTTGGACACATATAATACCATAGGGAGATCCAATGTAAAATTTCCCAATAGTCTATGTTGATCATTCGTTTGTTGAGTCGTATCTATTCGTAAATAAGAGTATGGTTTTTTTGTTGCATCTTCAAAAGCCTCTTGTACATATTTTACTTTTGATGGAAAACATTGTCGAGCCAAATAGGAAATAGAAGAAGCATCTCTAGGATTTTTAAAAAGAAAAAAATAATGACTCTTCAAGGAAATTGTACGATTTCCTTTTAAAAACAGATTTGAACAATAAAAAACACACTTATGTTCAAATGATGACTATGTGTTGTATACAAAGCATTGGCATCGGCTTTACCAGAAACTTCATCCATGAGATCATCAATTATCAGCCATCAATTTTTACCATCTCTGGGAAAACTCAGTGTTATATCTATCATCCCTTCATGAAAAATCACTCCTGGTACATCATCAAAGGCTTTTTGGTAGGGTCCATAACAGTAGTGAACTTCTGTTGGCGGGGGGGGGTGTGCTATAGTCTGACTAGCTTCAATCATTCGAAAAATCGCTTGCGTCTTTCCCGATCCAGTTGGTCCTGCAATCATTGCTGTAAAAGGAGATCGCATCCTTGGGTCATAATCTTCAGGTTTCCCATTCATCATAAAAAGATGTTCATCAACCAACAGTAGTTTCATTTATGATTCCAACAGGAGAGTTTCTCGCTTTTTGTATTTTTCCATAGCTTCTTCATACATACTAAACTCAGTAACACCTCCAACAGTGGAAAATCCTACGACAAATACCAAAATCATCATAATTATCAACGCTTTACGCTTCATACTCGGTAAAACATCTATCACATCACGTGTAGTACCATCAACAGTATCAACTTCATTCATCGGTCTCATCTCAACATCATGCTCAGTCGACATCTTAACTTCCAATAACAATACAATCATATCACGTTCCATTTTTATACAATGTAAAAAATATCAAAAAAAATCAAATGCCATACATTCAAAATCTATATGCCATATAAGTTCAAATTAAGTAAAAAAATAATCAAAACTCAAATGCCACTTAAATGCCACTCAAATGCCACTCAAATACCCCTCAAATAAAATACAATATAAACTCGGCGAATCCATCCAACGTCGTAACCCATTGCCTCAACTCCAAGATCAAATCCACAAAAAAAACACTTGTTAGGGAGATCTGCTCATATATTACTACTAGCGTTCGACCAGCACAAAACCTGACTCACCCAGGCCCCTGTACCAGAGTACCCCAATCCCTGCCTACCGTACACTCTAGACACTGACGCCAGCGCAGTGGGAGTCGGCGCGGTACTGTCACAAGTACAAGAGGGAAACAGCGTGTGATTACCTACTTCAGTAAAACCCTGGCGCCTGCGGAGAAGAACTACTGCGTCACCCAGAAGGAACTCGTAGCTGTCATTAAGGCAGTGAAGCATTTCCGCCCTTACCTCTAAGGACGAGAGTTCAAGCTACGAACCGACCATGCCTCCCTACGTTGTCTATGTCGGAGGAAAGAACCATCGAATCAGATAGCTTGGTTGTTGGAGATACTGGCAGAGCTCCGGTACTAGCTCGGGCACTGAGCGGGAACTCACCACGGGACCGCTGATGGACTCAGCCGACAGGGACCCTGCATAGACTGCATACAATGTAGCTCCATTGAACAGAGAGATGAAGGACCCTCCCACACGGAGCTCACCCAGGAGGGTAGGCAGGCACCCCTAATAGAGGAGAGGGTTAACATCACCATAACAAACCAAGGACAGTCTGCCAAGAACCTGGCTCAGGAGCAGCAGGAAGGGCAGGACGCCATACGCCAGATCTATACCGGCCAGGAAGCATAACAGAAAGGGAGTTGGCAGAGGGAGACGTGGAGCTGAAGACCTTGTATGAGAGGCGGGAGGCCATGAGAATCCTCCCAGACGGCGTACTTACAATAACGCTTTACCACCCCTCCAGACACAAGCACTGTGTGGTGTGCCCACCCAGTAGAAGGACTCAGGTCGTCTGGGAAACCCCCCGGATGATACACGCTGGGGTGCATCAAACTAGACAGCGCATCCTGCTGGATTGGTATTGGCCGGGCATCTCCCCTTTGGTGAGAAGACTCATCAAAGACTGTTAAGTATATCAGGTAGCAAAAAACGGAAAGAAAACAGAGAACCTCAATAGACAGCGGATGTATGCCGGCCGACCCTCCCAGAAACTGGCGGTCGACCTCGTTGGCCCCTTGCCGCTGACCAAAAGAAAGAACCATTGGGCCCTGGTCCTTACAGACCACTTTACCTGATGGCAGGATGCCATCGCCTTGCCTGACGCTACGGCACCCACCGTTGCCACAGCACTGGACGAGCGGGTGTTCGCCTACTGGGGGCTCCCTGAACAGTTACACTCCGACCAGGGGGCACAGTTTGATTCAGTACTACTGGAAGAGCTGTGTAGCCTCTGTGGAGTAAAGAAGACACAGACCACCCCCCTATCACCCCCAAGGGAACGGAATGGTGGAACGGCAGAATCGTACTCTGGGGGACGCACTACGCACCCTGATATTGGCTAAGAGCCAAGATGAATGGGACAGGCTGCTCCCTCAGATCATGCAAGCCTACCGGGGCACTCCACACTCCACAACAGGAGCGACTCCCAGTATGCTGATGATGGGCCAAGAGGCCCGCCTTCCAGATCAGCTGACGAGTACACTCACTTCCTTGGACCCCCGGAACGTTACCGAACACACGGCCGAGGTACAAGGCTACCTGCAGAAAGCTCATAGTTACCTCAGAGAGAGGCAGCAAAAGATTAGGAGCCAGGAGAGCAAGGAACCTCCGGTATTCCAGAAAGGAGAGCTAGTCGTACTGGAAAATAAAAGGAGGGTAAAGGGGAGCAATCTCAAACTTCAACCCCTCTTCGTGGGACCCTACCAGGTCACCGAGGCATTTCCTAACCATACCTATAAAGTGGAGAGAAATGGACAATGGTCCAACCAGAATTGGCAGCGGCTGCGCCGCTATCGGATGTGCCGGGAATCGATCGGCCTGGCACCCCCCTGTTGGGAACCAGCACTGCAACCCAACATGAAGGGAGCAAGAAGGGGGTGACTCCCTAAGATGAACCATCATCCGAGGGAGACTGCTGAACCCATAGACCCCCTACCACTACCGCTACTGCCACCATTGCGCCAAGGGGCGGGCCACCGGCCGCCCGAGAGCCCACACCCCCCAGAAGAGAGGACGACCCCTAAATAATAGCAGAAAGAAGAGACATAGTCGAAACTAGCAATGAAGGTGACACCAAGGAACCATGTAAAGGAGGAGATAACCCCCCGCCCGCGAAGGTCACGGAGGGGCCACCTGACACACCAGAGGCACCCACCCTCAGTTAGGAAGAATGGCCACCCCTCCACAGCAACCCAACACCGACCCCTCCACTGGATAGACCACACAGAGAACGGCAGAAACCCAAAAAAACTAGAAGATTATCACTGCTATTCAACAGGGGGAGGAGATTACCCCAGCCAATGGGCACCACCCACTGGAGCAAGAAAGGGGGGAAGATCCCAGAGGGGTGATGGCACCCAGCCCCCCACCCTAGCTAGCAAAAAGTCTGGAAAAAAACGGGTGGTCAGAAGTGAAAAAAAGAAAAAAATATTAAAAACATCAAGAAATAGAGACGAGGTCCCAGAGTAGGGGGCGAAATAACGGTGGTGCACAGGAAGGGACAAACCTAAAAAATAACGAGGTAATAGCCGCCACACTATGTCACGGGAAACCAATCACGTGGGCGGCAATAACAAAGGAACACGTGGGCCCCTGCACCAATAGTAATAAAGATAGAGGACGCACCCTCCAACGAACAATTGCCAGTCAGCAGCGAGGAAGCTCACTACTTGCACACACAAACAACACAGCTATAAACAAGCATCAATTCAACACTTCACCACACAGAATGGCCCGAACTACAGCAGTTACACCCAAGGAGAAAGTTGACATCACTTCTACATCGGGTAAGAACCTACCTAACGTTACTATCCAGTTGCTAACTCATGCACTGGACCAGCAGATGAGACAACTTACCGTCAGAGTTCCTCGTAAAGAGAACATGCTGGCTAAAATGATCACTTCATCCACCATTCATATACGTAGCATTTGTGTTACAGATGAGGTGAACGTACCACTAGTACAGCCAACAAGCTACGAGAAATTTGGTTAAGCGGAGACACCATGCGGGCCATCAAAGACGCCACAGAGAAAATAGACAACAGTGAGCAATAGCGCTGTAAAGAATGCAACTTCCAGCAGGCAAGGTACAGAGTAGCATATCACACGAGGCAACACTATATGTACTTCTTCTGCAAGTGTGGCAAGAAGAGCTCATCTCGCGATGCCATCTTGAAACACATTAGAAACCAGGGCAGCACCTCAGAGCACGGCGGCAAAAGCAAACCCCTCTATGAAGTTGACGCCACTACCTACCCTGAGTTTTGCCAGTTCATGGGCTGAACGGACGCTACACTTTTCGGTACGCCAACACCAAGCTTAGACCGACAAGAAAAAACACCGATACAGAAGCGACTTGGAGAGAAGGCGGAGTCGCCTCCCCCTAGAAAGAAAAGGAGAACAACTCCTCCATCTAGGTCGGGAACGCCTGTCAGAGTGGAGACAACCAGGGACAGAAGGGACCCAACCACTAACTGGCGAATGGACCGTGAGCAGTCAGCAGAGGAAGAAAGGATCAGGAGGAGAGAGAGGTTACGAAGGATGGACGAATACGAGAGAGAACTGCATTTGGTGACCCATGAGGCCTTTAAGCTACTGAGACGGGCGTAGGAGATAAAAAAAACAAATGCATGAAGAGTACTGTGACATTTAAATGGACAATTACACCGACGCCATCGCCAATGGGGCGGAATGTGTGTTGGACGGCGCCATTACTACAACCCATGTAACTCTACGTTGACGTTCTATGTTAGTTATATGCCTGTTCTATGTCTTGTCGTGTGCCATCACTATTATTATTGCTAGACCGTATACCTACTAGATACCCGCTCAACCATTTAACTATTGCCAGCCTACTACCTTTCCATTTGTTATACATAACCAATCAGCTTATGTCAGGCATGGCCTCCTTTGTTGTATCTGAACCTTTTGTATTCCCTTTTCATAAATACCAATGTAATCTGTAAGTAAAGTCAGAGTTAGCCTTGCACACTATCAGAAGTTCTTTGTTCGCAATAACTTCAATTGTGCACAGTACATGCTCGTAAACTGAAAACCACTGCACTACAGTTATAATAGACAAGCAGGACAATGAAACTCTGCCGGTCAGAAATAACCTTGGCTAGCTCGACCTTTATTGTTTGGCCACTGCCACTGTCTCAGAGTAGTCAATACAACCATTGCCAGTTTGGCCCCAACTGGCAATGGTCGACCACTATTGCTAGGAAGGCTGTCGACCTGCAGGCGAGTTGTCATTGCTACTAAAGCACTAACAACCCATCAGCAACCTAGGGAGGTTGTACAGGTAGGCCAAGCTACCACGTACATAGCCCCACAGTGAAATCCTGCACAATAATACTCTTGACATTGGCCTGTTGCATCCTATATGGGTTCTTGGAGAAACGACCACTCAAAACTGTGTGGTCAACCGAACCTAAATAGATTTGTTTGGATTTCTGTTTGTTTTCTTCCAAAATGACATCAACCTGTGCGACGTCATTGCGGATTCCAAACAGCTTTACCTGTTTCCGCTCAACTGGGTAAACGTAGTTGTGCCCTTCCAACGCCAAACTGAGTTGTGAGTTCTGTATCGTAGGATTTACTTTGACTTTGCAAGAATGTAGTTCAAATTTATCGATTCTAATCTTCGCTCCTCCCGTTTGTGTGTCGGTGGCGGTAAATAAAGACAGTTTGTTGGAAGCCCGTTCAAACTCCAGCTGCATACTAGGACCGGGAACTATTAGCATTTTTGATGAAATAACACGAGACGAGGTGACCTGGTTAATTCTATTGTCTTCCCACCTCTGATTAGAGCTCTCCTCTTTTTTTTGGTCTGCGGTGGTGTGCTCACCAGCGTCTTTGCTCATTGAATCATCATACACCCACTTCTCCATCCCACCTTGATATTTCGTTCTGTTTGCGTTATTTTCAACTAGTTGTGAAAAGTAGGATTGTGATCCGTAATTGTTAGCGTATTCAGCAGTATTTCCTTCTATTGACATTTTCAACTTGCTGAATGTTCTGTGGGTTGAATCCCCAATCCACACAACCGTGTTGTCGTTGGTGCCCGCAATATCAGTTCCATCATCTTGGACAACTGTTGCTTCAATTTCCAGAAACGAGTTGTAAAGATCCGTGTAATGCTCAGTACTCCCTGACAAGGTCAGCTCAATACTACCGTAGGGATCTATCCTGTTGGGTCGAATGATAACGTATTCCGATCTTTCTACCGATATGTTTTTAGGTTTCGTAGCAGACACATCCAATGAGGGGTTTATGGTGTAAGAATAACCTTCCAACTTATTACCCGTTGTTCCATTTAGACTAGCCATCTTTTTGCGAGTGTTGTTTGCTCAAAGCGTTATCGCTTAATGAACACAAATATCACGCTCTGATGTCTTTATACCCGGTTATGTTGGTATTAAAATATGGAACGTCCGCGTTTACCAGTTCCTCTCTTCTTTCCAGGTCCCACTTTTTTTCTTCTTTTTGCTCGATCTGGGCGAACTGCGCTGAGTACATCACCCCTAAGATCATTCATCTCCTCCAATCCTCTTTTCTTTGCGGATGCTTCCCTTGGTGTTAGTCCAAAACGTGCTCATAGTGCAGTGAATATACCCTGCAGATGTGGAGGCTTTCCACAGTCTAATGCTCTACCCCGTAGTGCATCTCTCAAGTATAGCATGACCGTGTTCTCTGGCCATTCATTGATTTATGCTACTTCCACAAATCTGTTGATGAAGTACTCGACATCTCCGTCACTGTCAAACTTCGGAGCTTTGAAAGTAGCTGGTGCATTGCCTTGGTTAGGCCTCATCATGGCCGTCAAGGCTTCGGTCAATCTGTCAATTGCTGTAGCTTCGGGGTTGCCAGCAGGTGCTCGACTGGCACTGCGTGCTCTCTAAGTGGCCGTCTTTTGCAGATCGAGGAGTGATCTCAATTCAAATCTAAGTGATGTTCAGTGTAACTGAATCCCAGGCGGGGATCAGTGTTTCCAGTGGCTCTAGCAAATCTAGAGGTTGGTATAGGGAATACTGTGACAGTATCTGGCACTCCGTAGCTTGTAACAACTGTTACGAAACTTTCTTTACTGCTGCAGGGTGGAGCAAGCTCTACAAGCCTACAGACAGTAGTGTTGGGGCACTGTAAGAGGATACAGTGCCGGGGTCAGTGTTACAAGCTGAGTAGCACTCCAAGCTAAATAACCTTCAGTAGTTGAGTCTGTATAGCGGATACACAACTCACTCTCTCTCTCTCTCTTGTACAGTACCAATATCTCTATGTCCAGGGCAGAGCGAACTCAACGAGCCTGTAGGGAATACGGTAAGCGCCTGTACTGGACTGCTGCAAACGGAGAAAGTTCTATGGTAATGCAGACAGCCTTCAGTAGGCGATACTGTGCCGAGATAGCTGCTGCAGGGCGGAGGGCCTCAACGAGCCTGCAGAGAAACCCGATAGTATATTGTATCAATTGCTTCTTCAGATCTACTCTCCGTAAATCAATCTCCTTCTCCTCTCTCCAGATCTACACCCAGTAGATTAATCTTCTTCTTTTTCAGTCGTAGCTGGCCTGCAGTGCATTCACAGGGCCAGAGGGTAGCATGAAAGAGTACAGCGTGGGAAGGCACCGTTTATACCACCGTTGCCACCAATGTATTGGATTCCAGTCTGTTTACCAGGGACATCCACTAGTCTCAAGTATTATGCCTCTCTCCAAAGGGGACACTGTGCTGACTGACAGGCGGAGTCCTATATCCTATTGTCCAATCAGACTGTTCTACAGGGTCCCAAGGCTCTGGTTAGCTTGTGGTCCTAGTTACTGCAGATGTTAAGGTAGGTAGCGTCGGTTCCTGGCTTGGTGGAAAGTCTTAGCTGGTTTTGGGAATCCTCAGTTATGGCACCCATCTTATGTCGGCCCTGAGTCAACATACTGGCCTTGTAGAGGTCACTACCAGCCCTGTACCGGCCCTGTACTAGCCCTGTATACTGTGCTACCGGCACAGTATGGCTTTGCTATCGGCACAGCATCTCACCGATGGCTGTAGGTGCATTGCCAGCGCATAAAGTGGAGAAATGGTGGAGCAAACTCCCAGTTCACTCTGAACATTCACCAAAATCTACTACACTATGTGGGGTTGAAATAGCTATATGCAGACTTGTCACCCTACAAGTTGCTGTGGCCAAACTGCGTTCGGATAAGGCTGAGTTATTGAAGGTATAAAGTGACCGGCTATAGTCCACAAACAATGCTTTGCACTAATTACAGCTGCTGCAATATCTGCAGTGCTTTCTCTGTATTGTATTGTGCACAGTGAAGTTTTGTGTAAACAGTGAGAGCATGTTTATGTAATCAAGTAGCTCAGGCGATACAAAAACCACGCTTGTACTTTTTTTTTAATCAATTAGTTGGGACAATGTAAAAGGGTGGCAACAAGCCGCGCCTGTACTTGTAATAGCACAGAATAAAATAAGTTGTGTTAGCATATTGGTGTATCTATGAATGCACAGTTGTCATCCGTTACATTTCTATGATCGAGATCATTGGTGACAACAAACCATGCAGGAAAAAGATCGTCACATTGCGCGGGGAAGTTTTTAAAACTAAACCGGAAACACAAAAGCTCAATGATATCTTCCCTCAAAACTATAAGAAAATTTCAAATTTTCTCCAAACATCTGGGATAACAAAGTTCAGACTCTCGTTTCAATGTGGTCATGAGTAATAACCCTTTTGGTAGCGCTTTATAGGCTAATTCCATCTCTAAATACAAGGCTATTTTCTATATGTTACAATCGACTGCCATTGGCCATTCAGCGGCTGGCATGTTGAATATGTCATCATTCTGGGTCGTTCTACTGCAATGTTTTTTTTTTCCATTAGCAATAAATATAGGGACAAAATTCTAGGAATTTCTGATGTTTAAACTCGTTTTTTCACACAAAAGTTGGCTTGCTGGGGTAAAAAAATCTGTAAATTTCAAATATGACATCCATTTTTGTATTTAAAAAATTGTTCTGTACAACTTTAATGTTGTTAGCTATTATATGCATTATTTTATGTTGATATGTCAACTTCCCTTCCTGTAATGTTTATTGGTTGAACACTTTAACTTCCTACCACCAAGCTATAAGAGGGTGGCTAACTGTATGTTCTATGCCACTTATTTTTCACTGTTATTGCTGTTAACTTTTCTAGGCAGTTGTCTCCCTAGAGCATGGATAAGTCGACAATACATATCTTTATTACTCAAACTCTGCCTAGTTATCTGAGATATGGGCTCATTAGTTGTGAAGTTGTGAGCAACTTCTCTGTTGCACCCTACAGGCCTGACCAACCCTGTCTTACGTCTTGGAGAGCGGTGTTGTTTGGCTATTTCACGAACTTCACGCTGTGGACAGCTGTTGGTTAGTTGACGGCATTGGGAGCCTTACCGGCACGGTCCAGTTCACTATTAAACTCATACACTTTGTTGCTATTTCAAATGTCATCTATTTTACTTATTATACCGCCAATGTCTATAGTAACAGTTTTAATTGAGAGTACATTATTGTATTCAAACCATCATACAAACTTGCATATAAACACAACATTCCACCCGGTAAACAAAAAAACACACCTAGGTTTCTCGAGCGTTATGATTGATGCCTCACTAAAATGAAGTTAATTATTGATGCCTACAACACCGCTGCTCATGGACTGAGCATAGGAATTAATCATTATTTATGCTGGTGATCAAAGTTTGTGTAAGCATTTGTCTTATGACAAGTAATTTGAGTTAAATCAAGCCGATCAAATAACAGAGAAGTATTTTGGGTTAGCTACAATTTCAAGATGCTCAGAAAAGCTCACCTGTATTATGTAAAGATTTTCTACTTCCCATTACCAACACAAGGGCATCAACTCCACTGAATCTGACAACTACTTCGGAGTCTGCGCCCCAGACTAACCACACAGAGATTTACGGGAATAATGAGTTTGTTATACTAATTTTATTTAGCAATATAACATGTTGTTACACAAAAATACACTAGACTTCTGGCTTCTCAGTGACCAGCCATTCCTGTAAAGGAGATAGCCAGGAACTTTAACCCCTGATTAGGATGAGCAAATCACAAATAGCAATACAATTATACAAAAAATTATCATACACAGTACAGTAATATAAACAAGACAATCCAATTAAAAAGGTGTGCACATGGTAGACAGCTCTGGGAGGGGGGTACTTTCCCGCTCTTTGTAGACAATGAAACATTTTGCACTCCTTATTTGGTAGGCTGGCTCCCTAGTCTCTGGTCTTTACTATTTGTAAGACTCCGGTCTCCATAGGGGTTAGGCTTTTGGACTCCTTGGGCCTCAAGCTTTCTTTAGCAGCCATTTTTCTTTGCTGACCCGGGGTACAGATCTGGGGTAACCCGTGGTAGGTATCTATACTTATGTATACAGCATGCAGGGTGGATACAGGCCCGGTGTAGCCGGTATCCAATTTACAGTGAATTCTGCATAACACTAGTCGGGGGAAAGGCTCTGGAGTCACTAAACACTGTTAGCATGAACAGGGCAAGGAGCGTAGGGGGCTGTGGGGGTGGGGGCACCCTGAATCAGTAAATTATTTTAAAAATCTCCCACATTATCCCCCCCCTGCCTTGATGATATCAGCATTGCAAAGAAAGTAAGATCATAAATGAACTGTTGCTGTGATAGTAACCACATACACACAATATTTTAATAGAAACAATAAGTACAATTTTATTGTACTTATTGTTTATCTGGTACAATAAAACATTTGGGATGTTTTTTGTCTGAAGTAAAAAAAACATAACTGTTTTGTAAGAACTGCTAAGGTCGTAAATCTACAGATTATTTTCCTCTTATGTATAAATCCTAGGTTTATTGTTTGTCATAACTTACTTGGTTGTATGATCGACTGCTCAAATCCTAGCTACATCAATGTAAGTGACACTTTCCACGATCCTGTGTCGGAGTGGATAAATGTCATAAAGTTGTTATAGTTGGAAGGTTCGGTCTCCACGGTTAGCTATCAGTTATGTATATGTTGATCTACAATTACAGCTTAGAGTTAGTTCCATATATGTGTAGTGGAACGGAATGTCATCGCTCACTTTCACTTCATTCACTCTACATTCACCATCCCATGAATGTTGGGGTTAGGTTGGGTAGTGAGTGTTTTTTTACGTTGATTGCTTGTTGATTTATCCCATTTGCTATTGAATTTTAGAGTTGATTCTTGATCTGTGTTTCTATTAAGTAATTAATAGACTGACCGGTTGCTAGCTCTAGACTAAACTGAATTGATTTGTTAGCATGTCAGGTTGATATACATCACTAGGCAATTTACAGTTATTCACTCAATTAAGCTATAAAAGTAAGAGGGGACAATTTTCATTAAGTTGGTACACATATTCAAATGAATAGAAATATTGAGAGTTGTCATTTCTACAGTAATTTGAACGAGACAAGTTCGTAAAAGCTACAGGGAAATAAAAACTAAAAATTTTGAACGTAATATTCCTTCCCATCGCAGAAATCTTGGTGTTCGCACTTTGAAGGAGTGTCTCAATGTTGATTTTAATATTTTATCAAGCTGGTTCGACGACAGTTTTGGCTATTTTTTATAATAAAAGTAAATAAACATTTTACATATACATTTATTCAATAAGCTATTCATGATCAATTTCGTAGAGCAAACTCTCTTTGACAAACACAGTCACAGTTTCAATTACCTAAGCTATTTTTACTAGATCTACGCTTGTCCTGGATGCCTAGCTTTCCTTTTCTATCACTGGGTTGAGTGCCCTAATGATTTCTGGTTTCATTGGTTTCATTCAATGCAATTAGGTTGACAATGGAAATTATAAAAAAGTACAAGATTGAAAGGGTGTATCAAAGTAAGCTGAGTTGGAAAAGAGTTAAGTTTAATTATTTTGGCCCTAACGCATGTTTATTCAGATTTTTCATTTATTTCACAAGCCAAATTGGAAAATCTACAATACAATTTGTTAAATGTAGAACTAGATTGTCTTTCGTTGCCTGAAGCTGGCTACAAACAACAGTGAAAAAAAAAATTTAAAAAAAGAAACAATTGTCTGCTGACTAAAAAGTTTAACAGAAAGTTGCATCGTCAATCCCCTCACCTGGTGTTATTGATGAAGAATGGCTATGTGTTGTTTGAAATTTGCCATGAGCAAAGACTTTCTCAACTTTACCTTTAGGCTAAAGCTTTATGTTTTCCCTTTCTTCTGAATTGTCCGTGGCAGCGGAGAAAACGTTGATGGGAAACAAACAGACCACTTATTCAACTTGCGGGAAAAGTTCAAAAATAATCAAGATGGCTTTTGTAACTTTTATGTAAGATGTAGACTGTGCAAAGTGCTGAAGGTAGAATAAATCAACAATCACAAAACAAAACCAACTGTTTGCTCACAACACTGGTACAACAAATGATGTTGTCCAATGCTTTTGTAAACATGTTGCGTGCTATCACATGGCATATTGTGATCAATCCCTACACAATAGTTTAATTCTAATAATAACCAAAATCGATTATCTTGCAGGGTTCACAGGCAACCGGCAGCAAAGCAGATAATGCACCATTCAAAATGACTAACCAGGTGTATGGATTAATGTGCTTGGCACAGGACTCATTGATCCAAATCATTGAGACTAACCAATTAGTAAGTACAGTGTCAACCATGCATAAGGTGGCATAATGTAAACATGCTAACCTAATGTTTGAATAAAGAGGACTTTGTTGATATTGCAAGCACTCATTTTCTGAAGGCTGACTTGGATTGAAAGGAGCGACCACTTATCGTGAACAATACAACTCGTTAAGATGTGCCTCAGTGAAAGGATGTTATGCAAGCAATAGATGAAAAAACTGTGCTACCGAAGATCCTCTTGAGACAGCATTTAGTAAACTTAGTAGTACATATTGTAAAACTTTGTAGTTATAGTTATAATAAGAACTTTGCCTGTACTACATCTATGAATTTGGTTGATTGGGTTGCGCTTTGATTGTCTAATCCATATCCCACATAGTACAGACAAATCCTTAGGTCTATGTGTAATGTCTGAAAACTTTGAATGCCAACAACCAGAGTTCAACACGTGCGCAAGTGAAACAAATTGAAGTTATTGTCATTAGGTAGCCAACTGGTGGAAATGGTTTATGAGATTGTAATTAAAGGTTGCAATGGAAAGAGTAGAGTGTGTTTCCAATTTTAAGCTCGAGTCTCTTTTTACATTTGAAATCAAATAAAACCAGTATTGATATAAAACCAGTGATGTATGCTACATTTGAAAAATCGACCAGAAGAAAATTTGTTTGCCACCAGGTAATAACAGTAAGTTACAATTAGTGAGTTAATATATTCTAAGTAACATACCAGCAGTAGAATAAAAAGTTTAGGAACTAGCAGTGCCTAAATTAATAAAGCAGAACTTGCCTTTTGAATCCGTAGACTGAAGTGAAGATACAAACTTTTCAGTCTCTTTTATAGGCATGTATGATATTTATATGTGTTAAAAATAACAGATGTTTCAATTGGTCAAAGTTGCACCAGGATCTGGTTAAAAGGTGTGAAAAACAACAAGAAGATTGAAAAATCATAAGTCATAATATAATATTCATATTTCTGACATTTTTAGATTATTTCTAGGATTTAGCGGTTTTCTTTTCCTTCTTTTTACTTGGTTTTGGCGTAAGATACTTTGAGTTCGGTACGGGTGTAATTTCTGCTGTGATGAATAGCTGTCGGTAGTTTCGCTGACGGTTGGCTATTTCTTTGTCTGGGGTGGTGGTTTGGATTGGTGTCAATCTTTTAGCTCAGGGTAGACTGAGCTTCTCTTCACTTTGCCACGACGGTGGGATTTTATGTTGTGTTGACATTCTCTGCTAGACTTGTTTGTAAGCTAATGTGAAATGTCAGGCATATGGTGAAATGTCGGGCATATGGAAGGGATTAGTGATAAGTTGTATAGAATAGCAAAGTCATGCTTTGTATGAACTCAAGTGACTATGTTATCCTATATGTCTGTACGTTATGCATTATATACTGCAGAACTACTTTATTTGTTTGCAAATTAAAGGCAATCAGATAAAAACCAAAACATCGTTTTTGATTGCAGCAAAAAATGTCCACTTTCAATCAGCCATTTTTGTTATGCAGATTACTGGGGTCCCAACAGAGCGGTGTTTATTTAGTGATGCAAAGCATTGTAGAATAGTCTACTTTATCATAAGAAATCAAGGTTTGCTTGACTATCGTAATAGATTTTGGGGGCCCTCTAATCTACTAACTAAACACTTTCACCAACCAAACTTCTACTTTGCTGACAAAGTCAGGTCAGTAGCCTCCGATGGCCGACACATAATCTGACGTGAAGAGTATTCTCAACTCCACAACAAGTAGAAAGCCCTCGACTCATGCGTATTGTGGGAGATTTGTGTGACAGGTAGTGTTAACCCCCCCCCCCCCAAACCCCCCCCCCCCCCCTTTACACCCCTGGTGACCTTAGTCATAAATCATTATCCCCCCCAGAACTCTACCGCCCCCCCCCCCCCCCCCCCCCCCCGGAGATTCTCCGAATCCCCTGGAAAGTGGGTATCAGTTGTCTCCAAACACTATCCCCCTATATATAGCAAAATTAGCTACCCCGAACTGACCCCGAACCTACCCCGACCCCGACCCGGGATCCAACTACATTTATTCAGATAGCCTGAGGTCTCCTGAACGCGATGCAACAATCAGAATCTAAATCGGAGCGTTCCTTCTCCCAGGATCACAGGATAGGATATGGTCTACCCTTATAAGGACTGGAAAGTTACCAGCTACCAAAAAGAGCGGCAATAAGTGCCCAGGGCAAGACACCATGTGCTTGCTACATGATTGGACTATTTAATGTTATGATTATGTATTATATGTTACCATTGGCAATTGCCTTGTACTCTGTATTGTGATTTGTTGTGCCTAATAAGGTAACGAAGTTGTACCTTTTTCTCTATAAATAGAGCTGCTGTGCCTTGGGCAGGCAGTTGTTGTAGAGTGATTATTGTATAAGTACCCTTTTGCTTGTGAACATAATAAAGTCTCTATTCTGATAAACACATTTCTACTACGTTTGAGTCGAGGACTCGTGAGTTGTTAACGTCATTGGAGATAGAGAGAAAGGAGCCGAAGAGAGAGGTAGAGAATCCGTTGTGGAAGCTAATAGAAGAGGCAAATCTATTACAGTATTAATCACTGCTTGTGTGCGGAATTCATTTATTCTATTTCAAGAATAACGGTAAGGTATAAGATCCGATACAGTATTGCACATTCCGGCAAGAGCTCTTCCTTTTATAGGTGGAGCACAGGAAGTAAAACAGGTAAGCAACCAATGATACGTAAGTAAGACATATTATAACATGTAAGCATGCAAGATACAAATATAAGCAAATGAAAGAAGATATATAGAGTTAAAGGTTTGTGGTGCCTAGAAATGGTGGTTGGAATCATGGGCTCGCAAGCCAATCCTGAGCTTCTGTACTTCATGTTGTAGGTTTACTAAGCTTTATAGGTTTGCTCCTTGGAATATATATATACAGATATATAGGGGGGGGGGGGGGGGTATTAGGTGGATTGGGTTTTCTGAGGCTGTTTAGCATCTTCAGTCTATAGCGGATATTTTACTTCCGGCCTGGTATGTCCTGATTGATGCATGATCGATATTTGACTGACACAAAGTCGATTTGTTCGGTATGCTCAGAAACTGTTTATTTGGTCATCCAATGGCTAACTAATCAATGCCAGAACTAGTGGTAGGTCTGTGCGCAAATTTAGGTGTCATAAAAATCCACGACACCATTATCCTGATTTCAGACATTTTGAGCAGCTGATGTGACAAAAACTCAAGAAATCAATACAGCCCTCGAAAATCTTTTCTCACAACTTTTTTATTTATTTACTTGATAAAAATTAAAAAAGTATCACGCTCATAAATACTACACCCACAGTAAAATGCGGAGGAGTTTTCATCTAATTTTAATCAATTCTTTTCGTCGGCGAATGTAATCACCTGAGTGATTGACATCCGATTAAACAGCGATCGATTTATTACCACAGCCTTCGTATCATGATTAAAATTTGTGTAGAGTTAGTCAAGCGTGTATTGACATCAAGAGCATTCATAATTGCTGTATATGCCCATGCATGGTGATAATCAATTGGAGCATTGTTCGTCCATTTATTGATTAGAGTTAGGATCAATATTAATCTTCACTCGGTGCAATGTCCGTACTGTTCTTTTCAGAGAGAGTGATTATATATTGGAAGCGATTTAAATTGGTGTTTATTCTTCCATGTTAAATGCAATTTGCAGAAAATTACAAAGTTTTTTTCAGAATGTGGCAACAAATTGTATTGATCAAGAAAACTGCGGTCAGTACATGACCATTGAAAAGGAATTACAGACTTAACAAAATAAATCTAACTAAAAATATAGAAAACAGTATTTGTGAAAATAACTAATGGCTTGATTAAACAATGGAAGGTAATTATGAAAGGGCAGGCATGTAATGCGCACCAACATAAATACATGGCATAGGTGTAATACAAGGCTACCTAAACAGGAAGAACAGAGAAAAATTTATACAAAGAAGCAAATATTTTAGTAATTGAGGTAAAAGTATGTTGCAAAAATTAGAAGTTGACAGTTTACATTTTCATACATTTATACAATGCAACAAATTTTTGTTTGTATAAAAGTCATGAAGAGAGTAGAGTATACAAACGATGTCACGAACTTATTAGGAACTGGCCATAATGTGAAAAAAGGACCTACTACTGAAGACACCCCGCAAGAATGGTTTGAATTAGACTTTCCAATGACATAATGTTTGTATGGTCCATTATTACATAGATCCACTGGGGTAGACTCAGCGTAGTTGCTCTAGATTCCAAGTCAAAACTGGGAGATAAAGTTTGACTCTGATCGTTAGGTTCCTAAAACAAGAGCGGCATCACTTCTCGAAAAGCATGAATGCCTAAATGAAACTAAACCAAATGTAACAAACCTTGAATAGTTGACTCTGATGAGCGGGCAACTTCACAGCTGTTTGCCAATCACCTCTGACCTCTTGGCATCTTTCATATTCAGTTTTCATGTTCAAAAACACGTCTCTAGTTGTAGACAGTTTTAAAATGCGGAAATAGAATAATAATTACTTTTATTTTTAATTTCCAAAGCCTTGAATGTAACTAGAAAACAAAACAATCATTGAGTTACCAAACAACAATCAACATAATTTATTCATCTTAATATTTTAACTTAGTTAATAATCAATACACAAACAATTGTGTATTTGTAATATATCTTATTTACCTGGTTCAATGATATTATTTATTTCATTTTTTGAAAAAGCTATGCAAGTCTCCATCCTCCTTTTGTGCTCTCTTTATTAATGATTGAAGCCGGGAAAATAGTAGCCTATTCAGAGACAATAGCATTGCACGCTTAGGCAATCATCGAGACACCCGCTTGCTGTTAGGTATTCATAATATAAATGTCAAGATTTTTCTCCATTTTAATCACCTCTGGTGTATAATCTAACCTGATAAGGAGATCCAGAGTTTAATCACTTCTGGATTAAAGTTCCTACTGGGTCAGCAGAGCCAGAAACTAAGGGCCCGTAGAATAACCATTAAGAGCGCTAGAGTTGGATTGTTTAGGCAATTAAACTCTAGCGCTCTTGTATGTAGGGGAGTAAAGTTCTTGCTAGCTGCTTAAAGCCAGAGATAACCATTTGAGAGTGATATATCAATCTACCCACAATTTCTGGCAAAGTTATTGTCTAACTTTAGTTCTTAGTTACTCCTTCTCGAGATTATCCCCAAAGTTTCCACTGATTTATTAGATATCATCACTATTGCTGCCAGAGTATACTCATATATTAATCATTTGCCTCGTTTAATCACCTGCTTAATCCCAGTTGTTTTTATTTTTTCTGTGGATGTACGTGGTGAAACCATAGCTTTGTATTTTGGGTTTGATTAAGTTTCCCAATGTAGATTAATGAGGGTGCACTTTTGTTGTAGCCTGCTTCCACATTGGCGTCAATATTTTACACCACATACCAATATACTGTTCATAAATTGTTAGTGCGGGTTTCATACATCTAAATAAAAAAAATAGATTGAGTTGCCTTTAGCTAGTATTAATGATATTGTAGCACCATAGCAATCAGATTTCTGGTTTCTTTACTACTAGCGCCAACTAACAAATTTCTGGGTCCCTATTGTTGACCTTTGCTCTAAGCCAGAGTCCTTACTACTGACGAGTAATTAAACAAGTAGTTGTAACAGCATTTAATGCATCAATTTTCATTGTTCAATCTCACAATGTAATTTGTATGAAAGGGCATAAATTCATCCACCTGTTTATAAGAGATTACTCATGTAGCTGACATTCCGATCATTCGACAAACTGTAAGATAAAATTGTAAATAAAGTTGTAAAACCTGCTTTTATTTGGTTTTAGACACACAATTATTGTTTTGGTCGTTAAATGTGATTCCATGTCAAAAAAATTACTCAATTTAATTGATACTGGCCAACAAATGTAAAAATTGTAATATTATGATAAATTTAATACAGTTACATATGTTACATTTTTTGTGAACAAATCAGGGTAACAATCATAATATCATATTGTATGATGATTAAACAATAAATACTTAATATTTAATTTTCATACACATTTGTTCTCAATTGCTAATTGTTACTCGGAACTTTCATGTAATATAATAGCCAGCCGTTTTACCAGTCGTATCCAAATACGCTCCAAATATACTCAGCTCCACTTCTCGTTTTCTGCCTTGCTCCATCCCCACTCTGTTACACTTCTGCCCTCTCTACCATTTCTGTCTGGCCTTGGCTCTCTCTATTTCTTCCTGCTCAGTTCGCATGATACCGCAGGAAGACAGTATGCTGGTGTGATGGATTTTACCAGACACCACCAGTATGCGGTACTTAGTAAGGTCTACCTGATAGCTTGTAAGCATCAATCACTCCTTAGTGCAACAATATAATACACCATTGACTGCGTTTGACCTAATAGCTGAAATAAGCACTAGAATCAGTTTTTAACTACATCTGCACAGCATAAATTACTTTTTATGCCTTGAGTAGCTATCCAGAGTTAGCAATAAGATGGCTGCCATAGTCTGAGGAACCAAATGTAGCCTAAGAGTCTCTCCTAAGAATATATATCCAGACATTTGTTATCTCCGGATGTCAAGAATTTAAGATCCAAGACTAC
This sequence comes from Cryptosula pallasiana, assembly GCA_945261195.1. Classification (NCBI taxonomy): domain Eukaryota; kingdom Metazoa; phylum Bryozoa; class Gymnolaemata; order Cheilostomatida; family Cryptosulidae; genus Cryptosula; species Cryptosula pallasiana. The sequence continues at coordinate 41,505,077 of OX183131.1, read as the reverse complement.
CAGAGAAGGGAAAGCACCAGCTATCACCGACTAGGAAAACATTGACTCCGCCCCTTACTTTTGCTTCAGATCACTTTAATTAAATACCTCATATTCTATTGGCTAGTATCTGTATCCATTGTGAGTATTTGTCTATTCACGTTATTCTTGTCGATGATTGGAGTACTTGGTTAGCTTGGCCGAGTACTTCCTGTCACTTTCTGTAACTTTGCCTATAAAAAGCAAAGCTTTTCACTTGTTCATTGTATCAACTTCAATGTTGTGCACTTGATACCAAACATCAACTCTATTATTAGGCCAGCAGCAGCATAGCAAAAAGTTGTCAAGTCGCGTAGAAAAGTAGATGGACAAATAATTTTTACAAAATCTTGGAATATAGTTTATTATGATTGATAATTTACTACCCTACCTTGTCACATTGGTCATGGTTGATTTTAATTTTAATGAAATAATAAATTAGCTGCAGAACAACAATTCTGCACGAGCGGCCATGCCTATTAATTGGATCAGCCAATCATAATTGTGTATTAGCATTATTAGCCAATAGCGGCTAGCTTCCTGTGCAATGAAGCTAGTGTAGAGCCCGATATGGAAACAGAAAATAGGGATTCTTCTTGCATAATTCCTTCTACTGGAAGTAATTCAAGTAAGCAAGTGGAACAAACTCTTGCCAAGCATCAGCTAAGAACAGCGCTTATCAGGGCTGATCAATGGACACATGTAATTAAGGAGCCAAAACACTCTATAGCTTTGTCAGTACTACTTGAATGAAAGAAATAGTAGTTTGCTGTCAGCTGCTGCAGATGATGATGATGAAAATGTGCATGAGACAGGCTCCACAGCAAGAACATTAAAATTTTTCAAAGCTCACATTAGCTGTTATTTAAGGTTTGCCAGCTTGACAAAGCTTCAAAGAGCCCAGAAACAAAAAAAAAGTAAGTTGTGATATTATATTTATTAGACTTACTACTATAAAAAAATTTAATAATAATATTATTATTAATTATTATTTATATGTATTGCTTTACTGTGATTCTTCAAGTTTTAGTTTATCATTATTATTATTTTATATGCTTGGAAAGAAATAATTTTTCACAAACAATAGATTTTGTTTACATGTTGTTCACCTACTTTATTAACTGCGTTGTTGTGGTTCTTGCTCTCATTTCTTGGCTTATTTATTATGCGGGGCAAGATTATTTTCTTATTAGGTGATAATTGTTAATTGGTTTAATCAATATGAGAATGTGTATTATAATACCTAACTATTACATTATTTATTTAAAAATGAAACTAATTTTTTTCACAAACAATAGATTTTGCTTATATGTTCAGTAACTTTCTTAATTAAGTTGTGGTGATTTTTGCTCAATTAACTTCTTAGCTTTATGTAAGACAGGGCGTAGCCATTTAATTATTAATTTTACTCATTCATACGTATTGGATGGCCAAATTTTTTGACTGTGCAACATTGAACAACATTTTTATGTTTTGTTAGGTAAAAGATGAGTACTTATTACTGTTTAGTTATTAAAAATGTCTCAGTATTTTCTTTCAGTTTTCATAACTCATCGAAAATCTTTTTTAGTCACGGCTCATAGAAAATTGAACCAATTTTGATTGGACCGTATTGCTGGTTGTTACATATATATATATATCAGAGTATGACTGAGAAAAGTATTAATAATTATGCAGTGGTGCATAGAAAATAAAAATAATTAAATAAATAATTATTATTACCATGTGACCTGATGACTGTGTTTTTAAACTTTTCTTCAACATTTTTTTGTAAAACACGTGAAACATTTGGTAGTCCACTAGTATTCCTTTTCCATCTTTTCCTACTATACTCTTTTATTATTAGTGTATATTTATATATGCATATATCGTTATCGTCATTATAACTATATTTACAGTTACAGTTTCGAACTGATAAGATAAATGTATCAGTTATTTAATCCAACTTGATAGAGATGTCGCTCTTGTTTTATTCCAACTCACTATTTTTTAGATAACTCACAAAGTTGAGACCTCTTCATATTTTGTGAGCAGCCCAAAAAAATTACGATCAAGAAGTGAAGTTCATCATGATAGACAAGTGTTGCCAAAAGCCTGTGTTCTGTGCGACCGAGATGGATAAAAAAAAAAGAAAAAGCAACCTCTGTTGAGGGCAGAAACTTTGGATGCCGGTATGTATAAATTTTAGAAAATCTCATTGTATGACATGACACAAGTCATCCTACTCATCCAAACTTGTTTTAGTGATTTTAGTTAAGTTTCTACTAATTATAACCATATTTAACTTTTTTAGGTGGCTTAATGAGTGCGGCACAAGCAAAGCATGATACTGATCTGATGGCACTATTTGTAAGTGGAAATCCAGTGGCAAGAGAAATGTGCTATCACAGAGATTGTCATCGTAACTATATTGCTGAAGTTTCGAATGCTAAAAGGTTGGTTGCTGAATTTATCCTTGATCTCAAGTTATGGTTTTGGTTAATGCTATTTCATTTCTAAAGTCTTAACTATCTCTAATGTCTAGTTCAATCTTTGATTATTTTTGCCATATGTCCTAACCAAAACACTTTTAACACTTGATAAGAAGCTGGTGTGTTGTGTCAACCTTTTCTCAGCTAACATAACTTCTATCGTCTCACCTAGTCTCTAATTCTGCATTAACTTCTCATTTCTGCTGGAAAATTTTGCTACTTATGGTTAGGGTTTGCTGGCACGCACATAGGCATAATATGGTTGATTGAAATGCTCACATGTTAGATGTGGAAATTATTTGATAAATTTTGGATATTTTAAACAAACAGGCAATCTACAAAAACTCCAGCAAAACACGAGACTTGGGTGAAATTTGTTGGGATGGTAAAAGATAAGATTGTGGTGAAGAAAGAGACATGTACAATAGCCAAGTTGCTAGAAGTATGTATCCAAATGTGCAAAGATAAAGGAGAGAACCATAATCACAGGTATATACAGTTTTCTGGTATTTTGGAAAGCAAATGGAGTCTGACTAGAGTATCTTCAGTCAATCACCATCAAACGATCTGTTTGAGTGGTTTTGCACTTATTGTGAGGCTATTTTAATAACCATGGGAGTATCAATTTAATCATTTCTTTTAGTCAGCAGATCAAGTAACATTCCATCAACCCGCTGCAAGAAACCGAAGCTATATAGTTACTATTAAGAATATTGAGCCTCAAGGTCTCTGCTCTCTGACGTGGATACTGAGAGTTCATATGATGAGGAATTGTATATATCTATGACAACCACACCTGAATACTCCCTCAATCAAGCAGCGCTTGTTCTACGTAATATTATCTAAGATACTGCGTCGTATGAAATACCAATACCAGCACCACCAGATATCTTAAAACTGAAGAACTGCGCTTGTAAAACAAGATGTAATAGTGTAATGGATTCCGGTCTGTTACCACGGACATCCACTAATCTCGAGTATTCTACCTCTCTCCAGAGGGGACACTGTGCTGACCGACAGTGACAACTGTATAGGGCAACCGAATTACCCGGTAAGGCAAGAGCCCATGGCTCAGACAAACAGTACCGAGTAGTGTCTGTAATAATGGCTTTATTCTCTAAGCTGTCCTGAGGGTGATTATTCCTCTAGGGTTTAGCAATATAAGAGTATATGCCATGGCAACATTGTAATGAATGCACAGATTAACAGTGGGAGCTCTCCTTTTATAGGAGAGCTAATGAACACAAAACATATAAGAGTCAATGCACAGGAAGTAAATGAACCAATTACATTAACTATATAAATAATCAACCAATCACAATGCAATGCAACATAACAAAGGGAGGTGCCAAGAGGCTAAGGGCTGAGTCTTTTCTCCTAATTGTCCAATGAATGCTCCTACAGGGTTCCCAGGCTGTACATAGAATTAGGTCCACGAAGTCGGTACTTTAGGGGTAAGCACTTCCTGTTTACGACCTTGACTAAGTTCTCTGACATCTTTGCAGATCCTCGTCTAAGGCGGCCATCTTATGCCGGCCCAGTACAGCTGTACCGGGTCGGTAGAGGTCACTACCGACCCTGCAGGGGTCAATACCGGCCCTGCTTACTATGCTACCGGCACAGTAGGACTTCCTACCCAACAGCTATTAACCAAATGCTGTGGGCAGAAGTCTAGCGCATTGCTTCGCAAGGTTTCTAGTGTAAACTACCTGTTTACTACTAGAGTGCACTGAAATCTACCACATACCTCTCTCCATTAAAGTCATAGCCTGGCTTTAATAATAAAATATCAAGAGCAGATATGTGTGGGGGGTAACACTCGTACCCAGGTTATATATGTGTAGTTAGGTGTGATGTTGAACCGACATCTTGACGAGGCTGTTGGCTGGGTCAAGACAGGTGGGTCGAGGGAAAGCCAACCGTCTTACTGGGTCTGGCAACGGAAGGGCAGGAAAATCTTCCTGGTATTGCTGGTCGGAATCTTTGCCGGCACATATTAAGTGGCAATAGGCTTCTCCGTATCTGGTTGGAGGTCCCACATTCCGTTTTGGCCGGCTCCTGGGGTTCGTCATGGGGGTTTCCGTTGGAAGGTGAGGTGCTAGATCCGGGGTCTGTGGTAGAGGTCGTGTGGTGGCTGGAGGCGGCTCGGGTAAGCCTATTGGATCTTCCTCCGCGGGTACCGGCCTGGTGGCTTGGGGGAACTCTGGCAAGTTAGAGGGCGGAAAGTATTCCAGCTCCACGGGTTCTCGTTGCCTCCTTTTCTTCCGGGTGGCGCCCCTCATGTTGGGTCGCCGGTTGGGTTCAAGCGCTGCTGGGGCTTGGCCCCTGGGGTCGGTGCAGGGGTAGTAAGGCTTCAGGTTACAACCGTTCTGCACGGATCTCTGGCCATGCCTCATAATAAGGTATGTATGATTGTGGTAGGCCTCCTCAATTTCAAATGGTCCGACAAACTTTGGCTGGAGCTTGGGATTCTCCCCTTTCCGCCGTCTGCGATTGAGCAGCCATACTTGATCTCCTGGTGCGAAGGTGGTGGGTTCCTCCCCTTCGTCTGTCCTGATTTGGGTCTGCTCCTCTCGTAAGGTGTGGTGTACTTCTTCTAGTCTTTCCTTGAGCGCCTGAGCGTAGGCGTGCACAGGGAGCTGGTCTGGTAACGGAGGGTGACAGGTGATTTGGTCGGGTAGGCGGAGCTCTCGGCCCATCATGGGGAAGTTTGCCGTTTCTCCGGTCACTGTATGGGGGGTGGCTCTAAAAGCACGCATGAGTTGTGGCAATAGCAAGTCCCACTCGTTGGGCCGTCTTCTCAGCAGTAGGGACCTCAGGGAATCACCTAATACTCGGTTATTCCTCTCTACCACCCCGTTAGCTTGTGGGTGATATGGGGTGGTCCTAGTTTTGTCTACGTTCCATAGGGAGCATAGTTCTTGCATCAGGCTACTCTCAAATTGTGCCCCCTGATCCGTATGGATTTGTTCAGGGATTCCGAAATATGAGAACACTCTTTCGTCGAGGGCAGTGGCAACTACAGGCGCAGTTGCGTCAGGCAAGGCTATCGCGTCTTGCCAACGGGTGAAATGATCCGTCAGGACTTAGATCCAATGATTTCCTCTTGCCGTTTCGGGCAGTGGTCCAACCAGGTCAACTGCTAGCTTTTGCCAGGGGCGGCCAGCGTACATGCGTTGCCTGTGGGGGTTAGGGCGGACTCCTCCCGTCTTTGCGCGCTGACAGACCTCGCAACTCCGTACGAGGCGCCTGACATCAGCATATACTCCTGGCCAGTACCAGGTGAGTAGTAGTCTCCGTTGGGTACGGGTTACCCCCTGGTGTGCTAGTTCATGAACTTGCCACATGGTGGCTCCTCGCAGTCCCGGAGGGCAGAGGGCGCACCACCGAGATTTCTTTTTGACCGCCACCTGGATCTCTAGTACACCGGTAGGCCTGATTCTCATGGCTGACTGTCGGCGGGCTAGGGTCCGTAGCTCACCGCTTCCCAGTTCTAGTTGTTCTTGTGTCAGGGTGTGATTCCCTAAGACTGCTGCATACATGATGGCCACTTCGTGTTGGCCTTCCTGTTGCGCCTTAACCAAGGTTGAGTCTGGGGTGGCTGCACTCGGGTGGCCTATAGCCGAGACGACGTTGCTGGGAGAGAGGGTTGTTCTCTCTTGGTGGGGAGTCAGCTCCTCTGCTACTTCATCCTTAGTGGGCCCACCGTCCCTTTCCTGGATGTGCTGGCACTGACGGCAGGTGTCCGGGCAGCGTCTGCTCAGCCCATCGGCATTGCCATGGTGCGAACCCTTTCGATGTTCAATGGAATACTGGAATTCGGAGAGAATTTCCAGCCATCTGGCCACCTGACTTGTCGGTTCCCTCTTTCGGCATCCGTACGTGAGCCTGGCGCTCCTCAAACGGTGTCTTTATCTGCATATACTCGTTGCCGGCCCGGACTGCTTCAGCAATGTCAATGGGCTGCATGGCCAACAAGTGTCTTTGCAGGTAAGCATTTCCAACCGTGGTGCTGAAGATATCCAGCATCATCCTCTGCATGGGTCGGTGAGGTAGATCTGCATATGCAACGCGCACTAGGCGCTCTACTTCACTTGCATGCTCTTGGAGCGACGTCTTGTGTTGGCGGCGTAGGCTGGTCAGCCGGGACATAGCTTCCCTTTGTGTTAGCCCAAAACGTGCTCGTAGTGCAGCAAAGATACCCTGCAGATTTGGAGGCTTTCCACAGTCCAATGCTTTACCTCGTAATGCATCCCTTAGGTATAACATGGCCGTGTTCTCTGGCCACTCATTCATTTCGGCTACCTCAACGAATCTGCTGATGAAGTACTCGACGCCTCCTTCGCCGTCGAACTTCGGAGCCTTTAGCCTAGCTGGTGCATTGTCTTGGTTGGGCCTCATCATAGCTGTCAATGCTTCGGTCAATCTATCAATGGCTGTAGCTTCTGGGTTGCCATCGGGTGCTCGACCAGCGCTGCGTGCTCTCTGGGTGGCCATTCTTTGCAGATAGAGGAGTGATCTCAACTCAAATCTAAGAAATGGTCAGTACAACTGGATCCCGGGCCGGTATAGGTGAAATCCGGGTCGGTAGCTGTGTTTCCAGTGGCTCTAGCAGATCTAGGGGTTGGTCCAATGGATACTGTGGCAGTATCTGGCACTCCGTCGCTTGTAACAACCGTTACGAAACTTCTTGTACTGCTGCAGGGCGGAGCGAAGCTCTACGGGCCTACAGGCAGTAGTGTAGTGACACTGTAAATGGATACAGTGCCGGGGTCACTGTTACCAGCTGAGTAGCACTCCAAGCTGAATAACCTCTGGTAGCTGAGTCTGTATAGCTGATACACGACTCTTTCTTCTTTTCGCACAGTGCCGGTATCTCTATGTCCAGGCCGGAGCGAACTCTACGAGCCTGTAGAAGATATGGTAGCGTCTGTACTGGACTGCTGCAAACGGAGCAAGCTCTACGGTTGATGCAGACAGCCTTTAGTAGTGGATACTGTGCCGGGATAGCTGCTGCAGTTCGGAGCGAACTCAAACGAACCTGCAGAGAAATCCGGTAGTATCTTGTGTCAATTGCTTCTTCAGATCTACTACTTCGGTAGATCAATTTCTTCTCCTCTCTCCAGATCTACACCCGGTAGATCACTTCTCCTTCCTCAGTGGTAGCTGGCCTGCAGTGCATTCGCAGGGCCAGAGGGTAGCGTGAAAGAGCACAGCGTGGGAAGGTACCGTTTATCCCACCGCTGCCACCAATGTAATGGATTCCGGTCTGTTACCACGGACATCCACTAATCTCGAGTATTCTACCTCTCTTCAGAGGGGACACTGTGCTGACCGACAGTGACAACTGTATAGGGCAACCGAATTACCCGGTAAGGCAAGAGCCCATGGCTCAGACAAACAGTACCGAGTAGTGTCTGTAATAATGGCTTTATTCTCTAAGCTGTCCTGAGGGTGATTATTCCTCTAGGGTTTAGCAATATAAGAGTATATGCCATGGCAACATTGTAATGAATGCACAGATTAACAGTGGGAGCTCTCCTTTTATAGGAGAGCTAATGAACACAAAACATATAAGAGTCAATGCACAGGAAGTAAATGAACCAATTACATTAACTATATAAATAATCAACCAATCACAATGCAATGCAACATAACAAAGGGAGGTGCCAAGTGGCTAAGGGCGGAGTCTTTTCTCCTAATTGTCCAATGAATGCTCCTACAGGGTTCCCAGGCTGTACATAGAATTAGGTCCACGAAGTCGGTACTTTAGGGGTAAGCACTTCCTGTTTACGACCTTGACTAAGTTCTCTGACATCTTTGCAGATCCTCGTCTAAGGCGGCCATCTTGTGCCGGCCCAGTACAGCTGTACCGGGTCGGTAGAGGTCACTACCGACCCTGCAGGGGTCAATACCGGCCCTGCTTACTATGCTACCGGCACAGTAGGACTTCCTACCCAACAGCTATTAACCAAATGCTGTGGGCAGAAGTCTAGCGCATTGCTTCACAAGGTTCCTAGTGTAAACTACCCGTTTACCACTAGAGTGCACTGAAATCTACCACAATAGTGCTTGATGTTCATGTAATAGGAATAAGCTCCCTTGCTCTGAGCTCTGCGGCTACCTCGAATGCGAGAACCGGAGTGAAACTGTTGACACTCTATCCAAAGACAGTAATTGTGATGCAGACTCTGACACTGACATCGAATAAAGTTCCTCTCATGAAAGTTGCAATAGCCGAATTGTGTATTTCCTAGTAAATTGATTATTAAACTATTTTGAAGCAGATTTATGTCAGTAAAGAAGAACAAAGAAAACAATTGATTTTGTTTGGGTTAGTTAATATAGCATATCAAATGAAATAGTGTTGTTGTCAAATATACTCCAAACTAGGGTATTACAAGAAATGAACATCAGCTTTTAGATCTGTAATGTATCTTACCTAATAACCAACAGCTTTCTTCAGAAATTCTTTGATTAGGTAGGGACTTCAGGAATACCTAAAAGTGCTGCTTAATAATGGTGAAATCTCTAAATAGCATTAATTCACCATTTTTACCCTGCAAGAAGTATTTCCAAGCATGGAAATCCAATCCTCTCAAGTTTTTCAGCAAAATTAAGTTTGAGTGCTAAACAGTAGATACGCGCTGAAGGTGACCTCTAAGCTTAGGTAGGGGAACATATTTAGAATCTATGCATAAAGTTACCCCATCTAACACTGTTTTTTCCCGTCCATCAAATTTTTTCCACAAAAAAAAATTGTAGACCACTTTTTAGCAGGCTGCTGCTGGCCTATATACCGATGTCGCTTTTTGCTATGGACAGAACAAATGTATACAACTTGAGTTGAGTTGCATGCTCGAGCTGCCGACTCACCACAGTTGTAAAATAGAGTTCGTTCTTTTGCAACAGTTTGCAGTGCCATTCTGGCACAGGGTCACCTCTGGGGAGAGGTAGACTATTGTCAGGGCTTGAGAGCTTGACTGTCTTGTTGTGCCGGTAGACAGAGGTTTGCCTAGTGACTCTAGCTTCATGGATCAATAGTGGACTCCTAAGATCTACTTCACCAACACTCAAACTATCTGGTACTAGTAAAACATCACCCTTTGTGACTTGTCTCAAACTAAATTGCTGAAATGAATATCAAGTCTATGAATATCGTCGGTTTGAAAACAAATTTTAGGTTTAAAACTCCACTACCTGTCAAATTGATCAAATAAAATGTTTTTACAGCAGTTTTCATCCCTCTCAAAATGGCGGTGTAGCTGTATAGTAAAGTGGAATGACAAACAAACTCAAAGATACACACTTTCTTACATAGGGTAGCTGCACTATCAGTTATTTTTCAAAAACACTAGTTTTTTTTATTCTCTATATTCTCTTTATATCCACTATTCTCAAATATTATGCCTTTCTCCAGAGGGGACACTGTGCTGCTCAATAAAAAAAGATTGAATTGAAATTTTTTATAGCCGCATAAAGCCACAAACGAAAAGATGAAAGATCAAATGTTGAAAATGATTCCATAGGAGCAATAACTAACAACTAATAACCAATATTATTCAGATAGACGTGATGCGTAGAGGTCATATACAATTTCTAGCCATCAATCATGATTCAACTCACAATTATGACTGATGGTGTAATTATTTTGTTTACTCAGCTCCAAGTTCTGACTAACTCTAAGCAAATCTAAAACAATTCTGAGTCCGGGGTGAACTGCCTCACTATTTATAGAAAAGGAGAGCAGTATATGCTCAGCATATGATTGGCTTAACTACTAGATAGCGCAATAGAGATATGATTCATAAAGGGGTGAATTAGGCATAAAAAATCACTCACATAGCTGGCTGAATAAGAACCTGGCTAGCCGCCAATATTCAAGTGTTAATTATAAAGTGTTACAAGATGACGTCAAACCATCATCTGTAGCTGGCAATCCTCATCGCTTGATCTTGACTCAGTAAGGGTCCCTGGATCGTCTGCTTCATCTGAGCAAGGTACTATACTATCCACTTGAACAAACTGGTGTATGTTCAGCTAGCGCTCTCAGCCCACTGCTCGCTCATGTGTACACTTCTAGCAATCGAACCAGCAGGAACACTATCTTACTGCACGCCGCTCTAGGCAATTTCTATTACAACAGATTGCAAGGCGGGACAATTTCAATCGACATCAAAAATTTCACACAAATGAATAGGGTAAAGAAACTGTAAACAGCCATTGCCAGCGATGTAAGAAAGATTTTTTCCACAAAATTTTAATTTTAGACATCACGAGCAATGGTTATTATTGTCTAATGAAAAATGATTATGAGGTTTTTTGGAAAAAAAATTTTGGGAAAACGTTCTAAAAGGTCTCCCTGATTTAGGTGAATACCACTAAATACTTCGGCAAACACCGCTTTGGCTGAGAAGGGTTCACTTTTGGTTGCAATAATAATCTGCTTTTGATTCGGTCATTTTTTACATCATGTTGGTGTAATATAGTTCATATTATCCTAATTGTTAGAATACACATTTATTGAACAGACAGATTTTATTCTATTCTATCCTATGAATTCATTTTACCAAATAGGATTGATCATAAATGAATATTTACAATTTTACATACATTTAAAAACTTACAACATGTACATCAACATAATTGGGCATGAATATGGGCATAGACATAATTGGACATAGACATGGATATGTACAGGTACATAAAGGGTCATGAATACGGACATGGGAGTAGTAATATATGAGCAGATCTCCCTACCAAGTGATTTTTTTGTGGGTGTGATCTTCAGCGTTATGCAATTTTTTACCCTGTTGATTTACTCCGATGTTTAATACTTTATGGCATCTAAATTTGTTGAGGTGTTTTTATTTTTTTCTCTCTCTCAGTATTAGTTACATTGGCTAGTTTACATTAAACAGAAAAGAGTAATCACTCATCAACTTGTATTGTTCGTCTTGTTCTTTTTGAGTACATGTCCACGTCCATAAGCATATTCATGTCCATATTCATACCCATGTTCATATGCATGTACATGTCCATATTCATATCCATTTATGTACATGCCGTATTTATCGATAATTATAAGAACGATGAATGATTTTGTATTATATATATATATAGATATGAATATGTTTAATATATATATAGTAACTGTTGTCAAAAGTTGAAGTCTAATACGAAGACTTTTATTTAAGCCAAAGTAGGTTCGGTAGATACTCCATCAGAACACACTCGTCTTTTAGCATAAAAAATATGTGAGTCCTCGTTTTATTTGACTGTATGTTAACATTTTTTTATCCTTCACTATGAATCCCCGATTTTTACCTATAAACGACTTTTTTGTTTTCAATACATTCAGATAATTGTCTTTGTTCAATTGATTAATTCGTTTGTTTAAACCTTTGGAGCTAAACTTGTTTCCTTTTTCTCCCCAGCAGTAATAGGATTTAGAGTTAAGCGCAACAATTCTGTCTCCGGTAAACTCCTCTTTGAACAACCCAGGTGTTCTTTTTCCATGCTTTAGCACTTTTTTGCAACAATCATGCATGTTCCATTCTAAATCCGTTGTTTTTTTCCGTAAAAACTCATCCCTATGCTTGTCACAGTATGGCTGCGGGAGCAAATCACCATATTCATTGTAAAACTCTCTTTTCATGCTTGGTGTTACCAGTGTTTCTAATGTTCCGCTCAGTGCCATGTATGCGCTATCTGTATCCATTTCAATGTACTGGAATTCTCTTCTATCAATATATTTATAAATAAAAAGAGTGTTTGGATTAATTGGAAGTTTGTACAAAAGCTTGCAGAGATGCTTCCTATACAACCTAACAAACAACTCTGCCTCTCTGGTCTAAATTTTGCTCTATTTATCGAAAAAAAACATGCGGTTGAAAATGCAATAAAATGATTGGTCTAAAACCATCAGCTTATACACAAATGAGTGAACAGTCGCAACACAAAAACAACATGCGGTAAAACCATCAGGGTACAATCATGGATTGCGCGGAAGAGAGTCCTGGAAGGGGGAGGAGCCATATCTGTAGGGCCAGCCAGAATAAGGCGGTGGGGGGTTTGTGGGGGTACGCTGGGGTTCCCCAGTCCGGGAGGCTGACAGAGGCCAAAAGGCTCTTTGCTTGCCCACTTCTGGTATCTGCAGAAGGCAAGGTAACTCCCCCTATCTAACGCGTAGTTGTACCCAAGGCGTTAGTAGTGGTCTGGATCTACAGGGTCTCCGTGCTTCTTCCGGTGACAGTATAAGCTGTCCCGGATACCAATAGTGTACCGGCAGCAGCAGAATTAACGCACGTAGTGCTGATGTATGTGCACTCACAGCTGCCTTTATGCTTTTGGCAGGAAATTTACAGAACGGCCATATACTTCGTAGCATCCTCTTCAACTGCCTCTGTAGGCTTTATCTGTGCTGAAGGCGATCCACTGAAGGAGCCTCTGAGCAATGGGGGGCTTTTTCTCAGTTAGAGGGCAGGCCGCAACCTCCTCCTCAGTAGTGGGTGAGGAGGGGCGGGGGCAGTAATTTCAACCAGCCTGACAACAGGGAAAGCAACCAAAAGCAATGATCCTACCACAGATACGGGAGAGGCCGGAGGAGGGGTAGGTGCAGGTTTAGTGGCAGGGAGCACAGCACATTCTCTTTCATGCAGGAATCAGGTCACCGATTGGGACCTGTTTACTAGATTATCATCCATATGAGAAGGGTGGAGAGGGCCCTCACAGTCAACAAGGGGAGTGCAGGCGCAGGGGAGGGGGTGGCTGTGAAGGGGGAATTGTGCCATTTAGTGGGCCCAGCCATGAGCTCCACTCCTCTCCTCTTACTAGGCACTATCTTGCCCAACGTATGCATGCGCTCACAGGTAACCTCGTGGGGAGACCGAGTAACAGTGGAAGACTTTGCCTTGACAGTGACTGCACTGAAACTCAACCCTGGGTCATCCCAGGTCAGAGTAGGGAAGCCCCAAGTCAGAGTGGAAGTACCCATGATTCTTAAGGGGGTCCACGGGGGAAAGAAGAAGTGGCAGCAGGCTTGGAAACACTCTGGCTATAGGTGAGGGTGTTCTTTGCCGGTGCACTGGACATACTACGGGGTGGGGAGGCAGTAGGGAAGGGAGGGTAAACTCGATGGATTGCCACTGGAAAAGGGGGTTGCTTAAAGCATCCTATCATTGAACAACTTTTTGTTGAATTTTTTAATGTTAAAGTCTTAAGCAACAGATCGATGTATTGAATAACCCTTTAAGCTTACTCAGTGCTGATCTACAAGGCTCCAGAATACCACTCTTCCAGAAATGCTAACCGATTTTTACACTGCATTAAACTGACGCTATCTTCGGATCGGAAGTATATTTATTTCTTTGCTATACAGTATTTATTTGGCCAATCAGCTCCAGTTATTTATTTTCATTATTCTTGAATTTATTATTATTATACATCGTCACAACTTGTCCATTTTACTTATGAAATTTCTTCGTGTAATAAACAAGCGTTGATTTTGTTTACGATGCATGTGCACTAATTCCATCCATGTTAGCAGAAACCACTAATTCCGATCTTATGCGTGCAGCGTGCAAATTCAAATAAGATGAAACATGGAGCGTAATAGTAAAGCCAAACATTAAATCTTAGAACCATTTTTTGATTGGCTGTCTTCATAAGGATTCTTTAGTCCTGTTGCAATGACCCTCAGTAGACCAAGGACTAAATGAATTGTCCAATAAGATTTCATTTTAAACTCGACAATGTAAAGATGATCAAAAAGGTTGCTATTATTTATTATAATTTACCACGCCCACAATCCGAAGATGGCTTACGCGGCAATCAATGGAAGTTATAGTAAGCTAAATTTCAGCTGATGCGACGAGCATTTGAGGTCAATGGCTTTTTGGCAAGCTTGTAAATCAGGACTGAGTAAGCCTAGAGGGTTATTTCATATACCAATATGTTGCTTAAGACTTGAGTATTCAGAAACTCTCATCAAAAACGTGTTCAGTGCTGGCATGCTTTAAGAGCAAGAGGGTCAGAATAACACTTTTCTGATCTTAATATTGTCTGTGAAAATGCATTATTCATTATTTGTGTTATAAATAGTACTCTACAGCTTTGCCTGTATTGTTGCCTCAAAACATTTTAGAGGTTGGAGGCTCTTACTATGTACCCAACCCGCTCTACAGAATCCTGGTCTAAGCTCAATAAAGTCATATCAGTCTAGAATGTTAAGGTATGTAATATGAGATATTACCGTTACATGGAGTTGTCTCCTTATTACTAGCTGTACTAAACTTAATCAATGTCGAAGTTATCTATTTATATATGTATGAAATGAGCAGTGTATGCGTATCACTCCATGTCTGATCCGTGTTTGCGCATAGGCTTGCTTTGACATATTTTAAATGATAAGTACTGTTTTCTTCTTATCTCCTCCGTCAGATTGCGGAGCGTCTAGTAGTGCTATCTCAGTTTTATACCAATGCCTAGTCACTCTGCTATAGCTCTGTCGGGCACTTGAGCCATTTGTGGGCAAGGATTGTATGTATTATTTAGAGCAATTGAGCGGGCATAGCTGGTTCTCCAATTGTTTGCTTTACAACCAAGGGATTTAGGTTGGATTCCTTTTGTAGTCACTTAGCTTTGAGCATAGTATTGGATTCTGTCTGGTTGGAGATCAGTGCGAAATACAATGATCTCTGGCTTGTTAGTACTATTATATCAGACATGGAGGGACGCTATCTTTGAGGTTGGTGCACTGACAAGCTGTTGGTTCATATAATCCTCAGGTTATTAGGCCCTTCCTTAGTATTACTCGAGTATCTATATAGATAACAATATAATGTAATAAAACTATCGATTGAGACGCAATTCTCTCGTCAGAGTTGTCTTTTCTCTGATGTCAAAGAGAGCTAAATAGTCTCAATCGAAATTATAAAAGTAATCATGAATTATTTCCTGTGTATTTTTTTATTGTAATTGAAAATCTTTATTTATTTACAATCTATATGATCTAAATTTTTTTCAGTCAGATAATGTGGAATTCAGATTTGAAAATTGTTGCTATTGTTGAAACCAACAACGACAAAAATCTGGCGTTGTTTTTTCTTCGAAAACAAATTAAAAAAATAATGATAATTTAAATCTTTCGAGATATTGGCCGTGTAATTTTTCACGCGAGGGCCAGTGTGTACGTAATAGCAAGCTTATCAATAATAAATTAAAATGCTGACTTCACTATAACACCTCCTAAAAACTGAGAATACTTGCAGACCTAATCTTTTATGCTCTCCAAAGTTTGTGCACAGTGACTATTAGTGGGATGCCCTCCTTCTATACAAACAAGCCAAATTTTTGCAACTCTGCTTTATGGTTATATAACTTGTTGCGCATCGGAGAGAAAAAATTTGTACAAGTCAGCATATATTATTGCGCTTACACTATAGATGGAATTATTGAGAGCGCAACTCCGGAAAAAAGTTTTTGGGTTAAAGTCCGTAGAAATAGATAGATTAGGTCTAATTCATCCCAAAATCGGTGACTCAGCACCTTTAATGTAGCTATACATATACAACACAACTGTACGCTATATAACTTTATACATAACTATATAGAAATATACCCTAACTGTATATTGCAGGTCGATGTATCTAAGGCACACACAAGTTCTTATACTAATACTCTTAGAGCCAATACAAGAGCACATCTTCCTGGGACCACTGACAGCCATAGCTGTACATTACATGTTTAACATACCTATATATATCTTGTTACCTCTACACTTCCTCACCTGGCTCATTGCCGATTATATACTGTTCACTGTTCTGCAGGTAAATGCGACCCTATCTTCAGACTATCAGTTGAGAGCATGGATGAAGTTTAACATGGTTGCCAGCAACGGCCGATCAATAACTTTGACCACGATTCAAGTGAAGCCTTTGCGGAAGTTGCCATGTTAACGCCATGTTACGCAGTTGTCCGCCCCTCTTAATGTGTATCCTTATATCCTGCAATTCAATATCGTGTTTTTCTCAGTTTTTGAAACTTTGTCCACAGCTGGCGTTACTTACTACGTATGACGATTCAAACATAGTTGCTTATGTCTGCAGTTTCCAATTCATGCAAAAAAGGACCAGGTCAACGATAGCATATCTGTAATAGATGGTAATATTGCAAAAGCCGTAAACTGACATCGTTTTTAACCATAATTTTTAGATTTTTTTAATGGCGAACTCTTACTACTACATTTATCACTAGTTGAATGCAGCCGTTTGTAAATTTGAACACGCCCCGAGTAAAGCAGCTGGCAATCCTGTTAGACTTCATCCATAGTTGAGAGTTTATATTAGACTGTGTTGCTGTGAGTAGTTTGCATTCGAATAACAAAAGCTCTTTGGCACCCTGCGAAAAAGAACTAGGAACTACCGGCATGCAGTCGATTGCAGAAAAACTTCATGTTTTCAAGATCAGTTTATCAATTTCTACCTCACAGCCATCCTAATCTCTTATAAAATCACAAATTGTATTATCATAGTACTATCTCTGCTTCCACTCGCTCTGATTTTAGAAGTTGTCTTCACTCCGACACGTTCTCTTGTAGAACAAGCGGCCTTCTTTCTCAATATTATCCTATGCAAAGGCTTGGGTATTCAAGGAGTTATCTCCCCTACACCTTGTTCCTCAGGACATGAGCACCAAATATGTGTACTGGGCTGGCAGAAAGCTCCTGGTTCGATATGGAGGTGTCGCTGAAAGAGTTCACGACCAGAAGAAGCTCTGTCAAATGTGACACTCATACTGATGTGACTCTTGTACTGATGCGTCATTTATGAAGTTGTTAAGCTCAACCATTATATCTGTATGCATATGCCAATTTATTGTGCTTCACCAATACTAAATGTATTTTTTTAACATTCCTCATTGTTCCTTCTCTAAATTCTACTCCGCAATCTCCGCCTTCGCTGTCAATTATACTGGCTATTTTAGTATTGCTCTTGAAACAGCTTGCTTGTCATACTTGGTGCATTTAAAATTGCCAACAATTTGTTACTCATCAATTTTTTTTATTCCAATCAAGCAGTAAATGGAGGAACATAAATATACCGTATGTTAGTATTCTATTTATGTTTATCTCGGTACACAAGAGTTCTCTTGGCTTCTGCCAGTTTGTATATATCTTTTCATATATAGCTCTCTTGATGCTGCGCCACCTTATTTGATATTAATCAGCGGTTGTGCATAGAGTTGGTGCTTCAATGGTGGAAGTTGTCTTCTCACACTTATAGCATTACACCCTCTAAGAACTGTCTGTCATTTGTTTGTAATGTTGTAGGCTCATTTTTTAATATTTTTTTCGTTTTTTTTCATTTGCTCGCAAGTTTTTATATATTACACTGGTACCGTATATATACCTGTATAATTGATGGTGATGTGCAGCATAATCGCTATTTATAGACAATAGTCTTTTTTTAAGAGACCATGCTTGATATACTACCACTGTCCTTGTTATCTGTCACTGCGAGTTGCTTCGTTAGTAAAAAAAGCGAAAGTTTGCATTGATTAGTGAATTTTTTTAAAACGGTTGGTAGTTTGGGTGTAGTTCAAAAAAGTTTGTCATTTTTTTGTTTTGAGTTGGATGCTACAAATATAGCTGCATATTTTCGACAATATCAGTGCTACATTGTTGTTGAGTTAACTATTTGAGAGGCCTGAAAAGAAGTATGTAAATGAGTTGAACCGCTTTACCGGTTAATCGATGATCATATGAGACAAAAACTTGATTACTCCGCCATACAAAGACCAGTTGATTCCACTATTTGAGGCAACTGATCTAAAAAGAATTAAATTAGAGTTGTCCTGCCTTTTGACCAAGCTTAGCAGTACACCCACAAGTGTTGACTACCAGTGACATATAAGTTAAAATCCATTGACATAGAATGAGATGAATGAATGTCTATGAAAATCAACCATGATGTTACACTTCTATGATAACTGCATAGAAATGAGTCAATGGATTTTCCAAGAGTGATTTAATACACATAGTGGGGACTTTCAACATGACTATGTATTAAACATGGACGAAATATATAAAGATTGCCAGAAACCTGATTAGGGTGTTACAAATTTTTGCCAATAGGAAGCGAGAACAGTGTCATCCATAGCGCCCATAATGGTTCGAATTTTTGGAGCGGAAACATATGGTACTATAGACTACTATAGGAGCTGGCTAAACAATCGTAACTATTTATAATAACGCACTGTTTTGACTTTTGACACATGAAAAGAGCTTTTGTAATTTTGGAGCATAAGCTGCGTGGAATCAATAAATTTTGAAGCCAGGTTTTCCACATGCCAAAGATTAAATATATATTATCATTGGCATATTCAAGTTGTTGGATTAGTCTAAATGTCATCCCCATAGATAGACCAATAACCCCCTTCTAGACCAACTACTGCGTACCGTGATAACCGTGTAACCGTGATAATCATCGGTGCAACAGCGGATGCCCGGGCGCCATGTTTGTAGTGGTGATGCTCGTGGGAAATACGATTTCTGTATCCCAGAAGCGTCACTCATCATGGTACTTTAGTTTTACTAACGGTTACAATGAATTTTTTTTCTATATAAAGAGTTTTTCGTGCACGCGGTGATTGGTTCAAAAGTTCTTGGAATGTGATTGGTTGTTGGCTCATCAAAAAATCAAATTAGGAAAAACTATTAAAAAATTAAAAATTATTAATAACAATTGAGTAATGCAATAACCATATTACATAAAATATAAATTACTGAAATCATTATAAACAAACTCATTGACAAATAAAAATGCGGCATGATTTCAACCAATCATCATGCGCACAAATACTCTTTATACTTTATATAGAAAAGTCCATTTACGTTGCATTACTTCCAGTTTTCAAGATGAATAAAGATGATCTTCATCGTCCCAGAATCTCTATAGTGACATGAAGATGGTTAGTTGACAAGTAACGTGGTAACTTTTCAATGACAACGATGATTGATTTAATCGTAAATAATACTAATAACTGGATAAAGTTATTTTCTCCAGAGAAGATAAAAAGCCATACGGATGCGCAGTCTCACAAAAAAACTATCAAATATTGAATTACAATTCGACAGGTTTGGAACAAAATACATTTTTTTAAGGAGTTATCTTCCCAGTAATTGTATGAACGACACTATTAGTAAGTTCACAAAATACAAAAAAGTTTGACAGCTTTTCAAGTAAGCAGCCCATGGCTTGAATATTTATGAATGTATAAAATCGGTTTAATAAGACTTAATTCCCTGATCAAGACGAAAACTGATTTATTTGTGGAGTTCCCTCTCGACAAAAGTTTCAAATATACTAAGCAACTACTATAGTGACACATCATACCAGCTTGATGAGACCAACAGTGCAACTTTATGGTATATGTATATATCATTTAAGGGTTATCCTCCCCATAGAATGTTCAACATCGATACACACAAACACTACAGTTTTGCTCTTATATTACTGAGAGGGACGCCAGTACCTTCTCCTATTTTATTATTATTATCTACTCAGTAAGACACTCTCTCGCAATTACCGACTGAGCTTGTATCTCATTGTTCTATTTCCTTTGTCTACGAGTTAAGCTTTTATCTCCGAAATAACTCACTGTCTACATTTATGTCTACTCGCTACACACTGTCTATGTCTGTGCAAGGTTCTATTGTTTACATGTGCCTACGATACCATTTAGTGCGTTCTACCTTGTACCAAATAATTATTTACTACAACTCATTATATTTTTCCACGTTTTTAATTATTATAATTTGGGTGCTGATGTAAGGGCAAGGCGTGGCTTGCACCAATATTTTACTCAGGCGTGGTTTGTAATGTGTACCCGCCTTCCCTGTATTTAAACTGCTGTTAATGCAATAAAGTTCAGAGTTAGCCTGACTCTCAGATGATTCTCTCTCTCAGAAGCAAGCACAGCTAGGAGCACCAAAAATACAAGCGCTGACCTGGTCGACTATTAGCAAGCACGAAGCTAAGGTGGAAAGTGAGAACGGTTCGCCCTATCACTGTGTATCCCCTCACCTGAGGTGAGGATTACAACACAACGCCTAGTGCACTAATAGTTCGGCTCTTATCAAATTCGGATTCGGGGAATCCAACAAGTTAGACAACAATAATTACAGTGAGGTTATTGTCGATCTCGACTGAGTCAAGATTCGACTGCAAATAATTCCTGCCTAGTTATTGCCTGCAGCCACAGTTCGAAACAAACTATAAACTAGACAATAACTCGGCACGAGTATTGTCACAAGTCACAGTTTGCAACAAACTATAAACTAAACGATAATTGCAGCACAATTATTGTCGGACATGACCATGTTCGGACGCAGCCAAAGTAGTAATATATGAGCAGATCTCCCTACCAAGTGTTTTTTTGTGGTTCTGGCCTTGGGGTTGAGGCAATGGGTTACGACGTTGGATGAATTCGCCGAGTTTATATTGTATTTTACTTGAGGGGTACTTGAGTGGCGTTTGAATGGCATTTAAGTGGCATTTGAGTTTTGATTATTTTTTTACTTGATTTGAACTCGTATGGCATCTAGATTTTGAATGTATGGCGTTTAAGTTTTGATACTTTTTTCACATAATTTGAACTCATATGGCATCTTGAGAGAGAGGAGAGAGAAGACAGAGAGGAGAGAGGAGAGAGAAAGGAGAGAGGAGTTTTATCTACATTGAATAACTATATTGATCAAAAATGAAACATTTTATGATTATATACATTGATTACATAATAAGTAGGGAAAATCATCCTATATAATATAGCTAGAGTCAGTAAATACTAAGTAATACAAAGCACTACAACTTGTAATGATAATCAATGTATACATACATATGGTATCTTGAGATAAAGAAAGAGAGAGAGGAGAGAGGGAGAGAGAGAGGAGAGAGGAAGAAAGAGAGGAGAGAGGAGAGAAGAGATATATCTACATTGAATAAATATATTGATCAAAAATTAATCATTATATGATTATATACATTTATTACATAATAAGTATGGAAAATCTTCCTATATAATATACCTTTACAATAATTTTTTTGATGTACTGATGTTTGGTAAAAAAACTACATTAGTTAAGTTTTAAATTCATATGAAAAAAATTTGTGTCAATTTAGTATCTACTCCCAGGACTGATACTCCCCCTAAAATAACCCATAAGACTCAGCCTAAAAACAAGTTTTAGGGGGTGTTTTTGTGCAAGGTACAATAAAAATAACTGTGTTTGTATATATCTAGAGAGAGTGTTTAGAGGAGAGAGAGGAGACTTGAGCATAAATATTCCTGGTAAATTATTTATTTACAATATTATTTGTAATTATTAGTGAAAGAAATTATGAAATACTGGCGAGTAATTAAGTAATTCAGTAAGGAAATTGGTTGGAAACGTAGTAATATTATTTAAATACAGCATTGCTTTGCAACAATGATTAATAAAAACAATTATGGACGTTGGTGAGTAATTAAGTAATCTAGTAAGGAAAACTGATTGAAAATCACGGTAATATTTGGTAAAAGATACTTGCAACATGTTTTATCAGCGAAAAAATCAAACAATTTTCAAATGTTTACGAGTAACTAAGCGATTTAGTAGGAAAAACCAACTGAAACGCGCAATATCCGTTTTTGAAATATTTACGATAAACACAATTGGGATATTACTGTTATCAAAGAAATCAAGCGAGTATCAAATGTTTACGAGTAACTAAGTGTTTAAGTTGAAAAAAAGCGATTGAGATCATGTGACATCCGTTACAAAATATTTTACGTCAAGTTACCAACGAGAAAATAAATATTTTTTAGAATATCCGCTATAGCGAGTTACGATAATTTTTACGCACCTTGAAGGTTTTCAGTCCATTTTCAGTCAGATCAAAATTTATGCGAGACGTTTTAGGTATTATTTCAATCGACGTAATGTTACCAGTTCATTTTTAAAAAGTAATTAATTATAATATAGCGCAAGTGTCCCGCAAGTGTCATTTTACTAATAAACTCATTCCAGAAAAGACATTAATCATCATCTCGCTTAATCCTATATGTTTTGATCTTTTTAATATCAAGTGTGTCGCTCGAGAAAAGTCATTAGTTACACCTAAGCACTATTTATTATCATGCTATTTCTATTTAAAACAAAAACAACAAACATCCATAGATGATGGAATTATAGGTCGAATTCAACCTAAAAAGGAAGAGAACTTGATTGCATCTATCTCCTGTTTTTTATTGTTTCATTACATATTAGTTAATATAGATACAGCCTTCCACCAAAACGGATTTGTGGTTTTACTTTTAATCCTAGCTATCTCCGCTATCATCTAAAAAACATGAGCAAAAGCATGACTTTATCCACTTGTTTTATTAGTTAGACTGTTACTTTTTTTAAAATATCTCATTGTTTTTTGTGTGAAATAATAATGTATCAACATACATAGTATATTTTCTATTTTTAGGAAGCTGTTTTGTCTAATAAATCAAGAGTTATATGTTACATATACATATTTAAATGCTATCAGATATCTTTAAAGTGTTTATTACATTCCTAACTCATACTTAATGTTGTAAACTATAATTGGAGCTCTCACATTTTAATTTACTGTCTGATGATATAAAGATGGAGCTACACTACATCATTGTTTTGCTGATGATGTGTCTATATGATTGTTTGTGGTAGTGTGTGTTATAGTAGAGTATATCAATAAACTGCAATTGAACTAGTTATTAAATGCTATCAGTACCTGTAAAGTATTTTATTACATTCCGAACTCATACTTAATGGTGTAAACTATAATTGAAGCTCTCACATATTAATTTACTGTCTGATGATATAAAGATGGAACTACACCGCATCATTGTTTTGCTGTTGATGTGTCTATATGAAAATTGTTGCTATAAAAATATGTTTGAAGGATGTGAGGTGTCATTCAAATGAAATGTAAGTTTCATCCTAGCTAGTTATATTTAAAAGAGGTTGTAAAATTTGTTTATCCAACGCTCTACATTCAAAAATTTTAGCTAGATGGAAAGGCAGTTTACAGGAGTGTTTGTGGTGGTTAAGCTTATTAAACTATTTAATCTCTATCTTCCTATTTTTTTAACCAACTTCCTAATCGTCTTCCACTTTTTTAAAAAACAATATCATTTATCATAGTAATAATCAGAAAATCAGTCTACAAATTAATCTTGATAAATGACTTCAATGTTTTGTATATAAGAGAAACTATTTTTTTTACACAGTATCAGTTTTCATTTATACTTCATTTTAAGTATTACTCTGCAAAACAACAATGGCTAGCAATATCCCTACAACAAATGAGTAAGTTATTTATACTATCTTTTACAATTTTGTTGCAGTTACATTTATAAATTTATACAAATGTATATATATATATATATTACTTGTAGGTCTACATCCTCAAATGTTGCATTAGAACTAAATATAGACGAAATAGATTTCAGTGCTATGTAAGTATATTATTGAAACTTTATTATTCAATATTCAACTGTATTATATAGAGTTTTTAAATAATTACAATCTTGATTTATTGTTTTATTAAGTTCTACCGATGATGAAACACTAAGGTGGTTGGAGGAGTGTTTTGAAGATGAAGAGAAGACGGAAAAGAGCAAAGCTAGCACGCATATTGCTATGAGTAAGTTTTTCTGTTTTATGAAAAATGTAAATTTGTCTGTAGGTACAATAATAATGACTTTACATTTACTATGTTATTTTTTTGTAGAAAAAGCATCTTCTCGATTCATAGGAAGTAAGCAATGTGTTGGGAAGAACGAAAACTTCCTGTATTATGAACAGAACACATTTGAATGTAAGTATGACGAAAATATTACTTACTATATACTCATTCAATTTATAAAAAAATTTTCGAATTTTTTCAAAAAATAGCATAACTACATTCGTATTTTCTATTTTAGTTCAAGCAGAGAATCCTGAATTAAGGGAGTATAAAGAATTAAGTCTTCTAGACGGAAATATAAAAGAAGATAGAGAGTGTTTTAAGTGTAAGTGACATGCATTATCTTTATATATATATACATATACCATGCTTAAGAAAGTTATCTATATATGATGAGAATTTGTTTATTTTGTTTGTAGATATTGATAACAAAAGCCCTAGGTATTTCCTTTCAGTGCTCTCATTGCTGTTGATCGCATATGGCACAAAGATGTTGAGTGAAGCACTGAAAGGAAACAAAAACAACGTCTCTTGTATATTTTGTGGTAAGAAGTTTAAATTAGGGGGATTGCATGAGCCTGGCCGAGTTCTTTCAAGACATTTTTGTGCTCACTTGTTTATTTATTATTGTTTATGTGGAAAATCGCATACAACTTTGAGAGATCTTCAGCAACATAGTTGTATTTTAAAAACTAAAATGTTTTTTATTGTTGATATTGCTAGTTACAATAATTTTGTTTTATTTATTAATAGAAAATATTCTGAATTACTTATGGATATTACTTTTCCGAAAAAATTTGCGTTAGTGTATCTCTATCCAATAGAAGGTTATTTTTCTGAAAACATTGTTCTAGATTTTGAATTAGGGAGTAAATGGTTGGCGATAGCTAAAAAACCTGCTGCTGAAGATCGAAAACTTTTGATTAAAAACCAGTGTAAAGAAATGAGAGCACTTATATCTTCAGATTCTGATCTTTCAGAAACTGAAGAAAGTAATAATGACTTAATTTCTGTTGCTAGTTCACAGTGCAGTCCAAAAACCAGTGTTTTAGAATCTAATACTATAACAGTTAAACCTCAAACCCAAGTAGATTTAAAAGAAAGCCAAAAGATTGATGATAAGAAAATTGATTTAACTTCACTTAAATTAATTTTGAATATAAAAGATGGACTGAAAAAAAAGGGTTTTAATGATTGTGTTAAATTGAAATTAGCGTCTATTAGACGAAAAATGCAGAAAAACTCAGACTTTTCTCAAGAAGAAGTTCTTGTACTAACTGCACTCTTAGGTGAGTTTTAAAATTTTTATTTCACTATATTTTTTAATATTATCATGGCTCTGGAATAGGTCTTATGCAACTACCCTATTTTATAATTTCTTACCACAAAATATATAGTGAATAGGATGTTTTTTTATAAATACTCTCTCTATATATATATTATATATACAGACAATAGTCTGTGTTTTTATGAATACATTTCATGTAAAAAATGTTCTGTCATTAGTTTACCATAGACTTTATGCAACTATCCTATTTTACAATTTCTTACCACAAAATATATAGTTAATAGGCTGTTTTTTATAAATACTCTCTATATATATATTATATATACAGACAATAGTCTGTGTTTTTATGAATACTTTATTCACATGTATACACTTCATGTAAAATTGTTCTGTCATTAGTTTACCCTAATGCATTATTTTTATTTGTTTTGTGGTTGAGAACTCCATATGCTTCATTCTTACTGTATTACTTTGCATAATATTACAAAATAAATATTACATCAACTACCTTCATACTGCATCCAAGTGATGAAACAGTAAATTTCACATCTGTATTACTGAATCTATAGCATTGTTATGAAAAAGACTATAATTACTTAATTATTATGTCATATCGTGACAAACTATCAACACCCAATTCACAAAACTGTAAAACCTAAAGTATAATGCTTGCGGTTGTAAAAAGCCTTCTACTGTTTTGGTTTCTCAAACAAATTATAAAACATTTTTCACAATTTTTTTGTGCAAAAGCGGAGTTGTCTTATCATTTTGACACAATGTGCCGACAACTTTTACATATTTTTTCAAAAACAAAGTTTAGAAATTATAAATGGGAGTTGTCTTAACATTTTTGAAAAATGAGACGATAACTTGAAATATTTATTTTTGTGTCGGAACATTGAAATTTTTTGTAACATTTTAGAGTTGTAGCCCCGAAAGTTTTACAAATTGGTTAAATAACTAATGTTAAATATGAATAAAATACTTTATTACACTAAATATATACAAATTATTGCACAATACAAATAGTATGTAATTTAATGTTCATGAGTTGTTGCTGATAGATTTTGGCGAGTCGACGGTCATTCACTTGTACACGTATTCTATCTAAAAGCATACATAGATGTCGTTATAACAACTACATTATACTATGGTAAAAAATACGTCTATTAGTAGTTACTTATTACTAGTGAAGATTAACATACCTTAATTAAATTTCCGATATTGAAATCCTGCTAGCTTCGCTTGAAATGTGATTGTCGTCATCTTCATTGCTTTTCTCACTATCATTGTCGACAACTTCATCTTTTTCCTCAAATTTTTTGTTCTTAGAGTCATCATCCGTCATATTATCATCTTCTTCATCGGTATAAGCATCGATGTTATCATCGTCATCATCATCAGCAGCATCATCAGCAGCAACATCATCATCATAACTTTTCATCAGCTCAGCATCATCAAATAGAGAAAGTCTGAAAGCTATTCCTTCTTTTTCACTTGAAGTAGATAGAAGCATCAAAGCTTCTTCAACACTCAGAATCGTGAGAATGTGTTTCTTTGTGCCGCTTTCAGTTGTCATCGTACTTTTATAGTGGATCATACCACATTCATGATTTTTGATCTTCAAAACGTTCTCAGGAGGGACAACAATCTTCCCAGTCATCAAAGATCCGTCATTCATCATGTATCTGTAAGTGACAGTGTGAGTGATACGTAAAGGCGATGTATCTTGTTTTCGTTTTCGCTGCTTCGACTTCAAATTTTTCCAAACTGAAAGTCTAGTGAATGTCAGAAGAGTGTTGACAGGAATATTATCGAAAGTGATGATATCAAAGTATGCTTGCAACTGTTTCAATGATTTTTTTCTCAAGATTTTGGCTATAACTCGTTGTTTTAGCCCTTGATGACGATGATTATCTCCTACAATACGTAGATCGGGTTGATTTTCTTCTAGCTTTCCCATGTACACTAGGATTTGTGAAGAGCCGGGATCAAGTTCCTGTAGCTCCACCGTAAGTTCTTTGTCAATCAGTGACTTGACTCGAATTCGATGATTGTTTTTTAAAACATATTCATAGTCCAATATACCATAATCTTCAACGTAATTAACATCGAAAACCTCCAATATCGTAGGAATTGGTAAATCCAACAAACTCACAAAATTTCCGATTTCCAACATTCCTTTCTGCATAGCTCCTGTCATTATTCCACCCATCTCGAGCAATTCAAACTCTCTAAGTTTGTTTACGGTATTATTCTTGCTGTTGCTGAATAAAAAGGAAATTGAAGCTTGAGATAATGTCACTGTCGGTTTTTTGATATCCTCCGTTCGTTTGACTTCACTGTTCTCATGCAGATATGTGTAGTCCGGTGTGGGACTCAAAGGAGAGTCAGCTGAAACTACATGATGGTTCATTGCTATATCAGCATGAGCATTGGTGTTTGAGCGAGAAGATGTATCATTAAAGGTGTTAGGATTGGATCTTCTATCATCAATGTGAATGCCGTTGGTGGTGGAAATGATGGTTGTAGTGGAAATAGCGTTAGTGTTGTTGGTAGCTGTGATTGGTTCAATATGGAGCTTAGGAAGTGCTTTGGAGTGTGATGTCATCATACCTGCAAAAAGTAAAAGAACTTAGTTTAATGATGTAAATATACTGAAACTATTGTTTTATTAAAAGATTGTTTTTAAAAACTAAGATTCAAAAACCTAGATGTTTCAATTAATTAAAAACAAATAATTATTTTAGTGCTTCTTACCTTGTTGCTCTCCTAATAGCTGTAGTAGATGTTGCTCCTCTGTTAGTCGCTGTAGAACTGGATGCTTTCTGTGTGAAAACGATGGCTCTTATATAGCTAAAGTTGTACTGATTAAACCCTATGAACACCATCTCGTGTCAATCTCTATGAATCAACATTTGTTCACGCGAAGGAAAGTCAATTGTTTCGCGGGAATAAATGAATTATTTTCACGCGAATACAAACCAATGCTTTCGCGGGAATAAATAAATAATTTTCACGCGAATGGAAACCGTTGCTTTCGCGGGAATAAATATTTTATTTTCACACGAATAGAAACCAATGCTTTCGCGGGAATAAATAATTTATTTTCACACGAATAGAAACCAATTCTTTCGCGGGAATAAGTACTTTATTTTCACACGAATGCAAACTGTTGCCTTCGCGGGAATAAATGATTTAATTTCCCGCGAATGGAAACCGTTGCTTTCGCGGGAATAAATATTTTATTTTCACGCGAATAGAAACCAATGCTTTCGCGGGAATAAAGGATTTTATTTCCCGCGGATGAAAGTCAATGTTGTCGCGGGAATAAATACTTTATTTTCACGCGAATGGAAACCGTTGCTTTCGCGGGAATAAATACTTTATTTTCACGCGAAAGCAACCGTTTCCATTCGCGTGAAAATAAAGTATTTATTCCCGCGACAACATTGACTTTCATCCGCGGGAAATAAAATCATTTATTCCCGCGAAAGCATTGGTTTCTATTCGCGTGAAAATAAATTATTTATTCCCGCGAAAGCAACGGTTTCCATTCGCGTGAAAATAGTTTATTTATTCCCGCGAAAGCATTGGTTTCTATTCGTGTGAAAATAAATTATTTATTCCCGCGAAAGAATTGGTTTCTATTCGCGTGAAAATAAAGTATTTATTCCCGCGAAAGCATTGGTTTCTATTCGCGTAAAAATAAATTATTTATTCCCGCGAAAGCAACGGTTTCCATTCGCGTGAAAATAGCTTATTTATTCCCGCAAAAGCATTGGTTTGTGTTCGCGTGAAAATTATTTATTTATTCCCGCGAAAGCATTGACTTTCCTTCGCGTGAACAAATGTTGATTCATAGAGATTGACACGAGATGGTGTTCATAGGGTTTAATCAGTACAACTTTAGCTATATAAGAGTCATAGTTTTCACACAGAAAGCATCCAGTTCTACAACAGCTATCAGAGAAGCAACATCTACTACAGCTATTAGAAGAGCATCAAGGTAAAAACTTAATAAATTACAGTTTTTACTCATATATTATTTATTATACTAAAACAACTGAACAAAATTAATCATCTGTTTTTTTTGTTTTTTTTCAGATTCAATGACAAAAAATGGAAATAGTTAACAACACAGAATCAGAAACTCAGCCTAAATCTTTGACTCAAGAGGACTTGATACTTCTACAAAACATATGCAATAAGAAAATTGAAGAGAGAGTGCGAATTATCTCAAACAATTGTAAATTCATACAGAAAGACTTGATAGAGCAGCTAAATAGTTTTCGAACTGAATCTTTTCTAACATTAAAGCTCTTAGGGAATGATGTTACGTCAGACATTCAGAGATTACATTATGTATTACAACAACGACAATATCAACTACAACAGGTAAACACACCAATTTCTATCGAGTGTGCTCGTAAAGAACTTGCTCTAAAAAGAAGAAACATGCAGCGACAGTCCGCTCAAAGACAAGCTAGAAGGGTAAGGACTCAACAACGTAAGACACGAAAAGCTACAAAAACATCCGATTAACAGTCAATTTTTGATGATAAGGTAATAATTAATAAAAAAGTACTATTTAGTAAGAGTTTGTAGTTGTTTTAAATTTCTGTTTAACCATTCTATACTAATACATAACTTTTTATTTTAGTTCATTATGGAATCAAAAGTACATAGAACAGAAGTCTTCCTTCCTAAGTTTGTATTATTTAATATTTACTGACTCTAGCTATATTGTATGAGATTTTCCCTACTTATTACACAATAAATGTATATATTCACATATTGTTTCATTTTTAATCACTGTATTTATTCAATGTAGATATATCTCCTCTCTCCTCTCTCCTCTTTTTATCTCTCCTCTCTCTCAACATACTCTCTCCTCTACCAAATACTCCTCTCTCCTCTCTTGCAGTTATTTCCCAAATACTGTAGATTTTAACCATCTAGAGATCTAATTTGGTAATTTTCCAACATATTTTATAGCATTTAATATACTTATTATGTAATAAATGTATATTATTCAATGATGTGAATGTAAATATATCCATAAATATGTACATAATTATCCATATATACATAAATGTATAAAAACTAAAAAAAAATCTCTCCTCTCTCTCCTCTCTCTTCTCTCCTCTCTCATCTCTCCTCTCCCCTCTCTCCAGAAGATTTTCCCTACTTATTATGTAATCAGGTATATAATCATATAATTTTCATTTTTGATCAATATATTTGTTCAATGTAGATATATCTCCTCTCTCTATGTAGATATAAATATAGCCATAAATATGTACATAACTAACCATATATACATGAATGTATAGAAAACTAAAAAATCTCTCTCCTCTCTCTCTCTCTCTCTCTCTCTCTCTCTCTCTCCTCTCTCATCTCCCATCTCTCCTCTCTCCTCTCTCCTCTCCCTCAAGATACCATATGAGTTCGAGTTATGTAAAAAAGTTATCAAAACTTGAATGCCATACATTCAAAATCTATATGCCATATAAGTTCAAATTAAGTAAAAAACTAATCAAAACTCAAATGCCACTTAAATGCCATTCAAATGCCACTCAAGTACCCCTCAAGTAAAATACAATATAAACTCGGCGAATTCATCCAACGCCGTAACCCATTGTCTCAACCCCAAGGTCTAATCCACAAAAAAACACTTGGTAGGGAGATCTGCTCATATATTACTACTAACACAGCTACAGCGATAATTTTTAAACATACATGTGGACCTTATATCAGGTTACCTATACTTTTTACTATTTTTCTGCTATTAGCAATATAGAGAGGCAGAGGCATGATTCAAAACAGGTAAACTTGTAGGATTGTAGAATTGATAAGAAGTGGTAAAGATTAATCTTAGTAGTACTTACTGTTTGGATAGACGAACGAATACTAAAACTGTATGTCGCGCTTTAAGGCAGTCTCACAGATACATAAACAGTAGATAAGGTTGTGGCAGTTCTTCACGAAGCAGCTGCCAGTAGTAGCTAATACTTGTACTAGTGGGAGAAGGGGAAGTACTAGTGCGACATGGTACGACCTTTGCACATACTTGCTTAGCCATAAACCAAAATGCTTACAGCAAGGCAACAGTAAGTGACGAAAGCCGAGAGTGATAAGGTGTATGGAATTACAGCTATTGTCAACAAGCTATTCATCTGTTTACTCATACGTGGGTTACTGATAACAGCCTGCTGCAACCTGCAAGTAGATGCAAAAGAAGCGAAGCTGTGTAGGCTAACTACAGTAACACGCTTTTATTTATAAACATTAGGAAAGAGTGCCAGAGCTAGTAGTGCAGTTTAGGGCGGTGGTAGAGGGTTCAGCTTGCAACTTTAGGGGTTAGGGTTCGAATACAGTGTGGAATGGACTCTGCTCAACACTGCTCTCAATCGATTGCTCTTGATACTGTGGGAGATTTGTGTAGATCCAGTGACCCCAGCCCCTTCCCCCCCCCCCCCTACCCTGTACCCCTTGTCACCCCTCAAAGGATGTGACAGAACCCTTTCCCCTTGACTAGAGGTACTCCTAAGCAGCAGGAGTTAAGTCAATCATCTATCCATCATGTATACATGCTATACCGAGTGAGCCTGTGATAAATGGCCACCTCCATGAGGCATACGGAGACAAATGGCTGCTATACCGAGTGAGCCGGTGATAAATTGCCACCAATGAGAAGCCTGAGCTGATGCTAAACATATGAGCCTGCTAAAGCCACACAAGGAGATGAGAGTACTGGAGCAGAACCGAAGCTAAAGGAGGAGCCCTGGACTTATTAAATGATGTGCCATGTGTGCATTACTCTCATTGATTGCCTTTGTATATTTTTTTGTATTGTTTGCAACTATTTGCTATTATATTGTAATACCTTGTGAGATTGGCTCACCCTAATAAGGAAGTGTGCCTTCCTGATCTCTTCCTATAAAAGGAATTGCTGGAGATCAGGGAGTCAGAAGTTTTGTGGATGGCTTATAGTACTTGTGGATTAGTTAGAATACTTATACCTTGCTAAACAGAATGTGTTTAATAACTTATTATTAACAAGGAACAATTGTATCGTTGTCTGGACATTAGTTATTGCAATCAGGAGTACATGGATGCCGTTGTGTCGGTGGTGTAAATAGAGAAAAACACTACAATACCTTCATTTCCCGGTGAAGTTGTAAATGGCTGCTAGGCTTGCCTAATGGAATTGTGTGTTTGGGCTACAAATTAGTGGCAGTGAAATTGGGTCTCCCTATGGGAACAATGTGTGTGTGCACTAACACGGTGGCACATTATAACAGAATTATTGCATAGGTGAAGGTTATACATATAAAGGACTCGTACAAGCTGATGTATTAGAAAGAGAATAATTCTGAAGCAGTGCATGCTTATCATTAACCCATGACTGTATATTGTTGTGGATTTTCATAGCATACACTCCTTTGCACCTTATCATTATCAAGCCTAGCCATCAGTATAAGGTGCTAGGCTCAGAAGCAATCATGTCGGTCAATACCGAACTGACCTACCCTGCATGGTAGGACTATACCGACCCTGTATAGGACCATACCGACCCTGTATAGGACTATGCCGACCTCACCGAGTCGGCAGGAAGTGAATCATCATAGCCTGAGGACCATAAAATATCCTAAAAGCCTCAGGAAGACGGATCCAGGACTTAACTACCCCTAAACCAGAGGAGGAGCGGATACAAGGGCTGCAAAGGCGAGACAGGAAGTGGATAAGCCGTTGATTGGACAATTGCCTCATAATCCCTCCTACATTTGATGGGACCATATCTATCTTAGTCTTGTGATTCGCTGTTTATTATTATAAGCCTTTATATTGGTTGTTTAAGTATTATTATCTTGTGATTGGTTGTGACAAAGATCACTTCCTGTCACTTCCTGTGAGATGCCTATAAAAGGCGGAACACTTACCATTATTCTTTGGTTAGTATTAGTGCATTGTATTGTTTGTACCTTTTGACTAGACTCGTATTTATTCTGGATGAATAAATGGCTTATTACTCGATAGCACTGAGTAATGCATTTGAGCCGAGGGCTCTGTTTCGGTTGTAGAGTTGAGACTCTATCTCGGTGGCATACCGACCCTGCTGTTGTAGCAGGTGAAATATAACAACTGGTGGCAGCAAGCTACCGACCTCAGCTAGTGGGTTTCAGCCCCCAAAATCCACTACAATATTATGTTGAACTCTTTCATTTGCATATTTTGTGTGTAAATGTAGCATGTATTGTTATTGTAGTGAGATGGTAGTTTGGTTCTGCCGCAGTCTAGTCAAGTAGCATGACAACCCAGAGTATTCACTCAGAGCTTGCTCAGACTGTGTTCAAATTACTTTGTCATTCATTGGTTACTGTCTAAGTAAATATAATCACATTCTTGTGAGTTCTACATGTTCCTAGTTGTTCTAGGTGGATGTCACACTAATTCATTGCACAGTAATACAGAATCCCACATGAATTCTATTGTCATTACAAGCAGCTGTTGCTAGGAGTTGAAAGTAGGGTGGATACTTCTTTGCAGAAATAACTTTCTAATACTGTTCAGTAAAGGATGGCAGTCAATTTCTTAACATTGGTGACAGCAGTGGAACTGTACGGTCGTAGCGACATTCTTAGAGAAGCTACTGGGCTTTGCCGACCCGTGTTACTTTCCTACTACATCCTTTTCCGCAAGCCCTCCTCAGTGTTGACACTCCTACCCTATCCCTGATCATTATGTAGCAAATACCCGCCTTGTATAGTTGTTCTGACCAGCATCCAGCTAGCTTCAGTCCTGTACTTGCTCTCCTGCTTGATACTCAGCCGTTTCCAGTCCTGTAAATCATCCTACAGATCCCTTGAATGTTCTTCAAAGAGTAGGAAGAGCTGAGAGGATGCTTGCTGGCACTTCAGAAGCAGCAGAACTTGACAGGTTGGCACAGACACTCCAAGGAGTCTTGCGACCCCTTCAACTGGCCCTTACATGGAACTTCAAGCCTCCCAAGTTTATTATTACTGGTCATGTAGAGTACTTCATAGCTCATTTCCTTGAGATAGCAAAAGCCAAAGACTGGGGAGCTCACACTGCCCTTCTCCATGCCAGAGAAGTGTTTTGAGATGAAGCTATGGAGTGAGGAACACCTAAAACTCCTCAGGGAGTCTTCACAGCCCCTTGCCGGTGTATGTTTGACACACCGTCAAGCTTTGCATTGCATTGCGCACCTTTAGTAGTCACAAAAGACTTCATTTTATAAGCATGCTGATGAAGTGAAGAAACTCATCTATATTGCCTTCAAAGACTAGCCATTTATGAGCAAGCAAGCCACTAAATCACAGGTGGACAGCTTATTCTGGGCTTTTCCTCTGCGTCAAACTCCAGAGCTATAGCTCATTGATGCAGCTACTCTATGCTGGTAGTAAAATAGGCGGGTTAAAATTTTTGAAGGTCGCATAACAACACCTTTTTTATCAAATTTGAATACATTTGACGAAAGATCTGCAAAAAGAAAAGCTACGACTTTTATATGGAATCTTTCTTGTCAATAACTATATGTAGGAAATTAGTAAGATGATTTGAATTTTCAAAATAATTTATTCTTATTTCTTTTATCTTATATGAAAAGTTTATTTGCCAATATCTTTCTATGATGCTCTTTTGTCCAACAACAACTACATATTCAACTTTTGATCAATTAATGAGTTGGAATTATGATTGAATACACCCGTTTGTCAACTAAATCTTAAGAGACAAAGCTTTGGTTATAAAATTACAACATTTAGTTTAAAAAAACATTTTAATTGTAGAACAGTAATACTAGCAAAATTAGGCTCACATATTTATCGAGACATTTGCAGTTGGAAAATGGGGACAACTCCGAATACAAGACTTAGCAATAAAACATCTGTCAGTTCACAGCAGAGTGTCAAATTTTTATGAAACTTTAATTTCAGGCCAAGGAAATGTTGTAAAAGATGTTTTATATTTTTTGTGATGATTGCAATATACTCAAAAAGATCTGCTGTAACCAAAATTAATGTTAGTGGTTTTCGAAGTTGCCCTTGCTGTGACTGGAAGTGAAAAACACACAGAATAAATTTTATAGTTGGGCAGTTTTAGTTAGCTCATTGGGTGTTATCTGATAAAGTTATTAGTTTGTTAGTTCATTTTAGGGTTGTTGGTTCACAAAATAGAAAGTTGATGTTTTCACCCCTTTATGCAATTTTCTTTTATTTTTTTTACAATTTTAAATGAATACAACCAGGATTTGTTCACTCAGTGCAATGTGAGCTTTAAGTTGATATAAAGCTTTGCTTTTCAAAAACTTTTAAGTGAAAATCCAAAAATTTGCATTATGCAACCAGACTAAAAGGGTAGCGATGCATTTACTGCACCTGCCGAAATGCCTAAACAGTGTAAAACTTCCCATGCCAAGCACACATTAACAGGCTAGTTAGTCAAAATCAGTGAGGCTATGCCATCAGCAGCCACACTGACTAAGAGGCAATAGTTAAATAGTAAATGAGCTGAGTTAATTTTTTGATAGAGAAATAGTTGCTTCTAATGTGAGGTTTCATTTTTGTAACGGCTGACTTTGCCTAAGAAAACATTATCCTCAACATATTATACCTACACACTAATTAAATCTGCCAACATTGGTTTGTTTGTTTTTTATGATTGCTCATTGAAAGAGGTAAGGAGTTATACCTCTTGCTGTCAATAAGCTGTTCACGCTGCAAAAATAGAACAAAACATTTGATGTTTTTGTACATAATTGGGTTTAGTTGCAAAGTTATGACTGAAGTGCTACACTTTTCTGAAAAGGCAGCAGTGGCAAATCTTATATCTGTGAGTGTTATAAGTATTATTGTAGTAGATTTACACCATCTGCTATGGACACAACAACCAACTCTCCATAAACACCCCTTGTGTTCACTTCTCCGTCTCCTCTCACAAGATCTTTCCCATCAGAGCAACTCGGTTCTGATCGTTGGCTCCCAACGCTGCTTGGGGTCTACTCTGACACTAACTTAACGACTGCAATGGAATCCTTGACTCTGACTAACTACTAACTATAAATGTAAAAAATAGTTTTGGATATTATATTCAACAACAGTTTTAGATAGTTAATTAATTTGCTCTATGTCTATGTTGATAAAGTTGCATGGAGGCTATAGATAAATTGATGACAATCGCTTTTGGTTCAAAGCCATGTGCTTTGCAAACTTTTCCAACTATTTCAAAATAGTTTAGATTATTTGGAAACAGTGTTCAGGCTATTTCAAAATAGTTCATACAGTTTGTAAATAGTTCATACTCTTTCTAAAGCGTCCATACGGTTTGTAATATTCTAAATCATCTGAATCATTTCTAAACCGTCTGAATTATTTGCAAAACAACTATACGATTTGCAAAATTTACGATTGTTAGACAGGAAATACAGTTTGTGTATAGCGATAAAATGACTCATTAGACACAATTCTATTTAGCAATATAACATGTAACTACACAATCTACAAGACTTCTGCATAATACTGTAATGGATTCCGGTCTGTTACCACGGACATCCACTAATCTCGAGTATTCTACCTCTCTCCAGAGGGGACACTGTACTGACCGACAGTGACAACTGTGCAGGGCAACCGAATTACCCGGTAAGGCAAGAGCCCATGGCTCAAACAAACAGTACCGTGTAGTGTCTGTAATAATGGCTTTATTCTCTAAGCTGTCCTGAGGGTAATTATTCCTCTAGGGTTTAGCAAGATAAGAGTATATGCCATGGCAACATTGTAATGAATGCAAAGAGTAACAGTGTGTGCTCTCCTTTTATAGGAGAGCTGCTAAGCACAAAACATATAACAATCAATGCACAGGAAGCAGATTAACCAATACAATTAATTATATAAATAACAAGCCAATCAACAATGCAATATGGTTAATTAAGGGAGGTGCCAAGTGGCTAAGGGCGGAGTCATTTCTCCTTATTGTCCAATGAGTAGTCCTGCAAGGCCCCCAGGCTGTATATAGAGTTGGGTCCATGGAGTCGGTAATCTAAGGGTAAGTACTTCCTGTTCTCGACCTTGACTAAGCTCCTACACACTTTTGAGGATCCTCCTCTATGGCGGCCATCTTGTGCCGGCCCAGTACAGCTATACCGGGTCGATAGGGGTCACTACCGACCCTGCAGGGGTCACTACCGGCCCTGCTCACTATGCCACTGGCACAGTAGGACTTTCCACCCAACAGCTATTAACCGAACGCTGTGGGTAAAAGTCTAGCGCATTGTCTCGCAAGGTTCTAGCGTAAACGACCTGTTCACTACTAGTGTGCATCAAAATCTACCACAATACATGTTAGACTACTCCTTGTTTGGAACCTCAGGGGGAACACTAACCTCCTCATGAGGAGTGAGCCAATCATACAGAACAATACATAGCATGTACGAGTAATAAAATGCAATGCGATATGAGATAAGCAAAGATAACCAATCACATGGCTAATAAGTCTTTAAGCTGGCTACAGCCAATTGGAATAAAAAGGGAAACTTGTTCTCCATGGAGGGTTGTGGTTTCGTCAGGTGCCTTCGACCTTAAGCCCTCAGGCTTTAATTTTTGAAGTTCTCCAGCTAACTAGGTCTGGATACCGGGTCGAAGTAGCCTTTTGTAACATAATAAATTGACACCGGTTTGGATACCGGGTCGGTATAGCACCCTATACTAGCAGGTACAAATCATCTAAGTTATAGAGCGAGATAAACAGGGTCTGATACAAAGTCACTTTCAAGGGGTGGTAATGAGGAGAGGAAGTGGGATAAAACCAGGGGTAAAAGCGAAAGGTTTTTCACTTTATTATGCTGTCAAAAGTTACAAAACTATTGCTTTGTTCTGTAAATTATAGCAAAAAGTGCCTTAAAAATAATTTTGACGGCTGTAATTTTGTGTGCTAATACAAAATAGCAAAACACTTGGTGAAATTTTTCATTGTTCTGCAGTTACCTGATGGGATAGTATTTGTATTTTATATTCAAAACTGGCAGAAAAATACCATAAAAGTTATTCTACCATTATTTATAATAGATGCAAGTGTAGAAACAAAAGCAGTCAACTGTTTAAATCCCCATCATGTGACAGTAGCGTCTGGGGATATTGCTACTACTTTGGAGTGGAATGTGGTTACAGGAAATGCATGTTAGTTCTTTTCCCAGTGAATGCTTTTGTACAGCTGATGGTAGACTTGTTGGAATATGAAGTCACTTTAGACAAAGCAAAACAAGCATTCTTGTTAAAGTTGTGCTTTCTTATTGGGTACAAAACCTTTTTCGATGAGTTTGGCCAAAGATGTTTGTTTTATGGTTGATAATTAATACATTTTGTTTTGAAAATTTTACTGTTATCATTGTTTTATCACAAAAATGTATAAAGGTGTTAAATAGCTAATTATTTTTATATCGTCAAGATCTCCAACAAAGAGTAGTTTATCATTATTTTCTTAATGGATAAGAGATATAATAATGATATTAAAAGTACTCATGATGGGTTTTATAAAGTTGAACACAAAGACTTATTTAGTTGAATAAGACTAACTTGAAAGTTTCAACTTACTAAATAACAAACTTTCATCAGCAAACATCAGTATATACAATCAAACAATTTTTTTGATTCAAAAGAAACCACACCCATATACATGTACATATACACACCCATATACATATACATATATATTATTTTATGGTTATGACAAGTGATAAAGCACTGAGGAGATATCCAAGTGCTAGTTTCACTAGATTAATTATTACAAACATTGTATAGCGGTGTTTTATTCCACCAAGTCCGTTCAGTATAAATGATCATTCCTAGCTACGCAGGTAGAAGATGTAGAGGTGCCAGTTATCTCGCGGATGTGACTCGACCTCTTCTAACCAACCAGCTTCGCGGTTAACCACTGTGCTGTGTTCAAAGAAATAGAACAGAAATATTTTGAGAATTATGATGACCCGATAGTAGCTTGACAAAATCAAAAATCAAAAATCGAAAAATCAAAAACATCAAAAATCAAAAATTGTTTCGCTTATTTTGAGAGATTCTTAGGCCTTACTCAATCGCCTTACAAGAGCAAAGATTTCTGAAAAGGAAACAGTTTCACAGTTTGTGTGTCCAAAGTATGGAATGAAAACAGTTGTAAAAGCTCTGCTCTTGTTTTACATAACACACAACATCGATGGTGACAGTAGAGCCTCCAGACTTGCCAGTCAGCAACTAACAGTCACTGCAGTTTGTATCAACTGTGCATTCAATTTTCACTTCTCAGTAACTCCTGCTACTTCCACCAATTAAATGCTGTTGTTCCAGCCACTTCATAATAATGGCAATTATAGGCAGGCTCACAGGAAGAATTTGTTATAGTTAGCGTAATGTCCAATCATACAAAAGTTAGACAAATAGAGTAAACCTAGACAAAGAATAATAATACTAGCCTATTAGATATTAGGCAAACAGTTAAATACGAAGGGGGGCCAGAAGTAGGGGTGGAATGATTGGCTGATTAGCCAATCCTGAGTGTTTCTACTTCCTGTGGTGAGTTCTTGGTCTCTCTCCGCCTTGGGTACATAGGTCATTTTGCATTTCTGCTTTGACAAATGTTGCAGTTTACTGAGTCTGAATGTACATGCGCAGTTTCAACCGAAAAAATTGACAATTCACATTTCTACTCCGATTCGTGTCTGCTGTGCTTCCTTGTCAAAATTTTTTCACAGGTGCGGGAGAAGGCAACTCCAAGTGTTAGGTAGTTTACTTGCAGATTTGGACTTTGGTGGGGTGTTCAAAAGAACGGGGTAGATTTAGTATGTGCAAATTGGTTTAAAGGTTGTAAAAAGCATTTTTTAAATCCCAAGTTTTTGTTATATTTGAAACCTGCAGGACTTTTTTTCCCCATATAGGCAACTTTCGCTTAAAAAAGCGTTTTTAAATACCAAAAATTCTTGGCTTTTGCTCACATGACTACTAGCTATAAAACTACTAGAACCTTCTAAAGGAAAGCAGCTCAAATCTGAAAAGTGATCCACAAACACACTTTTATCTTTTAAATGGCCTAAGGAAGTAGGGTGAAACTGGCAAAAAAATTGACAACAATATTTGTGATGTGTTTTAGCAATTTAGTGATGATAATCGATGGAGCAATCTTTTGAAATCAAAATCCGAAGTGGCCATCTTCATTTTGGACGGAAAGTTCAGTTTTTAGCTTTACAAAGCTTCCTGTTTGAGAACTGAGTGGTAGTTACAGACAAAAATTACAACACAGATTTACGATAATGTATTGTAGTAGATTTGTGTCCTCTATTACGGACACAATGGTTAAAACTTTGCACACACTCCTTGCACAAACTCCTCTCACTCTCCTAACACCCGGGCGCTACCACAAAATAGATGCTACCGACTCCACTGGGTCCACGACCCAGACACACTACACCGATGATGGAAAGTAAATGCTTTATTTAACAATTCTGTTTAGCAATATAATAAGTGGACTGTCCAAGATCCACAAGACTTTTGAGACTTCTAATGCACAGCAGCTCCTTTTGTAGAAGAAAACCAGGAATTATCACCCCTTTATTAGGGATGAGCCAATCATGCGTAATAAAAGAAACCATACACAAATCAAAACATACAAAACAAATAGATAAAAACTATGATACCCAATCACATCACAAGCACATGGTGGCTCCTGCTTTCCTCCTAACCAATCACAAGAGAGTGGAAGTGGAAGATCCTTATAAGGCAGGCTTGGTTCCTTTGTCTCTGTCCCTAAGCATTCCAACTTCTGTCTCCATCCTTTCTAAGTGGGACTCAGTTCCCAGGACCTCAGGCTTTCCTTTCAGGCTATCTCTGGTGAAGTAGCTCTGGATATTGACCCAGGGTAATTTCTTTATGTTCTATATGATGGATGCAGGGTCAACATAGACTCAAAATAGGACCTGGTATAGCTGTCTGCCTTTACTACCGGGTCCATATGGGAATGGCAGAAGGGGTGTAGGGGAATTGTAAGGCAAGGGGTAGAAGGAGTGGGGGTTCTGATCATCTTGACTGCAAAAATCTCGCACAGTATCAATGCACCAATAGCATGAGCAATAGTATGTGCAATAACGTGCAGCTTTTTCAAGTTTTTTCATTTTCCATTTTCAATATTTCATCAAACGAGACATTTTCAATGTTTTCCCACAACAAACAAAAACAATAAGATAAAAAAAACAATGCTTTACATGCTGCCAATTAAGTTATTTTCCAAAAATTATAGCTGTCATGCTTCTCGTAAGAACAACAGTGTTCTCCTGTTATAAAAAGGCTTCAAAATCAAAAAATAGCCATAACTTGAGAACCACAACTCCAATTGACATAGTCTATCGATCATATTGACATGCTCTTTCAAGCAAACATTCACTAGATGTTATTCCTTGAAAGTAAAAGCTCAATTTAGGGCACTGAGTATACCTTCAGATCTTCTTCAGCTATACGCTCTTTGTTAAAAGCACTTTGAATGAAAATAGTTTTGTCAGTTTTATATTCCATCAGAAATTGTGTTTAGAAGTAATGAGTAAGGCGGAATACGTCCTTCCAAAATTAAAAAGTTTTCAAACAGTATTTTACTAATAATGAACAAGTTATATCATTAGCAAATTTAATTATCTTAAGCCATTCAAGCCACGTTCATTTACCAAAGAACTAAAACAAAACAGATTAGCACGCACCTACAACATTTTCTGCAATCCACTTCACCAGCTCCTTGCACTGACTAATTGCCCTCAAACAGCTTGAAATCTAGTCAAAAAGTATAGGGAGTTGCCCTCTCATCGGTGAGGCAAATCAGTCAGCAATGACCCGGTTGAAATTTTTTTTACGAAGACGCACCAAGTCATATAGAGAAAATTTTCAAAAGTTTGGTTGAGTTTCTATAGAAGAAGGGCCTTTTTTAATATTGACATCGTGCAGAGGTTTTGACTTTTTCCACAAAAAATGATATTGTAACAAGTTTTAATTTTCTCTATATGTAGTCAAAGCAAACTGCTATTTATAGGCAGCTAGTAATCTGCTGCCTATAACACTGCTTAATGGCTCAGTGATAACCTCTGTGTTCAGCTTTTGGCAGGTTCTGAGTTCGATCACCAGGTGTGGGAAAAGTTTTCACCTAAAAAAATCATTCTCCTATATGTATATCTAAATAGTACACGTGATTGGAAACATTCAAGGCACTGTTTCAAGGAAAATGTGGTGAGTGCAGAACCAAGATCCTGGGTCCTTTTCTCACAAAAGCAAACTTCTTTTTGTATCCTTTTTGTAGAAAATACTTGCATTTTTGCTTGTAAATACAATTCCAATATCCAATTTTCAAACCATTTTCCTAAACAAATCTGTTTTTCCTCCACAACTTGATTCACTTCTGATAGGTTAATCTCAGCCAAGTTTCTATTTCTGAAGTCAAAATTAAACAGTTCTCAAATATGGCTAGACAATTTGTTTTTCCCATGCTACATTTTATAACCTTGTTAGTGCGGTGATGATGTAAAACCAACCAATGGCATTATGACGAAATAAGTGTATATATCATTCATGAAAAAAGCATGAAAACTGCAAAAGAAATACTTGACAGGTTAAGATCAAGCGCGTCTTATGATTAAGCCATTTCAGCTTTTTCTCATTCTGCTTCCAGCTTGAATTGAGTGGCTTCTAATTATAGTTCTTCTAGTGATCCTGTCTACAAACTTTGGGTATTTCATCATTGGCGTTAAAAATAAAACTCAAGGGGTGGCTATGCAAGCCAATGTTTGCCGTCGTATGGCCCTAGGATTGGCTCAGCCTATACATCTGCGTATCTTGACGATCGATCATAAGACAAACCAACATGTTGGTCTATGCCAGATGCCAAAGGCATGCCGGCGCCCTCTGATTGGTTAAAACCAACTATGTTTACAACCTCATCAAGTTTAACCATTTACATAAAGCATTTCCGCTTGACAAAAGAATTTATCAAATTCAAGTTACGAAGCAATGCTGATGTTCTAGAACATCTACCTCCAATATTTCGTACCAAAATTATTCTGATGTAATGTAGTCGGTGAAAAGAAGAAATTACCCAATGCACTTATTGGATATGGTCCATAAAATTATCAAATATATAGGTAGTTAGCATGGATAATAATAAATGTATTTGATGGCTGGACGGTGAACCGCTGCTATTGTTTTTATTTGGGGACTACATCGGCGGGAGGCGAACGCATCGGTCCAGACTTCTAAATTTTAACATATAATAATAAGAAATTATACCCTTCGATCCGGATCATTTTGTGAAGACATAAAATTCCCATGGGCATTGTAGAGAGCATAATTATTTTCACATGTGTTAGCATTTGATCAACGACGCTTATCATGTCATCGATTCCTTACTGGTACTCATAGGGTGATGCTATAGGAAGTGACAGATAGTGGTAGCGAGCAAAAGAATAAAATTGTCCAGTTGGTAACGTTTATTTTGAAGCAATTCATTCTTGATTAGCCATAGCAATAACAATTATCTTTATTGTTTTAACAAAATGTCTCTGCCTTTTTATGTTGATCAAGTTATTTATAATGTATTATTATTGT
The DNA here is from genome assembly GCA_945261195.1 of Cryptosula pallasiana. Lineage (NCBI taxonomy): Eukaryota > Metazoa > Bryozoa > Gymnolaemata > Cheilostomatida > Cryptosulidae > Cryptosula > Cryptosula pallasiana. The sequence continues at coordinate 41,460,901 of OX183131.1, read as the reverse complement.
ATATTATAATCATACTAATTAATAATAATAAATAACAATCGATGTAATTTATGTTATCAACAAAAAATGATAAAATAATAATACCACCAATGAACTGCTTTGAAATCAACGTCACCCACACTGCTCTGTATTGACTTCATGTGATGGATCAGTAGTTTTGCGACCTTGATAGTGCCCTGCAAATTATTTTTTTATTTTCTTGAGATGAAAGTATTTTGCAATCCACTTAAAATGTTACTAACGACCAATTTCTGTTGAGCAAATTGCAAGAAATACTATTAATTTAGTTTATTGTATGGATCAATCCTGGAGGCAAATACACCCAATATTATTTATTCAACTGTTTAACTATTAATTTTATGAAAATGAACCGTTATTGATAACAATATTTTAATGATCTCATAATAAGAAAGTTTCAATAATTACTAAAAATTATATTTCATTATGATGAAAAGAATTAGTAGATATTATAGTAAAATTGTTTTCAATTAGTATTATCTCAAGTACACAAATAATTTATTGTCAAAAATAAAACAGACATAAAATAGTGCTTTGTGCTGTATGATTGGCTAGTTCAATAGCAGCTCATTAATGACTCATTGATGTCTAGTACATTGTCATGCTGCTTCTCTCTGTGTAGCCACTGACATATCGTAGCAATCCATCATATAAGTACATCAGCACTAAAACATCGATGGGGTAGTAGCCAAACCTTTAGCCCTCATTGTATATAGAACAATGAGAGAGAGAAGACAAACCTTAATCTACCTCAAGTATTTGACAATCCAATTATTTTGAGCATAGGGTAATGTCGCTATGTAATACATGAAGCTCATTCCTTCAAACTGCTGCGTAAACTTTGCATGATCAATACTATTAGTGACTTGGTGACTGTTACATAAATGGTAGTGGCACCCTCGAAGGTCAGCACCACTTCTACGGAGTGAAATTCGTCAACGGTTTGCATTACCAACAGCTAAAGTACATTAAACTGTATTATTATCAAATTTTGTCATTCCCCACATTCTCCCCAATGGAAGTCATGAAATCTCTTTCTGCTCAAACTATGACCACAAAGACTGTTAGTGCAGTGAAGATGTCAATCAGCCATTGCTATATTAACAGTATGCGTAGATATCTCAAGAAGGAATAAACAGAAGGACTGCATGCAAACTACTTACTAGCCTTACTTAGATCTAGCGAGTCTCATGATCAAGTCATTCCAGCTGCTTCCCACAATCTAAGTCTTCACATCTCAAACTGCATGGTTTTGAGATGTCGTTAGTGTACCCACTTGTTATACTTTTACTAGCCTGAACAGTTAAAGACTGCTATGCAAACAATTATTGAATGACTTTGTTGTACAGCCAGGATTTGGTTCCATTTTTGGTTGTTGTCAGACCAAATAGTTTTTTGTTTTCTAAATAATACCATTTTACTCCATTGTTATATATAGCATGGCAATCGATTCGCAACTATTTCCAACTCAAGAATCATTCTGCATAAAAGTGCCTTTAGATGGTCAAACACCATAATACTTTTCACTCTTTTCTTGTTTCTATAACATAATTTGGTTTTTTGTTGTGTCATACTCTCTCATGTTTTACAAGCTAAGTGCCAGTTGAATGAGTTGAACGGAGAGCATCTGCATTGGTAAAAAAAATGTTGACAGAGCATAAGCACTTTTAGGTTCACAAGAATATAATTACCAGGTTCAGCAGTATCCACACCTTCAAAAGCTGGTGCTTTTCCACCTTAGGGTCAAACTCATCATCTGTCAATATTTTGTTCTCTACCGTATTCAACAGGTTCTTTTTTATGGAAAGACAAAAAATCCATTTCTTTAATTATGCTAACATTTGTTAAATGAAAACAAATTGAATTAAAGCAGGAAAGATTTTTAACAACTTATGGTATCTGCTAAACGCAGATATCCCGCAGTTTTCAAGAAGCGCTAACTCACGGTATGCACTGGCAAATGAATGTCTATCGTTGTTCAGGACAGCATACGTGTCAGCAGGCACCGGTTTTGCGTCTTTCATCAACTCATTAGCTGACCCTTCTCCTTCCCCCCCCTTCAGGTTACAGAGTTTTATTGTAATAAATTCACTCATTTATCCTAAAGTATATATAGACTAGCTGAGCACTAGCAAGCCAGTCACCTACAATGCATCATGGGATGTAGCCACAAGACAAGCGTGTGCCTGTTCCATGGATGAAATACACCAGGATTGCCAGCTACGGCCGTTCAATATAACTTTGACCACGATTCAAGTGAGGCCGTTTATGGGAGTCGCCATGACTAGGATTTTTACGCAGTATCCGGTACGTACTTGTGTTTTTTTAATGCAGTGTCGAGTTGTCTTTTCATTAAGAAAGACAACTACGCCAATCCAAGGGGGAAAAGTGACGTATTTCCGGTACGTTCGTAAAATTTGACTATTTAAAAAGTTGCGGTAGCTGCTATAGAAAGATTTGACCATAACTTGCGGCCCCTTACTATAGCGTATGTCACGAAATCCCTTGTAAAAGTCGCAGTTACAGTCTATATCCGGTACGGACTTGGCCGTTCAAATTGCTTCACCTGATTGGGCGCAGCTGGCCATCCTGGTGTATTTCATCCATGGCCTGTTCAGTCGATAGCTCTAGCCTTACACCTAATAGAAGAGCCAAGCCTTACAAGTTGAGTCAAGCCCTACGCCCCGTAGATGACCCAGGCTACTTGTACAATTGTGGACTATTGGTAACTTTCCGTGACATCATGTGCCTTGTATTATAGTAGCATTTAGTTCCTGTGTGCTAACCTGTATTTGTTGCACGTCATGATTCCTTTTGTTGTGCCAATGGGGATCCGGCACGCAGTTTCTCTTTGTAGATGCAACCGGAAGCAGTTCAATTGCTAATATAACTTATCATTAGAATTTCCGACATGCTTGACTTTTTATTTTAATTTGAGACATTTAAGCAGCTAATATGACAAAAATGATGTGATTGAGAAAGCTTGAGGGATCAATATAACCTGTAATTTTTTCTTTTAAAAAGTATTTTGCTTTATTCACTTAAAAAAAATTAGTTAAATAATGATGCTCATAGATAGTATGCAGTTGAACCAAAGTATCGTATTTCGGGCCTAACTAAGTTTGCCAACGTAAATAAATTACAGCGCGCCCTGTCATTTTATCTCAACAGCAGCGATATACTACCATGCTTGATCTACGCGGCGCATCCGCAGTATTACAAGCTCCATCCCCATCAACTGCTCATGAATCGTTTGTTGCGGATTTCATAACTCCAGTCAACGACTAGCAATAATAATAATAACAAACTCTTATGACAATCCCAAGTGTACCAAAAATCTGGTGTACCCTGTGATATGTGACTAATAAATGGCAATTGTTTTTAAAAGTTTGTTTTAAATTTTTTAAGTTTTAGGGCAAATGTATAATATTTTTTTTGATGTTATTATTATAAACAACAATCATCATAATAATAATTATTAATTAAACTAAATAAATTAATTCTCTTCTTAAGGCTTTTGAGTGAAACTTGTAATTTCCTAATCACAAGTTTGATCAAACTTGTGCTTGAATGAAAATTATTTAACTCTTAAATAAAATGAATAGTGTTAATCCCTGATGACAACACACAAAAAATAAATAATAAGTAATAAATAATAATAATAAATGGGAGATAACGCTTACGAGCTCATTCGATTCTATATTTTATATAGCGATCTATAGTCAGTATTGTTAGCGTTCGTAAAAAGTGATTATTCGAGTTAATTATAACTGTTTATTGTGCCAAAAAAAATTTAGTCAGCTAAAACAGACCCTGGCGCTCCTGCCATTTCAGTATATCAGTGAGAAAAAAATTCTAAAGCAAAAAATAAAAGTAAAATTAGTGGATCTTTTAAAATCTTAACGATATTATCATAAAACGGCAAGTAAACTTCCGGTATCATTAAATTAGCACCCCCTGGTGAGCACCTAAAATCTGCCGGGTCCCCATTGTTATTCAGCCAATCGGAGGAGGCGTTTTTTATTGTAACCACACCCTGCCTAGTATAAATAGAAAGATTTTGTGCCCACTGGGCATACCTGCTTTAGACCTTTTGAATTCCTGCATTAGAAATCAGCTATGCGCTTGGCCAGGGATCTACCTCCTGTGCAAGCTTTTGTATATTGATCTCAATACACGTTAAAATTTCAACTGTTCGTAATAAGTTTGGCAAGTTGCCGGCTGACTGGTTGTTCTTCGTTGCTTAGTTGAACAGCGGTGTGTTCCTATACACGTGTGGATAGAATCTAGAAGTCATTCCTACCCATTTCGGTGGCGAATCCGACCCGGACCTATTGATACAGTTGCTGCCGTGCGTCTCTCAGTACAATTGTCACAGATAAACCTGCTTTAGTGGTCACCTTTGACCGTGTGGTATACCTCTCTCTAACAGGTGTCTGTAAAGGTAATACGTTGCTACCCAGAAAACCTTTGCATTTTTTCAAATCTTATAATGTATGCACACGAGACACCCTCAACTAAGCAATCATAATACATTTATTTATGTTCATGTAACCAACTAGAGTAAGGTCAAATAAATAAAATAAAATCCTTTCAAATAATGGCTGTATCATTTTTTTTCCTTTTTTAATGTGAATTGTTGTTGGCTATTCATTTATCTATGATTTTTGATTTCAGGCTCAACTTCAATTCAACTTTTAGTTGCATTTCTTATCTTTTGTGATTGGCACTGTGGGGAAACTAACATCACAGTCCTACTCTGTTTTTATATAGACTATAATCTGTTCCTGCATTTTACAGGAACAAAAGGAGTTGTGTACACGTGTTGTGCTGGTAAAGAGCTGATGACTCCAGTTTAATTATTTAGTTTGTTACCTGCTTGTCATAATATAACTATGTGTAATATCCTGTTGGACATGTTACACATTTTATCAACCCAGTGTGTGGTTTATCAGAAGGGAGCATTAATGAAGTACCCTCTCCACTTATCAATGACATCTCCAATGTATTCGCCAATGTTCAAGGACTTGGATAAAAGCTTTTGGTTTACTGGTTTAAAAACATTCTTGGTTTTGTTATGCAGTTTGAGATGTTATAAATTTTGGAGTTATTGACCCTTGTTTTGTATGAGGTCAGAGTAAAGAAAGAAGACAACTCTTCATCTAGTCAAGTTTTCGATTTTTCCTGTGCCATTTTGCGAGATACAATTTATTTTTGTCAACTTGGGGAGGGGAGGAGAGCAGAGGTAACAACAAAGAGGTACTGTTATTGTTATTATATTAGATCATTGGCTACGTCCTCCCTTTGGTAATCTTGAGACACTCTTTCTGCTCCAACGTTCAACACGAGGACTGTTTGTCAGTGCAGTGAAAATGTCAATCAGCCATTGCTATATTGACAGTATGTGTAGATATCTCAAGAATAAATTAACAGAAGGACTGCATGCACACTACTTACTAGCCTTAGATCTAAATTAGTTATATCTCAATTTCATCTATTATTAATAAGAATCTAATTGGTTATTCTGCGTGTGGTGCTAGTTTTCACTTATCGAAATTATTATTAATGTTTTGCTGACTCTGGCTATTTTCTTTTCAAAAAAACTGTGAAAAGTAGTCACTAAACTTTTTCTTCAATAATGATATTAATTAGTTAAAATGAAGATTATTGCAAATTACTCCACTGGTTATTTTAGAATCACAGCAACTCTAGGTTGGAAATAATTCCAAAACCGAGTTCTCAGGCTTACAAATTGCTGATAAAACAATAAAAAGCTGTTAGTGGTTTTTAAATGTTAAGTTGGAGCATTTCACCCCATATGGGCCTTTATTGCTGGAAACTGTTTTGATGTCAGTTCAGAGGCTTCCATTTTGAATTTTTCATAAACTCCCGCAGTTTAGCCCAAAGCCGGTTCCCAAATGCATATCATCTCTTTGGTACATCAAAGCTTTGCAGCACAAACGTGACATTGTGAGGGATTTTATGTCATATCAGCCACCCCGCCTATCTCCCCTCCCCCCAACCTTGGAAACCCTATGTACCCTTCCCCCTACCTGTAGTAATAGTTTTGGGTAGACCCGGAGCCTTCTTCTTTATCCCGTATTTAGGGATACTGGCTACCCCGGGTCTACCTCGGGCCTGTATAGACCCTGTATTATACATACTAATCACGTAAGACCAACCCCGAGTCAGTATCCCGGGATGGCCATTAAAGATGGTCGATAACGGTAGCCTGAGGGCGAAGGAGCCGAAGAACCCTTCAACACCTGGATACCAAAGCAGTGCAAGTCATGGAACAGAAGCTAGGAATCAGGGACACCAAACAAGGAGTGGAAGATTTTCATCACCACTAAAAGAGAGGGAAAGGAGCTCAGAGCCACTTTGCCATGCGGTCGCTCCTCCCATTGGCTTACTGTGTTATTGTATTTTGTAATATCTTTTGCTGTTCATATATATTTTGCATTGTTGACTGTCATTGGCTCACTCTTAATAAGGTGGTGAGATTTCCTGCTTTCTCCTATAAAAGGAGCTGCTGCACATGGGGAAAGCAGAAGTTAGTGGATTTTTGTGCTATAACTTTATTATGTTGCTAAACAGAATGATATAACAAAGTAGTTACTCTTGTAAAATTCTGTATGATGTCTGGGTCACGGACCCCCAAAGTAGTTGCTGGTGTCTAGAAGGAGTGGATGCCGTTGTGTCCGTCGGGAAAGAAGGAAAATCACTATAATATATAGTATCAATGCACTAGTTGAGGATTTCAAGGATTGGTTTGGTAGTGGGTTATCATCAAAAAGTTAATACAACCACCAGATTTACCATTGTTTTTTGTGTACCAATCACAAGTTTTAAGTTTATGCATCCATTAAAAGCTCCATGGTAGCTTTTGTGTGCACTGATGTTCGATAGCTTGTTGAAAAACATTCAAATTTATTGCTGTAAAATCATTACGCCACCACTTCCCTCACGGTCCCGTATTTCTGCTGCATTTTCTTCAGGTTATGGAGCCCTGAGTAGTTAAATTTCAGAAAAAATTGTCAATATGGTGTTATGTAGTGGTCATTGAACTGTATATGTAACCTTTGACCTCTGTCCTGGGCGGTGCTGCCATGCGTAGCTTACTATATAATATACCGCTCGTGCCATTGTTTATTAGTAACAGTATCAGTATCAGTATCAGTAACAGTATGAGTAACAGTATAAGATTGTTAATTAGATTGAACCAGATTGTTTGTTATATTAGACTGGTCTATGTCAGCGTCATCATGTAATAAACAGAGTCGACAATTATCACTGTGTAATTCCTGGCTGCTAAGCGATATTAGTTGAAACACACGATAAAACATCTGGTGTTATGTACATGAGAATAATTAGCTATCCCTACCTCATAGATATAATTAAAGGGCTGCTTTGACCTAGTTTAACAAACTCAATCTAGAATGTCAGATTTATTAAGTCATCTGGTTAGTAATACTTATGCTAGAGGCGTTGCTCTACGGCGCTCTCCAAGAGCAGTGCAACCAATCCCGGCCCAGTAGCTTAATGCTCATTGGCTATCCAAAGAAAGTGTAGATGAACACAGGAAGTAGTGACGTATTAATTTCACTGCAATTCATATTAATGTTTATCAGTCAGCCATAAAACATGGATGTACAAAAAGCAGCCACGGACTTATGATGAATGAATTGATCTAAAATTTGTGGTGGGTACAGAAAAGGTTCTGGAGAGTTCGAAGGTTGTGTTTGTTTTTTTATGACAGCCCTATAGCAAACCAAACCTTTTAGCAATTGCATTAATCTGCTTTTTTAGCGTATTCAATGCTCATCAATTTCACGGTTACAACCACTGAACAGAAAAAAAATTGCAACAATAAATTTAACTGCCATAGCTTCAGAGTAGTGTCTGCACTACTGTGACAAAACTGACATGATTTTTCCAACAAAAATCCATTTTTTGTAAATCTTTGATTCCAAAGACGCCTTGCAGAGCAAAAATTGAAACATCAAAAGTTTATTAGTCAGGTTTTTTCTGTTTACACATTTTGAAATGGAAAAAATTGCAAATCTAAAATTAGCCGGAAATAGTGTTTGAATTGATGGAATCATAAAGTTGAATAATTCAATTTTCACAGCAGTTTTAGCAAAATTGGAAAGCTAGAATGTTTCTCCTGCTTGCAGGCAAGGTGATCACTGTCTGCTCTTTGCTAACAGTAATCAATTTAACAGTAGTGCATTTTGCTTAATGGCTACATGACAAACATTTTGTGCTGCTTTTAAGAAGATCAAGGTTTCTGAAAAAGAAGCGTAAGTTTTTTTGTCTGATGGAGTCTTTGCAATAAAGTATTATGTGATAAAACATGGAATAGCAATCATTCTGTTTTTTCAGTACCCTGTATCAATCATGGTTGTGGTGTTGTTTTATGAAACCAAACCTCAGGTTCATATTTTAGTTATTGACCAAGCAAGAGTAGTATAGTATGAGCAGTTCATCCCACTAGAACAGCTATCATTACAACTTTTAACAATTCTTTCCAGCTGATATCTATAGTCTTGGTAGTTTTTTTTATTCTTATTAAAATATATTGAAACTTCCTTGTGGCCTGAAACTTCAAGTTTACAATGTTTTTCATACTATTGAATGATAACAAATGAATAAACTCAAGTTTAAATGTCACTCAATTTTAAGAAAGATACTGCATGAAATCGTGCATTTCGTGACAGGAAAAACAACTGACTTAGCTTTGATAATTTCGAAAAGCAATTCAAAAATACAATATTGTCAGTAGTAGAAAAAGAGGGAACATGGGGGACTCGGAGAAGGTAACCATTAGAGAAAGCTGTCTCAAGAAAAAATGAGCAGAGAATGGGAATATAATTCTAGTAGGAGTTGTTGGGAGTTGGGAGTTGGGGGCAGGGGAGAAAGGCAACAGATTTATCTGGTTACAGCCGTTGATTGTTGTGAACAACTAGCAGAGCAGGCTTTTTTTTACAAATTATGCCTCACGTTGGAAGCAGCAGCTATGGTAGATTCATTACTTGGCCACAACAGTTTCTCTTTTTCCTCATTGCTATTTTCCACCCCTCAACATTAGACACCTTTTCTACCTGGTCTTTAAGTTCTGGATTTGCATCGCTAAGGAGTAAATTGAGCTATTAACTTGTTTTGTAAGAAGGACAATGAGAGAGAAGATAATTCTGTTAGATTTTAATTTAAAGCGTTAGTCAGGCTCTAATTCAAGACCAATGACTAGTCTTACCATTACAGACTCCAGATAGTCAACATCGCTATCGGCTGTTTATTGGCTAATAAATTCAAGCTGTCTTGTCAAGTTATCAGACATAAAGTATTCTAGAGGACTACCGGTTGTTTGTGCAGGTGTAAAGCAGATTGTGTGTAGTTGCCAGTAAAAGAGTAATTGCTCGGCGGTTACTCACAAAATTGATCATGTCCTTCACAAATACTAATTGATAATAATTTTTTCAGTCAGCCATCAAACATGCATGTACAAAAAAGTAACCACAGGGCTTGTGATAAATGAGTTGATCTAAAGTTTGTAATGGGTACACAAATGATATTGGAGAGTTTGAGGGTCGCATCAGCTTCTTGCTGACGGTCCACTACCGAACCAAATCTTTTACCAATTGCACTAATCTGTTTTTTAGCGTTTTCAATACTCATCAGTCTTAAAGTTACAAACATTCTATTGGAAAAAAATTGCCACAACAAAATTAATTTCAGTCTTCAACTTAAAGTGCTCGTCAAGAGTTTGTGTCATCATTTCTTGATTAATTTTGTCATAGTTAAGGTATGCTGACCAGAACCTAGAGAGATGGCAATTGGTTTGGATGTAAAACTACTACACAACAATGCATTTCCCTAACAAAATGGTACATTCCCGTTTTGGTCCTCTGGCACAGAAGAGCAATGGTGCCTTGGTTCTTCAACATCTTTCAACCCAGTACGATGACAGGTAAGGCATGGTTCTAGGTTCCTTAGGCTAGATTTAGTCTTGTTTCTATTTTTCCATGGCAGCCATATTTAATCACAGATTCAGTGTACTACCCAAAGTAATCTCGAGTGGTACCCAGAGTCGGGGCAGCTTATCTGAGATGGTACCGAAAGTTGAGGTTGCTAACTCACAGTGCTATCCAGGGTCATGGGAGGTAGTAACTATAATACTGTTAGTGGATACAGTATTTACTGTGGCCAAAAGTATGCGGCAGATATAGAGTTCAGTTGAGAGGAAGTCTTACGTGGAAATTCTGTCGCATTACACATTGTCTAATGCAGAAGTTTTGCTTGGTACGGAATCAGGGCTTCTCTGGCACACAACCTCGCCAGTCCTGAAACCAACTAAAAAGCCAAATTGTTTTTTAGTTCAACTTTTTAGTTAAAATATAGTCACTAATAAATTAAAAACTTCTTTTGAAAAAATGTTTCAATTACACTCAAAAATTTTAGCTCGCCAACAACACAAAAGTAGAAGATTAAAAAATCAATTAAATTTTTATAAAAAAAATTTATTGTTTATATATAATGTATGTGTGCATCAATTTTGTCATGCTTCAGTGATTCAAAACTTACTCATCACTCAGTATTTGAACTAATTTTTCTAATCCTAAATAATTTCAGTAAAAGCCAAATGATATTTAATTAAAATACAGATTCCTTTTTTCAGTGAATTTACCGATTACGGTTACAAAGTCTTGAAACCCGTTGAGTTTTTAGCCAAGGAAAAGCTTATGGTAACAAAAACACACGATGCATGTAATTATCTATGTTACTGTGTCAATATTACTTCATCAGCCACGAAGGCTATTCCAACTTTTTTTCTTAACCGCGTTTTCTCGCAATTGAAATGATAACACACACGTGTGTATGAATAATAAAACGCTGTTTGAGTAATTATGATTTGTCTTCCAGTTTTAAGAGTGGGAGTTGCCTTTCTCTTCATGAAAACACAACTTCTGACTAATGGTTACTCCAATACAATCCAGCTTTGTAAGCACAATACAAACATTAGCATTATTTCCAATAGTAATAAACTTGTTTCACTCGTCAAAAATTTTATAGTTATATCATATTTGCTTAATTTTGTTATCATGCTGGTTAAATTTACTCACACCAAATCTGTATGGTGACTAATACGCCAATAATAATTGTAATCTGGCAGGAATTAGTCAAACAGCAAAGTAGGTCTTTTAATCATGCCATTTAGGCTTGTTGGTTTTGCATACTATGTCTACTAGTCAATGTCTTTTGTTTTAAAAATAGCTTTCAGAGAGGCTTTGGTTATTTTTCAAAGAATCAAATTCAACTTGACATAGCCTTAGATTCAAACCAATGAAAAAATATCACAAACGTTTTCAATGAAGGATTATATCAGCAAATTAACCACAGTCTCTTAATCATTGTTTACTGTTTTTATCAGCTATAAGGATGCACAGGCAAAGCAATGGCTTTTAGGAATTCGGTAAGTGATATTTTATCACAAACGAGCTGATAATCAATTGCAACTAGTTAGCCTCTCAGATAGCAGTCAACCTTCGCTTCAATTATCTCTCTTTACTTGCTAGGAACTAGTTAGGGCTAATCACCAGGTAGGGCAGGACTGACTGTTTATTGTCATAGCGGGTAGAGCTGTATATAGCTGAGGCACATTAATCACAAAAAGTGTCACCATTCTCGTGGTACCAGTATTTATTTTTTTTATGACCTCACGTGTGTTGCTTGTCAAAACATGCTATGTATTCTAGGTGACACTTGGTGGTGACAAAATATTGCTGAATTTTATCAATCTTCATGGCTGCCTCACTTCATCCAGGCGACATCGCTGCTATATGCTTGTACTTTGCCATCATCATTGGTGTAGGAATATGGGTGAGCCGCAGCTTTCTTAAACCACTCACTTGGGATAAAGTTTTTTTTAATGATTTGAAGTGATTTTTCAATCAACATTGTTTTTTTGTGAAATGTTAATGATCAGGGAGGTAGTTTTGTAATTTCTTTGTTTTTAAAACATTTTTTTTATTAGGGCATGTTATTGTTTGCATCATTTTATAAATTATTTTAATGTCTCTTTGCAGACAACTTTACGTCAAAACAAAGGAACAGCTTCCGGATATTTCTTAGCAGGACGGCAGATGACATGGCTCCCAGTAAGTTTACTGTAGTTTTTACTACAACCCCGAGGTAGATACTGATGCGCTTGAGGAAGGCTCAGAGTAATTCAATTAATTCCCTGTGAAAAATAGTTTGTTTTTATTTGCACATCAGTGCGCGTGCCGTCACGTCAGTGCGTTTGCTGTCACGTGAGTGCACGTGCTGTCACCCCAGTGCATGTGCTGTCACATGTGCAGACATTATTTGATTTTATTCCAGTTTTTAGTTGAGAAATGCTCAAGCGTTAGATTATCTTTGCTGACATGTACATTAAAGTTTAGGTTTACAAATGTTCCACGTTTGTGTTGTTTCATGATATTCCACTTCTGTTGTTTATCATTTCATCAGTTTTTACTAATTTTTCATCAATTTTTTATCATTATTTTTCCCATAAGAACAATACCCAACCTTGCATTGCTTTGCTGTTATTCAGAATTGATAGAGACCAATTAGCACTAACTGTATTTATGCCATGAATGGTTTTTGGATTTGTTGAACAATCAACAAATGTTTCCTTTTTTTAACAATATTTTGCTTTTCTTGGATTAGTTGCTATTATGTATCTTTGGGTAATTAACCAGTTAGCGAAAATTAAATATTAACATTGCCTCAGTTCAGATATTCAAATCACCTGGTCAGTGTTGTAACAAGAAATGCGCCAATATGAGTAGTTTTTTAATGAATTAGCATGCCGCTCCACAACTAAATAATTTCTTAAACAAAAATCAAAGTTTCTTTACAACTGACCGAAGATTTAGGCCTGCTGCTATAATGACTATTCAAAAAAACAATTTTTGTCTTTTTTGATTAGGTTTTGGGGAGAAGCCTAAAGAAATTTGCTAGATTTTTACTGAAACCTTCCTTAAATAAAAATTGTCTGGTTGTTTTTAAACAGGCATTAATTTCCAGGTTCAACTCTTGTTGCATCACCTCAAAGTTAAAGCAGAAAGTGGCTGTCATTGTAGATAGGTGCTTCAGTGTTTGCTAGTAATATAGGAGCTCCGATGTTTGTTGGTTTGTCAGGAGGAGCCGCAGCTGGTGGAATCGCTATAACTACCTTTGAATGGCATGTGAGTGAACATTCTTCTCTTGTCGTCAAATAAATTATTTTGTTTCTGTGTAATAATTACTAAAGTTGTTTTCTTTTATCATTTGCAGGCAGTTATTATGATCTTGATGTTAGGATGGTACTTTCTTCCTGTGTACCTATCCAGTGGCTGCACCACCACACCAGAGTTCATGAAGAAGAGATTTGGTGGAAAAAGAATTCATACATTGTTCTCTATTCAAACTCTTATCCTTTATATTGTTGTCTTTCTCTCCGTAAGTATGTGATAATATATTTTACTGTTATTTTTATGGCTCTATAGTCAAACACAACTTGGAATACTATCTCAAGTAACCCATCTAGACAGCTGCTTGCAGGTGCTTTTGGTTACAGGGACAAATGTATGCAGGTGCCCTTTTCATCAAGTACTTGTTAGGCTGGAATGTGTATCTGAGCTGTTTGGTTCTGCTGATCCTTACTGCAGTGTCCACCATTGCTGGGGGTTTGTCCACTGTTATGTGGACTGACACCGTCCAATCAGGAATCATCATTATTGGATCCACAACTATAACTATATTTAGTGAGTACAAAAACTGATAGAAATGGTTGTGTTCTCCTGGTTTTAGCACTGCAGATGGTACCTGATAGCTATAGCTGTTTTACCATTACTTTTCAGCTGAAAACCCTGATTTTGTGTTGATTTCCGTTTTTAAAATGGCTGCAAATATTTGATGATCTGGTTCTATTTGCAGGTTTGATAAAAGTTGGTGGGTGGGAGAAACTGCAAGATTTATTTCTTATAACGGCAGCACCAGATGTCATTGAGACTCACACAAGATTTGGTAAATTCGTCAGACTGTTTTAAAGAATATTTGTATTTACTTATACAATCGTTAGTCAACCTCCTGCATATATATATATTACAGGAAATTGGAGTTGTGCGTACCCAAGAGAGGATTCCCTCCATCTCTGGAGAAACGCTGTGACGGGAGATTTGCCGTGGCCTGGAATGGTGTTTGGACTGACGGCCATTGCTATGTTTGTTTGGTGCAACGATCAGGTAAAACACTCTCAACTCTTGCAGCTGGGTCAACAAACCATTAACAAAACTTTAAATCATTTGTTTTATTGTGTTTTTATTTTTTTATAGATTATGGTGCAGAGAACTTTGGCTTCCAAGAACTTGCTAGAAGCTAAAGGTGGTGCAGTATTTGCGAGTTTTCTTAAGTTGACATCTTTCGGACTTTTTATTATTCCTGGCATGGCGAGCAAAGTGCTCTATCCAGGTACGTTAGTAATTTGGTATGACAAGTGATTGAAATTACCTGTAATCAAATCGTCGAATTACAAAATTACATTATAGCTTAGTTTAACGTCATACTAAATCTTTTAGAGCTGGTAGCATGTGGTAGCCCTGAGACCTGCTTTAAACAGTGTGGCAGCAGGTTGGGGTGCAGTAACTATGCATACCCCCATCTCGTGCTAAACATATTGCCTCCCGGAGCCACAGGCTTACTTTTGGCAGCAATAATGTCAGCTTTGATGAGCACACTTACTTCTATTCTAAATAGTAAGTAACAACTACAAACGCTAGTAGCGTGTTTGTTTAGAATCTCTCTGAACATGTGGTAGATATAGCAACTGTGATGTTAGAGATCATTTTCCATTTACATAAACATTCATAGGTGGTAGCAGCATATTCACACTCAACATGTGGCCTTTGTGTAGGCCGAGAGCTTCACAGTCTGAGCAGATGATTGTGGGTAGAGTATTTATAGCCCTTTTGTCTGGTGAGTACCATACATGTTAAACGACAAAGATAAATATAGGATTCATTTTTATTTATTTATAGTCTTTGTTACAAAAAATTTTAAGCTTGTAAACATCGACTAATGTTTGTCGCCAGATGCCAAATGTTATTTCGTGTTTAGAATCTTTGATTTGTTTTTGTACTAATGGTTATAGATAATTGACTATTTGTCTTGTATATCTTTTTATCGTTTAACTTTCAGTTCATTTCATATTTTTCAATTCATGTCTGATTTTTTTCTGTCTTTCATATACAATAACTGTTTAAAAAAAAAAAAATATAGAAGGATTTCAAGAAAACTAAAAATAAAATTGGAGCATGAAAAGAGAGAGAGGTCAGTAAAAGTATGAAAAGAAATTAATAAAGCATGGAGTGAAGTAAACAAGAATAAAGTGATAAAAAGCTGATGCTTTGGCAGAAAGGTTGGGTGAAGTAGTTTGTGGTGATTTGGCAGCGGAAACAGTTGTCAAGTTATATCAATGTTTTCAAGTTTTTCATAGCAGGCAGAAATGTTCTCATTATTGAGGAAAAAATTGTTACACTATGTTGGAATGGTTAATGGCTGCTGGGCTGTTTTGTGTTTAAACTCTGGTGTGTCTTATTTTTGTTCTTTTGTACAGCTGGAACACTTTTGGCTCATCGGCCATTGATTTTTTTTTGGCAATAAGAACTTGGACATGTAAGAAGTTGCAGATAGGAACATCACTTATTTTAATTGTATAAACATATAATAATTAATTATTATCTTCAGGGATTGCGGTTGCCTGGCTACCAATATTGGAAAGTGCGGGTGAAGCCCAGTTCTGGAACTATCTACAGGCACTGACATCATACTTAGCTCCGCCATTATCCATGTGTTTCCTCGTTAGTATCTCCTGGACTAGAATGTCGGAACAGGTGAGTGACAATCATTATTTTTATAATACCGTATACTTTTGACAAGACTCGAAAGCACCACATTATGTGATTTCTGCACTGCCTTGGAAATAATAAAAACTGTGTTTTTTTCAGGGGGCATTTTGGGGTCTTTTGATTGGTTTGTTTGTGGGCCTCACCAGGCTGGTGCTGGACTTCATCTATCCGGCACCTATCTGTGGTTCAGGTGAGAATGCATAGATCATAGTATAACAACAGTTGATTTGTTCCGCATAAACAGACTACATTGTAACTTCGTAAGTGTGTTTTTCAAGAAATATGCTGTGTTTACATTCAATTTAAAACTTGAAATTGTGAAATTTGTTGGTGAATTTTTATAGTTTCATTTGTTACTATGATGTAACGAGTGAGATTTTTATATTAAGCGTACTACTGATGCATGATCCACCCCGCGGGGTGCAAAAAAACTTTCATCATGTAATAATAGTATGCGCTTCTTTAATAAATTAGGCCTTTGGCTTGACAAGTAGAAATCTCTATAAGTGAAAAATCACTTATTTAATGCTTGATTTTTGTCATCAAGTTACAAAATAATTAATCTTGTAAATCTCCGATTTCATTTAAAAAATTGGGAAGGGATATTTAGCACACATTACAACCCTGGGTATTGATTTTCGTGTTATTTTATACATATTTATCTACAGGTGAAGCAGATGTGAGACCCAGGGTATTAAAGGACGTGCATTATCTCCATTTTGCAATAATTCTCTCAGCTGTCTGTGTCATTTCTACAGTATGCATTAGCCTGATGACTAAACCAAGATCTCCACAGCAGGTGAGGGAGCTGGTATATGCCCATTTTACTGTGTAGTGCTTTGACTTGGAAATAAGGCTATAACAAACCAGTGAACTGTCAGAAACGCCAGTCAAAGATATCAAAAAAATTTCCGATGCAAGTTCAAATTTTTCTACTTTGGACCATGTTAATTTTGTGGTTGCTAACAAATAAAAAAAATTATAAGCAGAATTTGAAATGGTTTAATACTGTAAAAAACTATGCTAGTTAGTAATTTCTTTCTTCATATAGAACAAATGTTTTTATAATGTCGAGTAAAATTTAATTCACATTTTGCGTATCTGATAGAAGAAAACCACTTGAACATTCCTAAACGTGATTGGTGTAAATAGTTCAATTTTACACTTGCAAATTTCAAAAGTCAACTAAGGTCTACAACTTTAAATCAGTGGTAGTGGCAGTGCGACTCCATGAGATGAGGTAGTTGGGTTCTTAATGCTTTGATTTTACCACGCTTTTCAATTAATATTTAGTTTCATCCATAAAATTAATATACAAATAAACATATTGCGAAGGTAGTGGCATGTGATTGGTTGTTTTCATAACAATGAAACTATTTGTTGCCATAGTTACGTCGAGTAACATGGTGGACCAGAAACGCTAAGGAAGAGCCAGACTTATCTGATGATGAAGAAATAGAAGAAACTGAGGAATTGCCAAACAATGAGATGATAACTTCTCTGCAAGTGGAAAGAGAAGACAATGAACATAATAAAGGTTAGCTTATCAAAATGAATGTTGATCACTATCATGAGGAAATAACTCCAAGTAGTATAATCACTAGGTTTGCCATAGTGAGTCCATCAACTGAAAATATAACTTTTTTATGTTTGTTAATAAGTTATAGTGTTATTCATTAACTTTAGAATGAAAATATTGTGACTTGATACTTTATTGGAGTTGCCTTCTTTTCAAAGTAAAATGCGTTGAAGTTTTTCTTGCATGTATCAATAACTCGCAATTCAAAAAGTTTCTGTAATTAATTTAAAAACGAAATATTCAGTTGCATACTGATGCAGTTTCATTGCATTGCACTGTTACAGAGACAATGAAGAGCAAGTGCCTGTACTGGTTATGTGGCATACATATAGACAAAGGTCAAGGGGCAACGAGTGGCAGCAGTAAGGAAGTAGAGGCAGCAGAGGGGTATACAGTTACTCAGTCAAGTGTGGGATATACATTAGTAAACATCGCTGCAGTCTCATGTCTGACTATCACAGTCTTTTTGTTTGGTTTCTACGGGTAGTTAGTCACGTGGTGACTGTGTGCACATACTAACATAAGAGTAGAAACTATTGAACACCCGCAGCGTTTTATATTATTTGCTGACTACATCAGTATATTATTCATATATACATATATTATTAATGGCGCCATTTCTAGAAATGAACAGACATTCAATCCTTCTAATTTCAAACTAGTTAAGTTGAAATGCAACGCTTATTGGTTGCGATGAGATTCTGTTTTGCTAGAATACTATCCAATCACCTTGCTCAAAGATAGCCAAGCCGAGTATCGAACCCAAGATTTATGCTGAAGTACAAACAGCGTCTAGTTACGCATTTCAATCAAAACCATGATGTAATACTAGCCTAGATGAGTCGTTTACATCTGCTAAATGTAAACAACGACACATCGGTATTTTGAAATCAAATTTGATTTTTCACGATTTGAGACTTGACTTTGGCAGCTAGAGATAACAGCGCATGCACGGTTGGATACAAGTTCCGACTTTTATCACTTCAAAAGTTTGTTTAAGTTACAAATATTTACGATCATGACGACAAACATAATATACAAGAGTAGTAATATATGAGCAGATCTCCCTACCAAGTGTTTTTTTGTGGATTTGATCTTGGAGTTTAGGCAATGGGTTACGACGTTGGATGAATTCGCCGAGTTTATATTGTATTTTACTTGAGGGGTATTTGAGTGGCATTTGAATGGCATTTAAGTGGCATTTGAGTTTTGATTATTTTTTTACTTAATTTGAACTTATAAATTTTGAATGTATGGCATTCAAGTTTTGATAATCTTGTACATAATTATATACATAACTTTAACTCATAGAGCATCTAGATTTTGAATGTATGGCATTTAAGTTTTGATATTTTTTTGTAATTCGACTCATTATATCTACATTGAATAAATACAGTAATTAAAAATGAAACAATATGTGAATATATACATTTATTGTGCAATAAGTAGGGAAAATTTCATATAATATAGCTAGAGTCAGTAAATATTAAATAATGCCAAACACTACAACTTGTAATGACAATCAATGCATAAGCTTTTACTAAAAACTATCTTGAAAACCTTCAAAACATGATCCCAAATGGAAAAAAAAATGGATAAAGTTAGATATTCATCTATTTGTTTACATCTACAAAAAAGAGGTATTTGGTGAAATATTTTTTGGATTTATTCAATTTTCATTAATTTTTTACAAAAAAAAATCATCCTCTAAATGGTTAAATTTCATCTAATTGTACAAATTTACAAAAAAACAGGGTATTTGGTAAAATATTTTTTCATTTCATTAAATGTTCATTATTTTTTTGCAAAAAAGAAATCACTCTTTAAATGGTTAAATTTTATCTGTTTGTATATCTTTACGAAAAAACAGGGTATTTGGTAAAATATTTCCTTTATTCTATTCAATTTTCATTAATTTTTTCAATAATTGCCTAAGTATACATTATTCACTATTTTCTTATTCTAATTGTACAAATTTACAAAAAAAACAAGGTATTTGGTAAAATATTCTTTCATTTCATTAAATCTTCATTATTTTTTTTGCAAAAAAGAAATCATCCTTTAAATGGTTAAATTTTATCTGTTTGTATATCTTTACAAAAAAAAACAGACTATTTGGTAAAATATTTCCTTTATTCTATTCAATTTTCATTAATTCTTTCAATAATTGCTTAAATATAAATTATTCATTATTTTCTTATTATTAGGTGAGCAACCTATCATACAAAATTAGTTTCTTGAGTGAGGGTTTTATCCTGCATTTTCCTTTTGAATTTTTTTCAAAAATTTACCATTTTTTTCAAAAACAATCATTTATATATACAATTTCCATTATTTTTTTAAACAGAACAATCCCTATCAGTAGTAATATATGAGCAGATCTCCCTACCAAGTGTTTTTTTGTGGATTAGATCTTGGGGTTGAGACAATGGGTTACGGCGTTGGATGAATTCGCCGAGTTTATATTGTATTTTACTTGAGGGGTACTTGAGTGGCATTTGAATGGCATTTAAGTGGCATTTGAGTTTTGATTATTTTTTTACTTGATTTGAACTCATATGGCATCTAGATTTTGAATGTATGGCATTCAAGTTTTGATAACTTTTTACATAACTCGAACTCATATGGTATCTTGAGAGAGAGGGGAGAGGAGAGAGGAGAGAGGAGAGATGGGAGATGAGAGAGGAGAGAGATTTTTTAGTTTTCTATACATTCATGTATATATGGTTAGTTATGTACATATTTATGGTTATATTTATATCTACATAGAGAGAGGAGATATATCTACATTGAACAAATATATTGATCAAAAATGAAAATTATATGATTATATACCTGATTACATAATAAGTAGGGAAAATCTTCTGGAGAGAGGGGAGAGGAGAGATGAGAGAGGAGAGAAGAGAGAGGAGAGAGAGGAGAGATTTTTTTTAGTTTTTTATACATTTATGTATATATGGATAATTATGTACATATTTATGGATATATTTACATTTACATCATTGATTAGAGACTATCCATCGCTAAAACACTCATCATTTTTTTTCAGCAACATATCCTGTCTCAAAATCATCAAAGTCTCCACATAGAAAATCTTCAAGTTCATCATCATCATCAATTTCTAATATTGTTTTGTTGTGCTTTGCTTGATCACAATATTGTTTCCAATACATTCGACCGAGACGGTATGGAGAGCAAAATGAAAGATCGTATTCTGTCTTAAATTTTCCGTGGGTTGTTTTTCCTCTGTAGATCATCACACCTGGAGTATATTTGTTAGCTTCTGAAGCATATTTGTCTGGTATGACAAGCGTCTTCAACAGCGTTTCTCCACATTGTTCAATGCTATAACGGATACAAATTACATTCGACTGCCCTCCTTTAAATCGATGAGGAACGAATCTATCAACAACATCTTGGTAAGGAAAAATAGCGCCAGGTTGAAAACTATTGAGGGTGTTGATGTTCAAGAAGCGTTTGAGCTGACCTTTAGTCAATGTACTAAAATATAGTGATTCTTCTTCAGCTTTCTTTTTGCTTAGAGGATGTCTGCTAACACGTCTGACATCATACCAAAGAACGCTTTTATTTTTTGGTTTTCCCTTTCTACCCAAATATACAACGTTAAACGGAGGGGGTAATTATCACAGTTGAAGTTTTTAGCAATTTCAACTGGACAGAGGAGTATTTTGGGTTCGAGTTCATTTATATCTGAAGGATCATGGTAGTGTACTTGAGAATATCTACACTTCTCCTTACTTGATGGATGTATCACACCAGTCACTCGCATAATGCTTGGGATAGGAAGATCTTCAAATGTTTTGCAAATCGGAACTTTTGGTGAGTCAATCACTTGAGAACCTTTAGACTTTTCTAATTCCCTAGCTCTCCTTTCGTTGAGACATTCAACTGTTAAATGAGCTATAGCTGCACTCTCCATTGTTTGCTTATCAACGGAAGTAGTTTGTTTTCTCACTATTTGTTTTCGTTTCCTTACTATTCGCTTTTTTGGAGCAGTTTTCCTTCTCTTAGGAGTTGTTTTGCCGTTTTTCATTTTATTTTCTGTTGGATACGGATCTGTGCTAAGGAGTTCTTCAGAAAGAGCATCCATAACATTCTAAAAATAAAAGGGTAATATTTGCATGAGTGGCTAAGAGTGTATTTATTACTTAGAGTGTCTTATATATATATATATATATGTATTTATGCCAAAAGCAGTTAAGATCATAGAGTTATGGTAGAATGAGAATGTGCTTATTAAACTATTGGGATGTGGAGACAGACAACAAAGGATGCATTCAAATATATATATATATATGTATTTACTTAATATCATACCGCTTTTAACATCTCAATTGGTAAGAAATAAAATATAATAGTTTGAACAAAATATTGTAACATAATAAAAATCAACTAAAAATTTTTCATAAATATGTATGAAACGCTTCTAACATTAGTTCTAAAATACCTACAGAAGAGGATAGAGCTTTATCGGTTTGGACATAATTATAAATATGCTTTCTGAATTTATAAAAAGTTTTTTTGTTCCATGTCATGTTGTATAATTTTTTGAAAACTATTTGATTCCAAGCACTTCTTTCAATTTCTTTTAAAAAATTATTAATATTAACGACTTCCACCATTGACAAAATGATTTCGGAACCGTTTTTTATAATGCCATCAAAACGTTCTGTAGATATATCACGTTTCTTACAACACATCCCCATACTCATCATGTGTTGAGTTATACAGAATATTATAACTTGAAATGTCAAACGTTCTACAGCTTTTTCTTCAACAACATCATTATTTATCACATAGTTATGATACATTTCTGGAAGGAAGTCCTTTAAGTAGATTGGATTTGTTGTTGCATTGTTCTAAAATACAAGCGATAATTAGATAACTAAAATAATTAAAGGTGTTCAACAGGTGTTAAATAGTATTTTTTATTAATTCTTACCTTTTCATCAGGCTGAGATTCCGACTTTAGATACAATGGTTGACTTTCTACGACTTGAGTATTCATTCTGAAAAAACAGAAAAAATTGGTTCAATTCTTTATAACCAATTTAAAGATAGATATGTCATAAAGCCTTCAGATAGTTGTGTTAGCTAGCGGAAATATTTGAATTTAAGTTTTACCTTTATGAAGAGAGAACTCTTAGTAGTTGCAATGGAAGATGTAGTAGATAGATGTTGCTCCTTTGCTCACTGTTGTTGAACTGGATGCTTTCTGTCTGAAACCGTTGTCTCTTATATAGGTGAATGTGTGAAAATAAATCTTTTATTCCCGCGAAAGCATTGGTTTGTATTCGCGTGAAAATAAATTGTTTATTCCCGCGAAAGCAACAGGTTCCATTCGCGTGAAAATAAATTATTTATTCCCGCGAAAGCATTGGTTTTTACTCGCCTGAAAAAAAATGTTTATTCCCGCGAAAGCAACAGTTTCCATTCGCGTGAAAATTAAAGGTTTATTCCCGCGAAAGCATTGGTTTGTATTCGCGTGAAAATAAAGTATTCATTCCCGCGAAAGCAACAGTTTCCATTCGCGTGAAAATAAAATGTTTATTCCCGCGAAAGCATTGGTTTGTATTCGCGTGAAAATAAATTATTCATTCCCGCGAAAGCAACAGTTTCCATTCGCGTGAAAATAAATTATTTATTCCCGCGAAAGCATTGGTTTTTACTCGCCTGAAAAAAAATGTTTATTCCCGCGAAAGCAACAGTTTCCATTCGCGTGAAAATTAAAGGTTTATTCCCGCGAAAGCATTGGTTTGTATTCGCGTGAAAATAAAGTATTCATTCCCGCGAAAGCAACAGTTTCCATTCGCGTGAAAATAAAATGTTTATTCCCGCGAAAGCATTGGTTTGTATTCGCGTGAAAATAAATTATTCATTCCCGCGAAAGCAACAGTTTCCATTCGCGTGAAAATTAAATGTTTATTCCCGCGAAAGCATTGGTTTGTATTCGTGTGAAAATAAAATATTTATTCCCGCGAAAGCAACGGTTTCCATTCGCGTGAAAATGAAGTATTGATTCCCGCGAAAGCTTTGGTTTGTATTCGCGGGAAAATAAAGTATTCATTCCCGCGAAAGCAACGGTTTCCATCCGTGTGAAAATAAATTATTTATTCCCGCGAAAACATTGGTTTGTATTCACGTGAAAATAAAATATTTATTCCCGCGAAAGCAACGGTTTCCATTCGCGTGAAAATTAAATGTTTATTCCCGCGAAAGCATTGGTTTGTATTCGCGTGAAAATAAAGTATTCATTCCCGCGAAAGCAACAGTTTCCATTCGCGTGAAAATAAAATGTTTATTCCCGCGAAAGCATTGGTTTGTATTCGCGTGAAAATAAATTATTCATTCCCGCGAAAGCAACAGTTTCCATTCGCGTGAAAATTAAATGTTTATTCCCGCGAAAACATTGGTTTGTATTCGTGTGAAAATAAAATATTTATTCCCGCGAAAGCAACGGTTTCCATTCGCGTGAAAATGAAGTATTGATTCCCGCGAAAGCTTTGGTTTGTATTCGCGGGAAAATAAAGTATTCATTCCCGCGAAAGCAATGGTTTCCATTCGCGTGAAAATAAAATGTTTATTCCCGCGAAAGCATTGGTTTGTATTCGCGTGAAAATAAAATATTTATTCCCGCGAAAGCAACGGTTTCCATTCGCGTGAAAATTAAATGTTTATTCCCGCGAAAGCATTGGTTTGTAATCGCGTGAAAATAAAGTATTCATTCCCGCAAAAGCAACAGTTTCCATTCGCGTGAAAATAAAATGTTTATTCCCGCGAAAGCATTGGTTTGTATTCGCGTGAAAATAAAGCATTCATTCCCGCGAAAGCAACAGTTTCCATTCGCGTGAAAATTAAATGGTTATTCCCGCGAAAGCATTGGTTTGTATTCGCGTGAAAATAAAGTATTCACTCCCGCGAAAGCAACAGTTTCCATTCGCGTGAAAATTAAATGTTTATTCCCGCGAAAGCATTGGTTTGTATTCGCGTGAAAATAAAGTATTCATTCCCGCGAAAGCAACAGTTTCCATTCGCGTGAAAATAAAATGTTTATTCCCGCGAAAGCATTGGTTTGTATTCGCGTGAAAATAAATTATTTATTCCCGCGAAAGCATTGGTGTTCTTCCGTAAAAACAATGTTTCATTAATTTAACCTTATGATAAATGGCATGATTTCAGCTATATAAGAAGCAGTGTTTTTACACAGAAAGCAGTCACTTCGACATTAGCAACTGAAGGAGCAAGATCTACTACAACATCATCTACTACAACTGCTAGAAGGACTTTTCTGTTTGGAGGTAAGTCAACTTGATTGAGTATAAATTTAATTTTTATCGATTTAGATACTAACAGCGGTATGATATTGAGTAAATATATATATATATGTATATATATCTTCAAATTGGTTTGAAAAAGAAATCATAACATGGATTTTTACTTTATCTTTTAGAATGTCGACACAAATCAATACAAAACAACTGAAGAATAAAGAACCAAAACCTTCACAAGATAAGGTGATTGATGACAATGTACTTCTTCAACGCACTATGATTCCCTTTCAAAGCGCCAGTCTGAATACTCTGGCAACTCTCATCATCAAAAGCGC
This sequence comes from Cryptosula pallasiana, assembly GCA_945261195.1. Lineage (NCBI taxonomy): Eukaryota > Metazoa > Bryozoa > Gymnolaemata > Cheilostomatida > Cryptosulidae > Cryptosula > Cryptosula pallasiana. The sequence goes on along the minus strand of OX183131.1, from coordinate 41,435,745 downwards.
CTCTCTGTTAAGTACTCTATCTCCAGCTTCCAGAAGAAACATTGAAAACATAGTCAAAGTTGAAGATTTACCAATACCTACAGTTATGCAGGTGTTAACCGTTGAGCTCCATGATGAAACGAACTGTACCATCATCTACAACTATAAAAAGGATGGAAAGGTAGTTAGAGTGAAGAGCACTATTCCATTAGCAGCAGGATTACTTGTCAATGAAGCTTCGCAAATAAGACCACTGGTTTTGATCTACATGGGTGTTGAAAAGACTGGAAAAGCAATTTTTCGTGCTGCTACACAAACAGGAACTACTTTGAGGTGTAAGAACGCGTTTGATGTATTACCAGAAAAAAGTATGCGACAAATCAATGCTTATTTCGAGGTAGCTAATCTTCAGGATTTCCCAACAGATAGTGTCATATGTTTCCAAAACCCTGAAGTTATAACAAAATCTGACAGGCGATGGAATGGAAATGAAGAGACTCTTCTAGTTCAATACAGAAGTGTTGTAGATGAAGAATTACTGATCGGAGATATGCGCATTCCTCATCAAATAGCTTCTGCTGTGACATCGGAGAGATTTGGAGTGATTTTGTTCAAGGGTCTGAGTCGAAACGCAGACAATTCAATTTTCTACAACATCAGTGTACTCGCAGCTCATCAAGCCTTCGTCCAAGCCTCGGAACTGGCTGATAATCCAAAATCTGAGGATTTTCTCAACCACTTCGATGATGCTGAAAAAGAAGACTGTGGAGAACAAACTCTCGAGAAGCTAATCTATAACTCAAGGGATTCATATCACTATAGGTAAGTTTTATTAATTTTTACCATAATTTTAAAAAAGTTGATTTGTGAAAATTTTGTGGATTCTTACAATGAAAAACCCCTTAAAATGATAAATTTGTGAACATTTTTGTAAAACATTTTTAAGTTATATATATATATATTTCGAATTAAAAAAGGATTTTGTTGTGTCATCAGTGTATTTTTTTACATGAAAGTTGGAAAAATAACAAAAGGTGATAATTATTTTACAAAAATGTTCAATTTTTCACATAAATGATCAACTCATAACCTTTTTTTGTAAAACATTTTTAAATTATATATATTTCAGATTAAAAAAAGGACTTTTTTGTGTAATCAGTGTATTTTTTTACATAAAAGTTTAAAAAAATAACAAAAGGTTATAATTATTTTGCAAAAATGTTTAGTTTTTCACATAAATGATCAATTCATAAACATTTTTTGTAAAACATTTTTAAATTATATCTATTTCGGATTAAAAAAGGATTTTTTTGTGCAATCAGTGTATTTTTTTACATAAAAGTTTAAAAAATAACAAAAGGTTATAATTATTTTACAAAAATGTTTAGTTTTTAACATAAATGATCAATTCATAAACATTTTTTGTAAAACATGTTTAAATTATATCTATTTCGGATTAAAAAAAGGACTTTTTTGTGCAATCAGTGTATTTTTTTTTACATAAAAGTTTAAAAAATAACAAAAGGTTATAATTATTTTACAAAAATGTTTAGTTTTTAACATAAATGATCAATTCATAAACATTTTTTGTAAAACATGTTCAAATTATATCTAGTTCGGATTAAAAAAAAGACTTTTTTGTGCAATCAGTGTATTTTTTTACATAAAAGTTTAAAAAATAACAAAAGGTTATAATTATTTTACAAAAATGTTTAGTTTTTCACATAAATGATCAATTCATAAACATTTTTTGTAAAACATGTTTAAATTATATCTATTTCGGATTAAAAAAAAGGACTTTTTTGTGCAATCAGTGTATTTTTTTTACATAAAAGTTTAAAAAATAACAAAAGGTTATAATTATTTTACAAAAATGTTTAGTTTTTCACATAAATGATCAATTCATAAACATTTTTTGTAAAACATTTTTAAATTATATCTATTTCGGATTAAAAAAAGGACTTTTTTGTGCAATCAGTGTATTTTTTTACATAAAAGTTTAAAAAAAATCACAAAAGGTTATAATTATTTTACAAAAATGTCTAATTTTTCACGTAAATAGCATGTTTTATCACATAAATGGCTTATTCATGAGTGTTTGTTGTAAAACATTTTTAAAATTATATGTATATATTTATATTTATACATTCCGAATCCAAATGAAAAAAAGGACTTTTTCGTGTGTAATCAGTGTATTTCTTTTACATAGAAGTTGAAAAAATAACAAAAGTTTATATTTATTTTACAATAATTTTAATCATACTATACTAATACATCATTTTTTATTGTAGTCCATTATATCGTAAAAAGAAAACAGAGTAAAGAACTTTCCCTAAGAAATATTGAGCTGAATGTTGTAACTCAGTGAGTTATTTTCCTGTTATATATAATGTAAACTATCTAATGTAGCTAAGAGTAAAATTTAAATTCGGTAAAATTTATTTATATAATGAATAACTTTTGTATTTTAGTCAATTATTGGATCACAGAGAATACGGAATACAAGAGTTCCTCCCTGAGTCTAATAATATACCAGAAGAATATCGAGGAAGATATTGTTCAAGAAAAGCGCTTTGTAACCATTGATATCGTAAACTATAGTAGTTTGTATTACAGAAAATTTACTATAAAACAGTTTTATGAATGTAAAAACTAGATATGGTATTTTCTATTACAATTATTTACTTGTAAATTTTATTCATCTAGAGAGGTAATTTGGTGATTTTTTGACAGTTTTTAAAAAAGTTAAAAAAGTACAAAAAAATCAAAAAAATATCGAAAACTATATATTTCAATGATTATTTCTTAAAAAGTTCAAAAAAAATGTAATAAAGCTCTGTTTTGAAACATAAAAAATTTAAAAGGATTGTGTAGGATAAAATTCTCACTCAAAAAATTATTGAAAATTGAATGAAATAAAAAATATTTTCCTAAATACCAAAGTTTTGTAAATATAAAGTGAAAAACTCTATATATATATACATTGTTTTTAAAATAATATCGAAAACTATATATTTCAATGATTATTTTTTAAAAAAATAAAAAAAATTTAAAAGGAAGGTGTAGGATAAAATCCTCACTCAAAAAAACATTGAAAATTGAATGGAATAAAAGAATATAAAGTGAAAATCGCTATATATATTTATTTTTTTTAAAAAAATATCGAAAACTATATATTATAATGATTATTTTTTTAAAAAAGTTGAAAAAACAAAAAAACTTTGTAATAAAACCTAAAAAGTTGAAAAACAAAAAAATTTGTAATAAAACCCTGTTTTAAAACATAAAAAATTAAAAAGGAATGTAATAAAAGAATATTTTACCAAAATACCTCATCTTTTTTTGTAAATATCTAGTAAAAATTTCTGAAATATTGTTGGTAAAATTTACTGGAAAATGGTTTCAAGTGTGTCAAAGACTAAATATGATGTTTTCATTGAAATGTTTATTTTCAAAAGATCCAAATAATAACATTGAATCAATTAGTTAAATTTAACAGTCAAATTTTTTTTATCAAGTAGGCTCAATGTTTCTATTGTGATTAATTCTCAAATATTGTAAACTTGAACTATCTAGAGGAGTAATTTGTCAATTTTGATGTGTTTTTTTTAAAAAATTATCATGTAATACCACATACTTCAGTTCTAATTCGTTTTGAACAATTTCATGGGAGACAAAGAATAAAAAAGTTACATTGATTTAGTTTTTAGAATTAAAGTTGCTATCAAAAATGGATTGTTCTTCTTTAAAAAAAAAATGATTACGTAATACTACATGCTTCAGTTCTAATTCGTTTTTAGAATTGAAGTCGCCATCGAAAATGGTTTGTTCTTGAATGGGTAAATCCATAGCCTCCTCCTCATCATGACAAAAGCTTTCTGATGATTGCGTTTTGAAAAACAAATTGCATTGTTTTAGTTTTCCGAATTGAAATTGCCATCGAAAATGGTTTGTTCTTAAACGGGAAAATCCATAGCCTTCTCATCATCATGTCTAAGTTTTCTACCCCAATATCTCCAACCTCTCAGAGATAGGAATTGTTCTGTTTAAAAAATAATGGAAATTGTATATATAAATGATTGTTTTTGAAAAAAATGGTAAATTTTTGAAAAAAATTCAAAAGGAAAATGCAGGATAAACCCTCACACAAGAAACTAATTTTGTATGATAGGTTGCTCACCTAATAATAAGAAAATAATGAATGATTTATATTTAAACAATTATTGAAAGAATTAATGAAAATTGAATAGAATAAAGGAAATATTTTACCAAATAGTCTGTTTTTTTGTAAAGATATACAAACAGATAAAATTTAACCATTTAAAGGATGATTTCTTTTTTTGCAAAAAAAATAATGAAGATTTAATGAAATGAAAGAATATTTTACCAAATACCTTGTTTTTTTGTAAATTTATACAATTAGAATAAGAAAATAGTGAATAATGTATATTTAATCAATTATTGAAAAAATTAATGAAAATTGAATAGAGTAAAGGAAATATTTTACCAAATACCCTGTTTTTTTGTAAAGATATACAAACAGATAAAATTTAACCATTTAAAGGGTGATTCCTTTTTTGCAAAAAAATAATGAACATTTAATGAAATGAAAGAATATTTTACCAAATACCCTGTTTTTTTTGTAAATTTGTACAATTAGATGAAATTTAACCATTTAGAGGATGATTTGTTTTTGTAAAAAATTAATGAAAATTGAATAAATCGAAAAAATATTTCACCAAATACCTCTTTTTTGTAGATGTAAACAAATAGATGAATATCTAACTTTATCCATTTTTTTTCCATTTGGGATCATGTTTTGAAGGTTTTCAAGATAGTTTTTAGTAAAAGCTTATGCATTGATTGTCATTACAAGTTGTAGTGTTTGGTATTATTTAATATTTACTGGCTCTAGCTATATTATATGAAATTTTTCCTACTTATTGCACAATAAATGTATATATTCACATATTGTTTCATTTTTAATTACTGTATTTATTCAATGTAGATATAGTGAGTCGAATTACAAAAAAATATCAAAACCTAAATGCCATACATTCAAAATCTAGATGCTCTATGAGTTAAAGTTATGTATATAATTATGTACAAGATTATCAAAACTTGAATGCCATACATTCAAAATTTAAAAGTTCAAATTAAGTAAAAAAATAATCAAAACTCAAATGCCACTTAAATGCCATTCAAATGCCACTCAAATACCCCTCAAGTAAAATACAATATAAACTCGGCGAATTCATCCAACGCCGTAACCCATTGTCTCAACTCCAAGATCCAATCCACAAAAAAACACTTGGTAGGGAGATCTGCTCATATATTACTACTCCTATCTCTGAGAGGTTGGAGATATTGGGGTAGCAAACTTAGACATGATGATGAGAAGGCTATGGATTTTCCCGTTTAAGAACAAACCATTTTCGATAGCAATTTCAGTTCGGAAAACTAAAACAATGTAATTTGTTTTTCAAAACGCAATCATCAGAAAGCTTTTGTCATGATGAGGAGGAGGCTATGGATTTACCCATTCAAGAACAAACCATTTTCGATGGCGACTTCAATTCTAAAAACGAATTAGAACTGAAGTATGTGGTATTACGTAATAATTTTTTTAAACAAGAACAAACCATTTTTGATAGCAACTTTAACTCTAAAAACTAAATCAATGTAACTTTTTTATTCTTTGTCTCCCATGAAATTGTTCAAAACGAATTAGAACTGAAGTATGTGGTATTACATGATAATTGTTTAAAAAAACACATCAAAATCGACAAATTACTCCTATAGATAGTTCAAGTTTACAATATTTGAGAATTAATCACAATAGAAACATTAAGCCTACTTGATAAAAAAGAATTTGACTGTTAAATTTAACTAATTGATTCAATGTTATTATTTGGATCTTTTGAAAATAAACATTTCAATGAAAACATCATATTTAGTCTTTGACACACTTGAAACCATTTTCCAGTAAATTTCACCAACAATATTTCAGAAATTTTTACTAGATATTTACAAGAAAAATGAGGTATTTTGGTAAAATATTCTTTTATTACATTCCTTTTTAATTTTTTATGTTTTAAAACAGGGTTTATTACAAAGTTTTTTTGTTTTTTCAACTTTTTAAAAAAATAATCATTATAATATATAGTTTTCGATATTTTTTTAAAAAAATAAATATATATAGAGATTTTCACTTTATATTCTTTTATTCCATTCAATTTTCAATAATTTTTTGAGTGAGGATTTTATCCTACACCTTCCTTTTAAATTTTTTTATTTTTTTAAAAAATAATCATTGAAATATATAGTTTTCGATATTATTTTAAAAACAATGTATATATATATATATATAGAGTTTTTCACTTTATATTTACAAACCTTTGGTATTTGGGAAAATATTTTTTTATTTCATTCAATTTTCAATAATTCTTTGAGTGAGAATTTTATCCTACACAATCCTTTTAAATTTTTTATGTTTCAAAACAGAGCTTTATTACATTTTTTTGAACTTTTTAAAAAATAATCATTGAAATATATAGATTTCGATATTTTTTGATTTTTTTGTACTTTTTAACTTTTTTAAAAACTGTCAAAAAATCACCAAATTACCTCTCTAGATGAATGAAATTTACAAGTAAATAATTGTAATAGAAAATACCATATCTAGTTTTTACATTCATAAAACTGTTTTATAGTAAATTTTCTTCAAAACAGAGCTTTATTACATTTTTTTCAACTTTTTTAAAAAAATAATCATTGAAATATATAGTTTTCGATATTTTTTTGATTTTTTTTGTACTTTTTAACTTTTTTAAAAACTGTCAAAAAATCACCAAATTACCTCTCTAGATGAATAAAATTTACAAGTAAATAATTGTAATAGAAAATACCATATCTAGTTTTTACATTCATAAAACTGTTTTATAGTAAATTTTCTGTAATACAAACTACTATAGCTTACGATATCAATGGTTACAAAGCGCTTTTCTTGAACAATATCTTTCTCGATATTCTTCTGGTATATTATTAGACCCAGGGAGGAACTCTTGTATTCCGTATTCTCTGTGATCCAATAATTGACTAAAATACAAAAGTTATTCATTATATAAATAAATTTTACCGAATTTAAATTTTACTCTTAGCTACATTAGATAGTTTACATTATATATAACAGGAAAATAACTCACTGAGTTACATCATTCAGCTCAATATTTCTTAGGGAAAGTTCTTTACTCTGTTTTCTTTTTACGATAAAATGGACTAAAATAAAAAATGATGTATTAGTATAGTATGATTAAAATTAATGTAAAATAAATATAAACTTTCGTTATTTTTTCAACTTCTATGTAAAAGAAATACACTGATTACACACGAAAAAGTCCTTTTTTTTCATTTGGATTCGGAATGTATAAATATAAATATATATATATATATAATTTTAAAAATGTTTTACAACAAACACTCATGAATAAGCCATTTATGTGATAAAACGTGTTATTTACGTGAAAAATTAAGCATTTTTGTAAAATAATTATAACCTTTTGTTATTTTTTAAACTTTTATGTAAAAAAAAAAACTGATTGCACAAAAAAGTCCTTTTTTAATCCGAAATAGATATAATTTAAAAATGTTTTACAAAAAATGTTTATGAATTGATCATTTATGTGAAAAACTAAACATTTTTGTAAAATAATTATAACCTTTTGTTATTTTTTAAACTTTTATGTAAAAAAAATACACTGATTGCACAAAAAAGTCCTTTTTTTAATCCGAAATAGATATAATTTAAACATGTTTTACAAAAAATGTTTATGAATTGATCATTTATGTGAAAAACTAAACATTTTTGTAAAATAATTATAACCTTTTGTTATTTTTAAAAACTTTTATGTAAAAAAAATACACTGATTGCACAAAAAAATCCTTTTTTTAATCCGAAATAGATATAATTTAAAAATGTTTTACAAAAAATGTTTATGAATTGATCATTTATGTGAAAAACTAAACATTTTTGCAAAATAATTATAACCTTTTGTTATTTTTTAAACTTTTATGTAAAAAAATACACTGATTACACAAAAAAGTCCTTTTTTTAATCCGAAATATATATAATTTAAAAATGTTTTACAAAAAAAGGTTATGAGTTGATCATTTATGTGAAAAATTGAACATTTTTGTAAAATAATTATCACCTTTTTGTTATTTTTCCAACTTTCATGTAAAAAAATACACTGATGACACAACAAAATCCTTTTTTAATTCGAAATATATATATATATATATAACTTAATAATGTTTTACAAAAATGTTCACAAATTTATCATTTTAAGGGGTTTTTCATTGTAAGAATACACAAAATTTTCACAAATCAACTTTTCAAAATTATGGTAGAAATTAATAAAACTTACCTATAGTGATATGAATCCCTTGAGTTATAGATTAGCTTCTCGAGAGTTTGTTCTCCACAGTCTTCTTTTTCAGCATCATCGAAGTGGTTGAGAAAATCCTCAGATTTTGGATTATCAGCCAGTTCCGAGGCTTGGACGAAGGCTTGATGAGCTGCGAGTACACTGATGTTGTAGAAAATTGAATTGTCTGCGTTTCGACTCAGACCCTTGAACAAAATCACTCCAAATCTCTCCGATGTCACAGCAGAAGCTATTTGATGAGGAATGCGCATATCTCCGATCAGTAATTCTTCATCTACAACACTTCTGTATTGAACTAGAAGAGTCTCTTCATTTCCATTCCATCGCCTGTCAGACTTTGTTATAACTTCAGGGTTTTGGAAACATATGACACTATCTGTTGGGAAATCCTGAAGATTAGCTACCTCGAAATAAGCATTGATTTGTCGCATACTTTTTTCTGGTAATACATCAAACACATTTTTACACCTTAAAGTAGTTCCTGTTTGTGTAGCAGCACGAAAAATTGCTTTTCCAGTCTTTTCAACACCCATGTAGATCAAAACCAGTGGTCTTATTTGCGAAGCTTCATTGACAAGTAATCCCGCTGCTAATGGAATAGTGCTCTTCACTCTAACTACCTTTCCATCCTTTTTATAGTTGTATATGATGGTGCAGTTCGTTTCATCATGGAGCTCAACGGTTAACACCTGCATAACTGTAGGTATTGGTAAATCTTCAACTTTGACTATGTTTTCAATGTTTCTTCTGGAAGCTGGAGATAGAGTACTTAACAGAGAGGCGCTTTTGATGATGAGAGTTGCCAGAGTATTCAGACTGGCGCTTTGAAAGGGGATCATAGTGCAATGAAGAAGTACATTGTCATCAATCACCTTATCTTGTGAAGGTTTTGGTTCTTTATTCTTCAGTTGTTTTGTATTGACTTGTGTCGACATTCTAAAAGATAAAGTAAAAATCCATGTTATGATTTCTTTTTCAAACCAATTTGAAGATATATATACATATATATACATATATTTACTCAATATCATACCGCTGTTAGTATCTAAATCGATAAAAATTAAATTTATACTCAATCAAGTTGACTTACCTCCAAACAGAAAAGTCCTTCTAGCAGTTGTAGTAGATGATGTTGTAGTAGATCTTGCTCCTTCAGTTGCTAATGTCGAAGTGACTGCTTTCTGTGTAAAAACAGTGCTTCTTATATAGCTGAAATCATCCCATTTATCATAAGGTTAAATTAATGAAACATTGTTTTTACGGAAGAACACCAATGCTTTCGCGGGAATAAATAATTTATTTTCACGCGAATACAAACCAATGCTTTCGCGGGAATAAACATTTTATTTTCACGCGAATGGAAACTGTTGCTTTCGCGGGAATGAATACTTTATTTTCACGCGAATACAAACCAATGCTTTCGCGGGAATAAACATTTTATTTTCACGCGAATGGAAACTGTTGCTTTCGCGGGAATGAATACTTTATTTTCACGCGAATACAAACCAATGCTTTCGCGGGAATAAACATTTAATTTTCACGCGAATGGAAATTGTTGCTTTCGCGGGAATGAATACTTTATTTTCACGCGAATACAAACCAATGCTTTCGCGGGAATAAACATTTTATTTTCACGCGAATGGAAACTGTTGCTTTCGCGGGAATGAATACTTTATTTTCACGCGAATACAAACCAATGCTTTCGCGGGAATAAACATTTAATTTTCACGCGAATGGAAGCTGTTGCTTTCGCGGGAATGAATACTTTATTTTCACGCGAATACAAACCAATGCTTTCGCGGGAATAAACATTTTATTTTCACGCGAATGGAAACTGTTGCTTTCACGGGAATGAATACTTTATTTTCACGCGAATACAAACCAATGCTTTCGCGGGAATAAACATTTAGTTTTCACGCGAATGGAAACTGTTGCTTTCGCGGGAATGAATACTTTATTTTCACGCGAATACAAACCAATGCTTTCGTGGGAATAAACATTTTATTTTCACACGAATGGAAACTGTTGCTTTCGCGGGAATGAATACTTTATTTTCACGCGAATACAAACCAATGCTTTCGCGGGAGTAAACATTTAATTTTCACGCCAATGGAAACTGTTGCTTTCGCGGGAATAAACATTTTTTTTTCAGGCGAATAAAAACCAATGCTTTCGCGGGAATAAATAATTTATTTTCACGCGAATGGAACCCGTTGCTTTCGCGGGAATAAACAATTTATTTTCACGCGAATACAAACCAATGCTTTCGCGGGAATGAAAGATTTATTTTCACACATTCACCTATATAAGATACAACGGTTTCAGACAGAAAGCATCCAGTTCAACAACAGTGAGCAAAGGAGCAACATCTATCTACTACATCTTCCATTGCAACTACTAAGAGTTCTCTCTTCATAAAGGTAAAACTTAAATTCAAATATTTCCGCTAGCTAACACAACTATCTGAAGGCTTTATGACATATCTATCTTTAAATTGGTTATAAAGAATTGAACCAATTTTTTCTGTTTTTTCAGAATGAATACTCAAGTCGTAGAAAGTCAACCATTGTATCTAAAGTCGGAATCTCAGCCTGATGAAAAGGTAAGAATTAATAAAAAATACTATTTAACACCTGTTGAACACCTTTAATTATTTTAGTTATCTAATTATCGCTTGTATTTTAGAACAATGCAACAACAAATCCAATCTACTTAAAGGACTTCCTTCCAGAAATGTATCATAACTATGTGATAAATAATGATGTTGTTGAAGAAAAAGCTGTAGAACGTTTGACATTTCAAGTTATAATATTCTGTATAACTCAACACATGATGAGTATGGGGATGTGTTGTAAGAAACGTGATATATCTACAGAACGTTTTGATGACATTATAAAAAACGGTTTCGAAATCGTTTTGTCAATGGTGGAAGTCGTTAATATTAATAATTTTTTAAAAGAAATTGAAAGAAGTGCTTGGAATCAAATAGTTTTCAAAAAATTATACAACATGACATAGAACAAAAAAAAACTTTTTATAAATTCAGAAAGCATATTTATAATTATGTCCAAATAGATAAAGCTCTATCCTCTTCTGTAGGTATTTTAGAACTAATGTTAGAAGCGTTTCATACATATTTATGAAAAATTTTTAGTTGTTTTTTATTATTTTACAATATTTTGTTCAAACTATTATATTTTATTTCTTACCAATTGAGATGTTAAAAGCGGTATGATATTAAGTAAATACATATATATATATATTTGAATGCATCCTTTGTTGTCTGTCTCCACATCCCAATAGTTTAATAAGCACATTCTCAATCTACCATAACTCTATGATCTTAACTGCTTTTGGCATAAATACATATATATATATATATATATATATAAGACACTCTAAGTAATAAATACACTCTTAGCCACTCATGCAAATATTACCCTTTTATTTTTAGAATGTTATGGATGCTCTTTCTGAAGAGCTCCTTAGCACAGATCCATATCCAACAGAAAATAGAATGAAAAACGGCAAAACAACTCCTAAGAGAAGGAAAACTGCTCCAAAAAAGCGAATAGTAAGGAAACGAAAACAAACAGTGAGAAAACAAACTACTTCCGTTGATAAGCAAACAATGGAGAGTGCAGCTCTAACTCATTTAACAGTTGAATGTCTCAACGAAAGGAGAGCTAGGGAATTAGAAAAGTCTAAAGGTTCTCAAGTGATTGACTCACCAAAAGTTCCGATTTGCAAAACATTTGAAGATCTTCCTATCCCAAGCATTATGCGAGTGACTGGTGTGATACATCCATCAAGTAAGGAGAAGTGTAGATATTCTCAAGTACACTACCATGATCCTTCAGATATAAATGAACTCGAACCCAAAATACTCCTCTGTCCAGTTGAAATAGCTAAAAACTTCAACTGTGATAATTACCCCCTCCGTTTAACGTTGTATATTTGGGTAGAAAGGGAAAACCAAAAAATAAAAACGTTCTTTGGTATGATGTCAGACGTGTTACCAGACATCCTCTAAGCAAAAAGAAAGCTGAAGAGGAATCACTATATTTTAGTACATTGACTAAATGTCAGCTCAAACGCTTCTTGAACATCAACACCCTCAATAGTTTTCAACCCGGCGCTATTTTTCCTTACCAAGATGTTGTTGATAGATTCGTTCCTCATCGATTTAAAGGAGGGCAGTCGAATGTAATTTGTATCCGGTATAGCATTGAACAATGTGGAGAAACGCTGTTGAAGACGCTCGCTATACCAGACAAATATACTTCAGAAGCTAACAAATATACTCCAGGTGTGATGATCTACAGAGGAAAAACAACCCACGGAAAATTTAAGACAGAATACGATCTTTCATTTTGCTCTCCATACCGTCTCGGTCGAATGTATTGGCAACAATATTGTGATCAAGCAAAGCAAAACAAAACAATATTAGAAATTGATGATGATGATGAACTTGAAGGTTTTCTATGTGGAGACTTTGATGATTTTGAGACAGGATATGTTGCTGAAAAAAAATGATGAGTGTTTTAGCGATGGATAGTCTCTAATTCAAAAAACAAGTTGGACAATGTGACTTGGTGAGCTATTTCCCTTTTCTATATAATGTAAACTATCTAATGTAACTAAAGCTATAATTCAATTTCATGTAATTATTTTAAATTTTTGTTTAATCATTCTATACTAATACATAACTTTTTATTTTAGTTCATTACGAATTCAAAAGCACATAAAACAGAAGTCTCCCTTCTTAAGATATAACATCACTACATCAAAGACATCATTGTAAAAAAAGACTATGTATTAATTGTTATTACTTAGTATTTACTGACTCTAGCTATATTATATGAGATTTTCCCTACTTATTACACAATAAATGTATATATTCACATATTCTTTCATTTTTAATCACTGTATTTATTCAATGTAGATATATCTCCTCTCTCTCAAGATATCATATGAGTCGGAATTACAGAAAATTATCAAACCTTAAATGCCTTACATTCAAAATCTAGATACCCTATGAGTTATAATTATGTATACAGTTATGTAATAATTATCATAACCTAAATGCCATACATTCAAAATTTAGATACCACATAAGTTCAAATTAAGTAAAAAAATTATCAAAACTCGAATGCCACTTAAATGCCATTCAAATGCCACTCAAGTACCCCTCAAGTAAAATACAATATAAACTCGGCGAATTCATCCAACGCCGTAACCCATTGCCTCAACCCCCAGATCAAATCCACAAAAAAACACTTGGTAGGGAGATCTGCTCATATATTACTACTTACAAGAGAAAAAGTAAAAATGCCAAAATGTATTCGGTTATGACCTTCAACCAAATAAAGTTTTGTATTTTTTTGGGTGACAACACACCAAAATCGTGTTTGGCTTCCTACTTTACTGTGGTGCATTATAAAGATATACCAGTTTAGTATGAATTGTGTTTTGTGACAAAAATTTCTTGTGGTACGAAAATTTGTGTACCCAATTATTTTAGTGTTTGTAATCAAAGCTGTTTCCATTTTTTCTCTGTCTTCTAGACAACCTCACGATGACTGTTATAAATTAAAATGACTAGAAACAAACTTCACCTTATATTCTATTTTTCATATACATTTTGCCTAAGTTTCAAAATATAAATATATTTATACTCATTGAAAACTTTATATTGAAAGTGAAAACTCATAAGAACTAATTTTTCGTAGTTGTCTTACCTTGCTGTGGCCTGAAAAGTGCAGACAACTCTAACTTTTTCTCTCTAATGCAGGTCAGATTCATTATTAGATCAAAGTTGAAAACAAAAACAAGGATAGCAGAGTATTCTAGTTGACAGCAGTAAAAGTATGAGCCAGTTTTCCTATTTCACATAGTCAGCGCTTTATCATACCATATCAGACAAATTGGGTATTTTGTTGTTGACGTAACAAGACAAAAAACATTGTTTTGGTTTTGACTACACGCATTTGAAAGTTATGCAAAAAATCAAACTGCAATTTACAGTTCAGGAAAAATGTTTGTTATCAATTTATTTATGCAAATAAAAACTCGACAGATAATCCATCTTTTTTTTTGTGCATAAAATATGATGAAATTGTGGTAGGCTCGGTCTTATTTTCCTAGTGAAACATTTTTGCTCAAAACTTAATGATTTCACTTCCAATTGAACATGGAATATTTGTATCTTTTGCTTTCTGGACCAATTTTTGTGAGCAATGAATGACTTTTTATAGTAATTTTTAACGTAATGGAAAACTGTCTTTTACATTATTCCACCAGGAATATTCTAGATTCGTCTGCACTTACATCATTCTAGAGTTTTTGATTCAAGTACAAGCAATCAATACTGCATAGACTAAGCTACAACAAGGAATTAACTATTCAATGAGACGAGCTGTGTTTAATTGGAGTCTATTATGTTTGTGGAGCTCAGGCTAAGCAAATAAGCAGTAATATGTTATTAACATAATTTATGATAACATAGGGCAGGGATCGATACTGAGATAGTTTGTACTGAGGCTAAAGCAAATCAAATTGTTGACAGCGTCGGTATCAGTAACAGGCTTCAGCAGGTTGTTTGTGGCAAGTTATTGCATTACAGCTTAGATCAAAACTAGTCGTGACAGTCGTCCCCAGGTGAGAGCATTATAGTTGGCATAGCTTACAGGTGATTGAAATAAACATGTTTACAATATGCTGCCAATGAATTCAAGTATATTTTTGGAAAACTTGAGCTGTATTTAAACCTACTGTGAATAACGCCACTGAGCTATGAGAAAACAGTGTGTTTTAATGATTTGACTGGTTTTTGTTTATGGTAGTAAAGTCTACTAGCGGGATGGAGCAAGCAGCTGGAGATGCAGAAAACCTGGTGGCTGGGACTTTGCTCCACTGGTCTGACATGCTTGTAATCGTCGTCTACTTCGCTGTGGTACTATTTATAGGATTGTGGGTAAGTTAAATTTGCTACATAGTTATCAATCTAAATATTGTAGTGGATTTTGGGGGGCCTGCCAAAATACTACTAACAACACCTCAATTCTCCAGAGGTTATCTCTCAATCTACTTCAACGGAGGAGTATCCCAACTCACCAACCATAACAGAGCACACGGCTCAGACTCACAACTCAGTGTTTCAGAGTATCAATTATAATATATTATTCTACAACAATCCAGTGCAGTATAATAATGGCAAAGTATCTCGCCGCTTGGAGTGATCACAAACAGAAAGCTGATACAACTACAATGTTCATCAAGAAAGCTCTGCCTTTTATAGGCACAGGTGCAGGAAATAACTGACCGTGTATGGCATGGCAAATCATGAGTAACAGGAAGCAAATGAACAAATAAGATTACAAGATATAAATAATACAGCTTTAGATTGGCGAAGATAAAGTTAAATACACAAGGTGCCCAGAAGTAGAGGGCGGAGCTTCAATAGTCATAAGTGCCGAGTCAGCTCAGGAAGTGGTGATGCAATAGTAGTCCAGATTCTTGACTGCTACGTCTTTTGGTCCTCAGCTTTTGGTGTCTGGCGGTGGTTAGGCAGCAAACTCAGGCTTTTGCATCTTTTGGTGGGAATTCTGGTCCTCAGGCTATAGCCCTTCTGGCCTCCCCGGCCCGATGTAGGGCTGGTAGTGGCTGCTGCATTGCTGGTAGTGGCTGCTGCAGGGCCAGTAGGGATTGCTGCAGGGCCGGTAGTGATTTTATCAGCTTCCCTACAAGGTTTTCTGGCAGTGCCAGGCTCAACTCAGGCTTTCCTGCCACTCTGCAGTTGTCAGGGGGACCTTGCGTGGACATAGTGACCATCAAAATCCACTACAGTATTCATTTTTCTACTAGCTGATAATACTTCATAATTTAAACTTGACTTCTTTCTTATCAGTATTATCTCTGAATCAGCCAACCTACAAATCCATATACTGGCATATGTCTCAGCTACAAATGTCATTGGGTGGCAGCTTGATGTATCGAGCGTTTCACTAAAAAACAAGGAAAAATGATTTGAATAGAGATGTGATGTAATGGCATGCTTCGATCTCTCCATCAAAATAATTTTCAGCCAGAGACTTTTATTTTCACTGCTTGCAGACGTCACGTAGCAACAGAGGAAGTGTAGATGGATATTTCTTAGCTGGAAGAAGTATGCACTGGATACCGGTAAGATCTATACAACAGCTGTCAGACACACATATAGTCAACATACTTCTTTGTTTCAACTCTGTTATAAAATAAAGGCCAAAGTTAATTTACGATAACTGCTGGCAGTAAACAGATGCTATTTGATCACGGGCATCAATTTTCAACAAGTTAGTGTTAGTTTAGTTTGAGATCTCCCATCAGCAATACTGTAAACAATTTAAGGCTATCAGCTTGAAATTATTAATAGAAAGTTCAAGTCTAAAGATTCTTTGAGGAAAAATTCAAAACAGTAAAAGGTGTTTTGTGCTTACTCATTAAAATCTATTTTAATGACACAAATACTTAGCGAGCCATGACTTGATGGTGTAAAAGATAAATAGTTTATTACGACTTTCGGTTTGTGAAAAATACCGACATTCTAAAACCGCATGTACATATAGCGATTACTAAGCGATTTCTGTAGCGATTGTTTGATTTTGCAATTCTGTTTCCTACAAAATCGCTAAGCAATCGCTAGCATTTTATTTGAGGTTATCACCAAGTTTTGATCGAGATCAAAAAATCACTAACGGATTCCTTGATCAGCCAATCACAGCGCAAAAAAACTCTATCCTTGTTTCCAATAATGTCTCGTCATATTCAGCGCTCCGATCTATTAACGATCCTGTAATAAATTGAAGGCTATGCTTTGTAACAGCGAGTTTGGACGGAATCGCTGAAGAATAGGTAGTTGTGAAAAATAGCACAATTTTGGGGGAGGGACTTCCCCAATCGCTAAGCAAAATCGCTATATGTACATGAAAGCTTAATGGTTACCTTACTTGGGTTGACTTCATTTGAGTAGAAAAACATCCCAGTTGTTTTTCTGAAACCGCAAATATTGTATTTGTTTAGTTTCTTTTAGTCAATTAGCTTCTACGTGAAGAAAACGGAGATAAACAAAACGTTAACCATAGATGTCTATAGATTGAAAGCATGTTTGTTGTGATAAGTAAATACGTCTATGACTGTTACTTCTATTACTAGTTATGTTCTTATAGGTGGGAGCGTCCATCTTTGCCAGCAATATCGGAAGTATCCATTTTGTTGGGCTGGCAGGCAGCGGTGCTAACTCTGGTATAGGTGTAGGTGTCTATGAAATAAACGTAAGTGTCCTTTTTATGTTTGGTCCGGATATACATGCATCATTTACTATATCTATAAAGTGAATAAAAGAATAGGTCTTTTCTGTGTCAATGATGGTGTGCTGTTCATGCTCATTAGCTGAATGCAAATGTATTTTTTATGTCTGTGAAAGTTTCATGCGTTTTGCACAAAAATTGCAATGTCCGCAATGTATTTTGCGAATTGCAGTAGTTTTCGTACAAAAACACTCGTGTGCAAGTATTTGTGTTGTATGATAATTCTTACGCAATGTGTTATGCTTTGCTTAATGTAAAGTATATTTTGTGGGGAGGAGTCAACCAAAGTGACATAACTGCTGGTGGCTTTGATATACAAGTCACCAGGCCTAACTTTCTCTCATTACACGCCTTTTACTGGAACTGCGATGTTTTTTTCAAAATAGCAGCACCATCGAATAGTCGAATAGTCTAAACAGTAGTAGATTCATTCTACTAGTCTAAAAAACAATCAAGTTGTAAACAAAGATTCCAAATGTAAAACATAAATTAAGAACAAACAAGGTACTTTGTTGGTGCTAATTCCATTTCGCTAGCTTTCTTCAGTGAAAAGATAGAATGAGTGACAAACTCATGCATTCATGTCTTCAACAAACAATATTATCTTAGAATACTATTACTAGTGTTAGCATCCATTGAAACCTGATCTTACATTGTGTTGTCTAACTTTGGTATGTTATATGCCTGCTGTTTATTTCTTAGGCTATCTTTATAGTATTGATGTTGGGGTGGCTGTTTGTACCCGTCTACATTGCTGGAGGGGTGTCTACAATGCCTGAGTACCTGAGGCTAAGATTTGGTGGAGTGAGGATCAGAGTTTCCTTAGCAATTTTAGCCTTACTTCTCTATGTGTTTACTAAGATATCAGTAAGTGTTAAATGTATGAATGTAGGGACACAGGCTGTAAATTTTTTGGCAAGCTTTTTATCTAGGGTGGTAACTCTGTAGCTTCGAATACAACAACAGCAAACAGCGTAGTAATTAAACCAGCCCATTAGTAACAGTCAGCCATGTTTTATTACCTGCGTCTTGCATGAAGGTGGTAATGAGAACATCAAACTGGTAATTTTCCAAAGTTGTTGAAAATACTCATTTTCTTATATTGTAGTCTGATCTGTACGCTGGAGCAATATTCATAGAACAGTCATTGAAATGGGACACGTATATCAGTATATTTGCTTTGCTCGCTGTTGCTGCCGCATTCACAATAACTGGAGGGTTGACAGCAGTGGTGTGGACAGATTTTGTGCAGACTATATTGATGTTGATAGGAGCAATAGCACTCACCATCATAGGTAAAGCGCAAACTACTTTGTTCAGAGGAGATAACTCCTAGTTTTCAGATAATATCAATTAAACCTCAGGCGTTTCCCATTATAAAAAGTCAATAAGTGTCAATATGTGTTGCCAGGGTTCTATCAAGTAGGTGGTTATGACGGGATGGTGGAGAAATACCCCTCTGCAATAGCCTCCAGTGCAGCCCTGTCTAACACCACCTGCAATCTACCTCGTGAGGACTACATGAATCTGTTTAGAGATCCAAAAACTGGAGATTTACCTTGGCCTGGGCTCATTGGGGTCATGATCAACTCTCTGTGGTACTGGTGTGCCGACCAGGTAACTATTTGAACTTTCAGGCTCTATGTGAGAGTTGTCCTACCATAGTATAAAGAAGATAACTCCTAATATAAAGCAGAGGTTTCCGTTAGCCGGGGCGGCTCTCAAGGGGTGGGGTTTGTAGTTGTGGGCCCCCCACATCAGAGAGCCACCCTGGCTAAGGTTTCCGTTTGCATGTGATTGTAAAGTGAAAAAGTGTTTTTTTAGTTGGCATTTAAAATACCTGTATTACATTTTTACTGATTATGTAATGAAAACTGTATTGTATTATTACATTTGTAAATCTTATTTTGTATTATTTTAATATCAGTTTTTCAAGCAAGGCACCAATCACATTACGCCTGATTGTGAAACTAAAATAATCAGGCGAGCAAAAATAATTACCAACTGTGTCAACCTACAACTCAATTACAGTATTACTATGTACTAGGTGATAGTACAGAGAGCGTTGGCCGCAAAGAACTTCAGTCATGCTAAGGCCGGAACAGTTCTTGCAGGATTTCTCAAGATATTACCCCTGTTCACTCTTGTTTTTCCAGGAATGATAGCCAGAATTCTCTATCCAGGTAGGAAGCAAGAGAGGAGCAGCTGACCATAAGGTTTAGTTCATGTTAAAGATGAACTTGGACTTTAGTTTTCTTAATTGGCAGTTTGCCTAGTTTTTTGTTTCCCTCACACCTATTCTTTGTAACCATATTGTGCAGGTGATAGTTTAATCTTTGTCACCGGTCTCATTATTTACCCTGAACACCCACTGCAAAGATGATTGACAGCTGTCATTGTACCTACTATGCGCTGTCATATTTTGCAGCACATGTCATCACCTTTCATATGTCACTCACTGACTGTTTGTAATAGAGACCACACATGCCCATTTTGGTGACACTGACATTTGTTTCTACCTGTCATTTTACAGATACGGTAGCTTGTGCAGACCCCGACAGCTGCTACGCTATCTGTGGATCTAGGGCTGGTTGCTCAAACATAGCGTACCCCACCCTAGTCCTCAACCTTATGCCTATGGGTGAGTGGATTGGTTAGCCTGTGAACTTTCAATGCATTTGATCGTACTGTGCTGCTTGTTTCCACTGTCGCGACAATCAAACTTTGTTAAGGTCAGAAAATTACCACAACTCACTTATTTTTACAGGTGCTCGTGGTATGATGCTGGCAGTTATGTTGGCAGCATTGATGTCTTCTCTCACGTCCATATTTAACTCAAGCAGCACGATATTTACTATAGACATCTGGTTGAGGATAAGAAAGAATGCGTCTCCGAGGGAGCAGATGATTGTGGGAAGGTACGGTAGCCGTTTGCTCAAAACTATTTCTATAATTTTTGTTATTTTATAACTTTTCTATCAATCAACAATCTAGATACAAACCCAACACTGTTAGTAATATCGGGTGACACTGTTGGGCATTTTTCCAATATATTGGTGGCGACCAACTTTCGCTAGTGTTTGCTACCGATACTTGTAGAGTGTTTGTGCTCTTTCTGGTGGCACTTAGTATCTTGTGGGTTCCCATTATCAAAGAGTCGCAGGGTACCGAGCTATTTGTATACATCCAGGAGATCTCCAGCTTTCTCCAACCACCAATCATAGCCGTGTTTATAGCTGGACTGTTTTGGTCAAGAGCCAATGAGCTGGTGAGTATTTTTTTGCTATTTTTAGTTGGCCAACTTTCTAAGGAGAGACAAATCATACAGCAGGTCTTTAATGAGGCTGTGCATACATTTGTGCATTTGATCTAATCAGTCTATAGTGATTATGTGATCAGACAATGTTGGAGAGTTGTCCTTTCAACAAAAGTTGCTGAGTAAAAATATTTTTTGACTAGCATATGAAGTCAGATCCCAAGTTTAAATTTAGTAAAACAATATTTTAAATTTTAATTGCAAAAAATAGTTATTGCCAAAATCATGTTTCTGTGTAGTAAAACAGTTTAAATGTAACTGATCAGTTATTTTACTGAAATAAGTTAAATAATATCAAAAATTAAAATGATGAATGATTTGTGATAATGCTTGAAAGTCTAAGTACATATTTTTCTAAAGTGATTAGGGTGTGATTACATGACACTTTCAAGTGCATTTCTATATTGGAAGGGAAGACTACTCCAAATCTAAGTTGCTTGATCATTTGGTAATGCTTCATTCTTTAAAAAACTGTACTTGTTTTACCAAAAACTACTACTCGACGTGATTGTAGGGAGCCTTTGTAGGCCTGGTCATAGGAATAGGTATCGGACTTATACGATTTGCAATTCAGTATTCATTCAAGGCACCAACTTGTGAAGATCCCACCGACTATCGGCCTGCAATAGTCCGAGATCTTCACTATCTGTATTTTGGATCTCTGCTATTTGTTTTCACACTCATAGTAACTGCAGTTGTCTCCCTACTCACCAAACCAATAGACAAGAAACATGTAAGTATCCATGAGCAGATAACTCCGATATTGATGATATGAATTTCAAGTAGAATATTATTTATCCGATTGGTCAGTGCTCTGGCAGCAATGCGCTTGTTGTAGCTTTATAGGCTGACATTCTGGACAAGACACAGCAAAGAGAAGAGAATAGACTTGGACACGGAAGATGATGTTACTTCAGGTGAGCACGCGAATTGTTAAACATGATGACGCAATAGGAATGCAATTTGTCATCATAGATTACGCTTTCAAACACCAGGGAGGACAACTCCCCATATCATTAATTACTTATATGTGCAGATGGACTCATCAATGATGATGAAGCTGAGACTCAAATAGATGAAAACAAGCAAGCGGACGAAGAAGAGAAAGAAAAAATTGCAGCCCATTCTGACGAGGAAGTTACTTTAGGTAATTAATCTTAAATTAATCGGCTCGGCCCCACCAACTGTGTCTAGATTAATTAATTAGTCTTAGAATACTTCATTCATCCTAGATTAATGTGGATAGCAGATTAATTGAAGGCACGTTTACAGTAGCATGGCCATCAGCAACATTGATTTTTTTTATTGTAGAAGAGCCTGCAATGGTACACAGGCCATGGTACAAGACTGTGTTGCTTTGGATATGTGGTATAGATCAAACTGTAAAATCACAGGCTACAGACAAAGAGGAAGCTGCTAGCTTTGCCCAACATCTGTCACTCAAAGAAAGGAAACTGTGGAGGGTTTTGTGTGACGTTGCTGCAGTCGTTTTAATGGCGATAGGAGTTTTCATGTTTGCATTTTGGGCATAATGCTTATGAACAACAGAGTGGCGAATTTAAATTGAGTGGAATACTGCTTAAAAGTGCTCCTTCAAAAATATGAATCAGATTACCTTCATGCATAATATTGTACGGGCAATATGGCAAACAAAATGTCAATTTAGTCTATTATCACCCTTTTTTCACCAACCAAAAATGTGATTATTTCAACATTTTATATAATCAAAGGTTTAATTTCCTGTCCAATTTTAGTCGATAGAAAGCAATGGCTTCAATATGAGGTTTTTTATTCTGATGATGTTACTCTGTCACCCATCTAGGATGAGCACATCACAAAGTCGTCACGTTTTTCCATGACCAATCAAATTATTGTTCTATCATTCCTGCACAGTTTCAGGGTTATTTTGCATAACGATACAAATGACATTGTGAATTTTAAACAATATTGTAGATTAGCTTGCATAATAAATTATATTTTTGAGTTATTGGATAAAATAAAAATAACAAAATGGCTTCATTGCAAGCTCGGTTCAAAACAAAGCATGTAAATTTAGATCATTCACATTCATGCGTAGTTTTTGCAGGAGTTGTCCCTTTACAAGCACTGTTAACTGGTTATGGAAGTTGCCCCCTACAAGCACTGTGAACTGGTTGCTGAAGTTGTCTCCCTACAACAGCTGTGAACTAGTTATTGAAGTTGTCTCCTTACAAGAGTTTTGAATTATTTGTGGAAGTTGCCTCCTCACAAGCATAAGCTTCTCTCTTTAAGAAGACTGTTTGCAAAAGCTGTTGAAGTTGTCTGCGCACAAACCAAGTTATAGGCCAGCATTCCATCACGTATCAAATCTAATGAACTGAACCAGATTCGATTGCCAAAGTTGAACATATTATATTGCATAGTTGGAATGGTTACAAGAGGTGTTATGTATTGGTGGTTAGTTATATAGCCTACTGAAAGAAATGTTCATACAAGAAATAGAAAAAAATAGCAAGTACAAATATATCACACAAACAGATCTCCATAGCAATCAGATCAACATTGCCTCTCGGCGTACCAAAAGAAACAATAGTAAAGCAGCAGTACAGCGCAAATATATTTATGCTAAGCATATTGTTGGGTCAGGGTGCAGAGATTATACATTCAACGGTAAACAGAATACAAGTGAGATTATCAAGTATCGTTGTTAGTAAAGTTGGGGGCGGGAAGGACTACAGTCTGTATATTTGGACATGGTGTGACTATGGTTATTGGCTGTCCGCTGGCAAGTTCAGAGAGGGGCAGCTGTAAATATACAAATAATATATTACTTGTATTATTCAATAAACGCGTAGTAAATCAGCAGTACAATACAGTGAATTAATTGTATATATAATACTAACCAGGTTAGTGTACAGAAAGGGAAGACATTCAGATCTGATCGTATCTCTTCTGGGACTCCGACGTAGAAACAATACCGGTCCTCTCGGAGGTCAAGTTAGACACAAACTCTATACCAGGAGAGCTGGTTCTCAGCTTTAGTATATACACCACAAGCATCCCTATCATGGTGATAAGCGTCAACCAGGAAGACACCTACAACACAATACACCAGTTAAGGCGTGGCTATACTGCACTAATGTTTTGGTGCCGATGTGCCTATACAATGGTTCGTAGCTATGTGCAGGTGGCTACACAGGCTGAAGTAGCGTGACGATGTACTCTAGCGCATCGGTGAGCAGCGACTGAACTAGCCAATCATACGGCACAAAGTGCGGGCTTTTGCCTGTCTCATTTCCGACAACGAATCATTTGTTTCTCTGATATAATAATAACGATAATTGAAGAACAATTTCACTGTGATGTATGGCTGTTTTTGTTCCCCATGAAAACATTACTTTCAATAATTTTTTGGTTCGAGTTATTATTAAATCTCCCAGATATTGTGATTATTCATCATTTATAAGTAATAAATTATATAATAATAATAATCAAATGAATTTTATTTAATTGTTGTTTTGTACTTGTTAATAATTTAAATTATTATTATATTTATACTCAGTAATGGTGAAATTATCAATTACCACTGTTCTATGAACCATGCAAAACTAACTCACTGTTCAAACTTTATTATAACATAATAATTCCTTTGGAGTTTGCAGTGGATGCTCGTTGTTGACCAAAAATTCTAATGGAAATGCGTTGTAAATGGTTAAACTTGATGAGCTTGATGAGCCTTCCGCATCAGGCATAGACCAACATGTTGGTTATGCTCACAAATAGGCCCTATGTTTTGGACACGCCCATTGCAAGGTCTTCCAATGCCAAACTTCGGCCTGTGTAGCCCACCCCTTAACTCCATTACTAGTCAGCTACTAACAATCATAGAGCTACATATAACAGTCATAGAGCTACATATAACAGTCATAGAGCTAAATACAACAGTCATAGAGCTACATATTAGACGCCTTCTTACCTCAGAAATCTTTAGTAGTGAGTAGAACTTTTCCGTTTCAACGCCGACAACAATCTGACTGTTTATATTCATGTAAACCAGCCAACTATCTGTCCTCAAGTTTTCATCAGTGCAGCTGTAAACGACAGAGGTCAGTGAAACAACAGTAGACGTCAGTGAAACAACAGTAGAGGTCAGTGAAACGACAATAGAGGTCAGTGAAATGAAATATCAACATGCTTGTAACTAACTGCAGCTGTTTCACATATTTCCACTAACACGTGAGTCAAACCAGAAACTACACCAGAGACTTTAATGAAAAAGTACATTTATCAACAGTATTCTATGGCTTGAACTTGAGCTACATTTACTTTTCGTAGTTTTGCGAAGTTGTATTTTAGCAAAAATAAATGTTAAAAAAACCTCCAATTCGTTTACATGGAAAATGACTAACAAAATTTTATTTATTTTCTGTTTGTTCATTATTTTGTACCTGATGGCATCAAACAAAAGACCCATTTCAACAGCCATACGTGAATATAGCTGTGTTTGACCATGTTTAGATAATGTAACCAACTAAAAGAATGATGAGTATACCACAAAATAACATTTCCATGTAATCTAATTAATACAACAAACTGTGTTTGTTTGATGATTACTACCCGAGGATTATTATTGCGATTAGAGCAAAATGGGCAATAGACTAATGTCAGGTTTAACAGAAAATAATAATTAAAAACAAATCTCATCAGGGTAGTACCATTCATTGGTTTGAGCTAAATTATGTTATTAATTTTTAGCCAAAGTTACAAAGAATACTATGCATAGATACTCTAGATAATTAAATAATAAATAATTATTATATCTTATTAATACATTTGCTACTCCAGCAATAGATAGACCATGGAAATGCTTACGTATCTCAGGAGGAGACAAATCCCTACAATGTGGTGGTAGCCTAACACATTCCAGCCATTCCAGTCATGCATCAAAGAATTTAATCCAGTTGGATATGATCCAACGTAACCCTCTAATCTAACCATGTATTCTGTTTATTACCATTGCATAATAGCCAAAAGCACCCTAAAAGGTGTCATTTTGTCGGCAACAAAAGCTCACCTGAAAGAACCCTCCTCGAAATTTTTGCACAGTTTGTCGATGCCGGACGAGAGTATGCAGCTGGATACAAAGAGCATGAATGAAAACAGAGCACAGAGTATGCAGCCGATGAAACTGTCCCTTCCTGGACTACAAAATAAGCAAACAGTCACATTATACCCTCAGATTCAACACTGCAAGTTCAGAAACGTAAAAATAAATTACATTGGAATTGTTTCGCTGGGAAAAAACAACTCCTTCATGAGATGCAAAATCTGTTGAGTGTGCCACTGTGGACCCCACAAGTAAAGATCTCAGAGTTTGAAACGTTTAATACTAATGAAGTACGCTCAGAAGTTGTTGCATAACTATAAAACGAGAAAAACTACACCATCCTGATGGCAAAACGCGACTAAATCTGTAATTAATAGGATGCTAGGTAGCTCAACACTGAGCAGTGACTTGTTTCACTTTGTTTACAAATGGGTACAATAGAGGTAGCATCTATCTATGACTTTCTGTGTGCAAGCAAGCATGGGACACGCAGTAATGTCCCAAAAATTCACCCCGAGTATAAAGCCATAAGACAAATTCCTCTCTCACGTGCCCACAACAAACATTCATAGCTCACATCCCAATACAATAATATAAATCTCTCATCACCCAGCGTAGCTGTGTAGTACAGAAGTTATATAATACTACCATTAGCAAATAGAGCAAATATGTGAATAACAAGGGGGACAAATCTAAAAACTGACAAATAATGCTTGTTTTCGGATTTTTTCCTCCTTGTATCACTATTGAGAAGTCACAAATAACATCACATGTCGTACATCGATCATGTGATACCAGGAAATAAGAAAAAAAATAAATCTGCAAATTAAAGTTTAAAATTTCAGTTCTACAAACTCCTATGAATTTGATGTCATAAAAACCACTTTGAGCCATGCCATCAGCTGCAACACCCAACGTAGATGCAGGAATGACTCTCTCGACTGAACGGGGAGGGGGGGGGGGGGGGGGTCCAATGACAGCCTACTCACCTTTGCCAAGCGTTGATAATAAGGAAGGTATTCCACACAAGGTAGACGATGCTAAAGAAAAGCACAACAAATCCCATGAATTCGGGGTAAGTACATTTGCTGTGTGCGGCGGCATTGTCTTGGGCTAGGGCTTCTCCAACAGTATTATTTTGGACACTACAACAAGTGTAGACACATCACCATGTACATCAACTACACAGTCCTTGTTTTATTCAAATTATTCTTCAGTTTCAAATCATATTTTTACAGTTTTTTGAGACACTGAAACGAAGGTAGACAGAAATGAAGACCAACAGGAACAAAAACAGACAAACAAGGAATGTATGCAGACACGTCCTTGATTGAATGTCGGCCAGCCAAAAAGGTTTTTTACATTTATATAAAAAAGGCGTCATTTTCTTTCTTTTTGTAAAGATAATCAATCAGTGGAACAAACATCGATACATCACAATTAAGAATGATGTGTCGGTGTTTGTTCCAACAGATTGATTATCTTTACAAAAAGAAAGAAAATTAAAACAAATACCGAGATGATATTTCACAATGCAAAATGGAATGGACAAAGTTCAAAATAATCTGGTGCACAGCGTAGTAGACGTTCATTCCATGATTGTCGATGTTTGCGGCAAAACGTTTATTGTAGGTTTATCACAACTAAGTGTTCATTCCTGTCCTCATTTGCCACAATCTATCTTCTGTTGAAGTCTTGTAAAAATGAATATCAACTAATTACCAAAAAAAAGCATCACTTACAGTGGAAAAGTTATAGTAGCACCAATGATACAATGTCCTTTGAAATTTCGAAGTAACACCGCCAGGGGACAGAGAATCAAGAAGGAAAACACGAGGAGAATCGTACAGCCAACGGTGTGTGCAAGAGTGAGTAGATTCTGGTCCATGTCTAAAACAAGATTAACGCATCTGACACGTCACTGCATGTTGATGGCTATCACCCGCAATAATAATACAAATCAGTAGCCCTACAGACCATGTTAAACAAGAACACTATGCAGCATCAATGATGGTGAAAAACCCACAGTTTAACATTTTAGCGATGTTGTGTAACAAGTGAATTTCACCCAACAGCAAAAGAGATAAAATCAAAAAATACAATTCATATTAATTTGAATCCAGACACAAAGATGAAGCCTCACAATAACAGGAAACCTAATATGATAATTATATTATTATATATTATTCGCATCATTAATAATTTCTATATATATACGCATAAATATTGTGCATGGATTGCCTATATTATTATAGTACGTACACAACCATGATTGAAAACTTATCATCTTTGGTTAATAAAGATACAAACCCACCAACAATTAACGGTAATAATAAATGGCGAATATGATAATTATAATATCACAATTATAACGATTACTATAATAGTAATTATTATTCATTTAAAATGACAAAATAAATATTAATACCACAATTATATTGTAAATTATAACACTAGCTACCTAGTACCACAGCGTTTAAATTACAAATTGAAGCGTTTTTTTTATCTCTGTAATGTATTGATTACATTATTCATCACCATCATAATAATAAATAAATAATAATAACTAACAAAATGATAGTATAACAATTATAATAATAACTATTTGATAGGACGTAAAAAAATAACGGTAACAAATAATAAACTATTTTTACCTTAAAGTCTACCTCAATGATAATGGATGCTCTAGCAGTTGCCCTAGGGCATAAAACTGAGCACTTCTTATATTGTTTGTTTTTATTGGGACCAGTGGTTGTATTTGAGCAGCATTTAGCTGTTTTGGAGTTGATTATTAATGGAGTCTGTCATCATAACTCCGAGAATGTGAGGCAAGAAGCTGTTGTGGTACAGTACAGCTGTACTGAAGCATAGATGGGATGTTGGTTCACCTCTGAAGGTTGTACGGGTTGCCACAGTTGCCTGGGATCTATTATTCCTTATTTCCTCGTATGCCCTGAATAAGGTAGCACCAGTTTTTCCACTAGAAAGTGCTTTCATTGTGAAATGGCAGCAGTGCCTTGTCTCCTGTCTTGAAGTGTCTGTAAGGCGAGTTGAGCACAGGCTTCGCAGACATTGTGTTTACTCTTTGTTTTTTCATGAAGAGGATTGCCTTGTTTTGAACTATTTCATGTTTTTCACTGGTGCCTTACACAGCTGGATCCCAAAAGATATCAGTGCATTTACGTTTTGGTCTGCAGAGGTTGTTGCAAGCCAGAAACCTGGTTTTTTTTGGAGCTCCAAGGAGTGGGACTATAACAATACAGCCTAGGGTTTTGTTGGCGCTGCTGATGTTCTTATTGATATGCTTATCAAAGATTCAATAAGATTGCACGGTCACACCAAAATAGGTAGTCTCGCTGACACGTTTTGGAGCAGCACCCCCAATAGCGTAGTTGGCATTTGTTTGCGTATATTTGCTATGGAGCAGCATCAACTCGCACTAATCCTTGTTGAAACGCATATAGTCTGTTGTAGACCACTGATGTAACAGTTTGATGTTATTTTGGAAGCACTACTCATCATGTCTATTGCGGGCAAAGAGTTATGCTGCATTTAACTGCGCTGGTCAAGTCATCGATGTAGACCAAGAATAGTGTTGGTCCTAAGCCCTTAGGTTACTTCAAACTTAGATGGCAGTGTGTTCTTGGGAGCAACTCATTGTGTTCTTTCTGTGTTAAAATCTTTGATCCAACTAGCTAGCATTGAATTCATTTTTGGGACATTCTAAAGTTTCTCCATCAGCATTCTGTGTGGTACTTTTTCAA
The DNA here is from genome assembly GCA_945261195.1 of Cryptosula pallasiana. NCBI lineage: Eukaryota > Metazoa > Bryozoa > Gymnolaemata > Cheilostomatida > Cryptosulidae > Cryptosula > Cryptosula pallasiana. The sequence goes on along the minus strand of OX183131.1, from coordinate 41,405,806 downwards.
AAACACTATTAAAATCAGGCACGGCTGCATGGGTGGTGGAAGGGTGCTCAAACCATTTTGGTAGATCATGGTAGGTAGCGCAGAGTTGGGAGTCACAGGTGAGCTCGCCTCTGAAGTAACGTTGCCAGTTTGGTAGGATATTGTCAAGACCTGGCTCAGGTGATAAAGACTTTTATGCTCCACCATTTTCAATAGATGTGCTTGTCAGCGAGACTGGCGTGTAGTAGGATGGTTCATTTTTCAAGCGTTTTTTGTGTAGTGGGGTCACTGTTACCATTTTACACACTTGTGGAAGTTTACCATTGTTGATGGACGCTTGAAGTATTTGTCAGGCATCATGCTGATAGACTTGGATAAATGAACAGCCTGCACTTTCCTGATCAACCAGGTGTAGGTGAATTGGTGCTCTTCAGTTCTAGCATTAGTTTCTTTACACCTCTGTGGGCGATCTGGGCCTCTTGCGCATGTGTAGTAGTACATTAGGGATGTTTTCATCATTATAGAATTGGCTTTGGAAATAGGAGTTCATGATGTGGGTTTAAATATTGGGTAAATAATATTTTGTTTTTGTCTGCAGAAAAGTCTAGTTTCAACTTGGAGCGGCTTACATATCTTGTTCCCAAGATTCAATATGTTTATTTTCCATTTCTTGAAGGATTCTTGGTTCTATCCATCAAATTTTTACACTTGTTTAAAAAAGGGTGATTACCATTATGATTTTACTGTAACATTGTAGTAGATTTCCTCTTCTTTTTCTATCAGTTTTTGAGCATGAAAATTAAACCACGAAGGTTGGTTCTCAAATCTACCAATGCAAAATTTCGTTATTGGTATAGATGGGGATCCCCGCGTATTTTTCTGAAGACTGACGATTGCAGTTTGTCAAGTGTGACGTGACGATTCACCCTAATAGGGATCTAATTGTTAAGACTGAAGACAAGAAGATTAGGGTTTATTGTTGACGATGGAGATTTAGTTTACAGTTGCATTGAGTAGTGTGCCCATAACTGACCATAGTTAAGGGTCAGTGAGTTGAAAGCAGATGTTAGATTATTAGCCCATTATTATTATTAGTCTGTTTACAAATTACTTTCACTATAAATCATGTAGCATATATAATCATTGTACAAATTCTATGGCCTATAGCATGATTACCCAGAAAGAGTGTACAGTGGTTTGATTGATATCATTGGCTGGCTAATGAAAGAAACAAGTCTGATTGGCTGATAACTGCTAATGTTCGAACCATTTGCTAAAACTTAGGTTATTTTGGGGGTCAAAGCCATAGTGGATGCAGGCAATAGTGACTCTATGAAAAATGATGCTAAGGTGAATTTTATTATCACTGTGGTGTAATATTGATATTATGTATTAATCAGCTATACAATACAAATCAGAATTGTTGTTTGTGATATAGATATGAATTTTTTATTTCCTTGTAGTTCACTAACTGAAAGTTTTTCATCAGTACCCTTCCATTTATCAAGGTTGATAAATAATAATTAACAATAATAACTACTATTATTTATTATTATTATATTATTATTAGTATTATTATTATCAATAATTAAATGAATTAATTGTTATTATTTTTTATTAATTGTTGTATACCATTTTGAGAGTTATATATTTTTTTTACACAAATATGGCTTATGAATGACAGCAGCAAGCAATGAGTTATATGTAGATATATAAATAAAGCTATTGGAAAATGCATGTAATTTGTGCATTTGTGTTTTCGTTTTAGTTTTTTTTATCCATCATCAACGTCAACAACACTTGCTATAATAATAATGATTAATAAGAATAATTACTAATTGAAATAATAATGATAACTATTTTATTCTCTTGAAGTCTGGGTGGTGGTGTTTAGTTCTGCTTTGTATGTCACATAGTTCTAGCTTCTACAAGTCCACAATATACTTGTTGAGAAAAAAAGGAGATATAACAATATTGGAATTATTGCTTCGGATCGTAACCACTGGGTTGGAGGGTATAGAAAGATAGGGTGATTGTAAAGACCAAAAGTCAATAATTTGGTTTATTTATTAGTTTAAAAGAGTTACCGCTGAGGTGAATGCAACTTAAATTTGCTATGCAGGACAGAGGCTACTATGTCGAGCAACCTAAAGCTAAGTGTAGAAGAATAATGTAAAAGCAATGTCCATTCTGAGTCATTTGAAAGTCTACTCTTTGCTCAATAGAAATATATTAGTATAGTTTGCAGGAGGTTTCAAGGAGGAGACTCAAATTTCAGGAGTTTTCAGGTAGTTCAGCAGTTTTCAGGAGCAGAGAAAATGAGTATTTGAAAATTTTGTGGGTCCCTGAAAAATCAAGAGCCATGACAGGTCTCGTCCGCAGTTAAAATCATTCTTAGGTTTGAACCTAAAACACTCTAAAACATACTAAAAAGTATTTTTAAACTCAAAATGGATTTTGCAACACCTGATGTGTTCCCATTTTATCCTCCCCTTCTACTTCAAGAACTTTTCACTGAGGTGTGCTCAGATTTAGTGGCATTACATTGTGTGTATTACATCATTTAATGTCACAAAATCTGAGCACACCACAGTGAAAAGCTGTTAAACTAAATTCTTCCACATTTCCTTGTGAACCAACTTGGCAGATCAATATAACAATAATATCACAATAAAAATAACACTAGCCTTCGCTTCAACATTGCCCAACTTCTACCGTTACTTCTCAGTTATTTTTTCAATTTGGGTTTTGAACTGCATATACCACCAAACTATACAAGTCCTTAGAGTAAGTTTTTTCAACAAAAAGACTATAGAATTTTTCATTGCTTAAGATTGAAGATCTGAAGATTGCGTTGTTAAGTCCGAAGATTCTGAAGACAGCCTCATGTGCAGGGAGTCCCATAGATAGAGCGAATTACTAGAGTACTGAATGTGACAGCGAACAAGGTCCACATTATGATTATTATAATCATTATTTTTTTTTTCAACATCATAAGTTATGATTGAGGAGCCAAGTTCATTATTATCATTTAGCATTCACAAAAACCATGCAAGCGTAGCATTTAATAAGACTAAATCTTCAACAACTTGGGACCACAAGCTGCTAAAAACAAAATTTAAAAAGGGTTGAATAAGAGAAACTTTGCCAGACAGGTTTAGCTAATCATTGCACTACTTACATAGCTGTGGACATGAAAAAAATTATTTCGAATCTGCATTATAAACCAGCAATATCCCAGTGTACCGTGCACCAGGCCCTTATGGTGTTAGTTCATGTTATATTGCTGGCCTATAATCTTGCCGACTTGTTAATGTATTATTTATTACAGATCGTTCCCATCTGAAGGTATGAAAATGATTTAAAAGTAGCCCTTTCCAAATGAAAGTGTAAGTTTCTACATATATTATAATGGAAGCTAGCTACCGCAGAATTGCAATGCACGCATGGTTATGCATCACTGATTTTAATCTAATACAACAACAGTAATGCCTCAAGTACATCTACCGATTACCGACAGATTGGCTTATCGATTGCCTGATTCTGCAGCACTTGTTTCTGGATAAATCGCTAAGCAGTTGATTGCATATTTTTTGGGTAATCGGCAGGTTTTGATCCACATCAAAAACATGGTAGATAATTCATGATTAGACCAATCATTTCACTAGTCTCGGTTTTAATGTTTCCAATAAAAATGTTTCTTAACCGCAATTATTCGTGTAAGAAGAGTAATTCTTAAGCGTCCCGTCGTTGTTGTTTGAAAGCATTTTATGGCTTGCTATGACATCAAATACAGTGAGTTTAACCGGTATTGAGTGAGAGTGGCAAGTAGAGAAAAAAATAGAAGAAACCCCATGTCGTCATTTCCATTCGGTAAGGGCAAATCAGTAGCTAATTGGCAGGTGTACATGTAGCATGTTAGGCAATAAAACTATCGGCTGCAAGAACTAAAACAAAGTAATTTCGGTGCACAGAGTGTAATTTCCAAAATTAATTTTCTCAGCAACTATCAGTGTGAAAACAGAAAAGTTTACCACTATTGTGACTGCAAGTCAACACTCTACATAATGATGATATAAGCTTTAATGTCTCAAACCCGATTTGAAAAATCCATCCGCACTGGCTCATCAATTTGTTATTATTACAGTACAAACAAAACTGCAATGCTGCAACACAACTGCTATAAATAATAATAATAATAACAATATTTAGCTAGTTCAGAACTCATGCGAGCATACATATATAAGACAAAAGGATTTATATGTAAATTCGTCCCCCACGGTTTTTTAATTTTTGAAATATTTCTGCGTGGCTAATTTTTTAATAACTTGGGGCCAGAAAATGGTAGAAACAAAATTTAAAAAGGTATCAAATGGATACAATAAACCGCACAGATTTAGCCAATAATTGCATGGTCTTCATAGCTGTGGACCTCAAAAATAACGAGTGGAAAATACTTCAAAAACCTGCAATTCCCTATCGCGCCATGGGCCACTAAGACTTCAGTATATGTCATTCAGATTCTCTGTTATTTTACCGACCCTGTGGTATACTATTTATCATCGAGCAATCACGTGATGCAGAAAAAACAATTTATTCACTGGAGAGTCACATTCAAATAATTAAAAAAATTATATAACGTACCATTAGCTAATTAGCGTGACGGATGGTCATGCGTCAGTGATTTTGCGTCACCGCAAAAATACCATTGTCATCAATGCTAAATTACCGGGACCACAAACCATTGTTTTTTTTAAGCAAAAGTACTTTTTCTCAATTACTTTCCTGAGACAACCACTGGTGTGACACAAATATTTTTTGCACCATTGGATGGACAACATATTTTTGTAAATGCTGATGATCTATTTGAGAAAAAATTGTCAAAATAAAGATTGCACTTGTGCTAGCTACAATATTACAGCTTTTTACAATTACTAATGATCTTTACTACTACCAATGGGAGGTTGGCAATTGATTAACATTATATCATCATATTACAAAAGACAAAGGGGTGTCCGTCCGGAAGTCCGTCACGGGCATCGCCCATTTCCAGTTGGAAACGGGCGTGTCACACTTCCGGTAGGAAACGGGGTCAAAAGGCCGATATATATGATACAATGCTGACGGTCCGCATCTCGGCCCCAAGTGGTCCCGGGGCCCCGGCAGCGTGTCCCGTGGCATCGCTGCCGGGGCAAGGCCGTAGCCTCAGGTCCACGGTCCCCACCCCGGGTGGGGTGGGTACTTGACTCGCCCTGCCCCAACGGGCGGGTGTTGGAACTTGGGCTATGTCGGCGGGGCTGTCGCCTTGGGTCCTCAATTTCCAAACTGAGGCGGGGTGGGTGCCTGAACCACCCCGCCCCATCCAACGAGTGTCAGAACTCGGGCGACAATGCATTGGGACTGCTTCCTGGGCCTGGATTTGTCTCCTCAATACAAGGGAACACGACTTCTGATGAAATTACTAAACATGACCTCACCAACAGAGGTCATGCACACGGTGCATCCATATGGAGAAAAACCATATTACAAACAAATCGAACAAATATTGCAATGAGACTTGCGTCGCAGACCAAGCCCTAGGGGCTTGTATATATTAATAATAGTTACCAAATAATATGATTATGATAGTTTACGTTATTAATTATTATTATTATTTATTACTTTATTATAACAATTATTATATTAATAATTATAATAATTTATTATTTTTGGGATTTCGTCATAATAATAAAACCAAACGACAACGAAGATAATAAGAATAACAACATTATTATTATTATATTATTACTTATTGATAATCATAATAATAGTATTATTGTTATGGTTGATGGTCGGTGTTGTTCAGTATTTTTATTCAGATTTATTGTTGTTAATACCCATCATCATGACAACGAACAGCGTTCATTGTTGTTGTTATAATAATGATGATCAATAATAATAATAATGAATGATGATGAACCATGATGAAGCAAATGAAATTATTTGCTGCAGCAACATCATCATGATCATCGTCAATCAACAATGCACCGAACATCATCGATCATGGGCCTAGTAGTCAGTCTGAGTCTAGTGCAAAGTAAGTAGTTCACTAGTTAGTAGTAGGTTCATCCATGGATGGTATGAAGCGCAGCAGATTATAATATTTAATGAGCTGTTATAAAATGATGATACAAAGGTAATCTGCAAACGCAAAATTGCAGATATATGATGATATTATTTCTTCATGAGCAGATGTTAGTCTCATTAATTAATTATTAATAATAATAATAATAATAATAAACGCTCAAATCCTATTAGAGATAGAGAAAAATTTTCAAGTCTCATTGTAACCAGAGTTCTTAACGAGCACGTGAGTAGCCGCAATTCCTAATTAAAGAAAAAGTTATCTCCCCAAAAAACGACATCCCAGCCTTCAACGAGTGAGACAACTCCAAAAACTTCGATAAAACAAGATTCAGCTCAACTGAAACAGTTCATTGTAATGCTCATAGACCTATAAAAGTTATAGGTCTATGGTAATGCTCCTCATCAAATTGGAACAGACAGACACAGACTGAGTAAAGGGAGTAATACTCATGGGCACTTAGTACTTCTAAGTCCATGGTAATGCTGCTGAAGCAACAACAGTGATGTTGATGGATGATCAGGAAAATAAGATCACTGCAGACACCAGATTCGATGCACAAGAAATCTTCATGCAAAACTATTATGAGTTATGCAAGTGTATTATAATAATAAACTACACACTGGCAAGATAACGATAAATAATGATAATACTTATTCTCTTTGATAGCTGACTAACCAATCAAATCTATATAATAGTAGCAAGTAGCTAGATTAGTAAAATATGTATTTTGTCACATTTATATAAAAATTAGCCAGACAAAACAGCGAGATGCAGCAAGAACCTGCTAGGAGCAGACGGAATAATTATCTGCAGCAAATGAAGCAGCTATCAGCAGCAGACAGAGCAGTCATCTGCAGAAGAATCACATACTACAAATCTCATATAATATATCACAAGGTCTAAAATGCACCAAAAATTTCTGTCACCCAATCATTGGCTTGAAGAATATACATAGAACTCTGGAAGTAGTATCTATACAAGCATACAACAAATTTCATAGAGAAAAAATCAGCCATTGCAGTTGGACTATATCTATTGCTTTGCAGCCAAAAAGCGCAAGAACTCTGCTCCGCTTTCTAACCAATCACATGACAGGTAACAGTATTATGATCAGTCTCAATCAAGTCCCAAGGAATGACAACTCCATATTATTTCAAGTCCTCTTCTTCATTGATCTGTCTCTTGATGCGAAGGAGAATGGAGGTCATCCATTGGTCGAGCCTGCTAATGCTGTCGTACTCAGAGACAGCTGCTGTGAAGTCATCGGCACTCTCGCTCTCAATTGCAGGAAGTATTTTCTGCACAGAAATATAAAAGAGATGCGCTGACTTCAACTCTATGTCTATGAACCAGTAACCGAACAATTAAAACTTTTATTTTATCACACTCTCATTCATCAACGCCAGTAGAGAAAAATCAAAAAAAATTATAAAACTTTAGTTACATTATATACATCTGGAGTCCTCTCGTCTCCACAAGTACCATTAGGAGATGAGTGGTTTCTTTTAAGGGTGGAGACGAAAAAAAACTACATTTATTGGCAGGACCTATACAAAAGTGACCATAATTTTTGCGTTTTTAAAACCGGAAATGCAAATATCCTTAGATAGCGTGACCATAGAATTTAAAAATTATTTATAATTGTATGACTGTAATGCCAATACCAAAGATAGTAGTTTATATAAATTGTCCTCTTAGAAATTTGAAATAAACGTCACACCAATGGGCTCACAGATCATAGATAGCTTTGGTTTGGGGTAGTGCTGAGCCGATACCAAGTCTTAGTACGATACCAATACTTTTTGCAGCAGCTGCGATACTTGCGATATCGATTTCGATACATTTGCTTTGCGATACACTTGCTGTTACTGCGATATTTGCGATGGCGGTATCTCTAATTGCGATACTTGCGATATGGAAGCTCGATACTGGATTATACATGATATCCTAATATGTTTTACAATACAGCATACCTAGTTTACTGTAGAAAATGCAAGATAAAGGAATGTACATAGCTGAAGATTGTTATGAATTATCATCAACTATATTTTCATTGTACAAATTGAAATATGCAACATATGCATGCATATTTAACTTCAGCAGGGGAGAAAATACCAAGGAAGATAATTCTATTACAATTTCCATTTTAAAAGAAATGGTGTTCAACAACAAAATCAAATTTTATGAGCTACTTTTTGGCCATAGCCAAAACTCTCAATTGTCAAAACTCAAGACAATGTACTGGTAGGTATATTTAATTCCTTGGTGTGGTGTGTTACAAGATGCTTGCGCAAATTGGTGGTTGACCCTCTGATCTGCAATCATCAAGTGATTAGAATTTTATTGAAATAGAAAATTACTTAGTTGGTGCTAGTTATATAGGATAAATTTTATCCAAAGCAAAACAAATACACACACATACCCAGGATAAAAGTTACCACACTACTGCTGCTTCTACTGCTATCTACTACTACAGCTTCTACTACTGCCGCAGATCCTGCTACTACTGCTGCTGCCAAAATTACTACTACTGGTATTCCTACTACTACTACTATTGGTGTTTGTTACTACAACTGTTATACTAATAATAATAGCAATATTTTAGAGCATACATCATCATATAGGCTACCAACATAATTAATAGATGATTACTATAAAGTTGGAGAGAGGTAGCATTCTTTTTTCTTTTATTATTATTAATTATTATTCATTGTCAGGTCAGGCAGGTAATTATACAATACATGATAATAAATATAATATTAGTTATGTTAGTCTGTTGGAAATTAATTTGTACTTATTATACAAACAAAATTATTGTTTAATCATTGTTTTTTTATTATAGATGACATTATTTTTTATTGTTGACAATAAAAATAATTAATACCATCTAATACTACTAAAATAATACTAACAATAAAATTTGTTTGCATCAGTTATATAATATTCCTGCAGTTTTGCATAATTATTAATATTATTATATACTATTATATAACTAATTGCATGACAAATATGATTAATAGTAAAAATTAATTATTATTTCTTATAATAAAAAAAAAGAAGAATGCTACCTCTTTCCTACTTTATTCATTAGTAAGGAATTAATTAATTACATATTTATTACTGCTAGTACTGCTTTACTACTTCATTTGTTTTTGCCTCAAACAGTAGTAGTAGAGAGTAGAGTAGTAATAGTAAAAAGTAACAAAGCAATTCCTTCCACAATAATTATTAATAATAACAGTGCCATGTCGTCTGTCTGTTGTTGTTGGCATTTTTTGACCCCTTTTCAAGTTGCTTTTTTTAATGAAACAACAACAGTAGTAGTAGTAGTAGTAGCAGTAGTAGCAGCAGTAGTAGCAGTAGTAGTAGTAGTAGTAAGAAGTAGTAGTAGCCTAATATTACCACCGCTACGTTTTCCTAACAGCTTAGTTAGTAGTTAGTAACTACTACTGCTATTAATAATTAATTATTACTAATAAATTATTAATCAAATAAATCTAGAGTCACAGCAGTAGTGGTGTGAGTTTTGCTTATTTAGGGTGGTATGTGTGATATTATCTTCTATTATAATTATGTTGCTGTAGTATATTGTAGCAGCAGTAGTAACAAACAACAACTACTGCTGTTGTTGTTTGTTACTGACCGGGTTTTTGTAATAAAATACTACTGCAAAAAAGTCCACATTGAACCACATCATTCTTTGGGTTCTCTTCACAGCAGTGTTTGAAGAATGTCCATAGTGCTGACATTTTAATTAAAATAATAATAGCAAAAACACTAGTCACTAATGGACTCATTTATGAAGGTGGCAGCAGCAACGTGAATTAATAACTTTGTCTTTTTTCATTATATTATTGCTGCCGCAAACTGTGACTGTTAGCTTTTGTGTTCACAGCCTCGAAGCTTTAAAATATTATCTACTATCAACATTGATCATGAAAAATGAATACAATTGGAACAAAGTCTACAACCACAATTTGTTAGAATTGGCAATTTAATATATAAATAAACCATAGAAAACATAAAGAGATTGGAACAAAGGCTAACATTCAATACTGCAGACTTATCCTCCCCTACTAAAAGAGGGGACAACTCCGTTATAAAATACCTATATCTCAAATGCGGTATATCGCATATATCGCACTGAGAGTATCGCACGGTCCATACCGGAAGTATCTTTTTTGCTGAGTATCGCATATCGCATGGACCCAGGATCGCAGTTACCTGCGATTCTACTGATATTGGCTCAGCACTAGTTTGGGGTGTCTTATTTGAAAACAAATGAAAACTCTCAGCCTATTCATATTTTCAGCCAATAGAATCAATTACATGGAAATTATGCAACTCCTGGCGATAAATAAATTTATTATATCGACAGAGAGAAAGAGTCGACTTGCGGCAAAACAACTCCTAATTTAATTAAGGGGATAAAAAGAACAATGAGAAAGAGTCCTTTCCACAAGTCCTTTCCAAGCACTGCATACACCACAGCGATGACATAACAATGGGCTGAATCTTATGTAATAGAGAGTAAATACCTCTAGGAACTTGCACTCTCTGGAGTCGGCAAAGGCTGGCTGCATTTCCTTATATTTCTTCATAGCGAGCTGCCCGTTGAGGAAATCTACACACAACTGACAGAGGACGGCCTTGAAGAAATGGTCCTTGGCACTGTACTTGAGTAAAGTGTTATCCATTGCTGTAGTTCCTAGCTGCAAAACATGCGCACAAGAGGGGCGTAGAGAATAATATAGCCTTAGATTCTAATGCAAATATTGTTTTACAGTCAAAAAACAGCTGACAGCAGTGTTATGGAGTATATAAAACCTTGATTTCATTTTTTGATCCAAACCGGCAACATTTTAGCGATAAACCGCTAAAACAAAAGTTCAAATATTTTTTTTAAAGCAGTAGTAATGGTAGATACGCCTTTTTACAGCCAAAGGCTTTGTTTTCTCATTCACTCATTACGAACAACAATCGCAGATAGTGAAGGCAGGTTTGTCTCTCCAACCACGGGTAACTCAAATACTAATTGGGAGTCGTTCTCTTTTGGGGAGATAACTTAGTCAGTTATTGCTGAAAAAACGTGTCGCCCTTTGATGGTGCATTAGTATTTTTGCGACACTAACGAGTAAATATTTGGTAGTTGCAGAAATTATCCAGTAGTTGGAAGAAATTGGATTAATATTTAACCATAGTTCCTCACCATCTCAAATATCTGTGAAGCTTTCTCAAAGTCTGGTGGGTCTATCTGTACAGTAAGGGTGGCAACCTTTAGACTACATTTATTGGCAGCACTGTTAGACTCCTCCCCCCTGTAGTAGTCAGATGCCGTGTCATAGTGTTTGATGGCCTACAGCAGGTGATACACAGTGCTCTTACATGCAGTAGCTGATGTGCAGCGTATTGATTATATACAAAATGTAAAGTGGCATCAACTGCTGCCAGCATTCTACGCATTAGTGGAGGTGACAGAGTGAGGGAGGGGTACTAGACACCCTATCTCTACGTGGTGCTCAAGCTACGTAGTAATAAAAACCAATCCTAGCACAGATGCATTTATAATCGAAGGCAAGTAACATGAGAACACATACACTAGATGTCAATGCGTCAAAGTTTTGAAGGAGTTTTGAACAACGGATTGTTGAAAACTTCGAAGTTTCATTTGTCGTACTTTCATAAAACCAATTTTAGAAAGAATTATGCAGAGTTGTCTACACCGAAGGAAAGATAGCTATGCAAAGAGCGTTTTAGTGATTTGACGGCTTACTACGCCATGATATTGTTGTGGCGAGTGATGTGCAGTTTCTATCGAAAGGATGACAACATGAGAAAAATATTGTTTTTACAGGTGTGTGTTGTCACCAAATTGTTTACATTCCAGATTATGTGGTCTAAAATTAATTACTAACACAGGAGATGAGTTTTTTACAATTCATCAATCAGTGTATGTATGGCTTTTCATAGCCAACTGATCCATATAAGTAAGCAGTAGTTGGTTATCAAACACTGATAAAAATAAATAATTATTATTATAGCAGCATTGATCTTTTTTTATTATTATTTATCAGAATGCTGGTTAAGACCTTATATTTTCTCAAGATTATTTTCATGAAGGAAGGACATTCGAGTTAAACATAAATAATAATTTATTTCTGGTGATTCTCACTAATGTTAAAAAGTTGGTTATCACGAAAACTAAAAAGTTGTCAGCTTCCATGATCGGGCCGTCAAAAGTTTTGAATTTTCGAAGGGTTGAAAATATCCACCCTCAAGATCCACGCAGTGTAAAGTTCAAATTTTTGCAAACTTTGAATTTTTTCATGGACTTCCTTCTTTGAAGATTTGGTAAATTAAAAAATCCGTCAAAACTTTGACGCATGGAAATCTAGCGATAGACTTGACACTATCTCCAAGGTTGGCACATACCAGTTCTATGTCTGCAGTGTCCTGTTCACAGATCTCTGCTATAGTTATATGATGTTTAGCAGCTATGTTAAACCTTCCCATGTCTGTGTATATTTCTATGGCTTTTAACAAGCAGGATATGGCCTCCTGTGGGTCACATTTGCTAAAAATAATCAAAAACTGTCAAAATCATAGAAGGTGGAGGCTACAGTTTACCACTTTACCAGAAAGAGAGCATACGAGAGAGGACAACCAGTCAATGGTACCCACCGGTAGCAGTTGCCGGCATCGACAAAAGCTGTGGCAGCATCGTGTCTGCTGCCCAACTTGAGCTGTAGACTGGCACACTCACAGAATGCGCTGCCAGCACCTGCAAGTACAACAACAGTTACCTGCAAGAGATCAGCCATCTATTCCTGAGAAAAGTGATAAAAAATAATCATTACAAATGACAAGCTACAAATGTTTAACCTCAGCGTTTCAACAAATTGTGCACAAGTGATATCAAAACTTGAATTTCTATACAAAAGAGGATTCGTACAGTGTAAGTATATGAACAGGTTGAAGATATGAAGAGGAAGATTCAGTCATTTGCAAACAAAATAGAGCGAAAATTTATTAAAAAATTTTTTTTTTTTTTTTGGATGGAACTATTTCACTTTTCTGTTTCATTGCGCATCGTTGCACTTTGGAAGTGAATTTATCAATTAGGATATACCAAGAATACAATACAAAACATTTGACTTTTAAATTTGGTATCGCATATCCTAGTATCATTTTCATCACGTCACAAATACTTTATTTGTTAGCATCCATTTTACCATAAAAAAATATTACCCGTATGAAAAATAAGTAATATTGCAAATCTTGATTAAACACAATACCAGCAATTAGCCAGAAATCTATTTTTCCTTGCCATGTAGGGCTGTCAAACATTATCATTTAAAATTAATACGAGCAAATTTTGCTCCAAATTCAAATGCTCATCACAGTTTTGGAGCCTGAACATTGATGTCTAAACTTGACATAGATCAAAGAGATGATATTTGGCTGAAATGATTGTTCTTTTGTTTTTTTATCAATTTTTAAATTCCAAAAGATTTTCTACATAAAATACTAAAGACTGTAAATCAAAACTATAACAATGAACGCAGTTTATAGTTGGGCCTTTTCAGACTTCTTACACTTCAATAAACAAATTATAATATAAAAATTAGAAATGAAGCAAAAAAATTAAACTGCTAATAAAATATACCACTTTGCAGTAATCTTTTCAAGTTTTGCTGTGCTGTACCACCAATTGATGACAATCAACAATGCGGCATGACAGAGAGATGTCTGTACAAATTGTAATAGCAGACATTATTACGTACCTGACCAGTTCTTGGCCATCTTAAAATTATTAGCAGCCTTGCTATACAAATCTGCAGCCTCCTCCAATTTAGTTGTGGTTCTGTAAGACAGAAATCAATCTCGAGTGAGACAAACATAGGAGCACAGTCTATGAACAGAATGTTGTGGTATAAGTGTTAGCTTTGTGAGATGCGCTCTGTGTGTAGAGTTGATCGTTCATTGAGCATTGTCAAACTATTGAGAAAACTCATTTGCAGCAGCAAAAATTCAATAGGTCTATTGAAGTCTATGGCTGTATGGTTGGCAAAAAAAGCTGTCTGTAAGAGACAGTTCCATTATAATATTATACAGTATATTTAAACAAATAATTAATCGTAACCTTTTCATTGAGTTTTCAGTTTAACATCAACTTCTAAAAACCTTCATTATTATTACTTCGCACTTATCAATTTTTATCTTAGGAAAATAGCAATTATTTCAAATTTAATTATTCTCATTGTCATGAAAAGAACAACACCAGAAATATCATTTCGGAAATGCTGTTATTTTTCATCTCCTATTCTCCAATTATTATAAAGTTACAATAATATTATTGCTTTTTAACCTAAAAATTATTTTTTTAATAAATATTGTCCAATAGTGTTTTTTGATTTGGATCCCGAAGCAAAAAGGCCGGTGTGTACATACATAATATCAGCGCCTTCGTCAAAGATTAAAAAAATTGCTAACTCAAAAAACACAGCTCTGAAATATTTGGAAGTTGTTGAAATATCATTTGTTGTAATGTACACAATGCCAGTATTTGAGAGGCCCTAAACATTACAGGTAAGTCAAAATTTTGAAAACTCAGTTTATACCTCGTTACGTCTTTGACAAAAAACTGTGTTCAAGTCAGCATCGTTTGCGTCTATAGGAATCGACTGACTAGGCCCGATAATTTTTTTTAAGCAAATTTCAACCTCAAAAAGTTCAAATTACATCAAATTCCCTAAAAATTAGCTGTCCTAAGCACTTTAAATAAGTATCGGACAGTAATAGTTGGTGTGCATTGAGCATTTTCAGCAGTGGTGGAACAAAATCCATACAAAGTTTATCCTCGACTTTCAATGAGGATAAAACGATGTGGCGTTCTGATTTTGACCAAGATGTCGTCATTTTATATCCGAGATCCGTGGTATGAGAGGCAGTAGTAATAAAACCTACTATACTATTCAATATAAATATTAGTTGGTTATTATATAATTTAAACAGAGAAAAACAAAAGCAGTATTGTTTCAAGGAGTAATAAAATCAATTTCTTGAAATTTTATCAAACAATTGCTTGATTTTCGAATATAAACTTATAATTATTATCATAATTATTAATTACAGTAATTAAAATTGTAAATAAAATTAATGAGTAGTAAGATTCTAATTTGCAATAAATAATCATTAAAGTTGGGCATACCTAAAGCGAGTGCAGTCGATATACATTTATTCAAATATGTGGAACAACTAACATCACTTAGTTGCTATTAATAATTGATTATACTCATGAATCAAATAAACGAATAACGATGAAACAATTGAGATAATTAGATATAATAGAGACTATAGGCCAAGTAGTTGACATAAGTATCTTGTTCGCTATGACTAGCTTTTAGTTGCGCTCACTGCTAGTAGCTGCTGTAACACATTACAGATGGTTGCGGTTGTGGTTGGTTACCATTCTGAGCTGAGGGGGAGAAGGGAGTTCAAGCTGAATCAAAATTCACACACCAATCTAATGTTTTTTTTATCATTTATTAACACAAGCAAACTATTACTTCTTGCTATTTTTTTATTATACTAATCAGTATTATGTAGTAAATTCCATTATTATCAGTTTATTTCTATTTATTATTACTTCAGTTCGTTCAGTAAGATTTTATCGTGTGCAGGATGTATAATTTTTTAATCTAAGACGCAAGTATCATACACATTTTGCCTATAATTGTTTTACTGTTCTAAAGCAGCCACCAAATTTGCAGTGCCACTAATAAATTTTCCAAAGTGGGCAACTTACTGGAGATGCATGAGAACTATTATGAGTATTAGAATTATGAGTTCCACAAAGGCATAAAAAAGT
Source organism: Cryptosula pallasiana (assembly GCA_945261195.1). Classification (NCBI taxonomy): domain Eukaryota; kingdom Metazoa; phylum Bryozoa; class Gymnolaemata; order Cheilostomatida; family Cryptosulidae; genus Cryptosula; species Cryptosula pallasiana. The sequence continues at coordinate 41,389,829 of OX183131.1, read as the reverse complement.
ATTTTAGCTTGGAAAATTCACCACTGGTGCATTGAGCAGTAAAAACATTATCATTCAGAGCTTTTTAATGCATGTAGTAGTTTGAGAACACTTTGTAGATATCTTATATAGATATCTTTATATAGAGCTATAAAGCAAGTTTTCAAAATTTTTGACTCGTTTGTATAGAAGTAGGACCATCTAAATATTGACATTGCACAGAGACTTCTTTGATCGGAAAAAAAATGATACTGCAACAAACTTTAAACCTTTTTTTGGAGCTGTTTTTCTCAAGTCAGCATTTTTTAACCTATGGTAAGCTCGCTATTATGTATAAACCTTATTCACTGTATTCACGTGATAGTGTTTGTGATCAAAATCAAAAAAATTAATGGAAGGCTTTTATCAAAATAATAATGTTCAAGTGAAAAATTAATCAAACAATAACATTAGTATAACTTTATAATAATATTAGATGAAAAAAAACATTGCCGAAATTGTATTTCCGACATTGGTTTTTTTTTCACAACAACGATAATAATTAAAGTTGAAATCACCAGCTATCTTTCCAAGAAAAAAATTTAAAAAAAACAAATAGTAATATTTCAGATTTTTAGAACGGAGTTTTAAACCGAAATCCTTTTCAAAATGGTACCAACTACTTGCTGGAGTATACTATATAATATCATAATAGAACTGTGGATCGCAGATAACCCCTATGTCGACAGCGTTGTCATAGACTTCCATAAACCTCTGGAAACCTAATGCACTTTTGTTGCTGCACGTGAATTTTCTCAACAGTTTTATAATGCTTGATGAGAGAACAACTCTACACAAAAAAGTGTGTTTTGCAAAGCCCGTCCTAACCCCTATAAGGGGGACTCAAAAAACCAAATGTTGCATACTACAGTAAACTCATGAACTTACTAAAACAAAAAATTTATCGTCGATAAAAAATCAGAACTTTTATTATAACAATAATATTTATTAACAGTCCCGAAAAAAAGATTTTCTTGTTCAAATGTTCTAGATGCATAAAACCTAATTATTATTATTATTATTATAATAATTAATGAATAATTAGTTAACAAATTATGATAATAAATAGGTGACAAAAACAGAAGAGAGGAGAGTACTACTACAACAAGCACTATTATTACAAACTAACACTAGCAAACAGTAAACTAACCACCACTACTAATTACTGCTGTGCCACCACTATCACTACTACTACTGTAACTATTATTATTATAATAATCATTACTATTATAGATAGACCATTATTATTATAATTATTATTATGCTATTATTATAATAATTATTATTAAAATTTAATTTATTACTTAGGAAGTAGTAGTAGTATGTATAATATATATTTATTATTATTATTAGTACACTACTACTATACTTAGACTACTACTACTACTACTACTTATTATTTATTTTTTCATTATTATTTATAATAAATAAATAATAATAATTATTGATTATTAGCAATAATAATAATAATTAATAATAATAATATAATAATTATTACTATTTACTTTATTAGCATTAATTTTACTAATAATAATTATAATAATAATAATAATAATTACTCTCTGTCAGGGTGGTTACTAATAACAATTACTACTACTGACAGTAACTACTGTTAACTAACTATTGATAATAATTAATTACATTTTTGTTAACAACAACAACTCACTGAGTCTGATGATCATCATCATTCATCATCATCTCATGACTACTACAACGACTACTACTACAACAAAGAAACTACTCAGTCAGTCAGTCAGTGCTCACCCTCCCAAAAGGTTGTTTAGGAAACCTGTACTAGATTTGATCTTCTTTTGAGCCTCAGCCACCAACTGTAAACCTCGCTGCTCATTCGGATCACCAGCCATGCTAGCGAAGAGTTTTTATTGATAAATATATCCAGATAATTCTATCTGTTTTGTCAACAGTCCAAGTAACAATTCTCTCCACAAAATCATTGATCATCTACACCGGAAACTTATTTTATTTGATGACTCATCACGTGTAAAGCAAACGAGCCAATGAAAGGCGACATTCTCAGTGATGCGGTCTTTCAGATTGTAATATCCGGGCAACGAGACGCCTCATTTTTACTGGAAATCATTGGCTCATCTAACAATCTTATTTGTTATTATTTATTATTCTCCCAATAATATTATTGTATTTGTGTTTAGACAATGCAAATGTCCTTACCCTGATATTCCTAAATTATCTTTTTTACAGTGGATGCATTTTATTCTTATTTAAAATGATCAGTTGCTTGGCAATTGTTGTACATTCGAACAAATAATAATTAATTAATAATAATAATAATTAATAAATTGTTTTTATTATTAAATTATAATTATTATTATTTATTATAATAGTTATTAATAATTCATTTCCTTTTTTGTAACAAATATAATAATAAAAAGAAAAGAAGATCCTCCGATGATATTGCATTTGTTATGATAATATCTGTTGTTAGCTATTATTATTAATTTTTATCATGGGTAGACTTGGGGTAACTGAAGGTCGAAAACAACTTGAGCTTAAACCACTAAAAGAAAAACGAAAATCACACAGGTTGTCATTACTAATGAAAATGCTCTCAGATGAAACCAGAAAACAGACCCTTGCCTCAGCATCTGATGAACTGGTTAACAGTAGAAGCCTGACAACTATGGTCACACAAGCTGCGAGCAGAGGAGAGCCAACCTCAATATATGCATCGAGTCAAACATATTACAACAGCTTCCTTCTGCGCAGCGTGAGGGATCTATCTTAGCCTTGGGTCAAATGACACTCAACAATCAGCAGCTGTCACTGCCACACTGAATAAACACTGACCAAAGAGGCATTCTTTGTTTGCACCGCGAGGTGATTTTGAATGTTCTATTTCCACGAGGTAATAAACGAGGTAATTGCTATCTATTATGATAACACTGATAATAATAATAATAATTTAAAATAATGAGTAAAATAAAGTAGTAAAAAAAAATCAGTATTGCTAAACAAACAACTGCAAATTTTCAGCTCCTAATGCAGTGCCAAGAAACTTCTGGATTAAAAGTTTGACTAACCTCCTGCATAATAGCTAGATCACACAACACCTGAATGAATGCTCAGAGAAACAAACAGTATCCTACTGGATAACAGCGCGAAGAACAACACTCATCCAAAAAGACTCATTAGAGGGGAAAGCAATAGAAAACTACAGACCTGTCATATCCCTATGGTGGGGCGTGACCTTAGACTCTTTCGCTTTCAAACTCAAATGAACTGTATTTTACCTTGAAAACAGTTTCATAAGGGAATTGGAAGGAACGTAGACAGGAATGAACGTCGACAGGAATGGATGCAGACACAGCTGGAATGAACGTCGACAGACTTGAAACGAATGTCGACTATGCTATATACAAGAAAATTTCAACATTTAATCCTGGATGTGTCTACATTCGTTCTCAGCAATATATAAAATATCATTTCGACTTTTGTTCCAGGAGTTGTCTACTTTGGGAAAAAACGATAATATATTTCATTCTTGAAATGAACGTCGAAACGGAAATTTCTCTTCCAGAATGAATGTCGACACTTCCTAGAATGAACGTCGAGTTTTTCCTCTCTCTGACATAGTCGACTTTCATTCCTGGTCTGTCAACGTTAATTCTAGGATGTGTCTATGTTCATTCCAGCTATGTCTGCATTCATTCCTGTCTACGTTTGTTCCAAATTCCCTTTCTTACTGCGACGAATTTTCAAGGCTGAAAAACTCAAAAATAACTGATGTTTTTAGTTTTTTTTAAGGAAAGAGACAAGAAGAGGGCACTTCGGTAGAGCTGTCATTGCAATAACACAAGCATGGTGAAAAGGTTAGAAATCTACTCATGATATACTCTGTCTCAATTATGAAAACGGAAAAAAATAAACTGTTGGTTTTTATGTATTTTGCGTGTGATTGTAGCAAAGGCGGAGACAGTTTGTGGGATATAGGTATTGCGCAACACGAGGCCTCTGCTGGTAAAGAGGAGGTTTTGGATGAGAAACATGTCCTAGTTCTTGGAAGTAAAAACGCAGTGAGTATTATATTTTCAACTTTACTGTCCAGTCATGTCTATACATTTCTATGTGGAATACTTTCATACAGGGAAAGACTACCTTAGTTTTGAGGTTTTTGGATAGGGATGAGACGCCCAAGCCCACCACAGCACTAGAATACACATTTGGTCGACGAGCTAAAGGTCACAATTCGGTGAGTGTCTGCCATTTTGTGTTTTGTTTTTATTCTGTGTGTTCGTTTGTATGTATTTTCACCTATCTGTGGTATGTAAAAAAATAGAAAATATACAAAAACAGAAGAATCAATATTGTCCATTGACTCATTATACATAGACATCTACAATAGTATGTCTGTTTCATTAAAACAGAGGAGGATTGATTTTGTGGACTAAAACAAGTACAGGTTCCATAATCACCCATCGTGAGACTGAAATAAGATAATCAATTAATTTTGATGTAGTAAGAACAAAAGTTTCGAAATATCGTTGGTGGTGATTGTTTCATTTTCAACGACATTTGAAACGGCGTGGTAGTAAAACTGCCTTTGATCATTGATTTATTTGATAATTATTCTTCTCCTAGTATTTAGTTTCGAAATAACTTTGTTTTGTCAATTAAAACCATTGTGTCACACGCTTTTAAAATACAATTACAGCATGGATTTGTTATCAGAATGCTTGATTTCAGCAGTTATTCAACTGTAATTGATGGTTATGGGAAGACATCAATCACTATAATTGGGAACGATAATTCTTTCTGGAGATAAAACGTTGTCTCCAACCAATTAGATGTCCTTTTACATCGGCTGTGCATTACTGATTGTGTTTTTGTAGATGAAAGATGTCGGTCATATTTGGGAGTTGGGTGGTGGCTCTTCACTTTGTAAACTCATCGACGTACCCATAAATTCACAATCCATCATGTAAGTTTTTACTCTTATAGTAAAAGTTGTCTTCTCCTGGCACTGCTCTATTTGACTGGCATTATTTGTGTTGGTGTTGCAGGGATACTAGCATAGTACTGGTGTTAGACTTATCTACCCCTAATGACATGTGGACAACTCTGGAACTTTTGCTATCCTACCTCAACAACAGAGTGGAGCAATGTATTACTGAGGCCAACAGGAGGGACAACTCCATATGGGATAAGCTCAAGGCGTCTACCAAAGAGAGGCTCGGTGGTGATCACATGGTATGCTTGTCCTTGTTTATTCATTCGTAATACAAACAATGTAGAAGAAATGGCAACGACTAAAGTCGCTCAGTGCATGCTGACTGTGATTTAGGATGAAGACTTGCTGGAGCCATTTAGGATTCCGATTGTTATAGTTGGCACCAAATTTGACCTCTACCAAGAACTTGACCCTGAGAAGAAAAAAGTCATAGCCAAGACTCTGCGTTTTGTAGCTCATACATACGGGGCGTCATTGTTTGTAAGTTTTATGAGCTTCAAGCTGTTGTTGATAGTTGATAAGAGTGATGTGTGTTGTTAGGTTGCTATGCCAACGTGGAGTTCACTGCATCATCATTGAGTCCCGGTTTTTGATTTGTCAATTTTACTCTAAACTTAGTGTCCATGCTGTCTGTCGCTACTCTCCATGTGCCAGCTATCGCTATAATTGCCTCTTTTACTACTACTACTACTGCCAGCTACTACAACTACTGTTAACTACTACAACTACTACTACTACCGCCACTACTGCTGCTGCTGCAGCTACTGTTATCACTATCACTGCAGTTATTGCTATCATTATTACTGCTGTTGCTTCTGTCACCTCTCTATCTACCAATGTTACAATCAATCTATCTCCTTCCTCTAGTTCACAAGTGTCAAAATCGAGGCTTCTGTAAACAAAATAAGAAGCATGATGTCCAGTCTGCTGTTTGGTACACAAACCAACAGGAATGTTCAGATGGATCATGGCAAACCTCTGGCTATACCTGCTGGCTCTGACTCTCTTCAAAATATCGGTAGTTATCTTTTCTCCTTACTTCATCAAAGTATCAGTAGTTATCTTTCCTCCTTATTTTATCAAAATATTGGTAGTTATCTTTCCTTCTTATTTTATCAAAATATTGGTAGTTATCTTTTCTCCTTATTTTATCAAAATATTGGTAATTATCTTTCCTCCTTACTTTATCAAAATATCAGTAGTTATCTTTCCTCCTTACTTTTTCAAAATATTGGTAGTTATCTTTCCTCCTTACTTTATTAAAATATCGGTAGTTATCTTTCCTCCTTATCAAAATATTGGTAGTTATCTTTTTTCTTTAGTTTATTTATGACTACTGAAGGAAAAATATTGTTAGATATCTTTCCTGCATATTCCAAAGTAAGATTAACAGTAATTATTTTTTCTGTCTATTCTATGTATGATCAGTGAAGTAAGGAATTACTTCTCTGGGCATATTAAATAAATCTCCATCGAAATCTGGAACACTGCTTGATTTATTTTGATCAGTAGTTTTGAAGATTGCTGCTCTCTAACGATTGGTCACTGATACACAGTTATTTTTTAACAAACTTTATCTTATTAGTACATTGGCGCATACAAATATATATCAAGATCATCGTAAAAAATTTGAAGCGGTGTTTTTTACCAAAAAAAGGTGTGATAATGATACAGAGGTTGTCACTGCACCTTGATCTTTTGTCAAACTGTCCATTGACCCATTCGTGGGCCTCAATAAATATTGCTACTGATTGAGACTTTTTACTCGCTTGGGTGGATGAGTCAGTTGTAACAGTTACTAGTCTATTTATTATTTATTTAATACTGTCTTGAAACCTCAAAAGGTTCATTATTACTTTTTCTTTGCTATGTAGGATCCCCGCCTATTTCTGAGTCCGACATCGGCAATGTATCAGCCAGGAATCCTTTGGAGTTGTGGAAACAGGCTTTTATCAAATATTTTCCTCAAAATGCAATAAGGAACAAGTCACTTGATGATACATCCAAGGATGTTCAGGTATGCTTTCTTACTAGAGGGTTATGACTTGTAAATAGAAAAGCGACTGCCAACTTTCACATGCAGGAGACGTGCAGAACATTTAGTTAGAGCAACTAATATATTTTTACCTTTGTTAGAAGTACTGGCAAATGTGTGACAAGCAGTACTCAGTGGGTGGCCAGTGTCTGGTAGAATGACAAGCAGTGCTCAGTGGGTGGCCAGTGTCTGGTGGAATGACCAGCAGTACTCAGTGGGTGGTCAGTGTCTGGTATAATGACAAGCAGTGCTCAGTGGGTGGCCAGTGTTTGTTAGAATGGCCAGCAGTACTCAGTGGGTGGCCAGTGTCTGGTGGAATAACCAGCAGTACTCAGTGGGTGGCCAGTGTCTGGTATAATGACAAGCAGTGCTCAGTGGGTGGCCAGTGTTTGTTAGAATGGCCAGCAGTACTCAGTGGGTGGCCAGTGTCTGGTGGAATAACCAGCAGTACTCAGTGGGTGGCCAGTGTCTGGTGGAATAACCAGCAGTACTCAGTGGGTGGTCAGTGTCTGGTATAATGACAAGCAGTGCTCAATGGGTGGCCAGTGTCTGTTAGAATGACCAGCAGTGCTCAGTGGGTGGCCAGTGTCTGTTAATATGACAAGCCGTGCTCAGTGGGTGGCCAGTGTTTGTTAGAATGGCCAGCAGTACTCAGTGGGTGGCCAGTGTTTGTCAGAATGACAAGCTCTGCTCATCAGTGGATGGTCTTTATGTAGTAATAAGAGCAAACAATTCCACAAGTGGTTGAGACAGCTAATGTAGAGAGATGGCGTGCATTTGTGACATTGAAGAGGAGTGGTGCAATCTCCTACGCAAAATGTGTTTATTTTTTAAATCAGATTAGTGTTTGTCCATTGCATTGTAGGCATTGCCGGTGTGTCAACGTATCCAGTACATGTTGTCACATTTTTAATCAGAAGCTGCATTCCTAGTTTCTCTCTTATCTAGGGGTATTAATTGATAAGGACTGATGACACTACCAAGCCACTGCCATTTTATTTCACTCACTGTGTTTCAGCGACCTAATTAATGCTACCAAGGCAGCCTCGTGTAAACTTCTTTGAAGCAAGGGAAAGCAATTTTAAACAAAAATACAATTTATTGTTGTAGTTCTCCGAACCACTCATTGACAAGCTTAGGCTGGAGAAAGACAACGAGTTGGAAAGGTATCGCAAGGCCTCCGAACGTAAGATGATTGAACTGGAAAAACAGGCTATTCAGGATGGTATTTTGTAGGCAAAGTTGCTAAATGCAAAAAGCACTTTTTACTATTATAGTAAGTTAACTTGATGTGTGGTATAATGATAGGGTGACTACACAAGCAACTTGTTCTGTCACTTACAACACTTTGGAGCTACTGCTATAAATGCAAATGGTTTGATCAAACTCTATACTGTGCACTCTATATTCTCATTACTTCACTTTATCAGCCAAATGTATTTACACGCCTGATATAACTTGATTTCCGTCCAGACACCCTCCAACATACTTTTGTAAATTAATAAAACGCAGGTTCAATTAGACACCTATCTTTATTATTACAAGCATATAGAGAAATTGATTCACACTGACAGATCAATGGGACAGAGAAATCAAAGTGAAAATAACAAAAAATTTGATCAAAAGCGGTTAAAATATTCAATAAAAATAAATTTCATCAAAAACTAATTCCGAGGAAAGGACGGATTTACTAGATAGTAAAAATATAATCTTTGGGGGTAAAAGTGATTGAGAACATTTGCATAAGTACAAAATACAAATAATTCACAGAAAATATGACAACAAAATTTATTACTGTGAGAGGGAGCTACAAAGAGGATGACCTGGAGTATTCCGTGCAGCTAATTTTGGGCCGAGGAAAAATTAGCTGCTCTTGATACTGTTTTATAAATTATAACACTGTTACACCAGAACACAGAGAGGCAACTTCTAACTTTTAGCCATTTTATTTGTTGCCATGCAAGGTGCTTTCGGATACTCTATGCGAAAATTTATATCGTTGAGTGCGGAAAAAAACATGGCGGCAATAGGCAATTTGGGCTTAACGATGCAAAGTGCCAAGCGTCATTGAGGACATAGAGCTGTCTCTACCTAAAGAACTTAGGAACACTGTATTCTTCCCGTTTTAAATCGTGACAATGCATTATAGCATATGTAAAAATATAGCAAACAATAACATCATCGAAATTAATTTCTATTCGTGAAGAAACTAAAGTTGGCTCGCTTTAGCTATAGGTTTTCCGCAGACGTTGTTAGAAACAAATATGTATATGGTTTAAAGCACAAATAACTTCCATTAAACGACACTCACTGATGACCCCTCAACGACTGTTCAGCGACTGCCCTTCGCATAGGGTATCCGAAAGCACCCCAAGTTTTTGGGAAATAAAGTTTTTGAAACTGTGGCCTCAATTTTTAGAATACCCCCATGACATTATAAGCTATGTGGGGGGGGGGGGCCCATTCCCAACTGCATTCTAAAACTCAGTCAACATAGTAAAACTCAGACACAAGCTTAGCCAAGTTCATTGCCCTGACTTGTTGGCTCATCAGAATCCTGTGTAGGAGAGTGACTGTAGCAGACGTCTGATCCTTCCAGAAATTAATCACCTGCTCCATGGGGTTGTGTAGCTCCAGACGTCTCCAGAACTGTATCGTCTCTGTGGTTATTCCGACCAGATGAGCAAAATGTCTCCAGTCACCCCCTGCAGTGTATAGAAGTTATTGCAGTGTAAGAGGCCCTCACCACACCCGTAAATGGCAGAGTGTCTGTCCAAATTAAAATGAACTGGACTTGCAGAACTATGTGACCAATACATTTATCTTAGGGCAAATAGACTACGGACAAAGGCCATTTTTGCAGAAGTTCTCATTTTTTTAACTTATAAAAGCTATACTATATATATCAAATCGACCGTCTTAAAACACTGAGCATGAAAATGTTGGTCGAATAAAATTCAACTTGGGGCGGCCATGTTTTTGGGGAAAAACTCAAATTATTTTGCTTGAAAATCATCTCAAACCTTGTATTCTGCATCAAATATAATTTTGAATGTATCAAAAGAAAGGTATTGAGGAGAGCTTTCCATTGATATAAAGTTTGATACACATTACATAAGCGGGTAACATGTCAAAGCAGTTTTCCGTCATTATTTGTAGTTTATTAATGGAAATCAATCAAGAATCTACATTATTGTTGGGCTATATGCCAGGTAAGCAAATGCTTTTGTATTTACCAATTTTAACCACTTTTGAAAGTCCCTAGCATATAACAGATTATGCCCTCAGCGATGCAAAACAGTATCTGCTAAACTTTATCAGGCTCTGCGTCAATGTCACTGCCATCGCTGCCCCCATCATTACAACAGTCTGATCGCGAACATCGGCCCAAGCCAATACACACCATTTATTTTTTCCGACATATGCAGGCATTCTTGATCTGCATTGGCTGCGGCAACATACACAGGCTGTCAGAGAGGTCAAATTTTTTTGGAGCTGGATCATTCTCACTGTATACGACTGTGCAGCCTGTTGGAGTTATCTTCTAGCCATGTTGATCTACGGAAGATGGGATAACGCAGGCATGTATCCATGCTTCCACCTGTAAGCTTAATAATCTGCATGCTTGAGATGTAATAGCTAAGTTGTCCATTCGAAGTGCGTTCCCGAGAAGAGCTGAATGTATAGTGGAACATATATGTGAAGAGGAACAAATCTTTTCTTGATTCTGGTTTCAGTATGAATTCACAGTTGTAACGGTCTTTAAACCAATAGCTGCAACTTCTTCAGCGATTACAAGGCTATCACCAACACATTTGTATCTGATGAATTGATGGTGTCCTACTACATGTTTTGCTTGAATGCATGTTTCGCATGCTAAACCATTCAGCAGTCCGCTTCCTCGTGGTCACTTGTTAGAGCGTCCCAGGGCCGACACTCGCCACTGGTGATGATGGTGCATACTGTCGGATCAGCGATAGCGATATAGAGCTTTTTGTTCACAGGAATCATCTTGCCATGTAGGTTGAGATAGCCAACTAGATATCTACACAGACGTATCTTATTCTTCTCGGTCATCAGGAAACTCTTCCAGTTTGGGATAGGTGTGTCGTCATGATTTATGATGAATTCTCCTGTATTCTGTACAGCACCACGTTTTTGACTTTTTGAGTTCTTTATAGATTTGTCTTAATCATATCTATCCAATACCAAGTCCACACGAGAGGCTAAGAATTCTTTACTGTCATGCAGAAGTCGCTCCAAAATAAGTTGCTTGAAGAACTGCTCTTCATGCTCAAGAAACTTAAGGATTGTTTTGACTTCTTTGGCGGTCGGCTTCATGCCTGATTTTAATTTTTTAAGCTCCGTTGAATCCCCCATAAAAAAGTGATTTCTGAAAAAAGAGCATAGCGTAGTGGATCGTGTCGGTGGGACTACTGCTACCATCCACTAACGAACGGCTGTCCACAGCGCGCAGCTCAGGGCACAGTCAAACAACACCTATCTCCTAGAGGTAATGCAGGGTTGGTCAGACCTGCAGGGTGCAATAGAAAAGTTGCTCCAAACTTCACAACTAATGAGCCTATGGCTCAGACAAACTATACAGAGGTTAAGTAATAAACACATTTATTGTCCACATATCCATGTTCTAGGGAGACAATTGCCTAGAGAAGTTGACAGCAATAGCAGTAGTAGATAAGTGGCATAGAACATACAGAGAGCCAGCCTTTTATAGGCTGGTGGCAGGAAGTTGATTGCATCAGCATGTGTTAACCAATAAACATTACAGGAAGTAAAATGGGCCAATCAACATAACACACATAAAGCAATGCATATACTAGTGCACAAGATTAAATACACATAATGCCTCGTGGCAAGGAATACAACTACAAATAAGTTTTTTCGTCTTTGGCAGCCTCAGGTCCATGACTGGTAAGATATAAAGTTAGGTAGGACCTGGATCTGTCATTTTGAGGTGACTTATGCTTAGTTTAAACGGTCGGATTTCAGCCACATTATGCAGTCGTGTATTCTCAATACGGCACCAAATTCGACTGAATAAAGCAGCCAAATTTTAGCCGAATTTTCAGCCGTAAATACGGCAACGGTTGCCATAACTCCGACATAGAAATGGCCAGTAGTATTTTCAGGTGTGTTTAGAGCGAGACTACAGAACAAACAACAATGACCACATGGCAGCCCAGGAGGTGATGATTTTCTATATTTGTGAGCGCCATTCCCCATGTAGTAGTAGCGGTTGTTCTTGTCATTGATCGATGAGAGACAGCCTGCCAATTGATCAAGTGATAACAATCCGCTCACGATGTCAAGTGGTCAAGGTAGGCTTGATAATAATAATAATAAATAATAACAATTACAATAATAACAATTAAAATAATATTAACAATTATTATTGTAATTATTATTATGATTATTGGTCAGAGTAGCTCTGCTACGTGTTCAGTGGAAGTTTCAAGTAGAAGCAATATCGCCTCCGTTTCTTTTTCACTTAGCATTGCTTCAGATTCCACTCGTTCACATATTCCAATCGCCTCCCTGAGTAGCATTTGCCCACGAACACCTTATTCATATTGTTTTCCTTTCATAATTACTATAGCTGTTGTTTCTGAGTACACCACTGTCTGAAAGTAAGTCTACAACCCCAGAACCATCTACCATCTTTCCAACAGTTCTCACGAAGTTGAGAAGAATGTGAAAGCCATGGATGCTCTGACATAGACCATGTGCTGTGGTGAGTTGTCTTAGTTGTTAAGTTGAAAAATGATGCAGTCATAGTCTTGTAGCTAGTTTATTTTTAGTTACAATGTTGCGGTGCAGTGACTTCTTGAAGAAATGGGACAACTCCAAACTGGAATGGTATCGAACAAAAACTACTTTAAGTGATGTAATCTTTGGATTTATATGAAATTCGGGGAATGTCCTTTTGACATGCCAGGGGCTCTTTATAATGATTTTGATGGGTTTTGCAATACCAGAGAAAAATTGGCACATTAGGAAACGCAAAATCTTCTAAGAGTTGTTCTGCCCTTGTTAGCTATAAGGAAGGATCATATGCTTTGTGGAATCAATTAAAATCATGTTTCCTCCCTTCAAATGAGTTTTCACGGCTTTCAGATAATTTCTTTTTGAACAAAGAGGGAAAGAATATGATGTTGTTCCAGTAACTTTATGGGTCTGAGGCGCAATTCAGACAGTCGCCCACCAAATTAAGTTTCATACAACCAACATAATATTAATCAGCGGCTTGTTAGCTTCGATTTGATATACAACTTATCTTTTATAAGCAAAAAAATAAAACTCAAAACCTAGGCCACTTTTTCGCATCTGTCCGTAGTCTGCAAGCGGACATGGTAAAAAGTGGTGATTATGCTCATGGCAGCAATTCAAACAGAATTTACCTATTAGTCTGGAATGTTAGAATAATAATAGCACAATCGATTTTTGATCTCATCTCTCTACATATAACTTACTGTGCGCGCTTTCTATGCTCAGTTCATTGGTAATTGCCTCCCTCACTTCAGGTAAAATATGCTTGACATGGGTCTCCCCAGGATGCTTTCTCACTGGCTGCAAACATTTAAAGGTAACAGTTGTACCATAATACGACAGACCCACTCCAGGAATGGAGGAACTTAAAAAGACACCAATAAAATAGATTTAGTCCGATAATGGAACCATGCTAAACAAAATAAACTCGTGAACTGGGATACGCATAAATTGGACTTATTCAGGAAATGTATACAGAGAAAATGGATTCCCTCTGGGAGTGGATGGACCATGGACCTGGTCAAATGGACTTATACTTGAGCAAAGCTATCGTCTTATGCCCTACGACACTAGCGCGTCCTGATCGTGTTGGCCGCCATTTTCCACAACACTTCAAATAATAAACAATGGTAGCTGATGATGTAGCCTTGTTTTGTCACAGAGATAATTAATAATATTATAATCGCTAATTATCATCACCTGCTAGCAAAAAGATCTGCCTACTCATACATGTAAGTCTATTGATACTAGGTCCACGGGATAGAGTCATATAGTATAGATTCACTTCAAAAATGGCCACATATAAACTAGACTCACCATAGAAATGGCTACACCATGGATGAAGTATGACAGGATCACCAGCTATGGCCGATCAATAAAATTTAGACTAAGATTTGAGTGGGGCCGTTTGTGGGAGTCACCATGTTAACACCATTTTGCGCAGTTGTCCGCCCTTGGTAATAAGTATCCTCATATCCCGTGATTCAATATCGTGCTCTTCTCGGTTTTTGAAACTTCATTCATGGCGGGCGTTACTTACCATTTTCTTTTTCCGGGTCTTACGAAAAAAGGACCAGGTAAACGACAATATATCTGTGATCGTTTGTAATATTTTTAAAGCAATAAATTAACTCGGCTTTAAATATAAATTTTTAATTTTTTTAATGGTTTTGCTATCACGAGTCAAATGCAGCCTTTTGTAAAAGTAATATGTAGCCGGTCCTTACAAAATCACTAAATTTAGACACATACAAATTGAGTACCTGGCAATCCTGTTACACTTTATCCATGGGCCACACATAAACTAGACTCACCCTGGAAATGGTCACACATAAACTAGACTCAATCTGGAAATGGTCACACATAAACTAGACTCAACCTGGAAATGGTCACATGTAAACTAGACTCACCCCGAAAATGGCGACGCAAAAAACTGAACTCACTCTGGGAGTGTACACCGATAAGTTAGACTCACCCTGGGAGTGGAGACATAGCCTGTTTCCATAGTCTTCAGGAATTCTACATCTATGTCAGCCAATGGAGATTCTTGTGAGGTAGGAGGTAGTTGATTTAGTGTACACAGTCTACTTCTGGAGGCTGGTGCAGACACTGGGCGCTGAATGGGCTCCTCTGTAGGACACAAACAGTAGTATAGTACAGCAGACTAGCACGCATACAACTGATATCACAGGTGCTAGATAAATGCTCACCCAGTAGTAAATCTTGCTTCATCCGTCGAAGCAGAAACTTTATTTCATGAGGCGAAGTGCATTGGAGGGCCTCGTTGACTCCCGCCATACACACTAGGTTCTTTCTCATTATACTCTACAATGACATATTACATGGTAGGACAACTCAAAATGATAAATAACTAATAAAACTATACCGATTATAATAATAACTAGATATTGATTTGTGTTTGCGAGCAAAAACAAGAGTATTTTAGAGAACCAATGTTACAAAATGACGCTGAATGGACTTGAACACTTGTACTGCTTGTGGTGATTTTTGCATGACACCAACTATACCAGTAGTAATATATGAGCAGATCTCCCTACCAAGTGTTTTTTTGTGGATCTGGCCTTGGGGGTTATGCAATGAGTTACGACGTTGGATGAATTCGCCGAGTTGATATCGTATTTTATTTGAGGGGCATTTGAGTGGCATTTGAGTGGCATTTAAGTGGCATTTGAGTTTTGATTATTTTTTTACTTAATTTGAACTCATATGGCAGATAGATTTTGAATGTATGGCATTTAAGTTTTGATAATTTTTTTACATAATTCGAACTCATATGGCATCTTGAGAGAGAGGAGAGAGAAGAGAGAGGAGTTTTATCTACATTGAATAAATATATTGATCAAAAATGAAACATTATAAGATTATATACATTGATTACATAATAAGTAGGGAAAATCTTCCTATATAATATAGCTAGAGTCAGTAAATACTAAGTAATACAAAGCACTACAACTTGTAATGACAATCAATGCATACATACATACATATGGTATCTTGAGAGAAAGAGAGAGGAGAGAGATTTTTTAGTTTTCTATACATTCATGTATATATGGTTAATTATGTACATATTTATGGGTATATTTATATCTACATAGAGAGAGGAGAGAGGAGAGTGGGTATATTTATATCTACATAGAGAGAGGAGAGAGGAGATCTATCTACATTGAATAAATATATTGATCAAAAATGAATCATTGTATGATTATATACATTTATTACATAATAAGTAGGGAAAATCTTCCTATATAATATAGCTAGAGTCAGTAAATACGCATATGTCCATATTCATGTACATGTGCATAAATGGACATGAATAGGTACATGTCCATATTCATGTCCATATTCATGTCCATATTCATGTCCATATTCATGTCCATATTCATGTCCATATTCATGTCCATATTCATGTCCATATTCATGTCCATTTATGTACATGTCCATATTCATGTCCATTTATGTACATACCTATGTTCATATTTATGTACATGCGCATGTCCAAATTCATGTCCATATTAACATTTTATAGCTATGTACAGAGGAGAGAGAAGAGAGGAGAGAGAGATTTTTTAGTTTTTTATACAACCATGTATATAAGGATAATTATGTACATATTTATGGATATATTTATATCTAGATTGAATAATATACATTTATGACATAATAACTATATTGAATGCTATAAAATATGTTGGAAAATCACCAAATTAGTCCTCTAGATGGTTAAAATTTACAGTATTTGGGAAATAACTGCAAGAGAGGAGAGAGGAGTATTTGGTAGAGGAGAGAGGAGAGAGGAGGCTTCAAAAAGAGCTACAAATAACTAATCAGTACACAACTCAGTTTATTAGGTAGTAGCGCTTCAAGGAGGTACAAACACTGATTGCTGACAAACAACAAATTTTAATGCAGATTGGGAGAGGTAGCTTTTTTTAGACCCTATAATCATCCTGATTGCACAGGTTTTAATATCAATACAAAATGGTACTTCCTGAATATGGTGAACGTTATTTTGCTATATCAGAAGAGGAGTATCATAGTTTGATGGAAAAGAACAGTGGGGCTAAATCAACCGACCAAGACAAGTTTGCGTCATCATTGTATGACAACCCGACAAAAGACAAAATGGTGAGAGATATCGAGAAAATCCAAAATATTTTGGTTGAAACGAATGAAATAGTAATGGGAATCAAAAACGAGTTGCTTGAGCGCAAAAAGACAAATGAAAATGTTCAAAGCACAAAAACCTATCGGAGTGATGTTGGAAAGATTAGGGGAGAGTACAAGCAACCAAAGAGCTGGAGCTCTGCTAAAACACCAAAGCTCTCACCATCATTGTTTGATAGAAACACAATTGACGATGATAGCAATAGAGATTCGGAGAGAATGATGCAACAATTAGAAGAGTTTAAAAAGAAAGTATCCGACATGACAGCTAGTAAAGACAATCAAGCGTTAGGTGTAAAAATATTGTATCAATTGAGAGATTCTGGAAAATACGATCTGGATACTGACAGGATAAAACTCAAGGGAAGATGGCTTAGCGCTAAGCTATCAAAGAATTTGTTGCAAGATGTACTAACTGATAAAGACTCAATAAGATCAACAAAAGATAACTACAGTAGATTTAAAAGTCTGCTCACCACTCAAGGAATCACAACTGTCAGGAGATCCTCATGAAAAACTTATTTTAGCTACCTAGTTGTTAATTCAAACATCTTAGCAACAACTTATTAGCTCAAACATGACTTTGTTATACTATTTTTTTTGGTTAATGTCATTGTTGAAAAGTCTATGTTTATTGCTAATGCTTGCTTGGGGCTCCCCGCGTATTTTTCTGAAGACTGACGATTGCAGTTTCTCAAGTGTGACGTGACGATTCACCCTAATAGGGATCAAATTGTTAAGACTGAAGACAAGAAGATTGGCGTTTATTGTTGACGATGAAGATTTAGTTTATAATTGCATTGAGTAGTGTATGCATAATTGACCATAATTAAGGGTTGGTGAGTTGAAAGCAGGTGTTAGATTATCAGCCCATTCGTCTGTTCTGTTTACACATAACTTTCACTACAAATGCAATTGCCTATAGCATGATTACCCAATAGCAAGAAAGAGTGTACAGTGGTTTGATTGATATCATTGGCTGGCTAATGAAATAAACGAGTCTGATTGGCTGATAACTGCTAATGTTCGAACCATTTGATAAAACTTAGGTTATTTTGGGGGTCAAGGCCATAGTGGGTGCAGGCAATAGTGACTCTATGAAAAATAATGCTATGGTGAATTTTATTATCACCGTCGTGTAATATTGATATTATGTATTAATCAGCTATACAATACAAATCAAAATTGTTGTTTGGGACAGAGATATGAATTTTTTATCTCCTTGTTGTAGTTCACCAACTGAAAGTTTTTCATCAGTACCCTTCCAATTATCAAGGTTTATAAATAATAAATAATAATAATAACTTAAACTTAGTTTAAGTTATTATTATTATTTATGTATAGTAGTAGTAGTAGTTTAAAACTACTACTACTACTACTATTATTATTATAATTATTAATTATTTATTATTACTATTTTTATTATATTAATTATTATTATTATTAATAATTAAATGAATTAATTGTTATTATTTTTTAGTAATTGTTGTATATACCATTTTGAGTGTTATGTATTTTTTTACAAAAATGTGGCTTATGAATGACAGCAAGCAATAAGTTTAAGTTATATATGTATATATATAATATTGGAAAATGCTGCATGTAATAATTTGTGCATTTTTGTTTTTGTTTTAGTTTTATTTATCAATCATCAACATCAACAACACTTACTATGATTGATAATAATTAATAAGAATAATCACAAATTGAAATAATAAATGGTAACTATTTATTCTCTTGAAGTCTTAATGATGTTGGTGATTGGTTCTGCATTGTATGTCATGTAGTTCTAGCTTCTACAAGTCCACAACATACTTGTTGAGAAAAAATGGTTATTTAATAATATTGGAATTATTGCTTTGGATCGTAACCACTGGGTTTGGGGGTATAGAAAGAAGATAGGGTGATTGTAAAAACCAAAATTCAATTATTTGGTTGGTTTATAAGTTTACAAAAAGCCAAGAGTTACTGCTGAGGTGAATGCAACTTAAATTTGCTATGCATGACAAAAGCTACTATGTCGAACAACCTAAAGCTACGTGTAGAAGAATAATGTGAAAGCAATGTCCACCCTGAGCCATCTGAAAGACTACTCTCTTTGCTCAATAGAAAAATAATAGTAAAGTTTGCGGGAGGTTTCAAGGAGGAGATTCAAATTTCGGGAGTTTTCAGGTAGTTCAGCAGTTTTCAGAAGCAGAGAAAATTAGTATTTGAAAATTTTGTAGATCCCTAAAAAATCAAGAGGGATGACAGGTCTGGTCCACAGTTGGAATTATTCTCAAGTTTGAACCTAAAACACTCTAAAACATACTAAAAAAGTATTTTTGAACTCAAAAGAGATTTTGCAACACCTGATCTGTTCCCCTTTTACTTCAAGAACTCTTCACTGCGGTGTGCTCAGATTTAGTGGCATTACATTATGTGTATTGGATCATTTAATGTCACAAAATCTGAGCACACCACAGTGAAAAGCTCTTAAACTAACTTCTTCCACATTTCCTTGCAAACCAACTTGGCAGATCAATATAACAATAATATGAAAATAACAATAACACTAGCCTTCGCTTCAACATTGTTCAACTTTTGCCGTTACTTCTCAGTTATTTTTTCAACTTTGGTTTTTAGCTGTCTTATAACACCAAAATATACCAGTCCTTGGCATAAGTTTTTTCAACAGAAAGACTAAAAAAATTTTTATTGCTTAAGATTGAAGATCTGAAGATTGCGTTGTTAAGTCCGAAGATTCTGAAGACAGCCTCATGTGCAGGGAGCCCCTGTGCTAATACATTACTGCTTAATCCTTTATCCAACACCTACAATAATTCTTAGTAATAGTAGTGTAATGAGACTGAGTAATAATCTACACACACCTTGTTCACTCTGTATGCTGTAGTACATGTTATTCCTTTAGTTATCTGCAATTACTTCAATTGGATCTGATCCAGATGTTTTATAGTCTTTACTGCTGCTGCGTTTTGTCTCAAACAAGAGTCCAAAGTAGGCATCGTGTCTACAAAATACAAAAATTGCCATCTTAACTATCCAATCTAAAAAGACAAAAAATAAGAAATATTTTAAAAAATGTGAGCTATTTATTATTATTTAATCATAATACAAAGAAGATAACATTTTTATCAATATCCAAAGACAGGGTTTGTAACACAAACGGATTTGGTTGTAGGAGGCTATTTTCTCCATAGTGCAAGTAGGTAAGTTTTTCAACTAGTGGTAAATAAATATTTATCATTCTTTTATTATTTAGATCACAAGACTTGAACAAAATTCAATAAAGTAACAATGAAAACCAAATGAAATCACAATAATATTAACAATAGTAATAATAATAAGAATAATAATCATTATCAGTAAAAATTATTTTTCATATTAAATACAATGAATAATAACTGTTATATGTTGATAATAAAGTAAAACAATACAATAATGAAAGTTGTAATCATTTTTTGGATGTAAAGTTCTAAATCAACCTGTCGTTCAAGATGTCATTTAAGGCTAACCTATTTTTTCTCTCGGACCTACGACAATTCTGTCAATCGATGCCAAAAGACTGCGATCTTGAGCGCAAACAGGATAGGTTCTATGAGCATAAAATTATCTAGGAGAGATACTTCTATGATCAAGAGAACGACTCCATATCGTAATATGAGGATAACTCCATAGTGCAACTAGTTGAGTTCTTCAACTAGTGTTAAATAGTTATTTATTATTCCTTACCTTAATACAGAAAGTCTCCTAGTAGTTGTAGTAGATGTTGATCCTTCAGTCACTGTTGTTGAAGTGGATGCTTTCCGTGTAAAAGCGGTGCTTCTTATATAGCTAGGTTGTACTAGGTACCGATTGACACGAGTTGATTCCAATGAAAAGTCTTTATAATATATAAGCAGGTCTTTACGCGGAAAACTCACGCGAAAACCGAAACTGAAAAAAAATTCTTCGCGGGAGTTTTCCTTCTTATAAGTCATAAAGGTTTTACGCGGAAAACTCACGCGAAAAGTTGAACAGTAAAAAAATTCTCTTCGCGGGAGTTTTCCTTCTATATACTATAAAGACTTTACACGGAAAACTCACGCGAAAACGGGAAATACAAAACAATTCTTTCGCGGGAGTTTTCCTTCTTTTATGTTATAAAGGCTTTATGCAGAAAACTCACGGAATTTTTTTTACCGTTAGTTTTCCGCGCAAGGCCTTTATAGTACATAGAAGGAAAACTCCCGCGAAGAATTTTTTTTTATTTTCCCGTTTTCGCGTGAGTTTTTTTGCATAAAGCTGTCATAACGCATAAGAAGGAAAACTCCCGCGAAGAAGTTTTTATATAGTTTTGGTTTTCGCGTGAGTTTTTTGCGTAAAGCCTTTATAACATATAAGACGGAAAACTCCCGCGAAGAATGTTTTTTTTTTTAGTTTTCGCGTGAGTTTTCTACGTAAAGACCTTATATATTATAAAGGCTTTTCATTGGAATCAGCTCGTGTCAATCGGTACCTAGTACAACCTAGCTATATAAGAAGCATCGCTTTTACACAGAAAGCATCCACTCCAACAACAGTGACTGAAGTATCAACATCTACTACAACTACTAGGAGACTTTCTGTATTAAGGTAAGTGATTAAAATTATTATTTAACACTAGTTGAAGAACTCAACTAGTTGCACTGTGGAGTTATCCTCCTATTACGATATGGAGTCGTTCTCTTGACCAAGTTATGATAATTTTGTACTCGCTCTAAAGGTAAAGGTTTTCAGTCCGTTTTTGGTCAGACCAAAATTTATGCGAGACGTTTTAGGCATTATTTCAGTCGACGTAATGTTACCAGTTCATTTTCACAAGTTTTTAATATTTATTTTAAAAATAAATAATTAGAGCTTTCTACTAGTGTTAAATGATTATTGATTATTTTTTACCTTATCACCACTTAGAGCCAGATGATTTAATTAACTAAAGACAAATAATTATTTTAGCGTTTCTTACCTTGATGCTCTCCTAGTAGCTGTAGTAGATGATGCTTCTCCGCTTGCTGTTGAAGAACTGGATGCTTTCTAAGTGAAAACAGTGGCTCTTAAATAGCTAAAGTTGCACTGAGTAAACCCTATGAATCAGCATTTTTTCCAATGCTTTCGCGGGAATAAAAACTGTTTATTCCCGCGAAAGCAACGGTTTCCATTCGCGTGAAAATAAATTCTTTATTCCCGCGAAAGCAACGGTTTCTATTCGCGTGAAAATAAACTATTTATTCCCGCGAAAGCAACAGTCTCTATTCGCGTGAAAATAAACTATTTATTCCCGCGAAAGCAACTGTTTCTATTCGTGTGAAAATAAATTATTTATTCCCGCGAAAGCAACGGTTTCTATTCGCGTGAAAATAAACTATTTATTCCCGCGAAAGCAACAGTTTCTATTCGTGTGAAAAAAAACTATTTGTTCCCGCGAAAGCAACTGTTTCTATTCGCGTGAAAATAAATTATTTATTCCCGCGAAAGCAACGGTTTCTATTCGCGTGAAAATAAACTAGTTATTCCCGCGAAAGCAACTGTTTCTATTCGCGTGAAAATAAATTATTTATTCCCGCGAAAGCAACGGTTTCTATTCGCGTGAAAATAAACTATTTATTCCCGCGAAAGCAACAGTTTCTATTCGCGTGAAAATAAACTATTTATTCCCGCAAAAGCAACTGTTTCTATTCGTGTGAAAATAAATTATTTATTCCCGCGAAAGCAACGGTTTCTATTTGCGTGAAAATAAACTATTTATTCCCGCGAAAGCAACAGTTTCTATTCGCGTGAAAATAAACTATTTGTTCCCGCGAAAGCAACTGTTTCTATTCGCGTGAAAATAAATTATTTATTCCCGCGAAAGCAACGGTTTCTATTCGCGTGAAAATAAACTATTTATTCCCGCGAAAGCAACTGTTTCTATTCGCGTGAAAATAGATTATTTATTCCCGCGAAAGCAACGGTTTCTATTCGCGTGAAAATAAACTATTTATTCCCGCGAAAGCATTGGAAAAAAATGCTGATTCATAGGGTTTAATCAGTGCAACTTTAGCTATTTAAGAGCCACTGTTTTCACACAGAAAGCATCCAGTTCTTCAACAGCAAGCGGAGAACCATCATCTACTACAGCTACTAGGAGAACATCCAGCATCAAGGTAAGAATTGCTAAAATAATTATTTGTCTTTAGTTAATTAAATCATCTGGCTCTAAGTGGTGATAAGGTAAATTATTATCATTAATTATTTAACACTAGTAGAAAGCTCTAATTATTCATTTTTAAAATAAGTGTTTGTCCAAGCTCTAGTAAAGTAGCCGACTCTACTTATTTATTATTAACAAAATAATAATAATTATTCAATGCTAGTTGAACCTAGATATAAATTTATCTCTACTAGATAGTTTTATACTCACACAAACTTTTTCTTCGCTACTCTATGTAGATAAAGCCAATGAAAACAAATGAATCAATTGTAACTAACAATTTTTTGTATTTTGTAGTTATGATGTCTACTTTGGACTCTTGTTTGAGACGAAATGCAGCAGTAGCAAAGACTATAAACATGTGGTCAAGATCTACCAACACCAACGATAGATGTAAAACAACATGACTTTCTCTCCTACTTATGTGACACAGCAAGAATTCCTTTCAAGATCCACCTACTTAGATGATGCCAAACCAATGAAGACTCAAACTACATCAATTTTCAAGACAGCACACTTCTCCAACACAGCAAGAATTCCTTTCAAGATCTACCACCTACTTAGATGATACCAAACCAATGAAGACTCAAACTACATAGATTTTGAAGACAGCATACTTCCCCAACACAGCAAAAATTCATTTCAAGATCTACTACCTACTTAGATGATACCAAGCTAATGAAGATGAAGACAGCACACTTCTCCAACACAGCAAGAATTTCTTTCAAGATCTACCACCTACTTAGATGATACCAAACCAATGAAGACTCAAACTACATCAATTTTGAAGACAGCGCACTTCTCCAACACAGCAAGAATTCATTTCAAGATCTACCACCTACTTAGATGATACCAAACCAATGAAGACTCAAACTACATGAATTTTGAAGACAGTCGACTTCTCCAACACAGCAAGAACTCCTTTCAAGATCTACCACCTACTTAGATGATACCAAACCACTTCTCCAACACAGCAAAAATTCATTTCAAGATCCACCACCTACTTAAATGATACCAAACCAATGAAGACTAAAACTACATGAATTTTGAAGACAGTCTACTTCTCCAACACAGCAAGAATTCCTTTCAAGATCTACGACTTACTTAGATGATACCAAATCAATGAAGACTCAAACTACATGGATTCTGAAGACAGCACACTTCTCCAACACAGCAAGAATTTCTTTCAAGATCTATCGCCTATTTAAATGATACCAAACCAATGAAGACTCAAACTACATGAATTTTGAAGACAGTATACTTCTCCAACACAGCAAGAATTCCTTTCAAGATCTACGACTTAATTAGATGATACCAAATCAATGAAGACTCAAACTACATCGATTTTGAAGACAGCGCACTTCTCCAACACAGCAAGAATTCATTTCAAGATCTATCACCTACTTAGATGATACCGAACCAATGAAGACTCAAACTACATGAATTTTGAAGACAGCATACTTCTCCAACACAGAAAGAATTCCTTTCAAGCTCTACCACCTACTTAGATGATACCAAACCAATGAAGACTCCAAACTACATGAATTTTGAAGACAGCATACTTCTCCAACACAGCAAAAATTCATTTCAAGATCCACCAACTACTTAAATGATATCAAACCAATGAAGACTCAAACTACATGAATTTTGAAGACAGTCTACTTCTCCAACACAGCAAGAATTCCTTTCAAGATCTATGACTTACTTAGATGATACCAAATCAATGAAGACTCAAACTACATGGATTCTGAAGACAGCACACTTCTCCAACACAGCAAGAATTTCTTTCAAGATCTATCACCTATTTAAATGATACCAAACCAATGAAGACTCAAACTACATGAATTTTGAAGACAGTATACTTCTCCAACACAGCAAGAATTCCTTTCAAGATCTACGACTTAATTAGATGATACCAAATCAATGAAGACTCAAACTACATCGATTTTGAAGACAGCGCACTTCTCCGACACAGCAAGAATTCATTTCAAGATCTACCACCTACTTAGATGATACCAAACCAATGAAGACTCAAACTACATGAATTTTGAAGACAACATACTTCTCCAACACAGCAAAAATTCATTTCAAGATCTACCACCTACTTAAATGATACCAAACCAATGAAGACTCAAACTACATGAATTTTGAAGACAGTCTACTTCTCCAACACAGCAAAAATTCCTTTCAAGATCTACGACTTACTTAGATGATACCAAATCAATGAAGACTCAAACTACATGGATTCTGAAGACAGCACACTTCTCCAACACAGCAAGAATTTCTTTCAAGATCTATCACCTACTTAGATGATACCAAACCAATGAAGACTCTAAAAATTACTTATATTATATTTCGATGATGCTGAAAAAAACTGACCAGAACAAGAGTTCAAAAAGCTAATCTATAACTCAAGGCAATCATATCACTATAGGTGAGTTTTACTAATTTTTACCATAAATTAAACAAAATGCTGAATATATACATTTTCTCGGTGAAAAAAGGACTTTTTTGATGTAATTAGTGTATTTTTTACAACAAAATGCTGAATATATACATTTTCATGGTAAAGAAAAGGACTTTTTGGGTGTAATTAACGTAGTTTTTACAACAAAATGTTGAACATATACATTTTTTCAGGTAACAAAAAATCACTTTTTTGGTGTAATTAGTGTATTTTTTTACAACATATTTATAAAGCAAATATTTTTTGTTTTGTTTTAGATAGATGAAAGAGAATCAAAAGCACTTGGTGAAAATAATGCTCAAGAAAGAACAAGTTGAACAATGTAACTTGGTGAGTTATTTCCCTTTTCTAATAATGTAAACTATCCAATGTAACTAGAACTATAATTCAAATTCATGTAATTATTTTACATTTTTGCTTAATCATTCTATACTAATACATAATTTTTTTATTTTAGTTCATTACGAAATTAAAAGCACATAGAACAGAAGTCTTCCTTCCTAAGATATAACATCACTACATCAAAGACAACATTGTAAAGGAACAAACTATGCATTAACTGTTATTACTTTGTATTTATTACAAGTTGTAGTGCTTTGTATTACGTAGTATTTACTGACTCTAGTTATATTATGTGGGGAGATTTTCCTTACTTATTATGTAATAAATGTATATAATCATATAATGTTTCATTTTTAATCAATGTATTTATTCAATTTAGATATATCTCCTCTCTTCTCTCTCTATGTAGATATAAATATTCCCATAAATATGTACATAATTGACCATATATACATTAATTGCTAGAAAACTAAAAGATCTCTCTCCTCTCTCTCTTTCTCTCTCTCAAGATACCATATGTATGTATGTATGAATGCATTGAATGTCATTACAAGTTGTATTGCTTTGTATAACTTAGTATTTACTGACTCTAGCTATATTATATAGGAAGATTTTCCCTACTTATTATGTAATCAGGTATATAATCATATAATTTTCATTTTTGATCAATATATTTGTTCAATGTAGATATATCTCCTCTCTCTATGTAGATATAAATATATCCATAAATACGTCCATATTTAACCATATATACATGAATGTATAGAATTTATTACAAGTTGTAGTGCTTTGTATTACTTAGTATTTACTGACTCTAGCTATATTATATGGGGAGATTTTCCTTACTTATTATGTAATAAATGTATATAATCATACAATGATTCATTTTTAATCCATGTATTTATTCAATTTAGATATATCTCCTCTCTCCTCTCTCTCTATGTAGATATAAATATAGCCATAAATATGTACATAATTAACCATAAATACATGAATGTATAGAAAACTAAAAAATCTCTCTCCTCTCTCTCTCCTCTCTCATCTCCCATCTCTCCTCTCTCCTCTCCCCTCTCTCTCAAGATACCATATGAGCTCGAGTTATGTAAAAATGTTATCAAAACTTGAATGCCATACATTCAAAATCTATATGCCATATAAGTTCAAATTAAGTAAAAAACTAATCAAAACTCAAATGCCACTTAAATGCCACTCAAATGCCACTCAAGTACCCCTCAAATGAAATACAATATAAACTCGGCGAATTCATCCAACGTCGTAATCCATTGCCTAAACTCCAAGGTCAGATCCACAAAAAAAACACTTGGTAGGGAGATCTGCTCATATATTACTACTTATACCAATTACACCACCAACCTCTGACTGAAACAGCACATTTTTGACACCCTCATTTTTCCTAAACATTATATTTAGCAGTACAGTTGTACAAGCAAAAACTTTTCAAGTGAAAAATTTTCTGCCACTGGGAATGGTACTTGGAACCCCTGAACAGCAGGTGACAACCTTAGCCATCGAGCTATAAAGACATGACGCTGATGCACAATCTAGTTTAGTACATACTGACAACTGTTTTGTGATAGCTTTACTTTTTGCAAAAAACAGCTTTTTGAGGTGCCTAGATGCTTTTTTGTTCTTGGGCCACACAAGCACATGTTTCACAACTGCCAATACAACATGCACTCCTGTTACTACATATACTTATGCTAACTTGGCTCCTCCTTTCTGACAATAGTTATTTTCATGCGAAAAAGAATTCCCCACCTGGGACTCGAACCCAAACCCTGGCAACAGCAGGCTGCAGTGTTAACCATTTAGTCATCTAGCAATGCTGAACATTGTTTATTAACAGATAAAAAGAATTTGGTACGGCCTACATACAAAAAAGTATTTTGGGGCGCGGACATCGCTAAATACTTATGAAATCTTTTAAAAAATTTTTTTCAGACTTGTTAAATTTATCACCTGAATACTATTTGTGCTAAAGTTTTGAAGCAGAAAAATTTTTCCGCCAAGAAACCGGTAAAAAACGAACATTTTTTGTCACACATTGAAAACCGTGTGGGCTTTGACTCTTTCACCAAAGATCAGAAATTTGACGCATGTTCATCTGAAAGACGGCTACAATGCGATCACAACCATGCAAAATTTATGCAAATCGGAGTAACCGTCCCTGAATTATAGTCATTTTTTAGCTTTGAAGACCTCTTTTGAAAATGGAATGGCTGTGTTGGCGGTATTGCGAGAAACTTGAGGTCTCCAGTTTCTGAAAGTTCAGGCATGAGGCTTTGTGGCCTGATATTTTACTTTTCGCTGACTTGTACTATTATGGTCTCGGAAAGCATTGAAAAGTGCTGTTTTTATTGAGATTTTTAAA
Organism: Cryptosula pallasiana; assembly: GCA_945261195.1. Taxonomy (NCBI): domain Eukaryota; kingdom Metazoa; phylum Bryozoa; class Gymnolaemata; order Cheilostomatida; family Cryptosulidae; genus Cryptosula; species Cryptosula pallasiana. The sequence goes on along the minus strand of OX183131.1, from coordinate 41,361,408 downwards.
ATGAAAAATAGAAAAACTTGAAACGGTTTTGTGCGATCGCTTTGAAGTTCAGAATGGTGCATTGATACACTAATTCACACCTTCGCGGCAAATCGGCCTTTTGGTTCGATGACGGGAAGCTGTTTTATGCTAAAAACTGTGATTTTTACAAAAAATCCAAGATGGCCGCTTCCGAACAATTTTTTAACAATGTGTCATGATGTCGAATCAGAAAGTGAGCGAAATGCAGCATCTTTCAAAATTTGGTGTTTTTTCGTCAATTGCGTCTACGTTTTTTCAGCCACTTCGATACTTTTAAAAACGATTCCGCACCTGTTTTCGCACCTGAATTGTGATGATCTGGAATGTTCTGTAACTTTGTAAACCAACTTACTTTTTGTCCCGATGCCTATCAGTTGCGTGGCAAAAATAATTGTGGCTCTATCTATCACGGTTCTTGAGAAAAAGTTGCCAAACTGTTGCAAGGTTTGCGTAAAATAAGAATAAAAAAAAGAAGAAAGAACAATAGTATTTTAGATTCTCTAAAATACTAATTAGGCAATAATAATTAAATAATTAAAATAACGCTTTACAAAGATGAGAAATTAAAATAATACATAATAAAATGATAACTTTGTAGTTGTTTTGACAAACCTGGTAGTTATCATTGTGCTCAGTAACTCTTTGCTCCAATTCCTCTATTCTAAGTTCTATTAAACTTTTTTGCGATTGTCTCCCCCTTAGGTCATCAATCATTAAATGTATCATTTCTCTAACGTACTCTTCGTCTACATCTACAAATACCATCTCAACGATTAATTATAGCACTCTCTTCAGCCATCGAGGGCCTTACTCACTAGCGCTGACATCACTACTAGATGACCTTAGACCTTGCCTGTGATATCATTTACTGGCTCAAGAGGAAACCTTTCCCTGTCGCGATGAGCGATAATTTCAGGAAGTATAATCTCTAACTTGTGCCTAAGTCTTTTCTCTTCAGCTGCTTGTCCATTAATGGACTGCTTCACAGTGTCTATCTGCCAACAAATGGTGCTCTTTGTAGAAATGAATAATGCAACAGAAAACAAACAGGAAGGATGGTGCTAAATAACCCGCTGGTATTTGAAAACTTGCTTGGTTGGTAAGATCATCTATCTGAGCTTGGCTTCTATTGATCTCCTCCTTTAGCAGTTCCAGTGCAGACGGCTTCTTAGCTGATTTACTTCTACCTCTGGGGGCAGGCATTTGGTTTTCTATGGCAACAAAAGAAATAGGTAGCATCATATTCCAAAAAAATTTCTTCTTTGAGCTTTGCAAAAGATGAGAGCACTGACAAATTTAATCTATACTTCAGAACTTCCAGTAATTCTAATGTGGAGAAGTTGGGTCCACTCGAGTTTTAATAAAATTATTTTGTGGTTGAATGCGTGAGTGTTAAGGGTATCATCTCGCAATTTGCAATTATTTATTTATTTATTACATAGTACATACGATGCTATCAGATCATACATATGATGTCAGAACTCATGCCAAAAATGTAAATGAATAGCGCTTTTTAGCGTATATCAGTTGAAATTTTACGGCATACAGATGCAGAACTGACTGAAATAATCTTCTACAAGGAAACATTCTTCTTCTGTACGAATATTTGTATTAACCCCAAAGTTCAACCACCATTCAGCAATTTTGCTTTCATAGACTCATTACTTGATCAGGAAATAAAAACCAAAAAAATATTCCATCAAAAATGAAGATACCAAAGTGGATGAGTGAGTTTATGATAAAGTCATGTTGCAACTAGTGTAGAAAAGAAACTGCTTCTGCCTACATTTAACAACTTCTTTATTCTATCAGGAGACAGTTCTATTGATGATTCGAGTTTCTATCTACATGCACATACATAAATTTAGTATTTGTCAAGGTGTTTGTATTCAAGCTGTGAGCTTTCATTTTTATCTTCTCAAGTTTTATAAAAGCTCAAAGTAATTGCCAGCTTTTACACTAATGGTTGAAGCATCAAGTTGTCTGAGACTCTAAACCCTTGACACATAACTAAAATATTGAATGTTAGGGGAGTGGTTGCGAGCACCCTTCTTTAACATCTACATACGTCTTGACACAGCAAAAAAATTGAACACTTTAACAAATTGAACACTTTAACTCATGCGTGTAGAAAAAGGTTACAGGGTCCGATATATGTATTATAATGGGCGAAATAAGCTAATGGGTTATTGTTCAGCAATACAGGCCTGAGCACAGAATTTCTTGATGGGCAATTGTACAAATGGTCATTTCCGTAATTTAGTATAACTTTAGCTTGTATCGGTGAGTTTTTCTTTGTGCGCAAAGCAGAGAGTTAGGTTACAAGAATGGACATAAGGGAGATGAACAACAACAACAAATGCAGAAAAATTTCAAATGAGCATGAACAACCTTTAGAACAAATGTCGACAGACCTAGGATTATTGTTGACTATGCAATAAAAATCAATACCATCAAAAAGGTGTATTATTTGCTCAAAAAAACTCTGATTGAAAAATTTTGTAATTAGAATAGATAGTGCCTTTACTATGTATTAATAATAGTAATAAATAAAAATGGGGGAAGGAGGCTGGGGGTAAAACAAGATGGGAGTAGAGGAAGTCATGTGCATATCATTGGAATCTGAAGGATAATACCTACTGCTAGTTAATTATAGTGTATAGATGAACTTAAATGGTGAAGACTGCTATCGACTGACTGTTGATTCATTAAACTAATGTTATAAATAAATATGATTACTTATATCTATTTTTTATTCATTATTATTATTGTTATTAATAACAAGAATAGATAATTATTCATATAATATGAAATACACAACAAAGTATCACATAATTATTATAATAAAATCATTATTTTTCATTTGTTAATGCATAATAATAATAATCAACAATAATAATAATGAAAATAATAGAAATAACGTAATACATCTTCTTCATGGCTATTATTATTACTATCAATCTTACTAATTAAACTATAAATTATTATTATTATATTAAATAATAACAATAAAATCCGACCGATAATAGAAATTAATAATCATAACTTTCTGTATGACAGAAAACAAAGAGTGGTGGTTAATGGATACATATCCAATTAATTGGCTGTGACATCAGGAGTACCCCAGGGATCTGTGCTTGGGCCAACCCTGTTTTTGGTGGATATTAATGACCTTCCGCAAAAAGTTGATTGCAACATTAGCTTATTTGCTGATGACACTTCAATATATCAGGTGGTAAACTCTTCTGCAGACAGACAGAAACTCCAGAATAATATCAATGTCATTGAGATGTGGGCACACACATGGAAAATGTTATTCAATGTTGCAAAATGTTCTGTAATGACTTTTAATCATGGAAAAGAGTCACCTCGAGCTAACTATACATTAGCTGACGTACAGTTAGAGGTAGTTGACGAAGCCAGGTATTTGGGTGTTGTTTTGCAGTCGAATCTGAAATTTAATAGCCACATAGCAGCCAAAACATGTCGAGCCAGACAGCAACTAGGCATGATTAAGCGTGTCCTGTATGATGCACCAGAAAAAGCCAAGCTCATAGCATACACTAGCCTCTGCAGGCCGCATGTTGAATATGCCTGTACAGTATGGGACCCATCTAGTAAATTGTTGCAACACAATCTGGAAATGATCCAAAATAACGCCATTCGCTTCATCTGTAAAATCAAAGGAAGAGAGAGTATAACTACAGCCCGAGATCAATTACATATCCAAACATTAAGTAACAGGCGCAAGAACAATCAACAGTCTCTTCTTATGCGTCTGCTCTCCTCCGAAAAAAATCATGGTCCACTCACTGACACCTATGATGAGCTAATGAATGAGAGGCTAGGTACAACAATTACAAGAGCTGCTGGAAGGGGGGATCCTCCCACTATATATGCTAAGACCTCTACATATCATAACAGTTTTTTACCAAGAACAGTACGTGAGTTCAAATCCATCATACTACAATCAATGACATCTCCGAACGCTTATATAGCGACAAACTGCTAAAATAATCTAATCTAATAAAAATAAAAAAACAATTAGTACATGAGGCGTACCGCTTGCCAAAACCGGCTCTAGTATGTTCTACCGAAGAAGATAATAATGATGATAACAACATATATTATTTATATTATTATTCAATAAACAACTTAATTAATAATAATAATCACCAAGCATCATTACAAAAACACCATTCCATTCGTCGTCTGTAAATAAAAACTACTTTTTTCAACTTCTTTGGAATGGATGATGATGAAGAAGATGATTATTATTATTATTTATTATTATTAATATTTATGCTGATGATCGTGATCGACGACGATGGGCGGGATAGATGCATAAATAAATAAATGATAATTAATTAATAACAACAATGAAGAGCATCATAATTATTATGATGCTCTTCATTGTTGTTATTAATTAATTATTATTATTATTTATTATTATCATTATTATTATGATAATAATAATGATAATAATAAATAATAATAATAATAGTAATTACTATTATTAATTAATTCATAATAATAATTATAATAATAATTAATAATCATTATTTATCATAAGATAATAATAAATAATAATTATAATAATAATAATAACCAACCCCTCCCCACCAAGAATTTTTAGTTATGTCTGCTATCATCATCATCATCATCATCATCATCATGGATATTCTAATTTGGTTTTAGTTATGTCTGCTATCATGGATATTCTAATTTGGTTTATCAGAAAATCAGACATAAAATACCACATTGAATGGCTAAGAAACAGATGAAATTGTCAAAACAAATAGCTGCAAGCAGTTGGATATATAGGAAGAAGGATGAAAGACTTGTATTATTATTATGATAATTTTATGTGTATATGAAAACCACCGCCTAGAGCCTTGCCCATGGCCTTGCATTTTAAGGTCAAGGTCACCTCTGAACGTTCCCATGGTTGCAGCCTCTTTTCTTGAAACAAATACTATCAAAACGCAAACGCATCAAAAGTTGGAAACATTCTGAGGCGCTCAGTGTACGAATACTAAAAATTCAAAGTTGTCTATTCCTGCAACTCCTTTTTATACAAGAGCACACAACTTTTAGTTTGGAAAGCGTGCCATCAAAGGTATAAGTTGCATGACTATGTTTCATACAAGCCATTTGTATGGTGAATGAAACTGCATCCACTTAACAATCATGATGTGATATGCTTTCGATGATAAAACACAACATAACAGAAACTGAAGCTTAATGCGTTAGGCTGTGTGCATAGAAGCCAGCGAGCATACGATGTGACATATGATGTCAGCAAAAGCAATTGCATGCACATGATTATTTATCTTGTTGAAGGAATTGTTTATTCTATTTGATGCAATTTTTTGGAGACTACAGAGGAGATAATTATCACATTGTATTGTGGTGATATACTATTTTTTGGTAATATGTATGCACGCAGCATAACTTGCTTAATTTGCATGAACAATTAATGTATCAATCAGCTTTTGGTCAGCTAGTTTTTGTTAATAATCCAGTTTCTCTGAGTCATGTCCAAGCTCACCAATAATGTAGACAGTGAATCTTTTAGCATACCAGTAAATTGTATCTCTTAGGATATGGATATGCACACTTAGGGCACAGGCTATGTACACTGAGGCTTTGGTCTATTACTTAGGATAGGGTCTAGCTCTATGTTCCGGTGGTTCTATATTCCGGTGGGTCTATGTCAGTGGCGGATCTGGGGGGTGAGCCCTAGGAGCCCAGGCTCCCCCCCTACCCATGAATATGGGTGCTGGCTATTTTGAGTTGACAGATTTGTCCAATCAGATGAGGACAAAGTGGCCAATTGAAAATCTGCATTCAGGCATTCTAGCCAAGAAAACGCAACTCCTTACTCGAAGCTATATTCAGTTGATTTCACGGTAGCTTCTGCAAATGATTCTGATCTGGGGATTGGATCTATTACTATACATATGATATAAATCGTCATGGATACAAATAGATAGGTTTATTGTTTAGTAACGTGTTGACGGTTTCAATGCCATAAAACTGTCTGCAAATGAGTAGAGATCTCACCCTCATGTACCTAGATTCAGTTGATGTCAACTTCATGCACCTAGATTCAGTCGATTTCAATTTCATGTACCTAGATTCAGTCGATTTCAATTTCATGTACCTAGATTCAGTTGATTTCAATTTCATGTAGCTATATTCAGTTGATTTCAATTTCATGTAGCTAGATTCAGTTGATTTCAATTTCATGTACCTAGATTCAGTTGATTTCAATTTCATGTAGCTATATTCAGTTGATTTCAATTTCATGTAGCTAGATTCAGTTGATTTCAATTTCATGTAGCTATATTCAGTTGATTTCAATTTCATGTAGCTAGATTCAGTTGATTTCAATTTCATGTAGCTAGATTCAGTTGATTTCAATTTCATGTAGCTAGATTCAGTTGATTTCAATTTCATGTAGCTAGATTCAGTTGATTTCAATTTCATGTAGCTAGATTCAGTTGATTTCAATTTCATGTAGCTAGATTCAGTTGATTTCAATTTCATGTAGCTAGATTCAGTTGATTTCAATTTCATGTAGCTAGATTCAGTTGATTTCAATTTCATGTAGCTATATTCAGTTGATTTCAATTTCATGTAGCTAGATTCAGTTGATTTCAATTTCATGTAGCTAGATTCAGTTGATTTCAATTTCATGTACCTAGATTCAGTTGATTTCAATTTCATGTAGCTATATTCAGTTGATTTCAATTTCATGTAGCTAGATTCAGTTGATTTCAATTTCATGTAGCTATATTCAGTTGATTTCAATTTCATGTAGCTATATTCAGTTGATTTCAATTTCATGTAGCTATATTCAGTTGATTTCAATTTCATGTAGCTAGATTCAGTTGATTTCAATTTCATGTACCTAGATTCAGTTGATTTCAATTTCATGTAGCTATATTCAGTTGATTTCAATTTCATGTAGCTAGATTCAGTTGATTTCAATTTCATGTACCTAGATTCAGTTGATTTCAATTTCATGTAGCTATATTCAGTTGATTTCAATTTCATGTAGCTATATTCAGTTGATTTCAATTTCATGTAGCTAGATTCAGTTGATTTCAATTTCATGTAGCTAGATTCAGTTGATTTCAATTTCATGTAGCTAGATTCAGTTGATTTCAATTTCATGTAGCTATATTCAGTTGATTTCAATTTCATGTAGCTAGATTCAGTTGATTTCAATTTCATGTAGCTAGATTCAGTTGATTTCAATTTCATGTAGCTATATTCAGTTGATTTCAATTTCATGTAGCTAGATTCAGTTGATTTCAATTTCATGTAGCTAGATTCAGTTGATTTCAATTTCATGTAGCTAGATTCAGTTGATTTCAATTTCATGTAGCTATATTCAGTTGATTTCAATTTCATGTAGCTAGATTCAGTTGATTTCAATTTCATGTACCTAGATTCAGTTGATTTCAATTTCATGTAGCTAGATTCAGTTGATTTCAACTTTATGCACCTAGATTCAGTTGATTTCAACTTTATGCACCTAGATTCAATTGTTATCGACTTCATGTACCTATGTAGATGCAAAAGAAACCATCAAATTTATGATGATACAAATGCAGAAAACTTTATGTTTACAATAATCGTTACAAACTGCTATGAATACATGTTGATGCATATATAAATGCCGAGATGTCTGCAAATGTATGTACTTACATACAAAAGTAAGATATTTCACTTAAAGAATGGCTCCGGTCATTTCTATATTTATCTGATATGTCATTGATACGTTCTTATGAAGTGCTTCAAATATCAACCTCGTCAAAATTCAATTGATTTCTATACTTTCATAACATCATTAATAATTAGCATGTTATGAGTGTTGTCTCCCCATTCCAACATCTCAGAAGACCTATGACGTGCGCAAGTGTTTTAAGCCGCATTTACACTAGGCAACTCCGATTCCTTTGAAGTTTGCGACTTGGCGCATGAGGCTGGCGCAGCTTCCTGTGGAGTTGCAGGGTTGTCGGAGATGCAGCAACCCAGCAGGGTTGGGTTTGAGCGACAAGTCGCAGCGTCTTCATAGCCACGTGACACAGTTTAGCCAATTGAGTTGCTCCTTATAGCGGCTCCAATATTTTGTTTATTCTAGCCTAGATATAATGTAAAGAATGATTGTTATAAGATCGTAAGGTTATTATTGAATAATTATTTAGTACCAGCATTGTTGACATGCGTGTTTATTATTTTTCTTATCAAAAGAATCAAACTATTTATGTTCAACAATAATAAATAATTCATATTTGGAGTAGTTATCATTATTATTTTGGATGCAAACACAAAAAGAACGTTAGATTTTCTTCAAATTATTATTTAATTTCAGCAAGTGGTATTTTTATTTATAGATAAGTAAAATTTCATATTCTAGGTAAATAAAAAATCCACAAGACGCATAGAGAACTACTGCCTGGTAGAAAGCTGGTAATAATTAAATCACAACCATGGACCTAGTATACTAGGTCCATTGATCACAGCTCATCAATCCAACTGCGTGAGCAGGAATGCATTATTTTAGCTAAAATGGTTGGGCAACTCCGAAGTCGCAGAACTAAATAATTTAGGGTGTCGCAGCAGTGTAAATGCAACATGCGTCTGCGCCTCCGACAATCACTAGAGTCGGAGACACCTAGTGTAAACGTGGCTTTAGCGAACGCTAAACTTTTGTTTGATATTTTGATTGGACAATTTTTGAATCATTAATATCATTGGATTATAACAAATAACGGTACAGCATTGGTCATTGATCATAACAAAAAACGGTACAGCATTGGTCATTGATTGGTATAACTAAGCAGTAGTAGCAGGCTAGTATCACGTGTGGTTATACTTGAGTGATTTCATGATCCAAAAATTGTCCAACACAAAAGTTTAAAGTACAACCACACGTGCTACTAGCCTGCTACTACTACTCAGTTATACCAATCAATGACCAATGCTGTACTGTTTTTGTTATGATCAATGACCAATGCTGTACCGTTATTTGTTATAATCCAATGGTATTAATTATTCAAAAATTGTCCAATCAAAATATCAAACAAAAGTTGAGCGTTCGCTAAAGCCGCGTTTACACTAGGTGTCTCCGACTCTAGTGATTGTCGGAGGCGCAGACGCATGTTGCATTTACACTGCTGCGACACCCTAAATTATTTAGTTCTGCGACTTCGGAGTTGCCCAACCATTTTAGCTAAAATAATGCATTCCTGCTCACGCAGTTGGATTGATGAGCTGTGATCAATGGACCTAGTATACTAGGTCCATGGTTGTGATTTAATTATTACCAGCTTTCTACCAGGCAGTAGTTCTCTATGCGTCTTGTGGATTTTTTATTTACCTAGAATATGAAATTTTACTTATCTATAAATAAAAATACCACTTGCTGAAATTAAATAATAATTTGAAGAAAATCTAACGTTCTTTTTGTGTTTGCATCCAAAATAATAATGATAACTACTCCAAATATGAATTATTTATTATTGTTGAACATAAATAGTTTGATTCTTTTGATAAGAAAAATAATAAACACGCATGTCAACAATGCTGGTACTAAATAATTATTCAATAATAACCTTACGATCTTATAACAATCATTCTTTACATTATATCTAGGCTAGAATAAACAAAATATTGAAGCCGCTATAAGGAGCAACTCAATTGGCTAAACTGTGTCACGTGGCTATGAAGACGCTGCGACTTGTCGCTCAAACCCAACCCTGCTGGGTTGCTGCATCTCCGACAACCCTGCAACTCCACAGGAAGCTGCGCCAGCCTCATGCGCCAAGTCGCAAACTTCAAAGGAATCGGAGTTGCCTAGTGTAAATGCGGCTTAAAACACTTGCGCACGCCGTAGGTTTTCCAAGATGTTGGAATGGGGAGACAACACTCATAACATGCTAATTATTAATGATGTTATGAAAAAATAGAAATCAATTGAAATTTGACGAGGTTGATACTTGAAGCACTTCATAAGGACATATCAATGACATATCAGATAAATATAGAAATGACCGGAGCCATTCTTTAAGAAAACATTAACTAAATCAACAATTCAACTCAACAAATAGAAGAAGAAGTTTTCTTCAAGTACGTGGAAGTTGCAATGCGCTCGCTGCAACCATCAGCTTTTTGAATTCCATGGATAATGACCTGTAAAACAACATTAAGTATCCTTATGCAATTTGAGCCATTATTTTACATGGAAAAGCTAATGTATCAACATTTTAAGCAGATTGGGTTCAAGTTCAACGTATCAACATTTTAAACAGATTGGGTTCAAGTTCAACTAGCACTTATTTCTCAAATGGCATACTAATCATTTACCTAACAAGTACAACTGTGAAGGGAAATAGTACTTACTCTAGGTAGAAAATTGGAATAAAACCATTCACCAGGGGTGTACATGAAGCGGTCTTTCTGCAGTTCTCTTATAGCAGTGTAGTAACACGTTTCAACTAACCTCTTTCGCTGTAAGGAAAAAAGTTATCTAACACATTTTACAACCAAAAGTGACATAGTGGTTGCTACATGTACCTTTCCAATTATTAAACTCAATGCAATGTTAGTGGTTTGATACTTTGCAAAATGTTGCATTGCATTACAACCATGGCTTGACACAATGCGGGCAAATTATGCGATATTTTAATCCAACATAACAATTCCAGGAGAAAATTAATAAAATAGAAGAGAAAGCATTACTGCATCATTTGCTGAAGAGATTGCTGCAGTAGTATAAGCTCTCTCATGCCCTTTGGTTATTTTCCGTAATTTCGTAACAGGAAATATTTCACCATCTGCTTCAACGCTTTCTAGCAGAAGCTTCTTCAACATATTCTACAACAAATTGTGCACACTATTTTACTATACTTGAGTGTGTACAATACATAATGGCTATAACCTACGTATAAGGAATTTTGTTTTTTTTTCACCTCATATCCTTACAAAATTATACCAATATTATTTTCTTATTGATTTTTAACCTAAAAATTATTCACCAGTTCCTGTGATTTTCATCACGAAACACTGTCATATTATGTGTACATAATAGCCTCGTTACTAAGGATGAGAAAACTCACTTTATAGCTCTATATAACTTGCTGCGTCTTCAAGAAAAAATTGCATCTAGGTCAGCATTGATTGCATCTATAGGAATTGCCTTACTGGCGAGAAGAAAACTCCAGAGAAGTTTTTACGCACATTCCAACCTCAAAAAGTTTAAATTAAATCAAATTCTCTTAGAGTTAGGTATCCTAAGCCCTTTAAAAAAGGTTGATTAACTCACCCGATCGCTAAGAGCATATTTCACGACCATCTCAGTCCAGGGATTCATTGCCACTTGTTCTTGTTGAATTTCATTGTCTAACTCAGCTTCAAAATCCTTAAAAATAACAAAACTCTGTTGTCTGTTTGCATGAAACATGTAAGTGCATCAGCCTAAAATTTAACAAAACTGCATGCATTTTCAAATTATAAGGGGTAGTTATCAATTAACATACCTTTGTCCTTTTCTCAGCAATCGAATCCTGTACTTTCTGTCTGTCAACAGGGTTCATTCTTTTAGGGGGTTTTAAACTCAGTTTGATACTTCGAACTTCTTTCATTTCACCAGCTACTTCCTAAAAGAGCAACCTAGCCATGTAAGAACCATTGCATTTATAAATCCATGCAGCTCATCGTACCAACTAGGTTTATTTCAAACATTTCATAAATTTACTCAAAGTGTTTCAAGTTAGATGCAATATTTCTCAAAACACTCAAATATTTTGTATACCTTATTGCAACAGAACTTCTTTATAGAACAGTTTGCAGAGCAAATGTAGACTACTTAATCTTGCAACTCCATACGTAGTCAATGACTTACGGTGTTTGACGTTGCATTGAGTCAATTTACGAAACTTACATGAATCGGTATAACCTGTTCCTGTACTCGCACTACAACACCTGGGGATGGAGGGAAAGGTCTCCACTTATTAGCAACCAGGCAGTCATACAGGTGTTGTCTCATAGACGGCTGATGAAATGTCGCTGTGCTAGGATTTCTGCCAAATAAAATTTCCAAGAGGTTTGCAATAGCAAACAAGCCGCAGTCATGACTGCCATTCTGCCTTTGCACGCCACCCAATACGAGCACTAGGTCACTAGTGGATGTTGCTTCCAAACCTACAAAAGTATATAGAGTCTAGTTATGATTCGAATTACAATTTAACAAGTGTGGTTTAAAAGGTGTTGACTGTGTGTAAAAGGCAACAAGCAGTAAATCATAACAATAAATGCAGGAGAAACACAAAGACCTACATTCAATTTCAGGAGGCGGAACCTTCAAGCATGAAATTAAAATAATGAAGTTCCAAACAGTATTTATTTGCTGACCTTTTTTTTTTACATATAACTGTATTATTACGAATCTCGAATTTAGGAAACGATTAGATCATTTTCATATTCCAGACAATTTTTGATACATGGTTGTATGCTGCTGGCAGATTGTAATGCTCTTAACTTACTTGCTATTGCTTCCAAAGAAGCAGGTGTCAACCTGAGTCCTAAACTGTCCATGACACGAGTATGATGCGAAGCAGCTCCTAAGTTGGATACTGAAATCCAATGATTTCGTTGACCATCATGTAAAACCTGGCAATACTTTCCAGACGCGCAATAAAAGCGCTCGGGGCGTTGCACAAACAGACAATCTTGCACATCAATCTCTGGCCATTGTTGCTTTATTAAGAAAAGACAGGAGTTGATGTCTTTGTCATCAAGGTCACAACTACTGTCTAAAATTGAAGAAGAAGAAGGTTCGCGGTATAAAGGCAGTTCAGTGGCCGGGTTGCTGTTTGCAGTATAAGTTGGTCTTTTATCCTTATGACAGGGTTGTTGGTTAGCTGAAACCATTTCACACCGTTGCTGATCCATCGGTTCTTGAACAAGTATTTTCGGCTTTTTGTTCTGTACAGAACGTGCCACGCCTTTCATTGTTCTCTTTTTCGTTTTTGGCAACTGCTTAGAGCGTGGTTGTGATTTTAGGCACTTCACTGGTGCAGGATTAGCATTAGGTTGAAGGAGAAGTTCATCTTTTTTCGGCAATGACCTGGAAATTTTTTTCTTTACATCTCGTAAAGCCACGATGGACTCTTGCAACAATTGTTCGCTCATGTCCATATACGTGTAACTGGATATTTGAGATAAAATATCTCTACACTCTAGTTTCAAACTATTGGAGTCATCGCAGGTGAGCTGGGAACAATTAGCACCATTTTTCACTTTTTCCTTATCAACATTGTCTGTAAGAGGTAATCTTGACACTTCTCCAGCAGCGCTAGTACAGGTATATGACAGGGCATCCGTATCCAGTACAAACCATGGCATATCTTTATACTTTGAAGGCAGCATGCTGAAATCTATATTGTCATATTTCATGACAGCAAATATATGTTTGCACGGGTAGATATTGCGAAATCGATCGGGACAGGTGCAGCTCACATTTGCCATATTGATAACATACTCTGTCTGAAAAGAACCTTTGACAATGTGATGAACGCCATCAGGTGATCTGCTTATGGACTTTCCGTCTATCCACTCTGCCTGGTCGATTCTTTGTTTGCAGTGAACCACCATATCTTTTGGCCTGTTGTGTAGCCAACTAGGAAGTTGTGGGCTGTATTTCTTGTTTGAGGAGTGGCTTTGCCCATTGATTGTACAGTATCTGAAAAATCATAATCGCTCATACCTAATGATATTTTCAACAACATTACATTCGCTATAAAATAATGCAGTAAATGTCAGGTACTGCTACAAGTTTTTTTTTCAATTTTGTTGCTTGTCACACAGTAATAAAAAATTGTTTCCGACAACAATATAATGTCGTCAATGGGGTCCCGGCAGAGTAGTTGCGCATGAGCGATGCAACCGGAAGTAGCTTAGTCAATCGTATAACTTATCATTAGAAATCACGACTTGATTGTCTATTATTTAGATTTCAGACAGTTTAAGCAACTGATATGACAAAACTTATGTAGTTTAGGAAGCTCAAGCAATTATTATAGCCTTTGAAATTCTTTTTTTTTAAATATTCTATTTTATTCACATGATAAAAATTAATTGAATGTTACGCTCGTGTGTAGACCCATAGCTTTGTATTTTGCAGCTCAGTGAGCTTGCCAATGCAAACTAATGAAAGCGAGCCCTTGAACTATTACCGTGGTTGTTCTTACAGTGCCATTGTAGTTTGACAATTTATGGCGATGGCGAATCGTCAGTATTATATACCCCAAACTTATCAGCCGCCGTGAATGAAAAAATGTTTCTTCAGTAATTGTTAAAATGAAGTGACTTTCGTTTTAATAGTATTGTTGGTAGAAAGCAGGCTTCCGGTTCTTGAATAATAGCTCCGCACAAAAATCTGGTGGGACCCCATTCTTATCAATGGAAAAAAACACGCAAACCTGTGCAAAATTTTTATTACTGGGGAAACCCAAAAAATAATTATTGCAGGTTTATATGAAACAATGGACAAAATCCGGAAATCCCTGTAATTGATTGGGTATTCCCCACTCTTTGAAAACTTTCTCAGCTTATGTGTTTTTCTCTATTGTAATAAAAAATGAACCAACCAAAAAAGCGGGAATTCCAGATGCAAAACAAGTTTTGAGAAAAAAATAAAAATGGCAAAGTTATACAAATATAATTAACACAAATCTACTGTAATATACCAGATTGGTCTGTTAAAATGAAAAAAAAAATAAAATGGCTCGTCATAGATTATTGTGTTTAATTTCACTTCTGACTTTCCAACAATAGTAATAATAATAAAAAAAATGTTCTTTTATCATTTTTTTTATTCATTGAGGTACTTTTTGCTTACTTTTGGTTTACTTTCTCAGTGCTCTTATTGGCTGGTCTCTAATGATGATGTCGGGGTTATTTACAACGAGCACATGGTTTCCATAGTAGCACATTGGTTTGTTGAAAAAAAATTATTTGTTTTATATCCACTATGGATTCTAAATGTATGAATGATTTGTTTCATGTCCGCGTGTGACCAGAGCATTAGAGAAATGAGCGACAATCATGGCTCGAATTCGTTAGGTTGAACGTTCATTCGTGTTGGTAAGCATTCATAATATGAATGAACACACATGAACTAACACGTACGGAGTTATCACTCTCATCTCATGACGCAAATGAACGAGTTATTCGGTCAGCCCGAACAAAATTGAACTATGGAAACCTAGTGATTATAATGGATTGCTTTCACTTTTTCATCAAAGTAGACAATTCAAAATCAAATTTCATATCTGAGTTTTGGACTGTGTGGAAAAAGTTTGCTCTTACTGCAGAAATTACACAACTGATTAGTAACAATGAAAATTTTCATAGGGTCCAATAAATCAAAAGATGCAACTAATTTGAGTGAAAAGCTGCAAAAAAAAGACTTACAGCACCACTGGTAGCATTCAAAGAAAAGTTCAGAGGGTAAATCAATACAGGTGAAGGTTTGTAGGATCTACTCTAAGGCATAATTAGCCGTGAAAGCACTCAACAACATTCACCTTCTGATGGACTGTGGGAAAAACGTTGTCACCAACTTTCTGATCAGCATTGATATGTTAGTTCTTCTGATGCCCTTCAAAACTTGGTTCTTAAGCTGGCTGTTTATTCCTTCAACTCCATTATTGGTGTTGACACTTACCAGCTGCCGTTGTTGACGAAAGCATCGCACCCAGCGCTAAAAAATAACAACAATTTTCAACGAATTGCTGCCAAAAAAAATTACCATTGAAAATTTTTCAAATCTTTGATAAGTACCTTCACAATGTCATCCTTTAACCAATGATTCTTGAAATAAGCACGCGCCGTTGCTGGTGCGCTTAACCAACATGCACTGGACAACAAGGCATCAACGTTGCCATGAAAGATTGCTTCTGTTTGAGATTGTGCAATCTTTTTCCATAACTGCTGCAATGCCATTTGATCAGGTTTGGCGACGCCATTGCTAGCTTTGACCAAAAATCTCTTCCAATCTCGCTCTCGGTGGAAGTCACAGAGTAGACAGGCTGCATCTACAAAGAGACACGCAGTCTTAAAATTAATTTGAACATATTTTTGAAATCAAGTGAAACAAACATAACACGCCAGTTGTAAACTGCTGCATGAAAATAATTGTTCAAATGCTAGTATTTATTTTATCAACGCCTGAATATATTTCCTAACACCGTAAGCAAAATGTAAAACCATTCCTTGAAGTAGCGTACCTGGGAAAATGTTAGCAATGGCTTTTAGCTCGGCCGCACAATTATCAGACATCCAAGTTTGTGGATACCAGTTAGGGCACCATGATTTGACAATTTGTAAAGCCTCAGCTATCTGCTGCCATGTTTCATCTTGGATAAGGAATGTTGCACAAACCTATAACCAAACATGCAATTTTTTATCGATATATATCATTGACAAAGCATTGATAGGTCTACATAAATAAACAAACTATAAGCATGGATCAAAAAGTACTAAGAGCACCAATTCACAAATAACTGCCAGGTTTCAATTGAAGTGCAACATTTCTAATTACTCATAGAATATTGCCAACATACATTTCACCAAATAAATATCATCTAGTCAAGTTTTTAAATAGGTCGCTCCTATTGTTTGAATATGCTTACAATTGAAACAGCAAAAATCCAAGTTATAATAGCTTGACTTTTTTCTTCGCCGATACCAAATTTGCATTGGATTGTCCTCGTGAAAAAGTATATAACAATGTTATTTACACCGATTAAATAATTAAAATTACATTCAATTTTCAAAACTTTTCACGTATTTAATTAGCTTGCACAGCACAAATATGTTGTTGATTCATTTGGTGTAATGGGTTAACGTGTTTGGCCACTGGGCAGTATTGAAGAAAAATGTTGAGTTCAGATGCCAGTGAAGTAAATAAAATTCAGCATTAATATCTTGTAAGAAAAGAATTACAATTATACATACGGTGGACTTTACCTGATAATCCACATTTGTCTTGACAGCCAGAAAGAACAGAGGCAGAGCATATACCGATGTTTTATAGGTGGCATCCATACAAACAAGATCCTTTCCATAAAGTTCCAGTAAGCGCCTCTGTTGGTCAGATTGATGCACAAAAAGAAATTTCACGCCCTCCTCACTTTTTCTCAACATGAAGTGATTCCCACTCTTCCAACTCTCTATCTCTCTTTGCAAATTAAGTTGGTCATCTTCAGCATAGCTGCAATAAAACCAATAGAATGGGAGTATGCTGATAAGTCTCAGGTAGACTGACTGCATGGAAACAGGCTACCATAAAAAAATTGAAAAGAAAATTTAAAGCAATCGATTTAAAGGAATTAATATTTGAAAATTTCAGCTTTATGGAACTGCTCTGAAATCAGATAAACAACCACACATTAGGTTTTTTGTTAATTATTAAAAAATATTTGAAACTGAATGCAGGAAGCTCATTATTTCATAGTGATAGAAGCAACCAAATTATTTGTAACTACGAATATACCCAACTTACAAAAGTTGGCGTAAATTCTTCTGTACTTCATTTCCTATGTCTTTATGAAGGGGAAAGAATGATCTGTTAGTTTTTGCAGGAACTGAAGAGCCTTGCTAAAATATTAGTGATGAAAAGGTGGAAATGAAGGTGAATAATATAAAACTAACCAACAGGCAGCAGGCCACAGAAAACTCGGAAAGTTTAGGAATTCATACATGTTGAGGTTTTTGTGTAATGAACTGATTAGTTATATTGTATAATAATTACACCACCAACCCATAACATGACTGTTAGTACAAAAATATTACAGCTGAAAAACTTCGAAAATGGATTAAACTTTTAGAACTTCAACTAAAGGAACATTAATTGACATGTACAGTGTACTGTTAAAGTTATTACATTGAAATATTGTTTCAGCAACCATATACTACTTACAAACAATGTTTTGACATAGAGCTCCAAATTTCTTTTTATCTCTGGAATGTTGTAGATACCATTCAGGACCAGTGATCTTATCTGTTCTTTCAAGCGCTTGTCCATAGTAAGCATTAGACCCGAAAACTATCACATGCAAGGGTAATAAAGGACCATATTTATGGTCTATGTTTTGTGACAAGTTTTCATTAGAAGGTCAGAGAAGAAAAAACCAAAAGCTAATCTAACCAACATACAGACTTACGTATGTATCTGCTATATGGTGACCAATAAAATGAATTTTTCTTGTTGCATAAAACTCAATAGCGAAAATATAAGTTATTGACATAAAATAAAACTTCAGATGCGTTTATTAGCAAGTTTCTGTCATAGAAATAATTTGAATAGCACTGACATTAATATGTTGTTGGACATTTAAATAAGAAGAATAACAAACATAATATAATAATGTAATCAAACTTCGTGTCAATCAAATAAATATTGACCATTGATAACACATCCAGTTCTTGTTTTCAATAAAATGTTAGGGATCAAAAACAGCAAGAGAACAATCGTCATAAATGACTATTTTAATTATAGGGCTCCCATTAAAATCAATTTACACTATGGTAGCTCAGAATGTTTTGTGTTTCCAAACCAGCTAAACTGTTTTCAAAAATCATAATTTTTGCAAACCTTCTGTACGCTTTGTGAAATCGTTTATGCAATTTGAAAATGCGAACCGATTTGCTGGTCTGCTCTATTAATCGAATAATTTCCTCTTACCTAAAACTGAACAGTTAAATTTTTATGAAATAAATTAAAAGAATAATTCTTTATTATTTATTTCATATTCTTATAAACAATATCTAAAAAACAAATTTTTTAAAAATCAGTTTTGGAGACTCTATTGAACAATAATTTATAGAGTTAAATAATTTGCTCTGCATCTGTGCTAGATGTTTTGCATAAGTTATAAAAAAAATCATGCGTCATTTTTTATATAACTTATCCACAACATCTAGCGACCTTTTTTGTTTCGAAGCCCGTATGCATTACAAACTTTTCCCAGTTTATTAAAATAGTCCAGAAGATTTTAAAACAGTTCAGACCATCTCAAAAAAAAGTTTACACGGTTTGTAAACAGTTCATACCATTTCTAAAGCGTTCAAACGATTTGTACTTTTCCAAACTGTCTGAATCATTTCAAAATCGTCTGGATGATTTACAAAGCAGCTGTACAATTTGTAAAATTTAAAAGTTATTAGGACAAGAGATACAGTGTTATTGTATGAAACTCCGCAACTTTATTATAATCACTAAGCCTGTTTTTATATATAGTTTTTTAGGCTAATTTTCTACAAATACCTAATTATTTTTAATGTAAAAGACGCTTCGCAAGCCGTTTAGATTATTTCAAAACCGTTCATATGCTTTTGAAAGCGAATGCGTCTAACGTTGGGAGCCACCATATTACATACTGTGAATATTGCAAGTTTGACTGGAACTGATGAACTTGGTTATTATGAAACTATTGTCAGGTATTTTTAAGGAAAGTTATCACTAAATTCCATGGGTAGGGCAATAGCTGTCATATAGAGTCATCTTAATTAAAAAAAGTTAAAAATATCAGCCAGGCAAGAGTAAAAATTACATTTGCAGTGAGCAACTATATATCATACCTCTCCCATCGGATGCCCTTGGTGACTTGTCAGTGATGGCATGACCACTCGGAATGCCGTTGATACTTCAACTGAATCACTAGCAATGGATGCTTTCAACTTACGGATGAGGGTCTGTCTGTTTGTGTCTTTGGTTAACTAGAAAGAAGGGATAGTCAACACTTAAATTGCTTTATAGAATGTGGTCCTATATCTCACAAATAACACAATTGGCAGAATAATGGTAATGTCTACACTTGCGTCAGCAATGATTTTAAATGTAGTAGTTGTCAGATTGATGAAGGGGCAACACTCAATGACAATTTGCACTAACAGTTCATCGTTACTCATAGTCGAGCTAATCATTAGTAAAATATAGTTTACTCAGTTATCATATCTTCATGTAGACACTTCTTCTAGAGTGCCATGGGTTAAAGTTTTGAAGGACTTTTAAACTGCAGAATGTTGAAATCTTTAAATATTTGATTTGGCGTACTTCTATTACACAAATTTGTGAAAGAATCATGCAGGGTTGTCTACCCCAAAGAGAGGATAAAGTGCTTGTTTCCATATCATATATTCTATGCAGACAGGCCGAAATTTGAAAATTCGAATAATAGCTCTATATAACTTGTTTTGACTTCTGGAAAAAAATACGTCAAAGTCGGCATTGAATGCATCTATAGGAATTGCCCCACTGGCGAGAGGGCACTTCCAGATAACTCTTTTGAACACATTTCAACCTCAAACAGTTTAAATTAAGTCAAATCCTCTCAAAATTAGGTGTCCTAAGCTTTTTAATAAACGACTTAATTTTCCTTAAATACACATCGTCTGTGAAAATTCATCAGTATAAACCAAGCTTCAATGAGATTGAGTCAAACTGAATATGTTCACATTTCATCCTGCCAGCTCTTAACAATTTTTTGTTATTAAATTATTTTGTTGGCTAACCTTGAAGTCTTTGTACAGCATGAGTCTTTTGATCACTAATTTAGAGGGACAGCCAAGCTTGAACGTCGTTTGAACCAGCTTTCTCTTTTTCCGGTGAGAAGGATGATCCTAAATTAATGGATGTTGAAAAAGTGCAAACAAAATCAACTGGTTTAATGGTATTTGTGATACAAAAACTGAACAATAAAAGCGGTTATAACGACACTATGTATTTGTCTGTCCTTGATCTTGTAGAGCATATTCAACAAATTCATAGGCGATAGATTTAGGAAAGTGTAATACAAATTAGTGTGTTTGTCAACTAAGCAAAAAATTTATATATTTCATATTTTCATTCAATAAAATGGTTGAGCAGTACGCTCCAAAAAGTGACGAAGACTTTTATTAATCACTAGAGAGAGAAAAATATCATTCATTGGCATTTGAAAAATTTTATTGGCATATGCATTGCCAACAACCCTATTGTGCATAAAAAAAATAAGTTGCTTATACCACAGCCCATTTGCTGAAACGAGTGTCAACTGAAGTTGTATAAACAGTTGAAAACTGCAAATCAAGAATATTGAATAGTTTTACAACCAATGAAATTGTTGCGAGTTTGCTTCATCACCCAGCTCAATTATTTTAAGTGAACTTAAAAATCAAGAATACAAGAACCTTACTAAAGTGAAAAAGATTGCTTTACACCCCTTTTATTTTTCTTTAATATTATTGTCCATAGTGCAAACCATGAAATATAAAACAACCCGTGTTAGAGAATTTAGTTAAAAACAAATAGACCGGATACATGCATAATAAATCAAACTGACTCAATAAGTATTTTCACCACCATTGCATGCGCACTAAATATTGTACTTGTAGGTAATAGCTACAACACTTGGTAGTATTAATGAATTTTTACTATATATATATAATCTTTTTTTATAAAACGTCTTAGTGCATGTTACTTACACTGTTTTCCAATTCCTTGGTAGCTGGCACTGAGTGGCGTTTCTTTCCGTGCCTACAACCATAGTACTGACTTCCCAGCACTGAGTACGCTACAGTTTCCCCCAAAATTTTATCCACAAATATTCGTCTACCTGAAATCAATAGCAGCACAATTGTTGATGAAATCTAAATAATAATATTTCACTACACATAACAACCTAAAACAGATTTTTTGAAATGAGAATTTACTACTACCACATTGATAATATATGTTATTATTATATCATACACACACACGCACACACACACACAATAATTATCATATAATCATTCATTAATCTATTATTATTATAATATTATTTTAAAAAATAACAATATTATTATAATTATAATAATATTATTATTGGTTGTAATAATATAATATATTATTATTATTTATAACAATATCATAATAATAATAATAAATAATTTATTAAATTAACTAATGATTATTATAATAATAATTCTAATAATTATAATAGTAATATATCATTATTACATTATTATTATAAATTATAATAATAATCATAATTATTGTAATTGTTAATATTGTGCAGGATTTCACTCTGTGAGTTGGTAGCTCGGCCTACCTGCACAACTTCCCGAACTGAGTTGGCAACTATGTCTATCGCTGAGCAATACAGCCCTCCCACAGGTCGACTAGTATCCTTGGGAATGGTGTGTAACCATTCCTATTTTACTAGTCTAACTGCCGGCTGCGTTAGCTTGTTTCAATGTGCAAGGCAGAGGTCGAACTTTGAAGGCGAACTAGTCAGAGCTAGGTTCGGCCAGCAGAGGTTCGCACTATTCTGCAGAGTGCAGTCAGTGACCGAACTTTGAAGGCGAACTAGTCAGAGCTAGGTTCGGCCAGCAGAGGTTCAGGCTGATCTGCTTATATATCACTACTCGAGTAATAGAGCATTCGGTGTACGAGCATGTACTAGCGCTGTGAAGTTATTATTGTTAGAGAACAAAGAAACTTCTGAGAGTGGGGCAATCTGACTCTGCTTTATTATTGACATGACATGACTATTTATGCAAAAGGTTACATAATGTAAACAAGACAATACAAAAGAATATGATAAGGCACGCCTGGTAATTAAGACTGGACAAATGAGAATAAGTGTATAAAATATAGGGCTGGCCTTGCAGCTACGGCTGAGTGCATGCACATGGTGCTAATATATAATTGTGTGTAAGGTGAATGAGTAAAATAAATATATAGTGTGCATAGAGTGAATAGTCATTGAGTGCATACATAGAGTGTCATACTGATTAAATATGGCCGCCGTCCGTCACACACTCCGCCCCATTGGCGATGGTGGCCAATAAAACAAGGTCGGCGGTGTTGGTGCGTTTCCTTATGGGCGTTCTCTCCTCATCTTCTGTTTCATAGCCTCCGCTCGTCTCAGTAGCTTGAGGGCGTCGTATGTCCTGCGGTGGAACTCTTTCCGGTATTCGTCTAGTTGTCTATCTCGGTCTCTCTGTCTTCTGCTCTCTTGTATCTTCATCGACCTCCCTTGGCTAGTTCTCCTTCCTTCGCTCCTCCTTCTTGCGGGGGTAGCTTGTCTCCGTCGGTTGATAGTTGTCAACCTAGGTGGTGTTAGGCGTCTGTGGGGGGGTAGTTTTACCTCTATTTGGGGGGTCGGTATGCCGAATGGTGGGGGTGTCGACCATTCCATGGTGCTGCAAAATTCCTCATACCTGGCTGCGTCGACTTCGTATATGGGCCTGTTCTTCCCTCCATGCTCGACCGCTCTGTCTTGGGCGTGGACATGTTGGCGGATGGCGTCTATGCTCGAGTCCTTCTGACCACACAGACAGAAAAAGAACGTGTAGTGTTGCCGAACGTGGGCCGCTACCTTCTTCCTGTCTTCCTCATATCCGCACTCCCTGCATCGCCATATTCCTTCATCTCTCTCTTCTATTGTTGCTTTGATCTTCCAGTGTGTTGCACCACTGACCCAGATTTCCCTTGACTTGGCGGTTATTGGCTCGGTCGGTTCATCTGTGATGTCGACTTGGTTTAGCCTAATGGTGTCCTCGAGTGCCTGTGTCAGCGTCTGCATCGAACCTTCTGGTAGCTCATCCTCCGTTGTGGATACAACGTCGAATTGGTTGTACTGTTCGGCTAGCATTGCCATCCTTTCGAATAATAATTCTAACTGTTCGTTGTTTGTCGTGTGTTGCTCTTCCTGCGGCTGGTTGAGTAGTGAATGATGGTGGGTCCTGTCTTCAACTTTATTGGCTTTCCCTCCCACGTGTTCTCTTAGCGCCGCCTCCCACGTGACGAGTTCTGGGTGACGTAACGCCGCGGTCACTGTAGGGTTTTCACCGGTGGTTTCTTCGAGGGTTGTCTCCTCCTGCACCACTTCTTCGTGACGTGGTAGGGCGGGATTGCTGGGTAAATCATCAGTGGGGTTTATCTCCCCATGTGTTTCGTTGATTTTTTCGTCTGCACTCTTTTGTTGTTTCTGATCGTAACTTCTCCATTTTTTCTTTCTTTTTACCAGTACCCAACCGTTTTCTTCGCAATTTTTTGCAGTCTTGGTGGTTGGGTTGGTGTCTCCTGGCGTCTTGCCTCTCTCTCCTCCCTGGGCTTGGTCGGTTGGTGTTTTTGGGCTAGGATGACCTTCTGTTTGGTAACACTGATAGTCATCGAATCTCTTTGGTCGATTCCTTTCCCTTGTAGGCCGGTTTAATGGGGAGGCTGTCGTTCCTGTGGGGTTGAGTGGTGGCCACTCGTTGACATCTAGGTCAGGGGTCACTGTTGACCTTCTGGGGACCTCGGGGGGAGGTGTCTCGTTCCTTCTTTCCTCCGCTGGCTGTTGCTCCTCTACTATTGGCAACGTTTCTTCTTCTATGGTGTCGGTGCTCTCTGGCACCCTTCTCTCCTCGGCGACTACCGCTGGGGGTTCTTCTTCATTGGGGGGTAGGGGTGTCGGTGCACGTTCTTCATACGTGGGTAGAGGTGTTGGCGCACGCTCTTCATGGGTGGGTGGCCTCTCTATCCAATGTAGTGGCATCGGCAATGGGGCGACTGCTTCGTCTGGCTCTGCTGAGGGGTGCTTCTTCTTGGGTGGTCGACCTCTCCTGGCTCCCTTCATGTTTGGCATCAGAGCTGGCTCTCTACACGTGGGTGCCCGCCCTACAGGCTCCTCGCAGGTGCGGTAGGACCGTAGGCGTTGGCCGTTCTGGATTGACCATTGCCCATTCCTCTCTAGCTTATACGTATGATTCGGAAATACCTCGGTGACTCGGTATGGTCCGACGAATCGTGGCTGGAGCTTGGGATTGCTCCCCTTGACTCTGCGCTTGTTTTCCAGCACCACTAATTCTCCTTTCTGGAACACAGGGGGCTCCTCACTCTCCTGGCTCCTTATTTCTTGCTGGCGCTCTCTGAGATAGTGGTGCGCCTTCTGCAGATTCTCCTGGATTTCGGCCGTATATTCGGTAATGTTCTGGGGGTCCAGAGAGGGGGGTGTCCCTGTCAGCTGGTCGGGAAGGCGTATTTCCCGTCCCATCATCATCATGTTGGCCGTCTCTCCAGTGGCTGAGTGGGGGGTACCTCTGCATACCCGCATAATCTGGGGGAGTAGGCTGTCCCACTCGTCTTGTCCTTTTGTCAGAATTAGCGTGCGGAGGGCGTCTCCCAGAGTGCGGTTTTGCCTTTCTACGACTCCGTTTCCTTGCGGGTGATACGGTGTGGTGCGGGTCTTCTTCACTCCCCAGAGACTGCATAATTCCTCCAGGAGTACTGACTCGAACTGTGCGCCTTGATCCGAGTGCAGCTGTTCGGGCAGTCCCCAGTATGCAAATACTCGCTCGTCCAATGCCGTGGCAACCGTGGGGGCCGTTGCGTCTGGCAGTGCAATGGCATCCTGCCAGCGGGTGAAGTGGTCGGTTAAGACCAGGGCCCAGCGGTTCTTCCTCTTCGTCAGTGGCAAGGGGCCGACAAGGTCGACTGCCAACTTCTGAAAGGGGCGTCCTGCGTACATTCGCTGCCTCCCGGGGTTCTCTGTCCTTCTGCCATTCTTCGCCACCTGACACACCTCACAATCTTTGATGAGTCGCCTCACCAACGGAGAGATACCCGGCCAGTACCAATCCAAAAGGATTCGTTGTCTGGTTCGGTGTATCCCTGTATGTGCCATCCTGTGTGTCTCCCAGACAACCTGTGTTCTCCTACTGGGGGGGCAGATCACGCACTGCTTCGGTTTGGTGGGGTGAGTGAGCTTTATGGTGAGTATGCCATCTGGCCGAATACTCATGGCCTCTCGTCTCTCGTACAGGGTTCTCAGCTCCAGCTCTCCTTCTGCCAGTTCTCTCTCCGATATACTCCCTGGCCGCTTCACTTCGGCGTAGATCCGAGCCACTGGTCCTCCTCCTTCTTGCTGCTCTCTAGCCAAGTCCCTGGTGTTCTGCATTGGGTTGGTCACCGCAATGTTAACTCTTTCCTCCTTCGGCCGGGCCGACTGGACTTCCTGGGCGAGCTCTGCGTGGGAGGGCCCCCCGTCTCTCTGTTCAATGGAACTGCATTGACGGCAGTCCGTACACATTCCTTGCCGGCTGAGTCCATCAGCATTCCCGTGGCGTACTCCTGCTCTGTGTTCCAGTTTATATCGAAACTCAGCTAGCGTTTCCAGCCAACGGGCGATCTGGTTCGACGGCTCCTTCCTCCGACACAACCAGCGTAAGGAGGCGTGGTCGGTCCTGAGCTTAAACTCCCGTCCGTAGAGGTAGGGGCGGAAGTGTTTGACCGCTCTGATTACTGCCAGCAACTCCTTCCGGGTGACGCAGTAATTTCTTTCTGCAGGAGCCAGGGTCTTGCTGAAATAAGCTATCACCCGCTCCTTCCCTTCTTGGACCTGTGACAGTACTGCGCCGACTCCTACTGCACTGGCATCTGTGTCGAGAGTGTAAGGTAGACTGGGATCGGGGTATCCTAACACCGGTGCCTGCGTCAGTCGTGCCTTCAGCTGGTTGAACGCTCCTTGTTCCTCTCCCCCCCACTTCCAGGGCATCTCCTTCCCGGTGAGTACCGTCAGCGGCTTGGCTATTGTTGCATAGTCTGGGATATACTGGCGGTAGTATCCGGCCGTCCCGAGGAATGCTTGGAGTTCCTTCATTTCTTTAGGCGCTTCCCACTTCCTCACTGCGTCGACCTTGCTTGGGTCGGTGGCCACTCCTTGGGCGCTTACCACATGGCCCAGATACTTCACCTCCTTCTGCAACAACTCACACTTGGAGGGTTTCACTTTCAGGTCGGCTTGCTGTAGGCGTCCCAATACTTCTCCGAGCCTTTGCAGGTGTGTCTCGAAGTCCGGGGCGATGATGATGACATCATCGAGGTACAGCAGCAGCGTCTTCCAGTGGAGACCCTTCAACACTTTCTCCATCAGCCTTTGGAAGGTGGCGGGAGCCGACGTCAATCCAAAGGGTAGCACCTTCCACTTCCACAGTCCACTGCGTGTAGTGAAGGCCGATTTTTCTCTCGCGTCTGCGTCCAGAGGCACCTGCCAGTACCCGCTGGTGAGATCTAGCGTCGTGAAGTATTTGCTGCCAGCCAAGGCATCCAGAGACTCATCTATACGGGGAATCGGGTAGGCATCTTGCCTAGTGATGTCGTTCAAGCGTCTGTAGTCGACGCAGAACCGCCATGAGTCATCCTTCTTCCTGACTAAGACAACAGGGGAACTCCACGCGCCATCTGCAGGCTCTATCAAGTCTTTCTCCAGAAGATCCTTGATCTGTCGTTCCGCCTCTGCTTCCTTTTCGGGTCCCAGCCGATGGGGAGGACACCTGATGGGTCGAGCTCCTTCTATGGTAGGAATGGAGTGTTCGGCCAGTGTCGTTCGGCCCAGGTCTCCGTTGTGACTGCTGAACACCGTCTGGTATTGCAGCAGCAACTCTTTGAGCTGTCTTTCCTGTCGGGGTGTCTGACACCCTCTTTTGGCCTTGTCAAAGAGTTCTTGCAGGTGGGGGGGTACTCTTCCTCCTGCCTCTGTCCGTTCCTCTGCCTTCCTCAGCTTGTCCAGCGTCTGGATTCCACCTTCATCTACTCCTGTGAAGGTACCAATCACCTCTCCTGCTGACAGCTTCAGCGTGTCCTGTGTCGGGTTCAAGCACCGTACCAACACTCTTCCTCTTGCGTCCGGTCGGTTGACACTCGTGGCGATCGGTAGTCCACCCTGCAGGCTCTCTATCACTCCCTGAGGACAGGTTTCCCTGGCACTCAGGTGGCAGGGTATGGTGACCTCCGTCTGTGGGGGCAGACTGGTGTCTTGCCGAACTTGTACTTTGGAGACTAGACTTCTCCCATGTCGATCTGTGCAGGCCAGCTCCTTCCCCTGTATCATCAATACAGGTCGGTCGAACCCTAGCTGGCATTCCTGGCTCGTCAGAAATGGCATCCCGAGAATGACATCTTCGTTTATCTGGCTTACCACGAAGGTCTCGGTGAACTTGACATGCCGTATCCGTCCTTTCAGGGCTATCAATCCATAAAAGGGTAATCTCGTCCCATCCGCCATGAGACCGTGAGAGTCGTACGGCTGTAGTTCCTGCTGTAGGTGGGAGGGTAGTCGGTCAAAGACACGTT
Organism: Cryptosula pallasiana; assembly: GCA_945261195.1. Classification (NCBI taxonomy): domain Eukaryota; kingdom Metazoa; phylum Bryozoa; class Gymnolaemata; order Cheilostomatida; family Cryptosulidae; genus Cryptosula; species Cryptosula pallasiana. The sequence goes on along the minus strand of OX183131.1, from coordinate 41,333,225 downwards.
TTGCCAACAGGTTAGTGTTGCATCCCGTGTCGATGAGATGAGTGACTGCTTCCCCTTCTATCCGTCCTGGCAGGTAGTAGCTGGAGCTATAAGGTCGCTCCACTTGATTTGACTGAAGGTTTACAGGCTTGGGTGTGAACCGTTCCTCCTTGGGTGGTGGCGTCTGGGTCTGCTTGTCCTTCTTTTTGGGCCTGGTTGATTCCTGCTGCTTGAAAGTCTCCTCGCTCTCCGATTCCAGTGTGGCAGGGCTGTCGAGTGTCGACAGACTGGAGAATCGGTTGTGTAAAGCGATCGGAGGACTGGTCAGGAGGTCCAAAGTAGGGGTTACCCGTCGCGCTTGATCCTGGTTCCTCGGAGGTGCCTGTGCCTTCCTTTGAGGTGCCCGTGCGCAGCCAGCAGGTCTCTCTACTGCTGCGGGCGGTAATCGTTTCCCTGGCGGCTGGGCCAGGGAGCAGTTTTGCATGCCTTCCGATGGTGTCCAACCTGCTGGCAACCCCAGCATCTCTTGGGAATCTCTTCCTTCTTCTTTGTTCTGAGGTCCGCTATCTCCTTGCTTAGTCCTTCCACCGTGCGGAGGAGCTGCGTAAGAGGGTCTTGCACCTCTTGTGAACGAGCAGTCTCTCCTGGTGGGGTCGGAGCCAAGTCGTAGGGGTCGGTTTCCACTGCCCGAACGTGTGGTCCTCCTAGTGGCTGGTGTGGCACCTGCAGAAACTCGTTGCTTGCTTGAATCGCTTCCTCCAAGCTCTGGGGGCGAACAGCCAGCAGATGTTGCTGTAGGTAAGTGTGTCCCAGCGTGCTGTGGAACGTCTGGAGCACCAGTTCCTCTTGGTTCTGTCTGGGGAGGTTGTTGTGGGCAGCCTTGATGAGGCGTTCCACGGTGGTTGCATGATCTCGCAGGCTGTCTCTGGTCGTTCGTCGGTAGCTCAGTAGTTTTGCCTGTGCTTCGGAACGTGTGAGCCCAAAGGTAGCTCTCAGCTTCATGGTCACCTCCTCCGTCGTCTCTCCTCTTCCGCACTGTTCGGCCTTGCCTGTCAAGGCCTGCCTTAGGTGTATCACTCGGTCATCTGGTTGCCACTGGTTGGCGTTGGCCACTTCCTCGAACCGCTGCAAGAAGTAGTCTACTTCTCCTGTGCCGTCAAACTGCGGCACCTTGAACTTGCTTCTGGTCGAGGTCATGGTCATCCTGTCCAAGATGTGAGTGAGGGTGTTCATCATCTGCATGCCGGATGGTTCATCTCGGTCGATGCTGAGCGCTCTCCTTCTTTGTGCCATCGCTCAGTCGGGTTCTGCTTGTGGGTGTCTCCAATCCCACTGCTGCCACCAATGTGCAGGATTTCACTCTGTGAGTTGGTAGCTCGGCCTACCTGCACAACTTCCCGAACTGAGTTGGCAACTATGTCTATCGCTGAGCAATACAGCCCTCCCACAGGTCGACTAGTATCCTTGGGAATGGTGTGTAACCATTCCTATTTTACTAGTCTAACTGCCGGCTGCGTTAGCTTGTTTCAATGTGCAAGGCAGAGGTCGAACTTTGAAGGCGAACTAGTCAGAGCTAGGTTCGGCCAGCAGAGGTTCGCACTATTCTGCAGAGTGCAGTCAGTGACCGAACTTTGAAGGCGAACTAGTCAGAGCTAGGTTCGGCCAGCAGAGGTTCAGGCTGATCTGCTTATATATCACTACTCGAGTAATAGAGCATTCGGTGTACGAGCATGTACTAGCGCTGTGAAGTTATTATTGTTAGAGAACAAAGAAACTTCTGAGAGTGGGGCAATCTGACTCTGCTTTATTATTGACATGACATGACTATTTATGCAAAAGGTTACATAATGTAAACAAGACAATACAAAAGAATATGATAAGGCACGCCTGGTAATTAAGACTGGACAAATGAGAATAAGTGTATAAAATATAGGGCTGGCCTTGCAGCTACGGCTGAGTGCATGCACATGGTGCTAATATATAATTGTGTGTAAGGTGAATGAGTAAAATAAATATATAGTGTGCATAGAGTGAATAGTCATTGAGTGCATACATAGAGTGTCATACTGATTAAATATGGCCGCCGTCCGTCACAATATTTGTCTAGCACAACAAACATATATAATAATATTTGTTATTATAATATTATATTATTATAATTAATAATAATATTATAATAATAATAATAATAATAACAACAACATATATATTATTAAATATAAATATGTTGTTTTGTTGTTGTTATTAATTAATTATTATTATTATTAATTAATTATAAATAATTAATTAATTAATTAATAAATAATAATTATTATTATTGCATTGTAACCACAGTGAGTGAGCCATGTATGATGATTGGTAACAAACAGGAATTGTATTAAAAATAATTAAAAAAAATTTACAATGATAATAATATTATATACAATATATTATTATTATATATATTTAATAAATATATATAATACATATATATATATATATATATATATATATATATATATATATATATATATATATATATATATATATATATATTATATAATAAATAATTTATTATTGTAATTTTTTTTTAATTAATTATTTTAATACAACAATTCCTCCCTGTTTTTTGTTACCAATCATACATGGCTAGGCTCACTGTGATTGTAACAGTACGTACATATATATATAATATACATTGCATAGCCCTTATAGCTCACTACCTTTACTCCTGCTGCATGCAACGTAATTATATGAAGATGAAAAGCCTTTGTCCTGACTGCAGATGCTAAATTGAAGCTGGTTTACTACTTCATGCTCTCTGATAAAGGTTTTAGCATGTTCTAAAGTTGAAAAATTCAAACTATCTATTCCGGATTCCATTAAAAACAATTAAATTTTCCGTGAACTGACTTGCTACAAAACGATATTGAATATAGTAAGTGCAGAACAGAAGGGTGTTGATTGTCATTCTTAGTATATTAATAATTCATTAAAAATTCATTAAAAATGGCCTGCTCTAAAGCTGCGCATGATCTGTTGGGAATATATTAAAGGAAGACAACTCTGTAGAATTTCACCTTTAATTTTAGCCGCCACTTCGTTGAAAACAACTGAAAATATCTCGCACCATGAATATGAGGCAAAAACTGTCTGAGAAATTAGCTGAAAATTTCCATCTATATCAGCTTCTAGATATCTCTTGTAATAAGAAGCCCCTTATTAATCAATAAAGATGATTGTGAGAAACAGCTACATAACCCAAGATCCAATAATTTTGACTCTAGTTCAGGGTTGTTTGAATGGGCAAGCATTTTGTCTGCTTTTTGGTGCAAACATGCTCAGCCAAAAGGTCAAGGTCTTTCAGTTTACGTCGGTCGTCAAAATTGTAGAAGCTACTACTACCAATATTATTATTATTATTATTAATAAAGAAAAAGTCCCATTATTTTTTTTCATTGCAAGAGTGGTTGACCTCTGCAAAAGTTTCAGCTCTCAAGTAAGCATTGCTACTTGCCGTTTATTCAATGCAACCAACAACTCAAATTTTACTATTAGTTAGTTGTCAATCATAAAAATAATGATTATTATTTATTTATAATAATAATTATTATTATTATTATAATTATTATTATTTATTTATTATTAGTAATTATTTTATTAATTATTATCAGTTAAATATTATTTATTAACTACTATCATTTTTTATAGTAATAATACTAATGATAATTATAACAATAATTATAAATGAGTATTTAATTATTATCATCCTCATTGAATGAAGTAATTCTTTTTTGTTATCGTCGTGTGTATTATTATTATTGTTTATTATTATTATTATGATGATGATCTATGATGATGTAGTAGTTTAATTATAATAAATGATGGTAGTTGATTATTATTATAATGTAATAAAATAATAATAATTTATTATTGATAAATAGTGTATAATAATAATAATATTTAGTAATTAAACTGTTACGTCATCATAATGAAGAACTTGTTGTTGTTATTATTATAACTGTTATATATTAATTTAAAATAATAATAAGCATCATTATAAATAAATAAACTTTTTTAAGTATTGTTATTTTCTAAATTATTATTATTGTTTCCTAGGTTTGATTCAAATGCATTTTAGGTGCTATACAATGGCAGTTGTATTATAATATCTGTGAAACTTGCAAAATACTGGTTCTAGAACAAGTGTCATAGCAGTTTCTTCAACAGTGTACATGGGGGATCCAATTTTGAGTCAGTAGAAGAGCAAATTATTTTAAAAAAGGGCCAAAAAAATTTTCGGCGCTTCGCGCCGAAGTATTTTTTACAAATAGGCTCCCCCCTCTGTGACTGTCCAGATCCGCCACTGGTCTATGTTCCGGTGATTTTGGCTCTATGTTTCAGTGAATTATTTTTCATAGAAAAATGCTACTGTTGAGCACTATTAAAAATGGACGCTACCTTCCGCAATAAACTATTACTAAATCATTTTATAATGAAGTTTTGTTTTTTCATTGTTTTTATTGCTAATAAAATTAGTTTATTACTTGTTGCATAATCACAAACTATTTTCATTAAAGTTTTTTTCAAACCAAGTACCAAATCAAATAATACAATCCATTAGAACTTCATTGTATTTAAATGTCAAAGACGCTCCACACTAGTCTTCTTCTATGAAAACTAATTTACCAGAACATGGAGCCAAAATCGCCGGAATATAGGCCCACCGGAATATAGAGCCACCAGAACATAGAGCCACCGGAACATAGAGCGTTCGCGTTAGGATATGGATATGCACACTTAGGACATGAGCTATGTATATAGAAGAACCAGGTTATGCACACTTAGAACACAGGCTATGTGCACTTTAGGACAAAGGCTATGTACACTGAGGTTTTGATCTATTACTTAGGACATAGGCTATGTATACTTGACAACCTAATCTTCACAAAGACGGGGCGGGGTACATGTTGGTAATAATGGTAGGACAGTTAAATACCTCTTAATCTATCATTTTGCAGCACAATGTGGTCCCCAAGTCAGCCACTTAACATAACATTTAATGATAAACAATGAAAGCTAATGACATAGACCTTATACGGCATTGAATGATCGCTGACAGCCTGTAGTGACGCTGTAATGTTGACTCTATGAACTATAATATTATATATTATAATTCGATGAGCTAAGCCATACTATAAAAGAGTTACTAAATTATTGCATTGTTGCCACACAAAGCAGTTTGCCAAATGGTGGCTTCATTTTTCGCACTCATAGAGCAAACAACCCCGTCTATGTGGTTGCAAGGGGTAGGGTTTGCAGTGGTGGGCATCCCCTTCCCCCCTCCCCTTCACACCAGACAGCCACCCTGGCTACCAAATAGCTTGATTATATAAAAGTGACGAAAGCTAGGCACTTAGTGATTGATTCAGGAATCGTCTTCTTCCTTTCCGTGCTCCAGCGAGTGAAATAAAACTGCCATCATGAACGTGTGCATTGTGAAGTATTATGGGCACGATTTTGACAAGGTCGTTTATCCTTTGATATAATTTAAATTAGAGAATTACCAAACTTGCAACCTTTTTTTCATTTCAATCGTGCCACATGTAAGTAGTGATTGGTTTCACAATGCAATGTAATACGAGCATTGTTCCCTTACTAGAAGATATCATATAACACTACCACTCAAACCATATACTACTAGCTTGTTATCTACACAAGTTAGTCATTGGCAAACAAAGTTGTTATCAGCTGGGGAGATAGAAATAAATGTGTGCACCAAACCAACATATAACACCTCCTAGCTCTGTTATGCGCTACAAGAATCTTTCTTTTGGTGCTCTCTGAGAAACCATTTGCTTATTGCAGTTCATTGCCATTTTGAAAAGACAGTCAGTCTGTTTCTGCTCGCTGAAACTATCCTTGGTTAGTATGTGATTATTTTTTATTAGTAATCACTACACTTTTCACTAATATTTAATATACTTTGTAATAGTACTAAATTAAATATACATGATACATTGCAGTAGTACTAACTAATACATTTGTACTAGTAGTAACTATGACTGAGCACTAGTACTGATCACAAGCTTTTTACTAGTCTTACCTATACTTTTGTTAGTACTAACCAAAGTTTTTAGTAGTACATGCATACATACTAACTAAACCTTGAAGCAGTATTATATAGTATTATGACAATAGTCTTTTACAATCATTGGTGTTTTAGCTCATCATAGTTAATATTCTAAGATGGCGGAGTTTCCTTTCGGCGAATGGCTTTCAAGAAATTACCTCAAGAAAGGAGAATGTACTGGATGTTGGTCTGACTATTTAAAGGTTATTTATTTTTTATATGCCCATTTAGCATCTGATATATTTATGGATTTATTCACAAGCAGGAATTATGATAAAGCGATTTAGGGTGCTTTCGGATACCCTACGCGTAGGGCAGTCGTTGAACACTCGTTGAGGCCTCAACGATGACTGTCGTTTAACGGAAGTTGCTCGCGCTTAAACCATAGACTTTTTTATTTCCATCAACGTCTATAAAAACTGTATAGCTAAAGCTTTATTCTTTTTACAAACAGAAATTAATTACGATGACATTATCGTCAGATGTATTTTTTTTATATACGTTATAGTAGATTGTCACGACATAAAACGGGGAGAAACAGTGATTAATAAGTTGACTCGTTAAAATTGTTGGTTAGGTGGAGATAAGTCTTTGCCCTCAACGACGCTACCTACCTCGCTTGTCACTTCCATCGTTGAGCCTAAATTGCTGCCAGGTTTTTTTGGCCCTCAACGATGGGGTTTCCGAATGGTCTCGTTTGATCCCATCGTTAAGCCCTACGCGTAGGGTATCCAAAAGCACCCTTACAACTACATACAGTACAAACATGTATGGGTTATTACGTTGTCATTGCAGGCACATGCTTTAGCTAACTATTGCATGGCTAGAGATCCAAGAGATGAGAGGTACGAGCTGGTGTATGAGATAGAGAAGAGTTGGTATAGAGGTAACCACCCTTTGAGTTACAGCCAACATAAAGACCTTACACACAAACATAAAGCTGCTCTGAGGGAGTATAGAGAAACCATGTCTGAAGAGTTTGACGATTTGGAAGGGCTGAGCAAATGTTTTCCTACAGATAAGATTTTTAACGAGCAAAATATTGAATTGATGTCCACATTTTCCAAACAGGTTTTCCATGCTAGTAAGATGTGCAGTGATGCACTTATCGATGTAGCCCGAGAGATCATTCAGTCGTCTTCAGTGGTTTTAAAATCTTCTGGGCTTGTAGCTCCCTGTCACTATGAGGTGATCGTTTTTGGCTCAGCTGCTAAAGGGGAAGCAACTCCTTATTCAGATCTTGAGTATGCATTTGTAGTTGAGAGAGAAGATGATTACTTCACCACGTTGGCTGTAGATAGTCATTTCAGAATTGGTAATCTTGGTGAATCACCACTGAACTGTTTTGATATCCATGAAGTGAAATCATGGAATCCTCCTTTACCAGAGTTGCAAACGGTTGGATATAGAATAGATGGAACAAAACCAAAAGGAGAAAACATACCAACTGGTAGAATAGGAGGACAAAGTTTGACCCTTACAGTGGATGGTTTTATGGAGCTGTACAAGCAAGGAGCAGAGGCTCTATTTGATGGAGTGGCTGGCGATCTATCTGACCTTCTTTCATCTTCAGTGCTAGTCTACAGCAATCAGACAGAGGGTAGCTCATTGTATGAGGAACTACACCAAAGAATAATAAAATATGAGCAATCAATCAACAGAGAAATGCTGTGCATAAACAGGAAACGACTGTATTCTCTTGCTCATGACATTGAGAGCTACAACTTTCTTCCCAATCAAAGCTTGTCAGGTTCAGCTGAAACTGAAAACATCATGGTTAAGACACATATCTTTCGATATCCAACATTGCTAGCCAACAGCTTTCGCGTGTGCAAGTATTTCACCCCAAGTTCTCCATGGGATACATTCAAAAATTTAAAAAACGATGAATTACTTTCACCAAAAAACTATAAATATTTACAAATAGCACTGGCTTTGTCAATTTACGTGCGTACTAAAGCCTACATTGTTATGAAAACACAGTGTAGCTATATATCTCTCTTTCCTTCATCTGGAGAACATGATAGCAATGTGTATCATGTACCACAGAATCTGTTTGTTATTCTTGGGTGCCTAACAATACCCATCAAGCACTCCATCAGATCAAAACTTCGACAATGTTTTGAGTTGGCTAATAAAGCAGGAGACTTGCAAGGAATAGTAAAAGGTCTGACTGAGTGCATTCAGGTAGATGAAACAGATTATATGTTGAAGGTTGAGCTGTTTTATTTTCTTTGTGATCACAAGAAAGCTCTAGTTGAGCTAGATGAAGTTGTAGGTGGAAGCTTTGCCAACGTAAGCTGTGTGGAGTTTATTGAAACTGTTCGACGAAAGTATGGCAATGACAGGTCCAAGGAGCACAAATTTATTAGACTCTGTGGTCTCACGTTGAAGCACACTGGTAATTACAGGGAGGCTCTTGATTATTTTAGTTGGTTGGCTAGTCATTACGCCATTGGTCCTACACAAATTGCTGCCTACAAAAGCATTGCTGCCGAGTGTATGATTCACTCACAGTACTGGAAGCGTGCCAGTGTCTTACTAGAACAGGCAGTTGTTGCTTATAAAGGAGCTTTAGGTTTGGACGTTTCCAAGGACATACTTCATTATTTAGAGGGCACGTTACTCCGTGGACGTTTTCCTACTCAGAGAGAAATAGAGTTGTATCCATTAGTAATTGAAGCATTCATACACTTAGGAGACGTTTTTCAAAAGAGGGAAATGCCTGGCGATGCCCTTCAAGCACTGGACTACTCGATGTCTCTTTGTCGTTGCCTGTTGTGCATATTTAGTGGCAGCACGTCGAAAGTTGAACAAATTGATGTATACATTAGTGCGCTTGACAGCAGAACCTGCTCTAGAAATGCTAAACAACTTCTACAGTATGTAAGTCACATCTACAACATGTTCTGCACCATCTATTTATCGTTGGATAGAGTACCTTCAGCTACTGAGTACGCCTTCAAAGCCTTAGACCTGACCCTATCTCTTTACGGCGCGCAAAGCAGCCATGTAAACATCGCTTCAGCCTTGGCAAACATCGGGACATGCCACAGCATTGCAGGTAAATTGACTGCTTCTTCAGACTACTTTAAACGCGCCTTAAAGATGTTGAAAGCTTTGTATGGTAAAAATACAGTTCACCATAGCATAGCTAACATATGCAACAACATTTGCAGCAATGAATACAGACAAGGTAAACTTTGTCAAGCTCTCGAGTATTCACTCGAAGCATTCCAAATCTACAAGTCGATTCACAGTTCAAGCACAAACCACCCAGATTTGCTAAAAACATGCACTCTGATTTCTAAAGTCGCGCTGGATTTGGGTAGCTACACAACAGCACTAGAGCATACCCTGCGTGTACTTCGAATACAAATGAGTTTGCATGGTTGGAACGCCATTAATTCAGATTTGGCAGTCAGTTTGCACAATGTTGGTAAGTCAAACAATGGACTGGATCATCATACTGCAGCTGTGTTTTTTCTCAAGAAGGAGTTGGTTATGCTTCATACTTTGTATGGTGAAAACCATCGCCCACGCATAGCAGCTTGTTGTTTTCTCATTGGCCAATCTTACAGAAGTATCGGTGATTACAACAATGCTCTAGAATATTCCATCAAATCATTGGAGGTAAATGAAGCCCTGGGAAATTACAAAGCTAAAAGAGTGTATCATGAAATAGGGCGTTGCTGCCTGCACTTACACTCATGGAAGGAAGCATGGTTGTTCCTTTACCGGGCCCTTTGTTCTTGTCAGTCATCACCTTCGTGTGACCTTGATGTGCTCCCTAGTATTCATCTTTCCATCAGTGAGTTATTGTTATGTACAGGGCATTTATCACCCTCATTAGAGCACGCACAGAAAGCTCTACACCTGACCACAGGCTTGCTTGCTGTTCAGAGGCGAAAGTGTCAACAGTTGAAGGTGAAAGCTGCAGTGATGATTGACACTCTTGAGCTCATAAAAACTTTTCAGAATAATTTTGCAGAGCTCTAGGTGAAAACTGACAATGTTTAGCCTTAGTGACCGTAATGTGTTCATTAGATACGCCAAGTGTACCTATAATTTACAGCTGAGGCTATTGTTCTGTATACTGATCTCTATTTATTAAAACTCTTTGGTTTAGGTTTGTAAATATTTTATTGAAATTTTATTCATGTCATTAGAATTTGAAATACAACTATTTTCTATGGTTTTTGATTATTACCATTACATATTTTAAATAATAAATTGAACAGTTGCAACTGTGAGTCGTTGTTTACAGAATGTTCTAAAATGACAGGAGATAGCAAACAGCCTCAGAGTTTAAAAAACAAAGATTAATTCACTGGAATTATTGCAAAAAACTTGGTAGGGAGATCTGCTCATATATTACTACTCAAAAGACATCTTCAATTACTTGCAACATATTCATGCGGTTGAAAATTACCAACTTGTTTTTCAACATCGAGTTTGTAGTTGAGCATAGAAGTTGTGCTACCCAAGGCTCACTTTGCAATCACACTGATTGGTTTGAGGTTATGATTCTCTCCGCACCACAAAAAACCCCACTGATGGCACAGTTTGTTTTTGCAACCATTTTAGCTGCAGCAAAATATGGAGCAAAAACTGCAACAATCCTTGTTATTTACCTGCACGATGCACCAATATAGAGATTGCGCCAATAAGAATGCATGCAGATGCAGGGAGTCATATGAGTTTCAGGTAATTTATTTTATTAGTTAAGTTATGGATAAATTAAAAACTCTTTTCCGCTTTTAAAATGAAATGCCCCAAACACAAAGCATTAAATTAAGTGCTCTGAGATCGTTGATGACATTTATTTCACACATGAAAGAGAGGATAGTTTATACAAACTATAGTCTTTGGCATTGATGTCAAATAAGTGGTGGCCCTCTGGAGAGAGGTAAAGTACTCCAGATTGGTGGTGTTTCCTGGTAACAAGATCGAGATACACCATAGTACCATGAAATGCAAGACACAAAACGTTATGAGGGCCCATGGGCGCGTACTGCTATGTTAAAGAGTCCACCAATTCTTTTCATCCATTTTACCATATAATAATACACCTGCAAGCCCTTCAGTTCATGTGAAAGGAGGGAATGCAAACAACATGTTGATACATCAAACTTTACTGTAAGTGTTATTCCTTTATATCCTTACATCAGAGCGACTAAATAAATAGCCCAGAATCAATGATGACAAGGTAAACTTACGGCCGATAAACCTGCGCCTAGACGAACACCTACAACAAGGTCGCAGCATCCTTTGTGCCAGCAGCATTTCTTCTTTCCAATCTCTTTCATAATTGCTGCTTTGTCCATTTTTTCAACAGGTAAACATTCACCAAAGCAGACGAAGGTGATAACAGCTGGTAACTATGTCATTAGCAAAACATAACTTAAATCGCATTCCATCTCAAACAACTAGGTTAGCCAGTATTTTACATCACAAAGTCTCAGTATCATTGCCGTTCTGTAACATCTCAAGGCTAGAACCTGCTAATTTTTCATACTGAATTTTGCAATCGTTTTCTTTTGTATGCATTTGATGAGTGGTACAACTGCTAGCATACAATGCAGACATGTCTAGCTATACTAGTAACTAACCATACATCGTACAAGCCAAGGACTACAAAAGACTTTAGTATGAATCAAATCGTCATATTATTTTTTGTATGAAGCAACAAAATTGCAATCAAATATAGACAAAAACTTTACACTGCTTGTTACTATATACAGAGTGAAACCTGGAGCATATCCTGTAGGCCTCGACGGCTTAAATGGCTCCATCGGCAGCTTGCCTTGCCATAGTTGATGCTTTTGCCCATAGATAGAACAAGCAATAGCCAAAGTTCCATGACTGTTAGAATACAAATACATCTATTTATTTCATCATGCTTCTGAGCAAACAATAGAACAAAATAATAAAAGTAACGAGTTTTTTGGTTTAAGCGGGAAGAGATGATTTACAAAGCATGACTCACCTGGATGCAACACATTGGAATATTTATTATCCATTGGAGGTTATCAGACTCGGTAGCTTCCCCCATGAATGCTAAACAATACAAAAAATGTGTTCATATTTGTTTCGATAAAAGTATTTTTAGAAATAATAAATGAAGATTTTGGAAAAATAGATGCAGTGAGTTGTTTTTTGAAATGAAGTTATAAAACCAAATACTAACAGGAATTAACAGGGCAATAATACATAACACAAACAAAGTAGATACAAAATTGCAAGAATGTATGTAACAGTAATTTTGTATAACCTACCTTTAGTAATGGCCACAATTCCCGTAACAGCCAACATGATGATGTAGATAAAGGTAAGAATGACATATGGCAGGATGCACAAATAAAGTCTGAAGTTTTTTACATTCAAACAACACGCGTTCATCTGTAAAACAATACATATTGGTCGTATTATTTATAAATTAATACAAATTGGGCTGAAATCTTTTACATAACACTTAAAATCAAATGCATGAGTTTTACAAAAACAAAAACTACAGTTAACAATGAACTGACGACTTACAAAGCAAACAATTATTATGAATGCTAATACAGCGGATACCGCCCAAGTCACAAGAAATATCTCATTAAATATCTTGTCGAAAAGCAAGTAATCTGCAATAGAGAAAATATGCTATGGTGGCTGGTTTGTTTGTATCAAGTTTTTGGTATTCCAATTGGTTTTTAATATTGAAAAGGGAAGACAATTCTGACAAGTATAGTTGTCACAGCTTATGGATAAAACGATGGGAGATAACAAAAGTTAACAAGACAAATAAATATTCCAATTAATATTGAAAGAATTAGGAAACCTGCAGAGTTATTTTATGAATGTTGAAAAAACCAGATTAGTTTTCATTTTTGTCAGGTCAAATTTTATATAGCAATTGTAAGTTAAACAATGGTCAAAGATCATGCGAAAAGTATTATTTTGGAAGCTAATGCTTTTGTACGAGAAAACTTGCATCTATAGACAAACGGATCTCGGCATTTTGCAAGAATACCATGAATGGCAGAACAAAAATAAACGCCGTTGCTTTTTGTGAATATAGTTAATCGTTTTATCACAAATCAATATCATCTATCTAGACTTAATCTTAGAGTTTTCATAACTGTCAGATATTTTTGTTTTTGCACCTAAGGAGACATGTTTATTAAAATATAATCATGTTTGTTCGAGTGAACATCTGGGGAATGAGCGTTGACAAAAATTAGCGTTGGTGAGAACGAGTGCAGACCATTCTGGAATGACGGACCTGGATTAAATGCCGACCACGATATGAAAAGAAAATGTCGGGGTTTATTTTCAGAAGTGTCTATATTTTCCCCTAGCGTAATATAAAACCTCATTTCAATGCTCATTCTTTGAGTTATAGTTTGATAGACATGAGAAGCTTCAATATTGCTGGGACTAGCAAAGAAACGGTAGTTTATGTGTCCAATGAATGTATACCAATACTTCCAGGAATGAAAGTCTCAATTTTCTTCTCTACAACATAATAGACATTCATTCCAGGTCTATCGACATTCATTTCAGGTCTATCAACGTTTATTCCAGGTCTGTCGATGTTCATTGCAGGTCTATCGACATTCATTACAGGTCTGTCGATGTTCATTCCAGGTCTGTCGACGCTCATTCTAGGTTTATCGACATTCATTCCAGGTCTATCGATGTTCATTCCAGGTCTATCGACGTTCATTCCCGGTCTGTCGACGTTCATTCCAGATACCACATACTCTTTGATACTACATAAATTATAACAAATATCTTCAGCAACAAACCATAATGTAAAATGTTTAAAACTCATTTTAATTAAAAATCAGGCTGCTCAGTTTTGATGAGGCCAACTCTTTTCTGAACACCACTGCATGAAGCATATAAAAAGTACATCCACCATCTGCTCGCAATGTGTCAAAATAATGCTTAAAATATTTACATTATCATTGCGAAAACGAAAACCTAAAAAATATTGTATCTGTACAAGTTTAACATGAAACAAAACAAACCTATTCCGGCGAGAGACACTGCAGTAGCCAAAATAGCCCATATCTAAAAATACAAAGATAAGTATAAATTATTTGCTAAATCAGAATCTGACTTGGCGCAAATAATGATTTTCTGTCAGCATATCAAAGAGTGTGCACAAAACAAGCAATTCCACACCAATTGTGTTCAGCAAAAATAATTTTCATATATTTGTTTCATCTAAAATACTCAAGCTATCATATAACTTGATGAATAACCTGAAGGAGCTTCTTTGAAACTAGAACTATTTCGTTTATATTAGTTTTCACTACTTCCAGAAACTCTCCTTTCATAATGATAGTGTATAGGATTTTGCCGCACCTCTACTGAACAGCTACTAGAGAAAGTGTACCAGAAGAGCAAGACTACAATACTAGTTATAGAGCGCTACTTGTGAAAGTACTGATGGCTCTTTTACTAGCTATCTGTATTATAAAGATAGCTCTGGGTTCTGTTGTGTGCAGATGAACTAACAATATCAGGCTACCTGCCAAACTAAACACACAGAGTTTCAGATTATGAATACTTTATTTAGCTCAAGACACAAAAGCTTGTCTAGTTGCTCTCTATCAAAGCTCACAATCAACTCTGCCCACTTGGCTAAATATTGTGGTAGATATTGGTGAAAGATACTAGTGAACAGGGCGTTCGCTACACCACTTCTCCACTCTATGCGCTGGCAATGCGCCTACAGTCATCGGTAAGATGCTGTGCCGGTAGCAGAGCCATACTGTGCCGGTGGCACAGTACACAGGGCCGGTACCGGGCCGGTACCGGGCCGGTACCGGGCCGGTACCGGGCCGGTAGTGACCTCTACAGGGTCGGTAGTGACCTCTGCAGGGCCGGTATGCTGCCACAGGGCCGGCACAAGATGGCTGCCTTAGCCGAGGAACTTGGAAATTAGCCAGGAGCCAAAGCTATCTACCCTAACATCGGCGGTAACCAGGACCACAAGCTAACTGGAGCCTTGGGACCTTATAGAACAGCCTGATTGGCTAGCAGGAGATAGGACTCCGCCCTTAGCCATTTGGCACCTCCCTTATTTACTCTCTATTGATTACCTGATTGGTTGACTATTTATATAAGCACTTACATTGGTTTAATCACTTCCTGTACTGTTATTGTTATATGTTTGATACTTGTGAGCTCTCCTATAAAAGGAGAGACATTTCATGTGTTCTTTGCATTCATTCCTATGTTGCCATGGCATTTGCTCTTATATTGCCAACCCTAGAGGAATAATTACCCTCAGGACTGTCATGGAGAATATAGCCACTTATACAAACACTACACGGTACTGTTTGTTTGAGCCATGGGGCTCCTGCCTTACCGGGTAATTCGGTTACCTTGCACAGTTGTCACTGTCGGTCAGCACATTGTCCCCTCTGGAGAGAGGTATAATACTCGAGACTAGTGGATGTCCGTGGAAACAGACCGGAATCCATTACATTGGTGGCAGCAGTGGGATAAACGGTACCTTCCCACGCTGTACTCTTTCACGCTACCCTCTGGCTCTGCAAATGCACTACAGGCCAGCTACCAAGAAGGAGGAGAAGATTGATCTACGATGTGTAGATCTGAAGGAGAAGAGGAGAAGAAGATTGATCTACGGAGAGTAGATCTGAAGCAATTGACACAAGATACTACCGGATTTCTCTGCAGGCTCGTTGAGGCCCTCCGCCCTGCAGCAGCTATCCCGGCACAGTATCACTTACTAAAGGCTGTCTGCATCAACCGTAGAGCTTGCTCCGTTTGCAGCAGTCCAGTACAGGCGCGTATTCCCTACAGACTCGTTGAGTTCGCTCCGCCCTGAACATAGAGATATCGGTACTGTACAAGAGAGAGAGTGAGTCGTGTATCCGCTATACAGGCTCAGCTACTGAAGTTACTTCAGCTTGGAGTGCTACTCAGCTGGTAACACTGACCCCAGCACTGTATCCACTTACAGTGTCCCAACACTACTGTCTGTAGGCTCGTAGAGCTTGCTCCGCCCTGCAGGAGTAAAGAAAGTTTCGTAACGGTTGCTACAAGCTACGGAGTGCCAGGTACTGTCACAGTATCCACTATACCAACCTTTAGACCTGCTAGGGCCACTGGAAACACTGATCCCGGCCCGGGATCCAGTTGTGCTAACCATCACTCAGGAGTAGAGTTGAGTTCACTCCTCTATCTATAAAGGATGGCCACCCAGCGAGCACGCAGCGCTGGTTGAGCACCCGCTGGCAACCCTGAAGCTACAGCAATAGACAGATTGACCGAAGCATTGACGGCTATGATGAGGCTTAACCAAGGCAATTCACCAGCTAGGCTAAAGGCTCCAAAGTTGGATGGTGAAGGATACGTCGAATATTTCATCACTAGATTCATGGAGGTAGCAGAGATGAACGATTGGCCAGAGAACACGGCCATGTTGTACCTGAGGGATGCATTACGAGGTAAAGCATTGGACTGTGGAAAGCCTCCACATCTGCAGAGTATATTTACTGCACTACGAGCACGTTTTGGGCTAACACCAAGGGAAGCTATGTCCCGGCTGACCAGCCTACGCCGCCAACACAAGGCGTCGCTCCAAAAGCATGCAAGTGAAGTAGAGCGCCTAGTGCGCGTTGCGTATGCTGATCTACCTCACCGACCCATGCAGAGGATGATGCTGGATATCTTCAGCACCACAGTCGGAAACGCTTACCTGCAAAGACATTTGTTGGCCATGCAGCCCATTGACATAGCTGAAGCAGTCAGGGCCGGCAACGAGTACATGCAGATAAAGACGCCGTTTGACAAACGCCAGGCTCATGTACGGATGTTGGAAGAGGATGCCAATGAGGAGGAAGAGGAATGGATGAGGACGGTTGCCAAGAGTCTGTCCCAACGTGTCTCCACCACTACTGCAGTACAGCAGACACACCACACTCCTATACCTGCCATACCGGATCCCATGGCAACAGTTATGGACAGCCTGAAGCTCTTAACGGAAGAGATACGGTCGCTGAGAGCGGCAAGACAAGCAGCTCCCTCTCCACAGTTGGAGACAGCACCTACAACACGCTGCTGGGGCTGCGGGCAACCAGGCCACATGATGGGCACCTGCCCCCGAACTCAGCCCTGGAACTCTAGGAAAGAGTGGACAACCCCCCAAGACACTACAGACAGCAACCAACCACAGCTGGACAAGCCAAACAACTCCTGACACCCCATGCAGTCCTTGAACTCTAGGAGAGAGTGGACAACCCCCCAAGAGAGCATCAACCCCCGCTGACTGCAGCTGGACAACTGCTGATACCCCATACCATCCTGGAACTCTAGGAGAGAGTGGACAACCCCCCAAGAGAGCATCAACACCCGCTGACTGCAGCTGGACAACTCCTGACACCCCATACAGTCCTAGAACTCTAGGAAAGAGTGGACAACCCCCCAAAAGAGCACAGACGCCTGCTGAGGACGGCCGGACAGCTCTCCAACCCCCTTTTAGTCCTGTAACTCTAGGAAAGAGTGGACAACCCCCCAGGAGAACGCAGACTGACAGTAGCCGTATAGCTCACCAACTCCCTTTTAGTCCTGTAACTCTAGGAAAGAGTAGACAACCCCCCAGGAGAAGGCAGACTGACAGTAGCCGTATAGCTCACCAACCCCCTTTTAGTCTTGTAACTCTAGGAAAGAGTGGACAACCCCCCAGGAGAAGGCAGACTGACAGTAGCCGGATAGCTCACCAACCCCCTTTTAGTCTTGTAACTCTAGGAGAGAGTGGGCAACCCCCCAGGAGAACACAAATGGCAGCGCCACCGTTGGAGCGACCTTACCAGGCCAGCTACTTCCTGGCTGGAAGGTTAGCCGGTAGACCAGCCTCCCTGTTAATTGACAAAGGCTGCACAACCAACTTGTTGTCGAAACATCTGTATCAGCAACTGCCACAGTCAGTAAAGGACACGCTGCAGCGCAGCGAGGCACATGGACTCATGGCTGACAGATCTAGGATTCCCTTTTACGGTACCCTGCGAGTAAACTTGCTGCTTCGTAGACTGAGAACGAGCGTTAACTTCGTCATTAGTGACATTAATGAAGATGCTATAATTGGCATGCCGTTCCTCACCTTACACGAGTGTGCCCTACGGTTTCCAGACTCTCATGTGATCATTGACGGACATGTGCTACCCTGCACGGACAAGCACGGATGGCCACTTAATGATAGTGTCCGTCTGACACAAGCAGAGCTGACAGAGAACCCCCTTACCCCTCTGAAGAGGAAGAAGTCCCAGTACACACCCCCACAGTGGAGGAGACTGCATGGGAAATGCACCAGGCAGCAGAGAGCCGCCCGCCAGAAACCTATAGGAAAAAGTTGGAGCCAAAACGGACCAAAACTGTAGACGGTAGAAGCAAAACAGTGAATTCGCCCCCGCTGGCTACGCCCCTGCGATGGGGAGAGGGGAGCCCTGCTGCTGGAGAGAGGCAGCTGCCCTTCAGCCATCAACCTACTGCTAAAAGATGCAGAGAAGATGCAAGCAAACACAGTGAAGAGACATGCTATGAGAGCGCTCAGCTGTGTCCAGATGGGAATTCCCGCCACCCGCCGAATGTAAAGGCAAAAAAAGCAGGAAAAATGATCAAAAAACCTGCAAGGGAGGTGCGAGCCGCATCGTGCTTGGTTTCTAAAGAACCCCGAGGAACTCACCGACAACTTCCAGTTAACAGAATGACTGTAGATGACCGTCGGAAGAAGTTAGAGAAATGGCCAAAACCCTCCAGTACCCAACAGCTTCCTGTGAAGGCAGACGGGATGAGTCAGGGTTGTAAGCAACCTTGCAGCTTGCAACAACCACTCATAACCACAGTGACTAGCAAAAGAGAAGCAAGCAACATGCCAAACCACTGCTTGGAACTCGAAGACGAGGAGGAAAACTTGCTGCTGGACACTGATTTCGACCAGTATCAACAGTCAGAACTCAGGACAGAGCTACAGGCAATGCCAACAGCAGAGCTGTTTATGCCACCTACCACAGAGAGGAGGGAAGAGCCAAGGAAGCTGGCAAAGGTGGAGCAAGATGGTGAGCAGCATAACTTAGCATTTGCAAAATGGCTGTTTGAAAATTGTACGCCACGGGATCCGCTGGCTTTGCGGTGTGGCAGCCCACCTAGCTATGCTTGTCATAGATCTATAGATTTACCAAGCACTGGCGACAAAAGATGGGGCGCTTTTTGGGAGAATGAGACTGCTAATTCCCTTAACAGGGTAGTAGAGCAAAAAGAGCGGGAGATTAAGTGGGTGCCACTTGATGCTGCCTGCCTGCCGGCCCAGGATGACTCCCTACCAGCCCGGAGTACCTCTGTACCGCCCCGGGGCAACCCTATGCCGGCCCGAGGTCCTCCAGAAGTTCAGTCACAAAAGGCTGGAACTTTACAAGGCGATTGCTACCCTTGTATGCCTTACCGGCAACCAAAGCCTGTGGTGGCGGCTAAGGGTGAACGTCCTACGACCTCTTCACCACCAACCTTAGTGCCACACAGCACTGTTCACTACACTCTGGACCGGAATGTAGTTGGCGCCCCTGTGGTAACAGGGAAGCAGGATGTCGAGCATTCTGCTCCCCCTAAAAAGGGACAGCGTTCTCCTGGACTAGAGATACGGGAGTTCTTACAAACACTAAGACTTACAGGGCCTCTGTTATCTCCTATACACAATCCTGTGTCGAGACATGCCCAACCGTTGCAGCAGCAACCCATAAATACACTGCATGACACTAATCCTGTCCATGTTGTTGTAGACTCTTGTTCACGCGTGGACATAAAGCCAAAGCTGACAGTACGCTTGGTGAAAGCTACCACCCCTCCGGTAGTGGAGGAAGAGGAGCCAGTCGTCCCTGCCTCACCGACAGTTGACGATGAGCCTACTACGTCTTGGGCAGAAGACGGGCACAGGAACCCCGCTAGATGGAGGATGCTGCGATGGGTGACCACGGACACCGAGGAGAGGGTAGAGACTCTCATGAGGGAAGCCAGAAACTTCTGCTGTCCCAAGTGTGCCTACAGCGCCAGGAATGCTCGCCAGTTAAGGGTCCACGCCCATCAGCACTACCTGCGCCACTACTGCCGCTGTCACTATGCCAGCAAAAGCAGGGATGCGGTGTACTCGCATCAAACTAAGTTCGATGCCCCTGGAGACGCCATACACCACCTAAAAACAGGAATTGTCTATACCGTTGACAGACCTAGCTACACCAGGTTTTGCCAATTCATCAGGTGGGAGAATCCCCCTAAGTTCTGTCGGTGTATACCGACCCACCAAGGAGAGACGCTCCCTCAGAAAACGTCTGTAAAGAAACGGTTGGGCTCTCCAGTGAGAGACAACAAGAAGAAGAAGTTGTCAACAGGATATAAGATCCCTAAGAAGACATCTAGCCCTCCGTGCACAGTCACCGAACCACCACCAGAGCCAGATGTCACAGAGGCAGCACTGACGCAGAGTCCCGCTGTGCCTAGACCCTCGCAAACTTTCTTGCATCACAGTGACCGGTTAGCCACAGTGATAGAGACACATGTCGCGGCCCTAGAACAACAGCTAGGCGAGCTGAGGCGACTACTCATCAGCCAAACGCTGGACACAGAGCAGACGGAAACGGCCAAGGCAGAAGCGCGACTAGTGACTGATGAGGTGGAACGGCTGCGACAGCAGGCCCCCAGCTTGAGAGGTGCTCTCTTCTAAGAGACACCGAGACATTTGTAGCTAATTTATTAGTGTACAATTATGAATGCACTCATATGTATATATATAATCAAAATATATATTTAATCAGGGTACAGGTGTTACCCCCACACACATATTATTCTCGATATGTTATTATTAAAGCCAGGCAGTGACTTTAATGGAGAGAGGTATGTGGTAGATTATGGTGAAAGATACTAGTGAACAGGGCGTTCGCTACACCACTTCTCCACTCTATGCGCTGGCAATGCACCTACAGCCATCGGTAAGATGCTGTGCCGGTAGCAGAGCCATACTGTGCCGGTGGCACAGTACACAGGGCTTGTACCGGGCCGGTAGTGACCTCTACAGGGTCGGTAGTGACCTCTGCAGGGCCGGTATGCTGCCACAGGGCCGGCACAAGATGGCTGCCTTAGCCGAGGAACTTGGAAATTAGCCAGAACTTCTCACCAAGCCAGGAGCCAAAACTACCTACCCTAACATTGACGGTAACCAGGACCACAAGCTAACTGGAGCCTTGGGACCTTATAGAACAGCCTGATTGGCCAGCAGGAGATAGGACTCCGCCCTTAGCCATTTGGCACCTCCCTTATTTACTCTCTATTGATTACCTGATTGGTTGACTATTTATATAAGCACTTACATTGGTTTAATCACTTCCTGTACTGTTATTGTTATATGTTTGATACTTGTGAGCTCTCCTATAAAAGGAGAGACATTTTATGTGTTCTTTGCATTCATTCCTATGTTGCCATGGCATTTGCTCTTATATTGCTAAACCCTAGAGGAATAATTACCCTCAGGACTGTCATAGAGAATATAGCCACTTATACAAACACTACACGGTACTGTTTGTTTGAGCCATGGGCTCCTGCTTTACCGGGTAATTCGGTTACCCTGCACAGTTGTCACTGTTGGTCAGCACAGTGTCCCCTCTGGAGAGAGGTATAATACTCGAGACTAGTGGATGTCCGTAGTAACAGACCGGAATCCATTACAATATCTCTACATTTATGCAGTACGATATGTAAATAAAGTGATTAAAATAATAGGCACCTGATTGGCTACAAATCATCAGGCCATACATACATGAGTGAACATAAAAACATAACATGAGCAGACGCTATACAAGGATATACTTATGCTCGGTTTACACTAGTACGCTAGAAACACAGTAAAAAACCGTAACAGCTATCGTTCGATATTGGTCCACACCAAAGTGCCTGTTTAGACGATCAACTGTCTAGCGCATTAGTTCCGTATCCGTATTAAAACACTTTGGGCCCAGTTTCATTTTTCAGGTGATTTGGGGTCGGTATTGATGCGAACGTTTTCGTTTTCATTGCGAACTTCAGTGTTCACATTGGTACGGACTGCGCATTTACGCTGTAGTCTGCACCAGTGTAAACGGGACCTTAGTAATAACAACTGGTTATAAATGCGCAGGGTTACTGTGATGAGTAAAGGCGGGAATTTCCTAGCTGATATCTTCTTCGATAGCGCTGTCGATCAAACAAGCTCAAGCGTGTTCCGCTAAGGCATCCAAGTATAGCTAACCACATACTAGCCGCAGGCATTGCTTATTAGTTCAACTTAGTAAGCAAACCAACGCAGTGGCCACTCTATGTAAAATCCGTTACAAGAGTAACACTCGATTTAGTGAACAGAGAAATGCAATATTCTTTTCATGTAAGTAGTGACTACGATTTATCACAGAGTACTCACATCACATACAATTATTATCATTAACTTTAACAAAAAGTAAATATCATATAAAATATCATTTCTAGGCCTAACATTTATCTCACATTTTTAAGATTATTAATATTTTACGATGTATTTTATTTTTATCAACGTATTAACAATAAAAAGAGAATGTAAGAAGATTAAATTGGACGATGGCCCATGCGCACAATAGAAAGGTTAGTAGAGGTAAAGACCTGTAATCAAGGCATTGGTGTGCATAAAAGCTGGCGGCAGCTCTTTCCTAGGTAGAGTAACAAAAAGAAACTTAGCCAGAACTGAAGCTCGTTTACACTGGGCGTTTTCTCTGCACTTTTGCCACTGGCATCTGCTGGATGCCCAGGATAAATGATCAAAGGCCATAAGAATTTCATTCACGGAGCTCTGTGAAATTTTCAAAGAGATCCAATAAATCAGCCCGTTATATTGCTGCAGGAGCCAATCAAATCATCGCCTGGCCAACTCTCATTGGCTGACGCACATGCCAGTAACTAGAGTATAGCAATGAGTATAAAGTTCATGATCAAAACTTTCAGATTACTGCGGACTCATACGGTGTCGGTAAACTAGCAGACAAATCCTTGAGTGTAAGTCTAATCTGGGCTTAAAAAAATACACTCTCCAGCGTTCTCTCTTTACCGATACAAAAAAGCTACAGTTTTGTAACGGAATACAACCACACAAAATGTCTGCAAGGTAATTAAGACATCACAAAAGTGTTAGGTGGGCAGTGTCTGACCACCTAGAGGTGTTTGACATCAATCAGTAGTCCAACTTTGTCTCAGCTTCTGTAAACTAGGGCAGGTCTAGTCTGAATAGCTAAACTTGTAGTTGCTGAGTTAGCGATGTCGAGGCCAAGTGCATGTCTCGCCACTATAGCCACCTAGATATTCCTGCACGGTCTAAAATTTGCTGATTATCTCGTTTTCAACTAATCCAAAGTATAACTGCCTATTTACTACCATTTAAAGCTATTTAGTTTATTATACAGTTGTGTGTGTTAAAGATTTTCTATGAAATGTACTTAATTGGCCGCTTTATAACGAAATGTGACCATTTTGACTACAAATTTCTGAAAATAGGTATTGCGCTACTTTTACTTTAGCGAGAAAAATCATTATTACTAAACTGTTTTTCTGGGCACACACTATGTGAAGTCCAATCCATTTCTCTGCATTATCACACCAAATGTGACCAAACATAGTAAGCAGAAAAAGAAACAAAGAACTCAAACTTACTATTGACAAAAAGACTCCAAGAACAACCCCGAATCCAATCTGGCAGCAGCCTTCATTGCAGCAGCATTTTTTGTCATCGATAGATACCATGTAACCCTCCAGGTCTGATTTATTATGCATTGAAATTAAACCCATTGTGTATGTTCGACTCTTGAGTAACGTGTGAGAATATTAGTTGCTAGTAGAATCAGATAAAAAGTGTAATATCACTGATAATTGAGCATGTTGTCATTTGTGACCACATTGTGTGCGTGTGTGGCAGCTGGTTGTGCGTGACTGGGCCGTTTGTCTGTGTCCTGTTTGCTGCCTTATTGCACCTAAAATGAATCGCCCTGGTGTTTTCTGGTGGTGTCACAACCTAGGTGACAAAGAAACATGGTCCTTTATGATTCTTTCCCAAGATGCAACTGCAAAAAAATTCTAAAAATACTAGTTCTGTACCTATAAAGTGAATCATAGTATCTATTGCTTACCAATTGCAAAATTTGTTTTTTGTTTCATAATATTTGTTTTTCAAACCAGCTTCATATATAAAGAGGCAGCTCCAATCTACATGAGCTTCAGTTATTACAGTCAGAGAATTATGTCCTGCTTTGCTCCAGTATATATTATACAACATCATAAGAGTACGTGGATACTTTACAAAGTTATATTATTTTATCCAAGACTTGCCTATACCACATAAGCTCGACTTTGTCACGGAGAGCACAAGGTACGATTATTGTATCATTTATTTTATTCCTTTGCAGTCAGTTGTGTTTTTAAAGCTTGTTTTAAATGTCTCCATGAGAATTGTCACTTTAACCAAAATTGTGGAATCAAACATTAGCATTACTAGCTGCCTCAATATTTTAGCCATTTTGTGATTTACTTTTATCAAGTATTGTGTGTATTTTTCAATCAGTTCTTGCTTTATTTAGTAGTGTATTTTAAAACAACTGATGTAAACTGCCATGTATGTTTGATTAGGCTGCATGTATTGTATTTGCAGTTTTCACAGTGTAAACTATGTCAATAAAGTTTGCATCAGTTACAAACCACTCTTTCATGTGACAAAGTCCAAAGCTACACAAAGAGTTAACAATACATTTCCAGATTAGTGGTGTTTCATAGTAACAAGATCGAGATACACCATAGTACCATGAAATGCAAGACACAAAATGTTATGAGGGCCCATGGGCGCGTACTGCTATGTTAACGAGTCCACCAATTCTATTTATTCCTTTTACCATATAATAATACACCTACAAGCCCTTCAGTTCATGTGAAAGGAGGGAATGCAAACAACATGTTGATACATCAAACTTCTACTGTAAATGTTATTCCTTTATATCCTTACATCAGAGCGAGTAAATAAATAGCCCAGAATCAATGATGACAAGGTAAACTTACGGCCGATAAACCTGCGCCTAGACGAACACCTACAACAAGGTCGCAGCATCCTTTGTGCCAGCAGCATTTCTTCTTTCCAATCTCTTTCATAATTGTTCCTTCGTCCATTTGTTCAACAAGTAAACATTCACAAAAGCAGACAAAAGTGATAACAGCTGGTAACTATGTCATTAGCAAAGCATAACTTACATCGCATTCCATCTCAAACAACTAGGTTAGCCGCTATTTTACATCACAAAGTCTCGGTGTCATTGCCGTTCTGTAACATTTCAAGGCTAGACGCCGCTACTTGTTCATACTGAATTTTGCAATCCGTTTTTTTTGTATGCATTTGATGAGTCGTACAACTGCTAGCATACAATGCAGACATGTCTAGCTATACTAGTAAATAACCATACATCTTACAAACCAAGGACTACAAAACACTTCAGAATGAATCAAATCGTCATATTATTTTTTGTATGAAGCAACAAAATTGCAATCAAATATAGACAAAAACTTTACACTGCTTGTTGCTATATACAGAGTGAAACCTTGAGCATATCCTTCAGGCCTCGACAGCTTAAATGGCTCCATCGGCAGCTTGCCTTGCCATAGTTGATGCTTTTGCCCATAGATAGAACAAGCAATAGCCAAAGTTCCATGACTGTTAGAATACAAACAAACTCATCTATTTATTTCATCATGCTTCTGAGCAAACAATAGAACAAAATAATAAAAGTAACGAGTTAAAGCGGGAAGAGATGATTTACAAAGCACGACTCACCTGGATGCAACACATCGGAATATTTATTATCCATTGGAGGTTATCAGACTCGGTAGCTTCTCCCATGAATGCTAAACAATACAAAAAATGTGTTCATATTTATTTTGGTAAAAGCATTTTAAGAAATGATAAATGAAGATTTTGGAAAAATAGATGCAGTGATTTGTTTTTTGAAATGAAGTTATGAAACCAAATGATAACAGAAATCAACAGAGCAATAATACATAACACAAATAAAGTAGATACAAAAATGCAAGAATGTATGTAACAGTAAATTTGTATAACCTACCTTTAGTAATGGCCACAATTCCCGTAACAGCCAACATGATGATGTAGATAAAGGTAAGAATGACATATGGCAGGATGCACAAATAAAGTCTGAAGTTTTTTACATTCAAACAACATGCGTTCATCTGTAAAACAATACATATTGGTTGTATTATTTATAAATTAATGCGAATTGGGCTGAAATCTTTTAAATAACACTTAAAATCAAATGCATGATTTTTACAAAAACAAAAACTACAGTTAACAATGAACTGACGACTTACAAAGCAAACAATTATTATGAACGCTAATACAGCTGATACCGCCCAAGTCACAAGAAATATTTCATTAAATATCTTGTCGAAAAGCACGTAATCTGCAATAGAGAAGATATGCTATGGTGGCTGGTTTGTTTGTATCAAGTTTTTGGTATTCCAATTGGTTTTTAAGGTTGAAAAGGGAAGACAATTCTGACAAGTATAGTTGTCACAGCTTATGGATAAAACGATGGGAGATAATAAAAGTTAACGAGAAAAATCAATATTCCAATTATTATTGAAAGAATTAGGAAACCGGCAGAGTTATTTTATGAATGTTGAATAAACCAGATGAGTTTTTGTTTTTGTCATGTCAAATTTTATATAGCAATTGTAGGTTAAACAATGGTCAGGGATCATGTAAAAAGTATTATTTTGGAAGCTAATGCTTTTGTATGAGAAAACTTGCATCTATAGACAAACGAATCTCGGCATTTTGCAAGAATACCATGAATGGCAGAACAAAAATAAACGCCGTTGCTTTTTGTGAATATAGTTAATCGTTTTATCACAAATCAATATCATCTATCTAGACTTAATCTTAGAGTTTTCATAACTGTCAGATATTTTTGTTTTTGCACCTAAGGAGACATGTTTATTAAAATATAATCATGTTTGTTCAAGTGAACATCTGGGGAATGAGCGTTGACAAAAATTAGCGTTGGTGAGAATGAGTGCAGACAGGTCTGAAATGACGGACCTGGATTAAATGCCGACCACGATATGAAAAGAAAATGTTGGGGTTTATTTTCAGAAGTGCCTATATTTTCCCCTAGCGTAATATAAAACCTCATTTCAATGCTCGTTCTTTGAGCTTTAGTTTGATAGACATGAGAAGCTTCAATATTGCTGGGACTAGCAGAGAAACGGTAGTTTATGTGTCCAAAGAATGTATACCAATACTTCCAGGAATGAAGGTCTCAATTTTCTTCCCTACAACATAATAGACATTCATTCCAGGTCTATCGATGTTCATTCCAGGTCTATCGACATTCATTCCAGGTCTGTCGATGTTCATTCCAGGTCTATCGACATTCATTACAGGTCTGTCGATGTTCATTCCAGGTCTGTCGACGCTCATTCTAGGTTTATCGACATTCATTCCAGGTCTATCGATGTTCATTCCCGGTCTATCGACGTTCATTCCCGGTCTGTCGACGTTCATTCCAGATACCACATACTCTTTGATACTACATAAATTATAACAAATATCTTCAGCAACAAACCATAATGTAAAATGTTTAAAACTCATTTTAATTAAAAATCAGGCTGCTCAGTTTTGATGAGGCCAACTCTTTTCTGAACACCACTGCATGAAGCATATAAAAAGTACATCCACCATCTGCTCGCAATGTGTCAAAATAATGCTTAAAATATTTACATTATCATTGCGAAAACGAAAACCTAAAAAATATTGTATCTGTACAAGTTTAACATGAAACAAAACAAACCTATTCCGGCGAGAGACACTGCAGTAGCCAAGATAGCCCATATCTAAAAATACAAAGATAAGCATAAACTATTTGCTAAATCAGAATCTGACTTGGCGCAAATAATGATTTTCTGTCAGCATATCAAAGAGTGTGCACAAAACAAGCATGTCCACTCCAATTGCGTTCAGCAAAAATAATTTTCATATATTTGTTTCATGTAAGATACTCAAGCTATCATATAACTTGATAAATAACCTGAAGGAAATTCTCTGAAACTAGAACTATTTCGTTTATATTAGTATTCACTACTTCCAGAAACTCTCCTTTCATAATGATAATGTAAAGGATTTTGCCACACCTCTACTGAACAGCTACTAGAGAAAGTGTACCAGAAGAGCAAGACTACAATACTTGCTACAGAGCGCTACTTGTGAAAGTAGTGATGGCTCTCTTACCAGCTATCTGTATTATAAAGATAGCTCTGGGTTCTGTGGTGTGCAGATGAACTAACAATAAACCAGGCTACCTGCCAAACTAAACACACAGAGTTTAAGATTATGAACACTTCATTTAGCTCAAGACACAAAAGCTTGTCTAGTTGCTCTCTGTCCAAGCTCACAATCAACCCTGCCCACTGGGCTAAATGTCTCTATATTTATGCAGTACAATATGTAAATAAAGTGATTAAAATAATAGGCACCTGATTGGCTACAAAACATCAGGCCATACATACATTAGTGAGCATAAAAACATAACATAAGCAGACGCTATACAAGGATATACTTATGCTCGGTTTACACTAGTACGCTAGAAACACGGTAAAAAACCGTAACAGCTATCGTTCGATATTGGTCTGCACCAAGTGCCTGTTTAGACGATCAACTGTCTAGCGCATTAGTTCCGTATCCGTATTAAAACACTCTGGGCCCAGTTTCATTTTTCAGGCAATTTGGGGCCGGTATTGATGCGAACGTTTTCGTTTTCGTTGCGAACTTCAGTGTTCACATTTGTACGGAGTGCGCATTTACGCTGCAGTCTGCACCAGTGTAAACGGGACCTTAGTAATAACAACTGGTTATAAATGCGCAGGATTACGGTGATGAGTAAAGGCGGGAATTTCCTAGCTAACATCTTCTTCGATAGCGCTGTCAACCAAACAAGCTCAAGCGTGTTCAGCTAGGGCATCCCAGCGTAGCTAACTCCCTACTAGCTGTATGGACGCTTACTAATTAAGCAAACCAACGCAGTGGCCACTATATGTAAAATCAATTACAAGAGAAACAATCGATTTATTGAACAGAGAAATGTAATATTATTTTTATGTAAGTAGTGACTAAGATTGATCACAGAGTACTCACATCACATACAATTATTATCAGTATCTTTAACAAAAATTATATACTATATAAACTATCATTTCTAGGCCTAACATTTATCTCACATTTTTAAGATTATTAATATTTTGCGATGTATTTTATCTTCATCAACGTATTAACAATAAAAAGAGAATGTAAGAAGATTAATTTGGATGATGCCCATGCGCACAATAGGAAGGTTAGTAGAGGTAAAGACCTGTAATCAAGGCATTGGTGTGCATAAAAGCTGGCGGCAGCTCTTTCCTAGGTAGAGTAGCAAAAACAAACTTAGCCGGAACTGAAGCTCGCTTACACTGGGCGTTTTCTCTGCACTTTTGCCACTGGCATCTGCTGGATGCCCAGGATAAATGATCAAAGGCCATAAGAATTTCATTCACGGAGCTCTGTGAAATTGTCACGGAGATCCAATAAATCAGCCCGTTATATTGTTGCAGGAGCCAATCAAATCATTGCCTGGCCAACTCTCATTGGCTGACGCACATGCCAGTAACTAGAGTATAGCAACGAGTATAAAATTCGTGATCAAAACTTTCAGATTACTGCAGACTCATACGGTGTCGGTAAACTAGCAGACAAATCCTTGAGTGTAAGTCTAATCAGGGCTTAAAGAAATACACTCTCCAGCGTTCTCTCTTTATGGGCACAAAAAAACTACAGTTTTGTAACAGAATACAATCACACAAAATGTCTGCAAGGTAATCAAGACATCACAAAAGTGTTAGGTGGTCAGTGTCTGACCACCTAGAAGTGTCTGACCACCTAGAGGTGTCTGACATCAATCAGTAGTCCAACTTTGTCTCAGCTTCTGTAAACTAGGGCAGGTCTAGTCTGAATAGCTGAACTTGTAGTTGCTGAGTTAGCGATGTCGAGGTCAACTGCATGTCTCGCCACTACAGCCACCTAGATATTCCTGCACAAAGTCTAAAATTTGCTGATTATCTTGTTTTCAACCAATCCAAAGTATAACTGCCTATTTACTACCATTTAAAGCTATTTAGTTTATTATACAATATTGTGTGTGTTAAAGATTTTCTATGAAATGTACTTAATTGGCCGCTTTATAACGAAATGCGACCATTTTGACCACAAATTTCTGAAAATAGGTATTGTGCTACTTTTACTTTAGCGAGAAAAATCATTATTACTAAGCTGTTTTTCTGGGCACACACTATGTGAAGTCCAATGCAGGTATAGCCAATATCCATGCATTTTCTGCATTATCACATCAAACGTGACCAAACATAGTAAGCAGAAAAAGAAACAAAAAACAAACTTACTATTGACAAAAAGACTCCAAGAACAACCCCGAATCCAATCTGGCAGCAGCCTTCATTGCAGCAGCATTTTTTGTCGTCGATAGATACCATGTAACCCTCCAGGTCTGATTTATTATGCATTGAAATTAAACCCATTGTGTATGTTCGACTCTTGAGTAACGCGTGAGAATACTAGTTGCTAGTAGAATCAGCCAAAGTGTAATATCACTGATAATTGAGCATGTTGTCATTTGTGACCACATTGTGTGCGTGTGTGGCAGCTGGTTTTGCGTGACTGGGCTGTTTGTCTGTGTCCTGTTTCCTGCCTTATTGCACCTAAAATGAATCACCCTGATGTTTTTCTGGTGGTGTCACAACCTAGGTGACAAAGAAACATGGTCCTTTATGATTCTTTCCCAAGATGCAACTGCAAAAAAATTCTAAAAATACTAGTTCTGTACCTATAAAGTGAATCATAGTATCTATTGCTTACCAATTGCAAAATTTGTTTTTTGTTTCATAATATTTGTTTTTCAAACCAGCTTCATATATAAAGAGGCAGCTCCAATCTACATGAGCTTCAGTTATTACAGTCAGAGAATTATGCCTTGCTTTGCTCCAGTATATATTATACAACATCATAAGAGTACGTGGATACTTTACAAAGTTATATTATTTTATCCAAGACTTGCCTATACCACATAAGCTCGACTTTGTCACGGAGAGCACAAGGTACGATTATTGTATCATTTATTTTATTCCTTTGCAGTCAGTTGTGTTTTTAAAGCTTGTTTTAAATGTCTCCATGAGAATTGTCACTTTAACCAAAATTGTGGAATCAAACATTAGCATTACTAGCTGCCTCAATATTTTAGCCATTTTGTGATTTACTTTTATCAAGTATTGTGTGTATTTTTCAAACAGTTCTTGCTTTATTTAGTAGTGTATTTTAAAACAACTGATGTAAACTGCCATGTATGTTTGATTAGGCTGCATGTATTGTATTTGCAGTTTTCACAGTGTAAACTATGTCAATAAAGTTTGCATCAGTTACAAACCACTCTTTCATGTGACAAAGTCCAAAGCTACACAAAGAGTTAACAATACATTTCCAGATTAGTGGTGTTTCATAGTAACAAGATCGAGATACACCATAGTACCATGAAATGCAAGACACAAAATGTTATGAGGGCCCATGGGCGCGTACTGCTATGTTAACGAGTCCACCAATTCTATTTATCCATTTTACCATATAATAATACGCCTACAAGCCGTTCAGTTCATGTGAAAGGAGGGAATGCAAACAACATGTTGATACATCAAACTTTTACTGTAAATGTTATTCCTTTATATCCTTACATCAGAGCGAGTAAATAAATAGCCCAGAATCAATGATGACAAGGTAAACTTAAGGCCGATAAACCTGCGCCTAGACGAACACCTACAACAAGGTCGCAGCATCCTTTGTGCCAGCAGCATTTCTTCTTTCCAATCTCTTTCATAATTGTTCCTTCGTCCATTTGTTCAACAAGTAAACATTCACCAAAGCAGACAAAAGTGATAACAGCTGGTAACTATGTCATTAGCAAAGCATAACTTACATCGCATTCCATCTCAAACAACTAGGTTAGCCGCTATTTTACATCACAAAGTCTCGGTGTCATTGCCGTTCTGTAACATTTCAAGGCTAGACGCCGCTACTTGTTCATACTGAATTTTGCAATCCGTTTTTTTTGTATGCATTTGATGAGTGGTACAACTGCTAGCATACAATGCAGACATGTCTAGCTATACTAGTAAATAACCATACATCTTACAAACCAAGGACTACAAAACACTTCAGAATGAATCAAATCGTCATATTATTTTTTGTATGAAGCAACAAGATTGCAATCAAATATAGACAAAAACTTTACACTGCTTGTTACTATATACAGAGTGAAACCTTGAGCATATCCTTCAGGCCTCGACAGCTTAAATGGCTCCATCGGCAGCTTGCCTTGCCATAGTTGATGCTTTTGCCCATAGATAGAACAAGCAATAGCCAAAGTTCCATGACTGTTAGAATACAAACAAACTCATCTATTTATTTCATCATGCTTCTGAGCAAACAATAGAACAAAAAAATAAAAGTAACGAGTTTTTGGTTTAAGCGGGAAGAGATGATTTACAAAGCACGACTCACCTGGATGCAACACATCGGAATATTTATTATCCATTGGAGGTTATCAGACTCGGTAGCTTCTCCCATGAATGCTAAACAATACAAAAAATGTGTTCATATTTGTTTTGATAAAAGTATTTTTAGAAATAATAAATGAAGATTTTAGAAAAATACATGCAGTGAGTTGTTTTTTGAAATGAAGTTATAAAACCAAATAATAACAGAAATCAACAGGGCAATAATACATAACACAAATAAAGTAGATGCAAAATTGCAAGAATGTGTGTAACAGTAAGTTTGTATAACCTACCTTTAGTAATGGCCACAATTCCCGTAACAGCCAACATGATGATGTAGATAAAGGTAAGAATGACATATGGCAGGATGCACAAATAAAGTCTGAAGTTTTTTACATTCAAACAACACGCGTTCATCTGTAAAACAATACATATTGGTCGTATTATTTATAAATTAATGCAAATTGGGCTGAAATCTTTTAGATAACACTTAAAATCAAATGCATGATTTTTACAAAACCAAAACTACAGTTAACAATGAACTGACGACTTACAAAGCAAACCATTATTATAAATGCTAATACAGCGGATACCGCCCAAGTTACAAGAAATATCTCATTAAATATCTTGTCGAAAAGCAAGTAATCTGCAATAGAGAAAATATGCTATGGTGGCTGGTTTGTTTGTACAGTGTACTCCTGATATATCAAACCCGAGGGGACCATAAAATTTTGTTTGATATATGAGATGTTTGATATATAAAATCATGACCGTCGGACTTTTTCATGTATACATAATAAGTTACTATTACATGTATTTAAGCTAGGATATTAAGCATTTTGGCTTTTGTGATTGTTGTCTTTAGTTAATTAATAATTAATTAAAAGTAATGGTATTGAATCTGAAAATTACAACAATTATTCAATGATGTGATGATGTAGGTAGTAGTAGCGGCACATGATGTTGCTGTATATTATTGTGTTAGTTAAGTTACTGTTAGACCAAGTTGGTTTTATCACTTCTAACCACCTATAACAACAAACGTAACAGCTACTACCTGTTATTACTTATTATTTAATTTATTTATGATATTATTTATTGTTATTGATGTTGTCATTGTTATTATTATTATTAATAATTATTATTATTAACAAATCATCATCATGTTGTTATAACAATAATAAATAATGCTTCTCTAAAAAATAACAGCATTATTAATAGGATAATAAATTTTTAATAAGTAGTAATAATAAAAATAATTATAATAATAATTATAATATAATAATAAGCAGTGAGTGTGTGAGTGTGTGTATTAATTAATTAATTGTTTTAAGTAGTCTAGTTAAAATTATTAGCAGTAGTAAGTAAGTGTACTGCTTCTTGAACTTTTCCTGACTCCTTTCTTGATGATTATTGCTCTCAATTCACACAGTGACAATAATAATACTGTAAATAGATAGAAATGTCTCTCCCCACATTTTTAAATAAGTCAACAACAACATGTGCATACTGAATGAGGATAGCCTGGGCATGCTCTCTAGCTACAATAAGGACCAATTATCACAACAATAATAATAATATTTGTTCGACCTACCGGAACTAGACCACCGATACAGAGTGTTTAATTGGAATGATAGACCTTGACATTCATATTCCAAGATGGCAGCCCCCATGGAAATCATTTTAACAGTGTGTAATATTGCAATTTATTGTTCGATATGTAAGAAATCATTCGATATAGGAGTAGGTAATTACAATGCATTCAGCTGGGACTGATGCAGTTTGTTTGATATACCCGGATTTTCGATATAACAGGATTCGATATATCAGGAGTACACTGTATCAAGTTTTTGGTATTCCAATTGGTTGCTAATATTGAAAAGGGAAGACAATTCTGACAAGTATAGTTGTCACAGCCTATGGATGAAACGATGGGAGATAATAAAAGTTAACAAGACAAATAAATATTCCAATTAATATTGAAAGAATTAGGAAACCTGCAGAGTTATTTTATGAATGTTGAAAAAACCAGATTAGTTTTCATTTTTATCAGGTCAAATTTTATATAGCAATTGTAAGTTAAACAATGGTCAGAGATGATGTGAAAAGTATTATTTTGGAAGCTAATGCTTTTGTACGAGAAAACTTGCATCTATAGACAAACGGATCTCGGCATTTTGCAAGAATACCATGAATGGCAGAACAAAAATAAACGCCGTTGCTTTTTGTGAATATAGTTAATCGTTTTATCACAAATCAATATTATCTATCCAGACTTAATCTTAGGGTTTTCATAACTGTCAGATATTTTTGTTTTTGCACCTAAGGAGATATGTTTATTAAAATATAATCATGTTTGTTCGAGTGAACATCTGGGGAATGAGCGTTGACAAAAATTAGCGTTGGTGAGAACGAGTGCAGACCATTCTGGAAAGACAGACCTGGATTAAATGCCGACCACGATATGAAAAGAAAATGTTGGGGTTTATTTTCAGAAGTGTCTATATTTTCCCCTAGCGTCATATAAAACCTCATTTCAATGCTCATTCTTTGAGTTATAGTTTGATAAACATGAGAAGCTTCAATATTGCTGGGACTAGCAAAGAAACGGTAGTTTATGTGTCCAATGAATGTATACCAATACTTCCAGGAATGAAGGTCTCAATTTTCTTCTCTACAACATAATAGACATTCATTCCAGGTCTATCGACATTCATTTCAGGTCTATCAACGTTTATTCCAGGTCTGTCGATGTTCATTGCAGGTCTATCGACATTCATTACAGGTCTGTCGATGTTCATTCCAGGTCTGTCGACGCTCATTCTAGGTTTATCGACATTCATTCCAGGTCTATCGATGTTCATTCCAGGTCTATCGACGTTCATTCCCGGTCTGTCGACGTTCATTCCAGATACCACATACTCTTTGATACTACATAAATTATAACAAATATCTTCAGCAACAAACCATAATGTAAAATGTTTAAAACTCATTTTAATTAAAAATCAGGCTGCTCAGTTTTGATGAGGCCAACTCTTTTCTGAACACCACTGCATGAAGCATATAAAAAGTACATCCACCATCTGCTCGCAATGTGTCAAAATAATGCTTAAAATATTTACATTATCATTGCGAAAACGAAAACCTAAAAAATATTGTATCAGTACAAGTTTAACATGAAACAAAACAAACCTATTCCGGCGAGAGACACTGCAGTAGCCAAGATAGCCCATATCTAAAAATACAAAGATAAGCATAAACTATTTGCTAAATCAGAATCTGACTTGGCGCAAATAATGATTTTCTGTCAGCATATCAAAGAGTGTGCACAAAACAAGCATGTCCACTTCAATTGCGTTCAGCAAAAATAATTTTCATATATTTGTTTCATGTAAGATACTCAAGCTATCATATAACTTGATAAATAACCTGAAGGAAATTCTCTGAAACTAGAACTATTTCGTTTATATTAGTATTCACTACTTCCAGAAACTCTCCTTTCATAATGATAATGTAAAGGATTCTGCCACACCTCTACTGAACAGCTACTAGAGAAAGTGTACCAGAAGAGCAAGACTACAATACTTGCTACAGAGCGCTACTTGTGAAAGTAGTGATGGCTCTCTTACCAGCTATCTGTATTATAAAGATAGCTCTGGGTTCTGTGGTGTGCAGATGAACTAACAATAAACCAGGCTACCTGCCAAACTAAACACACAGAGTTTAAGATTATGAACACTTCATTTAGCTCAAGACACAAAAGCTTGTCTAGTTGCTCTCTGTCCAAGCTCACAATCAACCCTGCCCACTGGGCTAAATGTCTCTATATTTATGCAGTACAATATGTAAATAAAGTGATTAAAATAATAGGCACCTGATTGGCTACAAAACATCAGGCCATACATACATTAGTGAGCATAAAAACATAACATAAGCAGACGCTATACAAGGATATACTTATGCTCGGTTTACACTAGTACACTAGAAACACGGTAAAAAACCGTAACAGCTATCGTTCGATATTGGTCTGCACCAAGTGCCTGTTTAGACGATCAACTGTCTAGCGCATTAGTTCCGTATCCGTATTAAAACACTCTGGGCCCAGTTTCATTTTTCAGGCAATTTGGGGCCGGTATTGATGCGAACGTTTTCGTTTTCGTTGCGAACTTCAGTGTTCACATTTGTACGGAGTGCGCATTTACGCTGCAGTCTGCACCAGTGTAAACGGGACCTTAGTAATAACAACTGGTTATAAATGCGCAGGATTACG
Organism: Cryptosula pallasiana; assembly: GCA_945261195.1. Taxonomy (NCBI): domain Eukaryota; kingdom Metazoa; phylum Bryozoa; class Gymnolaemata; order Cheilostomatida; family Cryptosulidae; genus Cryptosula; species Cryptosula pallasiana. The sequence continues at coordinate 41,296,155 of OX183131.1, read as the reverse complement.
GTGATGAGTAAAGGCGGGAATTTCCTAGCTAACATCTTCTTCGATAGCGCTGTCAACCAAACAAGCTCAAGCGTGTTCAGCTAGGGCATCCCAGCGTAGCTAACTCCCTACTAGCTGTATGGACGCTTACTAATTAAGCAAACCAACGCAGTGGCCACTCTATGTAAAATCAATTACAAGAGAAACAATCGATTTATTGAACAGAGAAATGTAATATTATTTTTATGTAAGTAGTGACTAAGATTGATCACAGAGTACTCACATCACATACAATTATTATCAGTATCTTTAACAAAAATTATATACTATATAAACTATCATTTCTAGGCCTAACATTTATCTCACATTTTTAAGATTATTAATATTTTGCGATGTATTTTATCTTCATCAACGTATTAACAATAAAAATAGAATGTAAGAAGATTAATTTGGATGATGCCCATGCGCACAATAGGAAGGTTAGTAGAGGTAAAGACCTGTAATCAAGGCATTGGTGTGCATAAAAGCTGGCGGCAGCTCTTTCCTAGGTAGAGTAGCAAAAACAAACTTAGCCGGAACTGAAGCTCGCTTACACTGGGCGTTTTCTCTGCACTTTTGCCACTGGCATCTGCTGGATGCCCAGGATAAATGATCAAAGGCCATAAGAATTTCATTCACGGAGCTCTGTGAAATTGTCACGGAGATCCAATAAATCAGCCCGTTATATTGTTGCAGGAGCCAATCAAATCATTGCCTGGCCAACTCTCATTGGCTGACGCACATGCCAGTAACTAGAGTATAGCAACGAGTATAAAATTCGTGATCAAAACTTTCAGATTACTGCAGACTCATACGGTGTCGGTAAACTAGCAGACAAATCCTTGAGTGTAAGTCTAATCAACGTTGAAAGAAATACACTCTCCAGCGTTCTCTCTTTATGGGCACAAAAAAACTACAGTTTTGTAACGGAATACAATCACACAAAATGTCTGCAAGGTAATCAAGACATCACAAAAGTGTTAGGTGGTCAGTGTCTGACCACCTAGAAGTGTCTGACCACCTAGAGGTGTCTGACATCAATCAGTAGTCCAACTTTGTCTCAGCTTCTGTAAACTAGGGCAGGTCTAGTCTGAATAGCTAAACTTGTAGTTGCTGAGTTAGCGACGTCGAGGCCAAGTGCATGTCTCGCCACTATAGCCACCTAGATAATCCTACACAATGTCTAAAATTTGCTGATTATCTCGTTTTCAACTAATCCAAAGTATATCTGCCTATTTACTACCATTTAAAACTATTTCGTTTATTATACAGTTGTGTGTGTTAAAGATTTTCTATGAAATGTACTTAATTGGCCGCTTTATAGCGAAATGTGACCATTTTGACCACGAATTTCTGAAAATAGGTATTGTGCTACTTTTACTTTAGCGAGAAAAATACCCTATTTCTAAGCTGTTTTTCTGGGCTCACACTATGTGAAGTCCAATGCAAGTATAGCCAATATCCATGCGTTTTCTGCATTATCACATCAGATGTGACCAAACATAGTAAGCAGAAAAAGAAGTAAAAAACTCAAACTTACTATCGACAAAAGAACTCCAAGAACAACCCCGAATCTAATCTGGCAGCAGCCTTCATTGCAGCAGCATTTTTTGTCATCGATAGATACCATGTAACCCTCCAGGTCTGATTTATTATGCATTGAAATTAAACCCATTGTGTATGTTCCACTCTTGAGTAACGCGTGAGAATACTAGTTGCTAGTAGAATCAGCCAAAGAGGTAACAACACATTTCATAATGATGTTTAAATTGCAACCATTATTGCATTCTGTACAAAGTGCCGTGAAAAATTTACTTTTTACTGTGTTAAATAGCAATTTTCAAGCATGGTTTTCTTACAAAGCTTTTTAAGCAAAAGAGTTTAATTTCAGCAAACAAACAATAGCTATATTGTTGTGCCTGCCTGTTATTTAACGTCCTCTCAATACTTAAATAACTCTGAAATGGTAACTATTTGTATTGGATGAAAAATCAAAATTTTCTTTCATTATAATGTATCTTTTACATAATTTACCCTCTTGTCTTGTTTTGTTGCCTTCTTTATTACTTCTTGCATTTCATTAAACCTCATTCCAGGCTCTACTTATGCATATACAGCAAGTTTTGAATTATTAAAAGGAATTTTAAATCACTAAATTGGTATTTCAAAGAATGAAGCAGCTCCCCCTGTAAATGCTCTGTATATAGGATAGCATAGATAAAACAAATAAAAGACCGAGATAATGTTTTCCGATCTTCATTCAAGCAAATACAGTTATCTTGGTTGGACTGTTTTAAGGATTTATTTCATTTTAAATAATTCCAAAGACCAATGAGAGTTTGAAATGGAAAGAAAACAATTTATAAGATTTTTGTACCCACAACCACTGTGTTGGTAGTTTCACTGATTGATCGTCTTTTAGTGATGTGGCCACTGAACCTTTGTAGTTCAGCAACATATGAGAGATTGTTAAGTTCTTTAGCTCGAGACATGACTTGACTGAGTTGGGGAGTACTGCAGAGTAGGGCTTATAACCAAAAGTTTAGTCTAATCTCCTTTGACTAGTGTTAAACAGTTGTAAAAACTGAAGTCTCTCTCCACCACCTCTAAATGCTCAATTATTACTATATCTACTGTTTCATCTTCTCTAACTCTATACTACAGTCCAGAGTCAGTTCTTACTCTCTTCTACTTCAGAATATTGACTCATGTTTATCTCCAGCCCTAAACTTTGTCAAACCACGAAGTACATAAGAATGGTGAGCAACCAAACAGATAGTTCACAGTTTTCACTGAGTCTAAACATTTTAATCAATATATCTAAAGCTTATATAAATAAAAATGTGAAAACTGACTCTCGGACGCTACCGATTGCTTGGCGATTCATCTGGAAACAGAGGCTGCAAAATCATGCAATTGATGGGGTCAATCGGAATGTAATTGGTAGATGTACGTGGGGCATTATGAGCAGTTTCACGTTGGTTTATGGCTTAGTTTAATTCCTTCCAGTGAGCAGAGATCGCTACATTCCCAAGTGAGTAATCAAAGGGTGGTCAGCCATTTCCAGTTCAACTTTATACACGAATACTGGAGCCAAATTTTACCTAAGTATATAAGTCATCGTTGGTTGAAATGATTTTTATGCATGTACTCAAACTTGCAGCATACAATGGAAAATATTTTGCAGCATTATCAGTATGAACATCTTTGATTTCATTCTAGTAAACCTTTTGTCCTAGTAGACTGAATTTTGCAGCATAAATTTGTTAAAAATATTTTAGTGAATGGTCCCAGTAACTAGAGCCAGAAAATGAAAAAGGAGTTGTCTCCCTTTGAGGAGATGATGTTGTGGTGAGCAGACCCAATCATTGCCAAGTTTGCCGATACATCTAATAAATATTTCGCCTTCTTAGTATTACTGTAAGAGTGTATACTTTCAGGCCAAAGACCTTGCATGCACAGTCTTTACTATATATTTGGCACTTAAAAACCTCAAACGTCACTTTGTATTGTAGTCAAAAACAAACAATGATGAAATAGCTGGAATTATTTAAAGTGCGGTATTTACTATTTTAAACCAGTTGTTTGTGTTTTGGTGATGATGTCAGTCAGCAATGAATGATATAGAGAATTGATTCAAAATAATATCTACCTATTTATTTTTAAAAACAATCATAAACAAACTGACGAACAGACAAATAAATGCATAAAAAAGTGGCACCCTGATCATCTACTTTGATGTGAAATATGACTAATGGCAAATAAATCATATGCTAATTTTGAAATCGATCAATTTCATTGGTACTGTAAGTAAAATATAATTATTCTTAAGAATGTTTGTAATCTTAACTATTATCTAAACTTTTTCAAGAATATGTCAATCATTATTAGTAGTAATGGTGACTTTTTCTTTTTTGTTGTGATACGATTCAATTCTCAGGCATTTTGTTGGTTTGGTTTGATGTTAGCCATTGTCATGAGTGAGAAGTTTAACTAAAACAAAATAAATTGAAATGAGATAGTCAGATAATAAATAGTAGGATAAATGTTATTTTGTTCAGAGTTAGTTACATAAATGATCTTGATGGTAATAAATCCAATAAATAGATTCTAATTACCTCTTGAATAATTATAATAATGGGTTATTAATTAAGATTTTATATGAAAGCTGACTGACATAAAGAATTTATAGTTCAAATTTTAAAAGAATAGGTTTTGCTCATTTGCAAGCAATATAAATGTTAAGTCTAAATTTGGTTGTAACTTGGTCGTTTTTATAATACAACAAAAAAATATGGTGGGTTTTTCCAAGCCTTTTTGTATTTCCTTGCTTGTACTAATGTATAGTAAGTTACTGGCATTTTCTAGCTAAAGTAAACTTGTTTCAAACACGAAAGTTGCCAATTATATCAATTACAAATTCAGACAAAAAGGCAAAATCCGATTACAAAAATTTATAACCAAAAAAGTAAAGAGTGCAGCTGGTCTTGTTAGTTAAGATATTGAGCGGAATGACAATGATTTCAAGAATTTGCGATGTGAAATACAAACCAACATGATTGTTTGAGATGGAATGCGATGTAAGTTATGCTTTGCTGATGACATAGTTATCAGCTGTTATCACCTTTGTCTGCTTTGGTGAATGTTTACCTGTTGAAAAAATGGACGAAGCAACAATTATGAAAGAGATTGGAAAGAAGAAATGCTGCTGGCATGAAGGATGCTGTGACCTTGTTGTAGGTGTTCGTCTAGGCGCAGGTTTATCGGCCGTAAGTTTACCGTGTCATCATTGATTCTGGGCTATTTATTTACTCGCTCTGATGTAAGGATATAAAGGAATAACATTTACAGTAGAAGTTTGATGTATCAACATGTTGTTGGCATTCCCTCCTTTCACATGAACTGAAGGGCTTGTAGGTGTATTATTATATGGTAAAAGGAATAAATAGAATTGGTGGACTCGTTAACTTGGCAGCACTTGCCTATGACCCTTCATAACATTTTGTGACTTGCATTTTACAAACCGCTTTAAACATTTTTGATGTTTGTTCAAGCTTTTGCATACGATCTGAGGGCCTTGTAAAATATTGCATTTGCTTTGAAAATCTAACCCAATTTGCTGATGCACTTGGAAGATAACAAATATCATTTGTTAATATTTTTGAGATAAAGTTTCGTACAGTGTTGTATGATTCATTTTAAATATTTTCAATGTAAAAAAAGATTTTAAAATAATTTGGACTATTTTAAAAACATTCAGACATTTTTTAAAAGAGGAATATTTACGTTACAATATGAGCAACCATGTTACACGGGTAAACAGCTTCATTATCCACTAAAAAAAGTTTTAATTTATTGTAGGTGTGGGCATTTCTATTACTAATTGTGCTAAGCTCAGCAGTTGGTAAGTCTAATTCACTGCTTTGTATGAATATAGACTAACCTGGTGTTTATCTCTTTCCTCTCTACTCTTGGTTCAGATTTACTGATCTATTGTAATAATCTTTTTTCCTATTATTTTTTATTGTAGATTATTTTCTATTCAACAGAGCATTCTCTACAATATTCCTCGTTGTATGGTTAATAACATGCCTTACAGCTTTGGTAGCGAGTTGGTGGCTGGTAAGCTGACATGGTCTCTCACAGTACTTTGTGATAACTTGTCATACATTATTTTTCCTATTTTCCACGCTACGCTACGTTACTTATACTACTAAATGAGTGTTAAAGCTGAATATTTGATACGTCTGTTAGCTAATGTATCGTCGTTAGATACGTGATAGATGCCTAGTCATGTACATTACACTGTTCACTGTTTATATAAGGATGTAATAGAAATGTTTCTGTTATTATAGAAAATGCGTTGGTTTCTCTGCGTTCCATATCTTATTCTCACTCTCACTTACTCGATTATCTTAGCAGTAGTTGGGATTACAGCCTTCAAGTCTGGTAAGTGTTACTACTCCAGCTAACCAATTTGTAGATAGTTATTTGAACATTTTTTGAAGTTTAATTCATCTTTTTTACTGTGCTCTTATACAATGAAATTTCAGTTATTCTCATAGCTGAGGCATTTTAAAAATGGTTTGAAGTATTGTGGTGGATTTTGGCAGCACACATGCTTTGCACATACATATACTTTAACCGAGAGGTGACTCTGACACTAGTATTTAGTCAGACAGGCCTCCCCAAGTGATGCACTAAGTAGCCATCACTTAGAAGCAGACGATTTGCCTTACCGACCCTGCAGATGTGATACCGGCCTTGCAAACTCTATACCGGCCCTGCAGCTTTTCCTACCGGCCCTGCAGTGACCTTTAACGACCCGGGGGTGACCTCTACTGACCCTGCAGTGACATACCGGGCCGGCAACAAGATGGCTACCATAGCCAGAGTTCCAAAGATTATCTATATCAATTCCCGAGGGCGAATCCAGGACGTAACTACCTCCACTTCCCGTCTACCTGGGTTATAAGGCTAACTAGACTAAGAACTTAATCATATAGCTTTATTCATTGCCACTAGGCGCTTTACCCTTTTAATATTGTAAGCCATTATATTTATTGTTATCTGATTGGTTGTAGCACCTCCTGTTATGTATTATTGGTTGCACCAACATGATGCAATACACTACCTGTGACCAGCCTATAAAAGGCTGCTTTTGCTAGTATACCTTGCCACTTATCACTTATTGCTACCGCTGTGGACTTCTCTACGCGATTGCCTCCCTAGAGTTTGATATGCGGACAATAAATGTATTCTATTACATAAAACTGTACTTAGTTTGTCTGAGCCGAGGACTCACTAGTAGTGAAATCATTACCCACTTCTCTGTTGCACCCTCCAGGTCTGACTGACCCTGCATTACCTCTAGGAGAGAGGTGCTGCTTTGCTGTTTCACAAGCTGCGCGCTGTGAAAGGCTGCTGTTAGTGGACGGTAGCAGGAGCCCTACCGGCACAATCCACTACAGTATTAGTATGACAAAAGCTTGTAAAAACGTTATGGGCTCTACATTTTTTGTTTTTTTTATGGAAGAAAGGAGCAACTCTCAACTCAAAAAAAAACTACTAAGTGGTGTAGATCTGCAAGTTAAGTTTTTTTGCATGGTAGTTACTATAACATACCATGAAGTGTAGTTGCTTAGTTACTTTGAAATGTAGTAACATGAAGTTAGAAAATAATAAAAAACTCACAAATGTTGGTTTGTGTATGCTTCTGAAGAATCTTGTATATATAGCAGTTGCGCTAGTGGCCGACCTTAGCAATGAGAACACTTTTAACAAAATTTTTAAAGTTTTCTAACAATATCTATTTTTCAATGATTCCTGTCAAGCTCATTGTTACATAATATAGTCCACAAATTATTTTGTCTGTACTGAATTTGAAATGATATTATTGAAAACAATAGTATATCATCTGCGAGTAGTTGATCGTGAAAGTGAATAGCGATATACTGTTTTTGATAAAAGCCTCAAATGAAAGGCTAGCAATCGCCTTGAAGATTTTACCGGATACAAATGTTGATTAATCGTTAATCATTTAAACACAATCACCAGGCAATTGCTATATGTCCACGGGTATAATATCAAGTGCTACACAGCCAATTATGTTTTGTCTCCAAAATTCCAAATAAGTTATTACTTACTTTCAAGGTTCGCATTTTTTATGTCCAACACGGACAACGTATTTGTGCAAAACTTATTGAGAAGTGGAACTTTAACTTCATGTAGAGTTTTATTTACATCTTGTTACATATATGCTCTAGAAAACTTTTTGGAAAATGTAATATTTGCTTCTTATATTAAACAAAGCTCACCCTTAGGATTAATTTATATACATGGCTGTATGTAAGTACTTTCATTTCTTTACTATATTGTAGTATCAAGTGAAGAAGACAGTTTGGAAAATCATTTCCAATGGATCATAAACATACCGATGTCTCTGGTACAGGTGAGAACTCTGATTGGTTAATTAAAATAGCATGATAATCTGCTCAACCACTACTAAAACATTGGGTTTTATTCTATATAAATATGAAGAGGTATTTGGCCTTCTGTTGCAGCTGTGGAACTTTTTATACTCGTCTTATTACGTCTACCACATGTTCAGGTACAACCAAAAGTTAAAAGCATCCAAGGAACAAAACGATGTTGAGTCAAGGAAAGACGATTCAAAAACAAAAGAGAACAAGAGTACCAAAACCAAAGGGGCCAATGATGAAGCAAGCAAACGACATGACAGCACTCACGAAACACAAAAACTTGATATTATCTCGTTAGGGCCACCAGAACCCGAAGAGCAACTGAAAAAAAAGTCTAAACAAAAAAGACGCTCTACAGCACAATTTATACGATCAAATTCAGTAGCACCAGAAAAGTTGGCACCACCACCTCGACCACCACCACCACGTCGACTATCACGAGTTTCTCAATTATCTGAAAAACAAGCTGCATCACCTTCACAGCCACAACCACGTCGACTATCGCAAGATATTCTACCACCCATGCCACAAGCTACATCACCTCCACAGCCAAAACAACGTCGACTATCACGAGTCTCTCAATCATCCGCACAACAAGCTACATCCCCTCCACAGCCACAACCACGTCGACTATCACGAGTTTCTAAACCATCCGCACCACCAGCTACATCACCTCCACAGCCACAACAACGTCTACTATCACGAGTCTCTCAACCATCCGCACAACCAGCTACATCACCGAGTCGTCCATCAACATCACCAGCACGCCCACCACCACCAAATAAAACGTCATAAGTTTCCTTACCACTCCTGCCAGTAGCTATGTTACCACATCCTTTATCCACACCACTCTTGCTAAGATATAATTTCTCTATCAAATCGTATGACAGAACAATTGTTTTCTTCTATTACTCACTTCATTCAATGTATGGTGAGCAGAATTATTTTCAATACGACAATCAATCAATTACAGTGAAAGAATACAAAAAACACTCAATACAGTGTTCTGGATTTGCCGAGTTTTTACATCCTGATCGATTGCAATTGGGGCAGGAGTGGGTGTATTGTTACCAAGTTTGTTCAAGTTCAACTGTCAGTGTTTGTTACATAATATATCCAATATTTATACACAAATACATTGAATGTTTATTTTTTGATTATTGCTCTATGTGGTAGTTGTCTTATCTCCTTTTTCGTTTTTCATTTATTGGTCTGCGAATAGCTTTTTTTCATAACCCGAGTCATTTGCGTCACTGCAGAGTTGTCCCTTAATTGAGAGCATGACTCCCTAAAATGCTTGTATAGCTGTACAACATCCGCGACAGGTAAAACGTTTTATCTTTAAATTTCACAGGAACAGTTACCTGTGGTAAAATATTTCACGCATTATTTTCTATCTTTCACTACCTAAGAATAACTTGTTGGTGGAGGTGACTATAACAATAATAATACTACTAAGCATCCTCAAATATGAATTTTCAAAGAGCATGAGCCCCTGGAAATATTGCACGTTCTAAGGGTGGTGATAATAGGTCATTGTTGATTGACTAGAATGTGCAAAATTCTCTGGGGCCAATGAAATGGAGGCTCCCATATAATTAATAATAATAATTAATAATAATTTAATTATTATTAATTAATAATAAATAATAATAATAATCAGAGGTGTTGCAAATCACCATTTTCGCAAATCAATTCAAGTACAAATCATGAAGCTTGAAGATCAAATCAAGTCCTAACCGGGTCAGTGGCAATTCAAATCAAAGTCAAATTGCGATGTAAGCAATTCAAATCACTTCAAGTATTTGAAATGATTTGAAATTGATTTGCAAATCAGGAAAATAAGCGTTACTGAAACAATCTTGGTGGTGCAAATTAATTTGTAACCTCCTTCATATGTTATCCAAGTAGTGTAACACCTCAAGCATTTACTCAAACAGCTCTGGGAGGAGCACTCTACTGGTTGTCACCATACGCCTATGTATTTATTGTAGAAAGCTCGGTAATGGCTTACTATCTGATTTCATTTTGAGGAACTAATTTCACCATGATGATCACCAATGTTTTTGTTTGATGACGCATCAAAGTATCAGCTGATATTATAGCTATTACATTATTGTTTATTTCATTATTATTAGATGTGTGCAACATAACAAATATCATGTCGTCAATGCATTATTAGGGTAACATATCAATGGTCTTGGTATTTCTTATTAACATGTCACATGATTATCGTGCGGCATCTCTCTAATCCAGCTGATGTGGCCGTAATAGAACGATCTTCCTTGTGACTCTCACACAACTTTTTCACACATAAATTCCGCAAATGTTTACAAAAATTGTTTGCACGCATCACCCACCATCATGGTAAGCTTCTGATTGTTACACACCAGTTTTAGCTTCACGCTATTGTCAAATAAAATTTCTAGTAAAGCCTGGAAATTTAATAAGAAATTGCCACTCAAAGCATACACATGGGGCAAAAGTGAATTTAGATGGAAACACAAATGTCCATCAGTGATACTGATTAGAATTCTTTCACCATAAGTATTGGGGCTGCCTGCTAAATGAACTATTGTATCGCGATTGATTGGTACATCATTTATCTTAATAGCCCATTGCAATTAGGGGTAACAAGTGATAAGCTCTTGGTGGGCTCTTGGTCTCTGAACAGAAAAATTCTATTTATGATTTATAAAAATAATCAACTGGTTTAATAACATAATTAAAAATATTGTTTACATTATTTTTATTAATAGCTTGTAAATAATAGTTTATATACAAAAAAATTACCATCGTTGAACCAGATTTAAACAAGAATAGCAACAATTTTTCATCAAAAGTCTTTTTGTTATGAAAATCTTTTGTTTGAATATGTTAAAATCAATATAATGATTAATTCTTCATCTTAACAAAGTTGTCAGATATAGAAATGATTCTCAACTGCTAAAAGTTACATTGGTAAAACCAAACAGCAAATGAAAACAATGTTAGAAGGATGGATAATGGTGGTTATTAATAATCATAATATTAATAAAAACAATAATTGACCATAGTTGACGACTAATAATAATTATAATAATTAATGGTAATTGAATTGACAATAAATAATAATAATTAATAATAATTAAAAATAATAATAAATGATAATAATAACAAAAAACAATAATAATAGCTAATAATTAATAATAATATCTAATGAGTCTAATGTTCATAAATAACAATAATTAATGATAATAGATAATAATGTATGGTAATATTGTGAGGGACGCCAGCACTCGTCGCTATTACTACTCACTGTTACTCTCAATATTTACTCACTTGTCTGCGTGCTATTGTCTTGTTAGATAATTATTTACTTAACTACTTACTCAACCTGTCCATGTCTATGTAGCGTTCTATTGCTTAACTACAGGTTCTATGCTGTATCGTTCTATGCATGCATTTTCCTCACAAATTATTATTACCATTTTTACTCGATACTAATTGGTGCTTAGCAAGGCGTGATTTACTATTTCCCTTTTATTATTATTGTCATTTATCCACTGCTAATTGGTGCTTAGCAAGGTGTGGCTTGTCAGATTGTATACAAGGGTGTGACCATGTTAGAGCTACCCGCCTACTTTATTTATATATGGATGTTGTGCAAATAAATGTTAGAGTTAGCCTGACTCTCAGATGATTCTCTCTCTCAAGAAGCAAGCACTGAGCACAGCTAGAAGCATCATAACTACAAGCGCTGGTCGACTATTAGTAAGCACGAGGCTTGGCGGAAAGTAAGATTGTTCACTCTCTTACTGCGTATTCCCTCGACCCGAGGTGTACGACGCAAAGCACCTGGTGCCCTAGTAGTTCGACACACATTACAATCCGAACTGTGGAGTTCGAAACAAACTTATACAATAATAACGCATCGTAATTATTGTCGGTAATTACAGCACCATTATTGTCGGTAGCCCAAAGTTCGCAACAAACTATAAACTAAACAGTAATTCCTGCGGAATTATTGTGTGCAACAAAGTTCGAGACAAACTTTAAACTAGACAACAATCACGGCACTGATTATTGTCGAGCCTAGAGAGGTTCAAACGCAGCCAATAATTATTGAATAATTATTGCAACTGCCAGCACTTGATCTACACCAGATTCGGTTGTTCTTTTGCATGACCAAAGTCAGTAGTAGCCTGGTAACAATAATTACAAAATTATTGTGCACTGCATTAGCTAGGGTTGGCAAAGCGTTCGGGAGGTGTACAGGTGGCTACCACCCAGACAGTAAATTCCTGTACAATATTATATAACAAAAATAATAATAGCACAAAAATATAATAAGATAAATAAATAGCCTAACTAATAATATTATCAGTGATAATAATGATTAAGTATTGTTATTATTATTTATTATCACTTAGTTCGCAATGATAATTTTATGAAATGAAATTGATGACAAAGATTTTACAATAATAATGGTAAGGTAATAATAATTAAATTAATACCATTATTATTATGATTATCAACAATAATTATAACATTTTATTCTTACTGCTTCTGATTTATCTATCATCAATCATCATAATAATAATATAACATAATATTACATTACTATTATCTATTATTATTACAACTGGAATTTTTAAAAAAAAACAGTAATTATTAATTATTAGTGGTAGTGGTGGACAAAAATTAAAAGTAATGGATGACTGGATTGCATTTTTTCTGTACTAAGTATTCATTTATTTATACAATACAATTAATTCAGTACAACAATAGTGCAGCAAATGAGTTCTGCAATTCAGATTTGATTAAAATAATATAATAATAAATTATAATGTGTTTACTCGTGATCATTATTATTGTTGTAGTTAGGGTTTGCTTCTGCTGAGCTGGTTGGATCGTTGTTTTTGTAGACTATGAATCACAGCATCTTAGCAATGAGGGTGGTATAACATTTCCCCTTACAACACAAGTCAAAGGGGGCAATTAACAGCTGTTATTATTAGTGCTTTTTTATACTTTTTGTCTGAAGACACCGCTACATCAACGATACTTTATCGTTAGTGCCATTGTTGTTTATCATTATTTTAGTATAAAATGTGAAAACTATAAAAAATTAGTGACTTGATTTGATTTGAAATCCCCATCTTTCAAATCACTTTTGTTTAAGACACAAATCAAATCAATTCAAATCAACTGATGTTCAAGTCAATTATTTGAAATCATTGAATAATCTGAATAGGCTGCAAATCAATTCACAAATCAAGTATTTGCAAATCAAAGTATTCGAATCACTAGTGATTTGCAACACCTCTGATAATAATAGATTATTATCATTTATTATTATTATAATAATAATTAATAATGAAGTTGAATAATAATGGTAATCATTATCATTATAGTTAATAATTCATAAATAATAATAATAATAATCATGATAATAATTATTATTAATGATGATTATTATTATTATTTATTTTATTAATTATTGTAATTAATAAATAATACATTCCCACCTTTCTTTCATTTATTAATATAGTAGTGAAAGATGATATGCTGGGTGAGTTTGCTCTTTCGAACACGGGTGAATCATCCTGCTGCTGGTTGACCTGTTAGCTCTGCAGTTTTTATATTTCGTGTTCGGCAAAATATCAACTCACTTGATAATTTGTTGCATTTTTTTTAATAATATGCAGTAGTTATCATAATAACATGATAACGTTACTGGGGAACGGAAAGTCTCATGGTCCCGACGGCATCAGAAAACCGGATCTTATGATAGACTTGCAAAGTACTGCTGCATGCTTAGGCCACATATTCCGTGCCTCACTTGCTTGCGGACGCCTACTGAAACAATGGAAATCAGCAAATGTAACACCCATCCATAAGGGTGGCAACACAACCCGTGCATCTAACTACAGGTCTATTTTTCTAACCTCCATACCATGCAAAATATTAGAACATATAGTGCTTCACTGCTTCAACAAAAGACTTGATAATATCCTCAACAACCAACAACATGGGTTTAGGAAAGGCCTATCATGCGAAACACAGCTCTGCGCAACGTACCATGACTTTGCTAAGACAGCGGAAACACACAAAACTACTCATGCGCTGATATTAGACTTCAAAAAAGCATTCGACAAAGTACCACATGCTCTCCTATTGGAAAAACTGGGACAGATCCCCGATTTAAACCCCATTCTGAAAAACTGGATTCAAGATTTTCTTACTGAACGAACGCAGCGCGTCGTACTGGTGGGCAAGTACTCAACTTCATGTGCAGTATTGTCTGGTGTACCACAGGGCTCGGTGCTGGGACCGACCCTCTTTCTTCTGTACATCAATGACTTACTAGCCGCTGTCAACTGCAGAGTCAGCTTATATGTTGATGACACCTTACTATACCAAGAAGTCAATAATGACGATGAAATGGTAGCCTTCCAAAAAAACATTAGTTCTATAGAAAAGTGGTCACAGCGATGGAAAATGCCTTTTAATTATACTAAGTGTCATATCATGTGCTTTGGACCAAATCCTAAACCTCAGTTACGTTACAAGCTTGGCTCCTCGCAAATTTTATAGGTGGAGAGCACCAAATATTTAGGCGTCATCCTTCAATACAATCTACATTTCGACCAACACATAGCCTTGAAAACTGAGAAAGCTAGTAAAATCTTGGGTGCAATCAAATATACACTCGGTACTGCGCCCAAAAACAGCTGACTGCTTGCATACACCAGTCCATGTAGACCCATTTTAGAATATGCCGATGCAGTGTGGGACCTTACCAATAAGGCTATCATAAACTAAATCGAAGGCGTTCAGAGTAGAGCTGTTAGATTTGTGAGTGGTCTGAAAGGTCGCGACAGTGTCAGTGAAGCCAGAGAACAGTTAGGTCTCCCGATGTTAACCATGCGCAGGCAAAACCATACGGTAGCTTTACTTATCAAAATCCTCCAAGACGAGGAACGACACAGTGTACCCTCATCCAGTTAAGGTAAAATAATCAATAACAGATCTAAAACAACGATAGTCACACGAGCTGCTAGCCGTGGAGAGCTCACTTGCATATATGCAACCTCCTGTATGATTCACAGCAGCTTTTTACCTAGAACTATACATGACATGAGAGTGCTACCATATAACCGTTAGACATCTACATGCTGTAACCATGTAATAACACTGTAGCACACTGTTTTTCTCCTGAGGCACTCCACTTGCACCTAGTGATTTAGAGTGTCCTATCCTCACAGAGGTAATAATAAGTTATTATGATAATTGTGACCATTAATTAAATAAATACATAATTTAATATAATAGTAAAAACTAATGATAATAATAATGAATAATAATAGTAGCATTATTATTGCTTTTTTTGTTGTGTATTATTATTACTACCACTTACTGTAATAATAATAATGCCTGATTTTGCTTATAATAATAACAAAAAAAGATCGATGTGGCACCCACTGGTTTATTAGTATTATTAATTAATAGAAGAATACTACTATTGCTACTGACAAATAAATATTCATCATTAATATGAAAACTAATTGAATTTAATTTTGGTATTTTGGATAAATTTTAATTGCCAGCTAATAATGATAATAATAATAAAAGTTATAATAATTAAAATGAATTATTTACCAAGTATTTAGCTAGTTCAAGTAAATTTCCAAATCTGATTTTTATTCCAAAGGACTGATGTCAACCTGTCCAGGAAGAGCTGGTGGTTTTATTAACGCTAAAAAAGTTGCTTACATTGGATTAAAACATTAAATAATTGAATTTTAAAAAAAAATTTGCGTTAAAAATTACATTGTTTTCTGTTACCTCATGAGGCGGATCAACCAAGTGTATCTCTTAATTAACTAACTATATACGCTTATATGTATATATGATGATATATGTGCGTGTATATATAAACTGTATGAGTGCATCATCTGTAACCATTGTGATTATAATGATTGTTAATTAAATTATTATTTGTAATAATAGTAACAATAATTGCTAATTAGTTTTTATATTCTACTGTAGGAATGATAATAGTCAACAGCTGAAAATAATTTTGTAACAGTTAGAAACAATAATATTGTGATAACCAATAAATGAAATTTTATTTAACCAAAATTATTTCGGTGTTTAGCTCCGCCTGCAATCTTTACGTATTTCGGACAGTGAAATCTCGTGCTACTGTAATATTGCTTAGAAATTCTTTTTGACTCTCATTGAAAAAATAATCAGTTCATTTCCTAAATTTCATAAATTATTCAAAATAATACACCAGCATGTAGCTAAAATTCATGCTCATGTATAAAAATTATCAAAACAATTAATTAATTATCTGAGTTGTGGCACATTTTGTTCAAAGTATGAAGACTTTGAGCATGTGGTACTACAAGACCACGAGGTTGGAGAAGGAGAATTTAGAAGAACTCTTTGAGGGAAATGATTGGCTACCATTTGACATTTAAACCATCTTCATAAAAGACTGAGTTTCAGAGATATTTTCCCAACAAGGGTTTTTGGCATCTACATGTATGTACGACAAAATTTTATACTCCTGTTTTTGAAAGCTCACGTGGTAAAAAAAGGGTTGGCTGTACGATGTAAAGTATTATCCCATAGATAGATAGCAAAACAAAACACCGCTAAGAAATAATTAAGAAATAACTAATTACTGATTATTAGCATAAGTAATAGTAATAACACACAATATCGCACTTGATGACATCCGCCATTGTGTTGTCCTGCTGCTCTGTTCTGGGTAGAAGGCCCTGGAAGTAGGGAAGTCCTTGGGAAGTAGAGATTGTTAACTTTGATCAATGAATTTGATGGGGGCTAATTAGATTAATTCAAAGAGGAAAACATGTCTCATATGAAGGAACTTGTGGTGAAAAAAATTGCGCTGGGGACTGTAAAGGTCAATAGACCAATAGTCAATTGATCCCTGAAATGGCGAGCAAATCACGATTGCGCTATTAAATATAAATATTGCTTTGGTTTTTTTTTAAAAACAACTAGCAATGTTTTCCATGAACCAGCCTGATAAAATAGTTAAACTAAGGTTAAAACATTCATCTCAAAATTCCAACACCAAAACTTTTTTGGGAAAACATTTATACTATTATTCCCCTTGAAACCCTTACTAACTTTTTAGTATTTTTACCGGAAACAGCTATAAGTTTTAATGACAGGCGTATCAATTGTTTTGACTGAGTTGTTTTCTTTATAGGAGATATTTCTGATGTAAAACTGGAGTTGTATCCTTTGAAGGAAGCAACTGCAAAAATTTAGTAATTTGGCCCTCACAAACTCTAGCGACTCCTGGTGTTTGTACTCAGTCGCTCTTAGTGGCAAACCTATGTGGAACTGACCGAGACTCACAGCGAGTAGCGTGAACAAAAGAGTGTTTAGTGCATGCTACTAGTGGGTAGAAACTGTCAGTCAGACAATCCATACGCTTGTTCAAGAGCATTGCATGAAAAATCTTTAGTCTGGATGTTTTGCCCCTTTCCGGCAGCAAATGTAGCCCAAATCCTTCTTTCACATTATTTACACTATCATTTCAGGCATTCAAATTTAATTCAATTTTAAAACTCCTTTTTCCCTAATTGCTAGAATTGGCTTTGATAGACCATCTTTTCTACTTCGTGAAGAACACTTAGGAAAATGGATTAGATAGTAATATTTATTATTATTGATTATTACATGTTCTTTATTTACATACAATGATTTTTAAAGTTATAACTACGATCCTTGATTCTTCTCTCCTTTATGGTATGTCAATCAATTATTGTAACTGTTATTATTATGGGCTATGATGATGACGATGATAAATTGTTCTATATACCAGATCCCAAGTAATTTATGTCGGTTTATAAATCCTATTATTTTTTCCAGTATGAAGAATTGTAAAATATCTCCTCTTTGTAGCTTATTGTTTTTTTTCTAATTCGTTGTCAGCAGAAGTGACTGAAAAGTAAATACAAAACAATTAATTAATTTCAACATAGAGCTTTAATAAAACAAACCAGCGCACTGTCTTCTTGGGTCTTCTATTAAAGTGAGCGGTGATAGAGAGAGAAAGGGAGAGATGGAGAGGGCAGAGTGAGGCAAGAGTGGAACAACGTATGATAAGAGCAAGACAGATGGTGGAATGTGGAGCACCAACGAAAAAGCAGGGCAGGAGTACCCATCACCATCAGTTAGACAATAAGTGAAACGGTAAAGGATAGGGGACATTACAATGATCAGGCGACAAAAGGCTTTGCATCATCTAATATTAGGTTCCTCTTCAGCACCACTTTGGCTAATCTGTCTTTTAACTCTTATTTGAGACCAGCGTTGATGAAGCAGATCATGTATTTATTGAAACCACCCCAGACTAATATGAAGTGACATCTATTACCAGCAAAATAAAAGTGTAGAATTGGGCAAGGCAATCTCGCCAACTTTAAAGGTGGCATGTCAGCTATTGACCTGCAATTTGCCAGTCGGGATTGTCTTTTTTCAGTCCGAAAGAGTGCTAAATAGTTTCAACCAAAATACTGAAAATAATCATAAGCTAGTGTATATATATTTTTTATTATATTTTATTATTCATTTACAATCTACACTTCGTAATTGTTTTCCAGTCAAAAACTTATAATTCAGATTTGATAATTATTGTGGTTGCTGTTGACGACAACGATGCCAAAAACGAAAACCTGACACTTTTTATTCATAAATAAATTTTTGATGTTGATATTTACATCTTTGATATTATTTGATTTAAAAAATAACTTTTTTACTTGTGATATTGTTTTACTGTTTGAGATATTGACCATTTGATTAATCACGTGAGGGCCGGTGTGTACCTAATAGCAAACCTATCAATAATAAATTAAAATGCTGACTCAACTAAAACGCTTCCAAAAAATCTGAAGATAATCGCAAGCCTAATTTTTTATGCTCTTGAAAATCTCTGCACAATGACTATTACTGGGATGCACTAATTCTATGAAAACAAGTCAAATTTTTGCAACTTCGCTTTACGGCCTTATATAAGGTAGTGCTTATCGAGAAAAAATTGCGTACAAGTCAGCATCTATTGCGCTTATACTGTAGATGAAACTAAAGAGAGCACAACTCCGGAAAAAGTTTTTTAATCAAATAACGCTAGAATTAAATAAATGAGGTTTAAATCAGCTCAAAATCGCTGACTCAGCACCTTTAAGAAGTTTGAAAACAGAGAACGTATACGCTCGAACAAGGTACAAAAAGTAAGGACTGCTCAGATAAAAGGTCTGTACACGAATAACTAAAAGAAATAGGAGAGATGGAGTGAGTTCCAGAGAGAGTGTGATAACGGGACCTGAAAAGAGACAGAGATGTCCGAAGCAGCGAAACAATAAAAGAGATGGCGAAGAGCGCAAAGACAGATGCTAGGGTCCAATATACAGACAAACTCACTTGCTCAATTTCCAAAGCCAACATTAAACATTCAATTAAAAAAAAAAAAGTTAACGAAGCGTTTTGTTGCTTAAATAAATAATAATAAACTGTTAAAACTCTTTTAGTATCGCCCGGTTATCAGTGAGAGAGTTCAGTAAAGTGACTGCAGTATCAGCAGCAACCACCAAATTGCCTCAATCGAGGTTATACTCGGTATGTAAGTGAATTGTTCACTTAGAAATAATCAAAAGAATTTATTGTTGACAGCAAAAAGTGGTAATAAAATAAATTAGGGAATGAATAAAGATAGGCAGCACAATGGTTTTACCGTGTAAATGTAAAATTGACGATACACTCATATGTATCAATTTACCTTGGGCTATAACTTTACTGGTTTCAAAAACTGTGGCAATAAGTATTTGGAAACCATTATTGCCGAGTTGTCTACTCTATTGAAGGAGGACAACTACCATATTCTATTTTAAAACAACCCAACTTGATGTGATATTACCGTATAAAGCTATTACAACGGGAATTGCTTCATTGTAGTTAAGATTCTTTGTGACTGACCTTGGCAACATGCTATCTAAATTAGTCGAATAGAAAGTAGAGACAATCAACAATCTGCTTCACAACAGAAGTGGTCGTGTAACTGACCGGAATTCGGAATGAACTTAGATAAGAGTAAACCTTGACAGGAATGAATGTAGACACATCCTGGAATAAATTTCGATTGTGCTGAAGAGGAAAAATTCAGCGTTCGTTCTCAGGAGTATCGACATTAATTCCTGGCAAAACACAAACTACCCTTTCGACGTTTGTTCAAGGAAAAGATTTGTCGTTTTTGTCGATGTGGACGATGCGTGGAATGGAACTCAAAATTTTATTTTACGTAACGCGAAGAACGAATGCAGACACTTCCGGGAATTAATGTCAAAAAATTCTTTGTTATAGGATAGTCAACATTCGTTCCAGGTCGGTTGATGTTCATTTCACGCCACGGTGTGTTTATGTTCATTCCAGCTCGGTCCGCATTCATTCCTGTCGACGTTCATTCCTATCTATAATCTATGTTCATTTCAATCCCTGATTCCCAACTCAGGTGGTTGTTTTGACTAAAAGCCACCCATGTTGATGTTTATCGCTATTGCTCTTTTCACTATGTTATAGAACATGGAGGTTGACCCACAGCATGCCACACAACTGCAGTGTATCCTACATTGGTTTGCTAACTGGAGACGTTACGAAAAAGAGCAATTCTTCAAGTTATTATTAGACAGAGCCGTTCCATCCAATGTAAGTGTTCACTTCTTTACTTGAAGTGTTATACTTTGTGTGCAACACACTCACTATTTATCCACATCTATTGTAGGTAGACACATTAGCTGCGGCCATGCACAGTGCTACAGTAACTGACAAACCTCCATCTATATTTGAATGTCAGATGAAGCTATTCAAGGAGTGGCACAGCAGTTGGAGCAACGAACTGAGACAAATATTTTTTGAGAAGCTCACTTTATCAGACCCAGAATTCATGCTCAAACTTAACGAAGCTGTTTTTTCTCATTCTATGGCACTTACATAGTTTTAGCTCTATACTTTTAGTCGTGTTTTACTTCATATCGATTATTTCTCTCAAAATGAGAAAGCGGATTTAGTTGGTAGTTATTTTCAGGTCTATGCAATCGACTTTATTTATTTAAACTCAGATATAAATTTGTGAGGTGCTACAAAGTGTTTTCTCCGTGCAAGATGTTTATTATCTAAATACTTATGTTACCGTCCATTAGTATGTAATTTATTTCAATACTAAAAAAATAATTGATTTATGATGTTCATGTAAGGAGCAGTTAACTCCTTGTTCAGAGTAACAAAATATTACAAACCTGAATTGCATCTGCTAGGATGAATAAATTTATGCCAATTTATTTCATGGATTCAATCTCACACGAATGAATTGCATATTACCAGAATTAATCACCTCATAAATCCCATATATTATGGACATGCGAGCAAGAGTGGGCAACTCCTGTTAACAATTTGAAAGGTTCTAAAGCCGCCATTGGAATTTGTCGAGAAAACTCTCGCTGTGAAAGGAAATGTTGACGATTCAAGTATTATCTTTTGTTGGATTTATTAGCAAATTTTCACATTTATTACTTGTTGCACTCTGAGAAGGACGACCAAGTAGTAATATTAATTTTACAATGGTAATAACAAATTTTTGTCACATATTGGATAGATGGAGTTTTATGTGTGTATTACCTAAAAATATAGAGCATATTTGCCCCAGGTTGTTGTTGATTTTGATTGATGGAGAGTTTTTTTTTATAAATAAATACTAACTAACTAACTAATAAATTTATTATATTATTATTAACGACAACAACAATGAGTCAAACAACATTGATTTTCATTGTTTGTTCTAATAATAATAACAATTATTATTAATAGATAATACTAGTGGAAATAGTTTTATTATTGTATTTTTCAATAATTATTATAATAATAGTTGGTGATTGATATAATTTATTATTCATTAGAAGATTCATTATTATTATAATAATTATTATTATTATTGTTATTTTTTAAGAAAAAAATGCAATCAACAACAACAACCTTAACTTAAACAAATAGATTATTATTATGATGATGTCGTTGTATTCTACTAAGTAAGTAAATAAGTAGTAATAATTATGTCCCAGACAATATCAATAATCCAAGACCACTACTAGCTAATTATTGGCTCCAAGATTTTTTAACAGGAAGAACACAACGAGTTGCTCTCAAGAACACACTGTCATCAGAGCTTGAAATAACTTGAGGTGTGTCTCAGCGTTCGATTTGAAGAGCGACACTATTTTTAGTCTGCATCAAGAACTTGCCCAGCACACTTTCGTGTAACCTTAGTTTTTATGCTGACGACACTCTTATATATATAGGGCCCACGCCACTACCAACAATAAGTGTGACAAAGAGTGCTTTCAAAATTAATCAACCTGTTACATCAATAGTCCACAAAAAAAACAAAGTGCCTTATTATACCAAGGATAACTGCAAGGTAATAAAGTTTCATGGCAAAAATACACTAGCAAATCCCAACAACACTATTGTTGGTTTTACTCTAGAATGTGCCAGTGAGTCTACATATCTTAGTGTGACCATGCAATCTAATCTGAAGTTTGATGAGTATATTGATAAGAAAGTAAGCAGCGTCAGCAAACCCTACGCTGTGTATTAAATTCTCACTCCGTGGAGCTCCAGCAAAAGCTAAGTTACTGGCTTACAACGGCCTCTGCAGACCAAAACTTGAATGTGCCGATGTCTTATGGGATCCAGCTGACAAAGGCACCAGTCAAAAACTTGATTTTTTTTCCAAACAAGGGCAATCTGTTCTATCAAAAACATAAAAAGTAGACACATTGTCACAGAAGCACGTGCTCAGTTAGCCTTACAGACGTTTTAAGGCAGGAGAGAAAAAACACACTCTGACATTTCTGATAAAAGTACTTTTTAGTGAAGAACAGCATGCTACTCTATCCATGGCATATGAATGATGAGACAATAAATAATAGATCCCAGGTTACTGTGACAACCAGGGCAGCCTCCAGAGGTGAACCAACATCCTTTTATGCTTCAGCACCGCTGTACCAAAACGGCTTCTTGCCTCGCACTTACTGAGATATCTGGATAGGGCCCATTTATAAACAACCTCAAAACAGGTAAATGCTGTTCACGTACAACCTCTGGTCCCAATAAAAACAAGCAATATCAGAAGCACTCAGTTTTATGCCCTACGGCAACTGCTAGAGCGTCTATTATCATTGAGGTAAATCTTGGGGTACATCTATGATAAATGATTATTATCAATATCTAAGTAATACAGCAAAAATTATCATCACCGTCCATCATCATCATTGATTGATTATTACATTAATAATAATTTGATATATAGTCACCCGCAATGATGATGATGATGAAAGTACTAGTAGCTTTTATCAATCAATTATACTAATCAACATCAATGATTATTATTATGTTTTTTGTTCGTTACATAAATATAAATAATTTTTATATGATATATCGAACAGTATTTTATTATGCCGTCATTATATAGTTTTGTGTATATTATTAACAAAACTTAATAATGTAATTAAAATTGTAATTTAGTAAGCTAATTGAGTAATAATCAAAATAGTGATACTAGTAAATAAAAAACCATTACACGTTATTTGACTGAAAAAAATGAGACAATATAGATTGTAAATAAATGATGATTTTCAAATACTGTAAGAAATAAATTGGAAATAATATATGATTAATTTTATCATTTTGGTTGAGACTATTTGGCACTCATTGACACTAAACAAGGCAACTTTGAGAAGTGAATTGCGTGTAAATCGGTGACATGCCACCTTTAATAACAGCCCATTGAGCATTCATTTCCTAACATTCTAAAGAACCAGTTATAAATAATAATAATTTTGGCCTCACTCAAATAGTCATCCAGTAGCTTTCGAATCACTTCTGGCGAACCAATCAATGTCAATGGCAGTGACTTGCAGACAAACAGCCCTGTCTATTGGTTAATTTTGGTTGTTTCGATTATTTGGTTTTATCAAATATCTGCCCTGGTATGTAGGCCAAAAAGTTTTTGCACTGCAAATACATTAACGCTGGTCTCTTTAATTTTTAGCAACTGATGTGTCAATTGCTCCTATTGGTCTCTCTAGCTCTGGTATCTGCCAATCAGTTTGAGCCTGTGGAAGACCTGGAAGTAAATGAGTGGAAACAACAGATTACTAAAGAGTGAGTTTGTGTCTATGCTTATGTGTCTATGTATATTGGTTTGTGTGTATTGGTTTGTTTATTTGTCTATGCGTTTGTGTCTATATGTCTTTGTGTTTGTATCTATATGTCTATGCGTTTGTGTCCATATGTCTTTGTGTTTGTATCTATATGTCTGTGTGCCCATGTGTTTGTGTCTGTCTGTATGTGTCTATGTACCCATGTGTCTGTGTCAATGCGTTTATGCTAGCGCTATTACAGGGTATAAGTCTGTTACATCTTTACAAGACAGTTAACAATCATGTTTGATGTCAATTGTCACAATATCATGAAATTACTGCCAAGGTTATCCTCCGAAAATTTATTGTTCAAACCATTTATTTTTACGGAAAAACTGTTAGTTTGTTTATTTTTTGTTGCTAGAAAATGTATTATAGTTATCTCCCCATGTATTGACAGCCATATTCTAGAGTAGTTGTGTAGTTATCTCTCCATGTATTGGTAGCCATATTCTAGAGTAGTTGTGGAGTTATCTCTCCATGTATTGGTAGCCATATTCTAGCGTAGTTGTGGAGTTATCTCTCCATGCATTGGTAGCCATCTGTTAGAGTAGTTGTGTAGTTGTCTCTCCATGTATTGACAGTCATGTGTTAGAGTAGTTGTGTAGTTATCTCCCCACGTGTTGACAGCCATGTTCTGGATGAGTTGGAGTTTCAAATAAACACCAAGGAGAAGAAGGACATGACAGACAGAGAGCTCCAGTTCCATTACTTCAAGTTACATGACTTTGACAACAACAACCTTCTGGACGGGCTGGAGATTGTGAAAGCTTTAAAACACAACCAAGAGCATGGTGAGTGACCATTTGGTGTTGTTCTGTGTTTATTTTTACTTTTCGTTTCTTTACTCAAAGTTATTGAGATATAATAAAACTACTCGCTACACATCTTCACCAAACGAACGGAATATGGATTATTAGTCGGAGTTTAAATTTGTTTCTGAATTAAATATGTCGATTGGAACTCTGGAGCCCATAAAAAGGAACTCAGCGAGTATTATTATATCGTTTGTTAGCTGTATCGGAAACTAAACACTGCATAAATATATGACACGCGAGTCTGTTTTAATTTATTTCAAGCGATCAGTTATACTTTACCGGAACCTTGATGTATCACAGGCCCTCTCGTTATTGTAAAATAATATAACAAAAATACATTTAATACAAGCTATTTAATCTCTTTAAACAATAATTACCACTAAAGGGTTATCCTCTCCTTGGCTTGTTCGGCAAACCACCACATGTGTTGCCGGCAAATAAACTGCATTTTTGTTCCGTTGCACTATGATTTATAAAAACCGTTTGTTTCTACGATATTTGTTTGACACTAAAAGTTGATGTTTTAATTTTTTCAATTTGTCTAATAAGAGTGTTCTAGAACTTTTTGTAAAACAAGGACAGAATGCAAACTACTGATTTCCCTCCCATAGCAGAGCATCGGTTTTGTACCGCAATTGACTTCAATAAATGCCACTTTTTGTTGATTTATATAGAGCAGATAACTCTTCATTGCTAAAGGTGCTATTTCGAGGAATTTTTGCCCACAAAAGACAACTCCAACTGCTGCATTGCATATCACCACCTTTAATACATTGAGTGATCTGGTCATAGTAGTAGGATAAGTCTATCAAGAAAATCATAATTTCATTTTTTTTGACTTATAATTTTTCTTATTGTTTATTTATTTTTCTATATTGCATTTTGTTTGTTTTTAAGGTCCGTTTTTATGTTTGTTTCATAACATTACACGGAATGCTCGCAAATTTGTTTACTTGTCCACAAACAAGTAGACAATTAATAATGCGTTTTGCTTCGTGGACAGGTATGTCATATTCTCTAAGTAATAAAGAAGTAGATAGAAAATGCTGTCACAGCCGTTGAAAGAATGAGGCGATTCCACAGTTTGGGTTTGAACCCGGCTCTCTAAAACCTCTCGGTCCAGTAGCCAGGCACTCTGCCTATTACACCATTCCGACATATTTAATGACAGTGCCCCAGTGGTGAAGGATACCTTTGTATTGGCACAGTTGCACATAACACACTCACCTATGACCATTTAACCTGTAGAGAAGTGACATATTACTGCGTGCTGGTTATGTATAGTTCACACATCTATCAGGTAACTTCTCATTTTCCTCTGCAGCAGCCGAGTCAGAAGCACACCCACATCCTCCGGTTTCATCTGATGAAGAGATCATTGCTGTTGTTGATGGAGTTTTGACCTCAGACGACAGAGATAAGGATGGTTACGTCAGCTTCTATGAGTTCATGGCTGGTCAAGAACTCTAAAATTGCTCTAATAGACATGCTCACTTACTTCCTGTTTCTGTGTAATTATAGTGAAGACAACTCCTCCTATGCATGATTGTATCCTTGTGATATCGGGTTACCTTCTTCGAATTACATCCATTTTTTGATATTCTAGTGAACAATCGAATTGAACAATCTTTATTTTTTTACTATCAATTTTTTGTTGAAGAATAAATTTTTAATTTATTCCAATTTTATTTCAAGTTGGACAATCAAGTCAGCTTGACTCGCCGTTGACCTTGCGGTTCCAATTTATTGAAAGACAATCATTTTGTTCTCATTCTCTCTAACCATAGCATTCATATTGTTTTACATTATTCTCTTAATTGTTTATTTTACTTCGCTTCCTATTGTATGCAAGCGGATCGAGGAGTATAACAGATAGACAGGTGAACCTTAGGTTAAGGTACTGTTGTTAATGATGTTCTCTTTTTTCAATAGCAACTCTTTGTTACAAATCTGTAATTCAAACTTCAGTTTTCTGATTTCTTCCATCTTTGAAACCATGCTATGATGATATGTCCATCCATAATAATAAATTGCCTAATATTTCCGCAGCTTTTGCTTCTTTTCATTCTTGTTCTTACATGGTCAAACTTCTGCTACAAATGGTCAGATCTCAATCATCAGCTTGCTGTAAGAGTCGTCTCCTCTCTGTTGTTTTATTTTGGTGACGAATTTCAAAGCAGCCGGTGGTGAATTTGGATCAAAGTATACCCAGACCAGAACTTTTATGAAAAAAAATAGATTCACTGTGTCACACGCGATGAGGTTGTCATTCAATGAGTTTAATGAATGTGGAGTTACCTTTCCTATAACATGAATTGTTAAATGACACAGTTGTCTCCCCTTGCGGACACAACAACTGCACAATACAGATAAACGATATAGCAAACTGCTTGAGATATATAGCAGATCTAACCAAAAGAAAATTTTTTTATCGGTAGAAGTCTTTTGCTAACATTTGACAGCGATATTTTGTGTTTCGATTATCAAGCTGCTACAACTATGGCCACTCAATATATTTGCAGTAATTGAATACTAATTGGCTTCCAAAAACAATGCGAGTTTTTAAAAAATCGGCTAATGGTAGAGTTATTCATTTCTGAAGATCCAACTACTATTACGCAAAAGGTACATAAGAGAAAATGGCAGGAATTCAAGCAATGAAAACTCAACTATGTTAGTAATAATGCAAGTTCGGCGGGCGAGACAAAAACAGAAAAAAAGTTGCTGCAATGCTTTGAAATCAAATATGCTGGAGATGGAATAACAGTGGCACTGACTACGGTAGGTGTTTTACTATCGATATCAGCTACAACAAAAAGAATATCGATAAGAGAAAGTGTTTTTGTCCGGAATCAACTCTCTGCTTGATGTTATGAATTTTAAACATCCATTGTTGAACTAACATGAATGTGCTCGAAGTACCTGAAAACTTTGACTAGTATTTAAAATGTTTTAAAAATAGAATAAGATTTTGTGATCATTTGTTTACTTTTTTTGTCTCTGAAAGAGCGCAATGCCAAAACTGTCCAACAGAAGCCTACGGAGTACAAAAAGCAAGCAAAGTGTTGGTACCACCAGCGGAGGATCCAAATCTCTTCCGGATTTTAACCAAAGTTCTTCAGAACATATTGAACCATCTAATAGCGGTTTTGGGCGTGCACTTAGCTTAGATTCTCTCAACAGATGTGTTATAGATGGAACTGGTACCCATAATGCACCTTGGGGAGCTGTGATCTTGATTGTTCTTTG
Source organism: Cryptosula pallasiana (assembly GCA_945261195.1). NCBI lineage: Eukaryota > Metazoa > Bryozoa > Gymnolaemata > Cheilostomatida > Cryptosulidae > Cryptosula > Cryptosula pallasiana. Next base: position 41,267,808 of record OX183131.1, on the reverse strand, counting down.
TGTTGCTATATATCTAAAAATTTATAGCTCAACGCTATTTGAAGAACGCAACGCCTGCTTTGGTCTTTACCAAGTGTTCTATTTACAAGTTAGTAACCTAATTATGTACAGTTTATCGTATAATTATAATATATGGGCTAAAAATTTCAACATTGGAATTTGAAAATAATATACTTTAACCTGCTTTTTCATTACAGGAAAAATGGAGACTCATACTTTGTCATTTTGTGCATACAAACCCTTTAGAGCTGACATTTCAAATGCTCTCTCTGCTCTGGAAAGGTCTGTTTGCGTATCGATGTAAATAATTTATCATAACTTGTTATACTAGAGAAAAATGGCAACTTGTGCAAAAATTTTATTACTGGGGAAACCCAAAAAAAAGTTATTGCGGGCTTATATCCAACAATGGACCAAATCCCAAGATCCCCCCTAATTATTTGGGTTTTCCCCACTATTTGAAAACTTTCTCAGGTTGAGCGTATCAAATAGTGTAGTTAGTAATGCTTCATGTACATGTAGCATCCGTGCTAGCGATTTTGCTTAGCGATTGGGGAAGTCACTCCCCCAAATTGCGCAACTTTTCACTACTGCCGGTCAAACTCTCTGTTACAAAGCATAGCCTTCAATTTATTATAGGATCGTTGATAGATAGGAGCGCTGAATATGACAAGACACTATTGCAAACAAGGGTAACGTTTTTTTTACGTTGTGATTGGCCGATCAAAGAATCCGCTGGCAATTTTTTGATTTCGATCAAAACCTGACGATAACCTCAAATAAAATGGTAGAGATTGCTTAGCGATTTTGCAGGAAACAGAAGTTGCGAAATCACGCAATCGCTAAGGAAATCGCTTACTAATCGCTATATGTACACGCGATTTAAGTCAACAGCCCAGTGTGCGAGAATCCACAGGTTCTAGACCTCATCATGTTTAATTTTTTTATAGGAAAATTGTTCTAATGATTTATTTCAAATGTACTGTTTATACATCATACCTTCTCAAATGTATAGTTTTTTGTTTGTGTGTTGAAGGGCAGTCGCTAGAAAGCTGTTGTGGCGCCAAATATTTTCTCCTGATGATACTTTTGTTCATACCAACTAGTAGCTGCGCTCTAATAATAATACACAAGTGTTTGGCTGACTACTATGACCCAACATTCATCACTAAATGTGTCTGTGGTTTCGGAAGTGAGTCTAAAATTGATTATCAATTTTAAGCCTTCGAAATATTTTTTCATTTTTCAGTAATCGATGTTATTATTTCAGTTTGACTTTTGTAGCTTGCTTTCACATTCCAGTTTTTTGTTGTAAATTACAGCTCATTTCTAATAATAAAAAAAGAAACCAAAAAAACTTATGAAAAACTTGTATCGAATTGTTCATTTTTAGACAAGTTGGCAGGTTAAATTTATTGTTTTTCGTTTTATTTTAGATCAATGTACTAGCTTTGCTCATTTCAAAAGTTAAACAATTTTTTGTTTCTTCTCACTCGCTATCGCACTGTGTTGTAGCAATAAATTTTGCTCTGAAAGTGATAAAGATGTACCAGTCAGCAGATATCAAACTACAGTGTCTCTTCGGCAGCTATGTTTGTATACGGATGAAATACTTTTGTTGGTTAGAGTTGCTGGTCAGTCACTCCATATCTTCGAGTCAAAATGTAGCAGGTTGGTTTGTGTGCTACAACTTACTCCTTGCATGAAGTGCAGCATTAGTAGCACACTCTTAGTAGAACTTTCTAGAACATTTGGTGTTTTTGTAGGCAACTTGGCCGGAGTCATAGTGGGAGCTCTTTATGTATTGGGCCCGCTCAAAATTGTAGTGGACATAATTTTTAATATTACTGCAGGTAAGCTTTTGTTTTTCACTCTCACTTTGACATTACCACAAGCAACTTTTTACTTTCACTTTAACATTACCGCAAGCAACCTTTTACTTTCACTTTAACATTATCGCATGCAACTTTTTACTTTCACTTTAACATTATCGCAAGCAACCTTTTACTTTCGCTTTAACATTATCGCAAGCAACCTTTTACTTTCGCTTTAACATTATCGCAAGCAACCTTTTACTTTCGCTTTAACATTATCGCAAGCAACCTTTTACTTTCGCTTTAACATTACTGCAAGCAACTTTTCACTTTCACTTTAACATTATCGCAAGCAACCTTTTACTTTCGCTTTAACATTACTGCAAGCAATTTTTCACTTTCACATTATCGCAAGCAACCTTTTACTTTCGCTGTAACATTATCGCAAGCAACCTGTTACTTTCGCTTTAGCATTACTGCAAGCAACTTGTCACTTTCACTTTAACATTATCGCAAGCAACCTTTTACTTTCGCTTTAACATTATCGCAAGCAACTTTTTACTTTCGCTTTAATATTACTGCAAGCAACTTGTCACTTTCACTTTAACATTATCGCAAGCAACCTTTTACTTTCGCTTTAACATTATCGCAAGCAACCTTTTACTTTCGCTTTAACATAACTGCAAGCAACTTTTCACTTTAACATTATCGCAAGCAAGCTTTTACTTTCGCTTTAACATTACTGCAAGCAACTTTTCACTTTCACATTACCACACACAACTTTTACTTTCACTTTAACATGTCCACATGCACCTTTTTACTGTCACTTTATCTTCACCACACCTATCTTATTTTATTTCTTTAATATTATCATGTCCGACTTTTTACTTTCCCTTTAGCATTACGTTACCCCTCCCCTTGCAAGTTCTTACCATAACTTTGATGTGCGTGTCCTTAAATCAGTAAATATTCCCCAATGCCAGGAGAACTTTCAGGCACAAATATGAAAGTGTCAAAGAAAGTTCATTCTCCCGCTTGGTCAAAACGTTGTTATTGTTTACTTCAGGTTTTCCGATGAGTTTTACTGGATTAAACTCGTTGATAGGAAGGACTCAGCCATCAGCGATTATGTCACGAGTGTATGGAATGACTTCATTAGGCAAGGTTATATCATCGGGCTCACAAACTTCTGAAAACTCAGCTCAACCAGCTAAATCAAAATCTGCCAATTCATCTTTGAATGAAACGGCAGAGAACTCCTAGAGAAAACATCACTTCAGTTTTGTAATTACAAATATTATAATAAAGTCAAGGACAATTTTATTTGAATCTCTGATCTACATCTGGGTCGTTATCGATTGATTGTGGGGAGACAACTTGACTATATATAAGAAATAATTTGCCCTTGTAATAAAACAATGTCACCTCATAGTGGAGACAACTTGACCTGATAAACATCGCTGCCTTTTAATCGAGTTAATTAAAGATTAAAAAATTCATTTTAAAAATGATACCATTTTATGCAAAATCAATTACACTTTTGAAATAACATTACTTTCTAGTTTTTGTAAATATGGTTAACCAACATATTTTGGCTTTCTACTTTGTAAGAAAACCCTGTCATAGTATAAACTTGTGCGAAAATAAAACTTTGGCAAATAACAAATCACAAACAATGCGACGTGAAAAAGTTTTTGTAAGACACAAATTGTACGACTTACACTATTCGCGGTACCACGCTCGTATACAATCACAGCTCAAGAACATTTAGTTGTCGTTGAATAATAATGGCCGGCATTTTCAACTTATGTGTGATCTTGCTAACTAAAGTTATGTAAAAGATTGAGACGGGTTGTTCATCGACATAGTTTAACCCAAGATCAATTTACCTGTTAAAATACAGCACTAAAGATAAATATAATTAAAAAGTGGCAGCAGGTGACAGATCTACCTGCGTATGAAGCAGAGGGCTGAATTTTGTATCAGAAAGGAGTGGACATTAAGTGGAGACAACTTTTCTTTATAGTTGAAGCTGTTCAGCATAACATAGTTCACAGAACAAACAAAAGTGTAAAGTTATCAATCTATCAATCAACCAGTAAGATATGAGAGACACTTCTGCTGCCATCGCTGCCTACAGTTCATTGATGCTCACAGATAGGCTGCTGCTGTCGGCTATATTATGTAGATTATCATCACATTTCCTTCACGCTGGCTACCTGTGAGTGTTGTACCTGCTCGGCTGTCGGCTTGTAGTCAGCCAATCTGTAGCTGTAACAACACCAAGTAACAAGATTTATTTACTGGCAGAGCGAAATTTTTTACTTCGCAAAAGTTACATGAACATTGTTCTACCATTGTTTAAATAGCCTCGCCCATCAATGCAACAACTTCCTGTCTGGTAATTACACAAAACATCTTTGTGGTTATGGATTTATCCCCTTGTATTAATCATTTACCATGCAATAAAAGACAGCAGTTATGTTGTTGCACTACTGAACCATAATATCAATTACGCAATCGTTGAGACACGTGATATTATGTAGTATTATGTAAATGAAGCGAAACACTAGCCAGATATGCAGCGAGGTGTGAAAACAAATTTCATCCCTGCACATAGAACATAGACATAGAACAGATATAATTGGTTAATATATAATTGGTAAGTAAATGCTCAGAGGTCTGAAGTATGTAGGCTTGTTCAATCACCCTTCCACTACCAACTTGGGCTGTTACCGTCTTTCTTAACAGCTGTTTAATCTCAGAAACAGTTCACAGACCTCAACAGCTCTATGATATATGTATAACAACCAGATTTTCTCTTATTACAATATATTGTGTAAATTATGATACATGTACACCTACTGTCTAGCTACTGATTTGCCTCTACCGATTGGAAATGATGACCGGGCGTTTTAAGCAATACCGGTTAAATTAACTGTATTTGATGTCATAGCTAACCATAAAGTGCTTTGCAACAACAAACAAGGATCAATCATGAACGATTCTTCTTCACATAAATATGTACTTGCATTCTAGAAACAATTTTATTGGAAGCTCTACAGTTAGGAGTAATACGATTGGTCAAATCACAAGCTGCTTACTAATTTTCTTAACCTGATCAAAACCTGTCGATTGCCTCAAAGAAAACGCCACCAATTGTAGTAAGCCATTTCAGCAGAAACAAAAATGAAAAAGACCTCAATCAGTAGGCACAGTCGATAGATGTATATGGAACCTTACATTGAGCCAGTTTGACAACGCATCAATACAAAAGTTAAAAAACCTCGCCATGAACTTTCAACAATAGTTTTTTGTTTCGAAAAACAAATTTCGGGCCCAAAAAAGACTTTTTTGGTTTTTAATTTTTACCAAAAGCAGTTTTGTTATCATAACTGCGGTAATTATTATTCTTAGCAATGTTGTCTTGTCTGAAGGAGATAACTCCATGACATGTTTGGGACTCGCGTTTTTGACGAAATAATTATTTCGTTTTATTTATTTGGTCCTGGAAATACAGGGGATTTTTTACAATTGTATTTTTGTCTGTAGAGACTCAACAGACGCAGGTACAAGCCACAAATAACTGAGCAGACGAGTAGGTGTTTGAAATAGATTAGATTATTCTATCATTTTCCATCTACCAATCACCCCGGTCAAGCATGGGGACGCAGTAAATGCTCTGCTATACCCATATTTAGCTATTATTGCAATGAATTCAAAAACCACTTGTCATCCATTGTAATTTATTGATTAGAGGAATTGAGGGTTATACATATTATATATTATTCTTAAACAATTTCTCATCGAGATCTTTTATTTCATACCAAAAAATAACTTTGTAGATTTTCCAGCCATGGAAAATTGGATGGAGAGTGAATTTTGTATTTTTTCAGTTCGTTAACTTTTATTGATCATTGAGTTGTTTTGTATATTTTTGTACAGAGGTACTTTTGTATGTTTCTCAGTTTGCGTATGCCATGGTATAAAACTGCTGAAAATTTTTGAGCATGGTTTTATCATTTTCATGGAGCTGGACTTTCAAGTATTTTTGAAAAATGCAAAGTTTTGCTTTACAAATTTATATCAGTTTTTATTTGTACAATATTGACTAAAAAATTATTTATAATCAGATTATTATTGATTTGTCAGAAAATGTGAAAAAAGTTCATTCTTGGTGGGGTTTGAACCACTAGCTGATTTACACTGCAGTCTGAAGCATTAACCATTCCTCCAAGTGACCACCTATAACTGATGCGTTGTTAATTTTTATTAGAATGGACATTGTAACAGTTTTGGCATTTTTCTTCTAGAATTCTACACAGGACCTTTCAGCTGTTCAGGAGGCAGACACAAGTAGATTATGCTGCTGTCGGAATAAGGAAACAAAGAATGCTGACTCAGAGGATGTGAGAGTGATATAATCTGATGAGGTATGATAATGTGCGTTGTGTACCCTTATAATGTCTATCTCATGTTCTCTCTACATCCTGTGCTATACTCATAGCAGTTCCAAGGTAATGCAAGCTTGTTTGCTGCCAGTGAAGGGTCAATTAGCTATAGTGTCAAAAGTTGTACTCAATAAACTATTACTAGTGACAATCCATTCATGAAACCACCAAGTTCTGGTAGCTTCTACCTATTGTTCCATTCATCCGGAACATTCTATTAAATAATCATAATTTTTACCACAAATCTTGTTTTGATTAGGTTCATGCACTCATCCATTCTAGTCTTTATACAACGGCTGTGTTTTAACTTGACTCAAAATGAGAGAAAAAACTAGTTTACAGTAAAGTTTGTTTTGGCGAAAAAAGTGAAATATTAAAAGTTGATTTTGCACTAAATCTATTGCGCCAATTTTAATTTTGTCCGTATAAATTCTTACATTCTATGGAGAAACTATCCAAATGACATATGTTGTTTTAGTCTATCAAACAAGTACAAAATTTTTATCATCATAACAAATTTGACAACTAGCAACTAATAATAAGAAATTAGCAAAATATTCGACAAAACTTGTGAGCTTTTTCATAATGAAAAGAATACTATATGAGCCAAAGTTCTTTGTTGAAAAAAGTCAGGAAGGAACTGCACTTGCCATTATCTACAGCGCTGATCATCGGCTGTCTCCTTTATTCCCTTACATAACACAAAACATTCACTTATGACTAACTAACCAATAATAATTAACATAACTACTGAGGACTTCATCCTCTCTTCTCGCCTGATGTAGAACCTAAGGCTTTCATGGCAATACAAGCCGATGAAGACCCACCCACAAGTATGCACAATGAGCTCTAAGGCTATAGATAGTAATGAATGATAAAGCCCATATATATAAGCAGATGGATGCGCATATTAATGTCAGAACATCTACCAGCATAAACAGTGCCAGTATACACATTCTGAACGAGCAGACGTATCTGGGAACAGACGTGTTACTAGCAGATGTGTTACTAGCAGACGTGGTAGTACAACAGGCTCAGTGATCCTTCTTTTCAGACCTTTACAAGTAAGTATAAACTACAAAGTATATATACCTTTCTGATTCTGATTATCCTGAAAAAATTTTAAAGCTTTTTATTTTTTGTCTTTTCAGAAAAGTTTTTTTTATCTTGCTGAAAAGTTTTCATTTATAGCTCATTTGTAAAACTATAAAAAACAAGTTATACTCTTTAAATCTTTTTCAAATGACAAATTTTGTGCTGCAATATTTCAACTAAAACCACTAGCTAACGATATGTGAGAAAAAAATGCTCGTTGCTGATAGTTTTGTGATAGAACAATGAAAGTTGAACAGGCCAATTAACGAAAAGCCAGTTGCCAGAGTCTATTAAACACTAATTGAATTACTACAAGCTATTAGCCCAGTATGCCAGCAACAGCTGATTCTGTGATAGCTCTATGTGATAGCTCTATACTTTTTGTTTCTACTCACTCTTTTCCGCTCAATAGCAGAACTTATCGAAAATTTTGTTGGTTTAGTTTGTTTTTTAAGTGGCGAATATCTTGGTATAAGATCTATAATGTTACATAACATTCAATAGGTGACTAGTATGCCATGGCAGACTGGCAACTGATAGATTTATCTCTGTAGTATTTGAACTGACAGCCGCAGCTCAAATACTTGAATCGGTATAAAATGGGTCAGCTTTCTTTTTGATCATATTTTTGATGCAAACCATTTTGGACAATCCAAGTTTGGATGCATTACTTCTACATATGCTATCACATTCCTCATAACACGTCAAAATATCACCCCGCATCGCTCTTTGTGTTGTAGGTTGGAGTTGTGTGTCCTCCTCTAAACCTCACTGGATTTTGGTGACATTTGCACATGGAACGAAGTCTACATACTGTACAATCTACACACTGTCGATGATGTCTACACGCTATACATTGATGTCTACACAGCATACAATGAAGTCTACACACAACCAACGACTAGATATGTTTGATAATTTGGTGATTGGTCTCTATCACTTGTTATCTGACGTATCATGTTGCCTGGTGAACATTTCGTCTTAGCCTCAGCTCCTAGACTACCGCTAGAGCAGCTCAACAACAGATAAACCACTTCTTTAGAAATATGCTAATGGAGTCAAATGGAATAGTAGTGCATAGACATACTAAGTACATAGACGTATAGTAGTAGTAGATAATAGACTATAAAATAGTAGTACATAGACATATAGAGTAATATTACATAGACATATAGAGTAATAATACATAGACATATAGAGTAATAGTACATAGACATATAGAGTAATAGTACATAGACATATAGAGTAATAGTACATAGACATATAGAGTAATAGTACATAGACATATAGAGCAATATTACATAGACATATAGAGAAATAGTACATAGACATATAGAGTAATAGTACATAGACATACAGAGTAATAGTACACAGACGTGGAAAGCTGCGTAGCATAGTTATAGAAAATAGGAATGCATAGACATATACAGTGATTGCACGTAGATGTTGATGTTTATTTTGTGTAGAATGTTATTAATAAATAAATAAATGTATAAAAATAGAAAACAAACGGAGTTAGTTGTTCCATAAGAGCACAATAGCAGTTAATTCACTGAACAAATGACATCTAAAAACAAGATATATATCACACAGTGCACAGTTGGGCTTATCTAGTGAAACACTGAAGAGGTTGAGTAAGCAGCTCCACAAATGTGGATGAAATGAGAATACACAGAAAGTGTTTATGTATTTAATAAGATAAGACAAGAATTATACTACACATGTGCCGGCAATGAAAGCTGCAAAACTATAATTGTGTTAATTCTCAAAAATGTACACTCAGAGGTGCGCCGATACTCTTTTCTGCAAAAACCAGGGATGTGCCGACACTTTTTTCTGCAAAACTAGTGATGTGCCGATTCTAAAGAATGTAAACTTAGAGGTGTGCCAATGCCTGAAACACGTGGGTGTAGCCATAGTAAACAATCCGCCATTGGTGAATTTACCAAGCGCTGAGGAAATCGAAGCTTGCAGGTAAAGCAGCGTTAGTCGAATCTTTCGACTCATCTTCTATCTACAAAGGACAAAAAGAGATTGCGGCTCAGCTCTAATTAATGCATACAATGGCAGCAGAGTAACATCATGTTGCATGGGTGAATAACATTGACTTGACAAATTCGTATGAGTTGCCCTCTCTTGGATGGCTGAATAACTTTCCATTCCCATGCCACGCCACACAATCATGTGTGTTCTTATTCGCTAAATCCGCTAGTTAAACCGAAATGAAAATTTGACTGGATTTCTTTTATCGAAACTGGATCTGAGTCACCGAATGGGAACGTAGGAATAGAAACAAACTCACTTTGCTGGTAGCTCCTTTAGACTGCTCCCCATAGCTAAAAGTCACTCCATACTTAGCCAAAATGTCTACTTCTCCATTGTCCTTGACCTCTGCAGAGGCTGAGGTAGCCTGAGCTTCAGTAGGTTTACACTCAGGTTTCGTTTCTGCTAGGGTTTCCTTCATCCGAGTTTGTATTTCAGAGAGTTTTACGATATCCTCTGAAGTTAAGCAGGCAGTTTGAACTAGGGCTGCGATATTTAATGAAAATTTTAACAAAACCAAAGGCGAGACAACTCACCCTCCATGGCTCCTGCAATGTCCTCATCTTCTTCTTTAGTAGCCAGAGGGGCTGCGGGCTCAGGGCTGGGTTGAGGGTCTCTCCGCTCTTTGACGGGGGATGCAACCAGTTTAGGTACACTCACGGGTGACTTCTCTTTCTCAGCTGCCAACGAAATGCACATTTTCTGATGCGTTAATGCTGTCTTCCCTTCGCAATAAATATAAAAAAATATCTACGCTCCTTACAGCATCTACGTACACTCTCTACGCCTCTTATTCAAGATGGCTACATTGAAAAAAGTGAAAAAATGCATTCAATTAAAACACAAGTTCGTAAATTGAGAGGGCAACTTTAGCTGATGTTTTTTATTTCAGGATGCCTTCAGATACACCACACGTAGGGCTAGTCAGATACACCGCATGTAGGGCTAGTCAGATAGACCACATGTAGGGCGAGTCAGATACACCACATGTAGGGCTAGTCAGATAGACCACATGTAGGGCGAGTCAGATACACCACATGTAGGGCTAGTCATATACACCACATGTAGGGCTAGTCAGATACACCACATGCAGGGCTAGTCAGATACACCACATGTAAGGCTAGTCAGCTACACCACATGTAGGGCTAGTCAGATACACCACATGTAGGGCTAGTCAGATAGACCACATGTAGGGCTAGTCAGATAGACCACATGTAGGGCTAGTCAGATACACCACATGCAGGGCTAGTCACTGACTCTATGGGCGGTGGCATTCAACAAAAGTTCTCTGCCCATTCAAAGGTACTGTGTCATCAGCTGTGGACTGAAAACAACTTCATTCATTAATTACTAGCAAATCTTTAGCAAAAAGAGTTTTTGCGGAGTTGTGCTCTCGTTAACTCTATAGTATATTTTTAGTAACTCGGTTGTTACTATTTGGCACTCCTTGACAGCAAAGGAAGACTGACTCAAAAAATGAATTGCGTAGCATATCCGTTACAGTTCTAGTCTAAACCATAGACATGGTGTTTTACAAAGCGTGTCGCCACGCTGAGGCTAACGAGCCCAGCTTACCACGTTTTGTAACAAAAAATTAATTACAGCGGTCTCACCATTCGTTATAATTAATTACATAAAACAATGTATTGTGACAATGCAGCAGCTTGAGAGAAAGTGTTAATAGACTCATTGAAATCGTGTCTGATCACTGCTGGATCGCACACTCGGTCAAGGTCACACCCCTCCCTACCTCACCTGTCACTTCTGTAGCTGAATTTACAGCGCGCATGACGGCTATGTTTCTTTGGCACAGAAAAATGTGGTTTCCAAATTTGCTCATTCAAGCCACCATTCAATCCCTATGTCAAGCGGATTTGAACCAATCGATATACCAGCCAATTACAAAGTTACAGTCCAGGTCAGTTGGACAATAAAAAAGAGACCAACCAACATACCTTTAGCTACAAGTACTTCATCTTGTTTTGTCTCATCTTTCTTACTGTCTTCATCTTCACACTCCTGCCAACACCGATACAGTACACAACAAGTGGTGACATCACACAATACAGTACACAACAAGTGGTGACATCACACAATACAGTACACAACAAGTGCTGACATCACACAATACAGTACACAACAAGTGCTGACATCACACAATACAGCACACAACAAGTGGTGACATCACACAATACAGTACACAACAAGTGCTGACATCACACAATACAGTACACAACAAGTGGTGACATCGCACAATACAGTACACAACAAGTGGTGACATCACACAATAAAAGCGCGTTTTTATATATTACATATAAATAGATATAAATATTTGCCGGCCGATTATTGCTGTAGCATCACATCCCACTTATAAGCAACAAAACAGATAGAGTTGTCTCTCATTAGACAGATAACTCCCGGCACTGATCATTTATTGTTGGACAAGGGAAACTCTCAATAATATCACAAACACTCTAGACAGCTCTCAATCGAATCAAGCGGTGATATGTTGTCCTTCCACAGGGGATGAAACTCTCATAACATTGACGCAGCCACCATAGCTTTAAGATAACAAACTGCTTGCCATTTTGATTGTAACTATTTGAGCTGAAAAGCACCCAAAAACGATAAATAACAAATTTGACTCCGTCCAATACAAGAGTGCGCATAGGCTCCGCCTATCACTAGAGGACAGCTAATACAAACTCCACCTCATTACACCATAATATGTAGTACACCTGCACTCACCACAATGCTGTTGACGGATGCCGACATTTTCTTGTTAAAGTTGGACAACTCCCCGTTGAGAGAAGTCTGAGATTTTGAGAGAAAAGATGAGAGTGTAGGAGGCATCTCAGTATCAGGAGTCAGCGTGTGGTGGGTCTCCCAGATGTGCCTCAGCTGCTGAAAATCTGTGCTACCAGATCTACAATATGGCAGCATAGCCTCACATACACCCAACATGTACGAGCAACAGGGAATTATGCTTTTAACAGTTTAGCTTGGGGTTTTACTTCTCCAATGCTCCAGGTCGGGTCGCCAACTCCCCGCTCCCACTTCTCATAAGTCGAGGAGACTTTGGTCTCTTGGGGTCAAAAGTTCTGTGTCTGAGAGTTTCTGTGCTGTTGAAATCCATTGTGAACTCTGATTGGCTCTATAAGACATGATAATCATGCACAGCTCATCAAACATTGTGCATCAGAGGTTCAGGTTATCAAATGAGTAAACTGGTTTGGAGTTGTCCTTTCTTTGGTGTACCTAACATGTGCCAATGAGTGTGTGGCTCACCAACTAGCAGCTGAAGTATTCAATTACTAAAACAATTATCAAAGCATAAGCATACATTGCTCAACAAAATGCATCGCACAAAATTCCTTTTCATATATCTTGCGCGACTCAAAAATGAAATCAGTTTATGAAATTGGGAACTGATTGACAAATTCGGTAAAAAGTTCCAATGCCTCTTAAAAAAAAATTACACTGAATGCTTAAATACTATGTTTGAATTGCGATTCTTTAAAAAAATCTTGACATTCCCAAATTTATACTTTCTCATCTTTTAAGGCTTGAAGAAAATTTTTTAACAATAATTTGGCTAACTCATCACTTGTCGGTAAAATAAAATCGAATTTTTTAACATTATACAAGGTAATAGTGTTTTTTCTGATATCTTTTCTCATTTTAGCTCAAACTTTGTTGAAGCCTTATGAATTAAGTGGTGAGATAACAGCTCTAAATGAAAATTTACTTTACCAACGATTGGTTAATTTCTCCGTGTTCCCATCAGCGAAAATCACTGAATTAGAAAACTTGTACCGAGTTGTCCTCTCTCAGGCTAATAAACAATTTCGAGCGCGTCGTAGAATCATGTGCAATAACAAAGGATCTTTGGTTAGCTATAAATCATTAACCGGACTGAATTGAAAATTTGAATTGACTATTTCCAATGATTCGGCTCATTGAAAAATTGGTGCGAATCACCCAAAGGAAATTAGATATTAAACTAGTAGCCTACTATGTGTAGGTAATATTACTCACCGAAGTCTCCCAGCTAAACGGACCAGAATGCTCATCTTGCCAAGTTTCTCCCTACAACCAACAATTTTATAGCACTTATTTTCTCAATTAGCGATTCTGAAACTCCAAATTCTACTTTGACAAATATTGGGACTCGTGCTGACACAAATCAGTCAACTTTGTAAAAATATTTCAGCAGGGAAACATTGAAATAAAAAAATCAAAATCCTTGCAAATCAATGTCTGTTTTACTGTCAACAAACAATATTATCCTTCAGAAATAAAAATATCTATAAAAATTAATGTCAAACTACAAAAGTCTTTAAAAATATTTTTATTTATTGCCACATCAAGCAGATTTCTAATGTTTAATGTAAAATTATTGTCTCCCATTAAAGACTGATGTAACAAACTTTAATGCCATAAGCAGCTTGGGTTAATTTTTGTTAAGAAGGTAAATGCTAAAAGTGATAAAAGGAAGGTGAAAAAATTTCCTTCAATGTTATACATCAACTTTTGGTTAAAAATTAATCTAACGATGAATAAATTGTGTTATAGAACAAACATCAACTTCTGTGAAAGTTTTATTTAAAAGTATTTGACTCTGGAGTGAAACATATCGTTATTTATTACCATATAGATACTAAAAAGTAAAATAGTAAAAGGTGGTAAAACTACTGAAAGACTACAAATTGTTTCATCTGTCTAGAAAAAAGGTGGAAAAATGAAAAGAGTTCTAGCCACATCATCAGGTCGGCTCTCAACTTTAAAAATCTGGGATATATATATACACATAAACATAAAAATAAACATAAGTAAATAATCATACAGGGAAATCATATATATATGGATGTATATATATATATATATATACAGTGTACTCCTGATATATCAAACCCGAGGGGACCATAAAATTTTGTTTGATATATGAGATGTTTGATATATAAAATCATGACCATCGGACTTTTTTATATGCACATAATAAGTCACTATTACATGTATTTAAGCTAGGATATTAAGCATTTTGTCTATTGTGATTTTTAGTTAATTATTAATTAATTAAATTAATGGTGTTGAAGCTGAGAATTACAACAATTATGCAATGATGATGTAGGTAGTAGTAGCACATGTTGTTGTATATTATTGTGTTAGTTAAGTTACTGTTAGACTAAGTTGGTTTTACCACTTCTAACCACCTATGACAACAAACGTAACAGCTACTACCTGTTACTTATTATTTAATTTATGACATTATTTATTGTTGTTGATGTTGTCATTGTTATTAATAATTATTAACAAACCATCATTTTTTATAACAATAATAAATAATGGGTCTCTAAAAAAATAACAGCATTATTAATAGGATAATAAATAATAAATTTTTAAGAAGTAGTAATAATAATAAATAAATAAGCAGTGTATCAATTAATTATTATTTGTTTTAGTACTCTAGTTAAAATTAGTAGCAGTAGTAAGTGTACTGCTTCTTGAGCTTGAAGTTTTCCTGACTCCTTTCTTGATTATTGCTCTCAATTCACTTAGTGACAATAGTAATGCTATAGATAGATATGTCTCTCCCCACATTTTGAATAAAGTCTACAACAACATCTCATGTGCAGACTGAATAAGGATAGCCTGGGCATGCTCTCTAGCTACAATAATGACCAGTTATTGTCAGTATCACAACAATAATAATATGGGGTCGACCTACCGGAACTATACCACCGAGACAGAGTGTTTAATTGAAATGATAGACCTTGACATTCATATTCCAAGATGGCAGCCCCCATGGAAACTACTGCAATTTTATTTTCTACTATCGCATGCTTTGGTCGAACTAGGACACTTTTTACTTGGGCTCATGCCAGAATAGGATTTTATTGTTCGATATGTAAGAAATCATTCGATATAGGAGTAGGTAATTACAATGCATTCAGCTGGGACTGATGCAGTTTGTTTGATATACCCGGATTTTCGATATAACAGGATTCGATATATAAGGAGTACACTGTATATATATATATATATATCTATATATATATATATATATATATATATATATATATATATATATATATATATATATATATATATATATATATATATATATATATATATATATATATATATATATATATATATATATATATACACATATATATATATATATACATGTGCAGGATTTTGTGATAACGTTACTAGTCACCCTGGTAGCCCACCTGCACCTCTTCTAGGTAGCAGAGTTGTCTGTCTGTCCAGACAGACTTGCTGTCAGCTCGGCCGTCTCAGCGTCCGCCCTTCTGCATAACTGCTAGAAGGTAGGCCGTGATAGGCAAGAGTCTGCCAGGCAGGTCTGCCTCTCGCCTACCACTCGTCAGTCAACACTAGTGCTGTCAGACCTAGTAGGTCATCAGAGCTGGTGGCCTTCTAGAGTAGTAAGCTGTAAGCTGCGCAATATTCAAGTATAAAGCTTGAGTGAGTGTAAAGCTATCTTTATTCTTAGAAAGAATTGTCTAGCAGTGCCTCTCGGTATACACTGAAAAGTGAGAGTCCCAGCAGCTGTATTTATGTAAACTGTTATGTAACATTAGGGCGGTACTACAAGTTGTAGCCTCGAACATGCTAACACTGTAAAAAGGGTATGAAAAAGTTCTAGGCTATAAATAATAATAATAAATGATGTTGACAACATGAGATGAATGGAATCGCTATGTATATAATCTGTTACTATGTTTCAGGCGCCGTGCTGCGTATTTCCTGTACATACATACATAAATGAATTTCCTGTATGATTATTTACTTATGTCTATGTTTTACAACACTCACTTAAGGTTACTTGCACTTGTATGTTAAAAGTATCAATTACAAGAATAGAAAAATGTTGTTGCGCGTTGTCATCATTTTTTCATTTCCTAGTCGTAAAACTGTATTTTTCTAATCAGGGCCGTAGCCACATTGAGGCAAGACGAGGCTCTTGCCTCGTCTGAAAGTTTAGGCAAAAATGGGAATTTCCAACTCAGAAAACGGATTTTCCCAAAAAATTCACCCTTTTAGAAGTACTTGGTATTTCCACAGGGATTACCGTTATTGCACGCACGTAGCACTAGTTCTAATACTGTACAGGATTTCAGGGTGGTGTGGTAGCGTTCACCTGTACAGCGGCCCACAGTAATGAGTGTGTGCAGGCAGTACAGCGTCTCGCCTCTAACAAGCCCCAGGGTCAGCAAGTTAAGCTGGTCGAACTTGATTTGCAGTGTTGTCAGCTCGTGAGCTGGACACAGTGAGGAGTTGTCACAACTACATTACTTTCCACTGATTTCTAGTTCGGCAGGATGACTGCGTAAGGTCGAATTAACAGGTGGAACAATCGTTCCAGTATCACACGCCCAGAGGTAGTGTGCAGTGTAAGTCGATTTGACTGACCACTTTCTACTGACTATTGTTCGTTCTGTTAATTGACTTGTCCAAGTGGCTGTTGGTGTTTGTATTTGCTCAATCTGTGTGTATGCACTGTCAGCATGCGTTGCTGCTATTGCAATAATCTTTGTGTGCTGCTTACTACTGCTGTAGTAATCTTTGTATGAAGTCTTTACTAGTCCACTTAGCTTGTCAGCTATTCTTTGTGTGAGTGCGCAAGGTGCTTATTGAAAGGATTCAAAGAAGCAGTGAGAGTGCCATGTTAACTCTGATTTATTGAATACAAAACACACATATTTATACAATGCAGGTTACATAATGTTTGTGCTGCCAACATAGAACAAAAGGTGGCTACACCCACCTGGCCTGATTGGCCTAGACAACAAAAGGGGGGGCAGCACTTCGTCATGACTGAATAATTACGCACATGTGTGTTTGTTTACTATGAAGTGCTGCCTGCACGCAATACTATATAATATATATAAAAATAAGTAAATAGGCTGCTGCCGAACGTTGATAATATGAATGCTAGTAGGCCGAGGCCGAATGAATGTTACGTAGAACGGTTACATAGAACTGTTAGTGGGTCGAGTGTCACTTGGTGTCGATCGTCCGTACGTTTCCCCAACAATACTGTTACTGTAATCACGTTGTTTTTCATAAAAACCCAATCGTACATTAGACTCTTACACTACAACATACCATTTCCTGTGCAGGCTTATTACTGCTGCAATAATCTTTTTGCCAAATATTTTTTCAAGGTATATTTCAATTTTTCTGGATGACTACTGTTGTCTGCTGCATTTTATTTTCAGTTCTGGTTAGCACTTCCCACTGCAGAGAGTTAAGGGTACAGTGCAAACGTTTTTTTTTAAATAATGAGAACTAGTAAAAAAAATTAGTAATGATCAAGTGATTGATATTAATTAATAAATAATTATTATTAAATGGACTCAAGAAAATAAAAAGCTAGGTATTCATCTAATTCCTTTAATATAACTTTTTCTCTAGTTTTCATATTTTTTTATTTAGTTTTGTTTGTCGATATTAACAACAAATAGTTATTTAATTTGGTTCAATATTTTCTTTTAGTTTTTTTAATCATTATTTTGTACACCTACTAATTATTATTTATTATTACCATTGAATATTATTTTATTAATAACAGTTAACAATAATAATTATTATTATTGTTCTAATAATAATAATTATTATTGTTAGTGCTATTATTATTATTGTTATTATTATTATAATAATGATGATAATAAATAACACTAACACCAACTACTATCGTTTGTAGTTATATATATTTCTATACGTGTGAGGAACGCCAGCACTTGTCAAACATTTATTATTTACTACTCGTACTTGGCCTAAGCCTTTGATTTGACTCAGTATTATCTCAACGTCTTTGTCTCGATATTAACTCACTGTCTACACATTATCTCAATATGTACTCGCTTATGCTTGTGTATGTTTTGTCCTAGTTCTATTGTTACCTCTGCTACAAGCGTCTATCTAGAACAGTTCTATGATCTGCCCAAATAATTATATATTGTTATATTTTATACTTTTTCCACGGTTTTTATTATACAATTGCATTTTGGTGCTTACAAGGCGTGGCTTGTACCAGATTTTACCCAGGCGTGGCTTTAACAGATTTTACCCGCCTACTTTGTATAAATATCTATGTTTGAGCAATAAAATTCAGAGTTAGCCTGGCTCTCAGAAGATTCTTTCTCTCAAGAAGCAAGCACAGCTAGAAGCAAAATAACTACAAGCGCTGACCTGGTCAACTATTGGCAAGCACGAGGCTTGGCGGAAAGTGAGAACGGTTCGCCCTATCACTGCGTATTCCCTCACCACGGTGAGAAGTACGACGCAAAGCACCTGGTGCCCTGATAGTTCGGCTCACAATAAATTCGGACTCAAGAGTTCGGGACAAGACAACGCACCAATAATTCCAGTGCAATTATTGTCGATCTCAACTGAGTCGAAGTAGACAAACAATAATTCCAGCACGATTATTGTCGGTGTCAAAGTTCGCAACAAACTCTAAACTAAACAATAGTTCCAGCACAATTATTGTCGGTGGCAACAGTTTGCAACAAACTATAAACTAAACAATAATTACAGCACAATTATTGTCGAACATAGCCATGTTCGGATGCAGCCAATAATTATAGTATAATTATTGTAAACTGCCAGCAATCATTCCACCCCAGATTCGGCTGCACTCATAACTGCACAAACCAATGCATGCACTCTAACAATAATAACACATTATTGTATGCTGACTTAGGGTAGAGGCAGAACGCGTCGGGAAGGCGAACAGGTGGCTACCACCCAGACACAAATTCCTGTACATATGTATGACTTACTTATCATATAAAACAATATACTATTTAATGTGTAAAAATAATATAACATTAACATAAAACTACAAAAAAGTAATGATACTATTTATTGAATTGTTATTATAATGACTCTGAGATAAAGTTGTTATCCTATTTAATTCACTGAGCAGCTCCATTATATAAATCTATTACTATAATTAATAATAATGTAAATAATAATAATTTTTTATTCCTGCTATTATTATTTTTCACAGCTAACAATAATATTGATATTATATTATTATAAAACTTATGAAAAAAAAGATGATTATCATCATTATAATAAATAAAAATTATTTTACAGCAACACACAACTTGATAAGCTATTCTATTCATTCTTTTATACTTGAGTAGTGGTGGTAGGAGAATTGTTGCACTATTTCCATATACCTACATATTACAATCATGTTAATTACTACTTCCCTTCTTTGCTTGAGTTATTTGACGTTTTCATTATTTATTATTTTCCTGCCATTTTGTTATTTTCATTAAAATAATAGCAATAAATTTGTTACCACTGGTAACTAAACGATTATTATAGTTCTTATTATTACTGCAACTACCACTACCATCAACACAAAATTTAGGGAGAAACTTTATTTTTATGGGACATCTAGCAATTGCTAAGTAGTAAACTTACATACATCCTGGCACTCTCTATGGGGTACTGGCACCTGTGATAAATAGCTATCAGCAAGGAAGAAAGAGATAATTATACTAGCAGACATTGCTCACAAATACACTTATTAACAAAAACTTATTGCTACTGGTATTGCCAGTCAAAGCGCATTCAACTTTGTCTAACATGACCATCATTGCAAGTTCTTTTTATTGGCGAGAAAGATGGAACCAATTAATTGCAACAGGTTCATGACTGTAGAATAGAGCAATCGATCTTGAACTACCTATGTAATATGAGGTTCCACAGCTTTTTCCTCTCTCAGCTTAAGTTTATTTATTGGTATGTAGTAAAGCAACAACGCTAGAAAGTTATCTCATCTGTGAGGGCATACAAATATCTCATATGTACATACATTCCATGTATTCATATGAACTTGGTTCATAGATGTTTCAAATCAATCAAAATTTGTTCATAATATAACCTCTTACAGATGCTTTGATTTTTCGTTTTTTTATTGTAAAACCTGTAAAATTGCTTTGGCGGCCGGGTCGCTGCCCCGGACCCCGCCGGGGGCCTTAGCGGCCCCCTGGACCCCCGGCCCTGTGTGGTTGATTGCCTCCTCTGATAATAAATCCTGGCTACGGCCCTGCTAATAAAACAATGATGTTTACGTAACAATAATAATGATAATACTCATTATCATTATTAGTCTACTACAACTATTATCTTATTATTATTAATTTGCTAATAATAAATTACTATTATTATTATAATAATACTAATTAATAATACAATCATCATCATTCAAATTCAATAATTATAATAATCAATGATAATAAAGACGCTTAATGTTGTGGTTATTCTCACCTCATCATCCTCTACAATTCTCTGCCCTGACTTAATTTTGTAAACAGGGAAAAATTCAGGAAGTCTGTCATTAGCATTTCGTTTATCTTCATCATCGTCATCATCGTCATCATCTTCATAGGTATTATTTTGTTGTTGGTATTTTTGTTGAATGTGAGGGGCTACAAAATGCTCATCAAGTAAGGCATTCTGCTCTTCCACAGGAAGACTATCCCATTGATCACCTAGCAAAGATGTAAAGTTCACTTTTTCTTTCATTATCTGTCGATAAATACCATTGAGAGAAGCAAAATACTCAATTTCTGAAAACTTGTCCATTTGATCGTTGTTGTTATTACTTGGTAATAAATAAAACTGTCCACCGGAAACTAATTATAACCAGAGTTCATTACGAGCAATCTGTTTTCGTAACGAGGAGCCCCAGTTTTCATTTCAAAACGAAACGTGCTTTTGACAGAAATGGAAACACGATTACTGGTAAATGCAATGAGCCAAATAGTAAACTTTATTTCTTTGCACACACATTTCAATAATTTCCAATTTAGTAGTTGTGTACCGATAAAAAAATTGTTTGATCATATGACAGCTCAAAAGGTTTCTGCAGAGCCCTGTATATAATTTTTTTGGAAGGTATGGCTATTATTATACAGTTTGATTAAGTAATTATGCACTACTACTATTATTATTGAAACTTTTTGGTGTGTGATAGTTACAGTAGAAGACTGAGATAGAGAGGCTCGTTGTTCGTTGTTGTTCAAGTTGTTATAATTATAATAATAGTTATAAAATAATTATAATAAATGATTAATAATAATATAATAATAATTAGTAGTAATAATAATTAAATTAATAATAATAATTAAATTAACAATAATAGTAAAATTAATAATAATAATAATAATAATAATTAAATTAATAATAATAATTAAATTAATAAATTAATTAATAATTTTAATAATACTCATATTCACTGTGCAGGATTTTATGGTAACGTTGTCAGTTACCCCGGTAGCACATCTGTACTTCCCCTAGGTAGGCAGAGTTGTCTACTCGCTGTGACCAGCAGCTTGCTGACAGACCTTTGGTACCACTACCTACCTATCCCTCAGCATTGTCTGCTGAGGTAGGCTTAGATAGGCAACATCTGCCAAGCAGGCCTGTAGTCCGTCTGCCACTCCTAGACAACACAGGGCTTCTAGACCAATAGGTTGTTGAAGCAGTCGTCTTCTGGAGTGGTAGAGCTGTCTAGTCTGTATAAGTCTGTGAGAAATTCAAGATGAACTTGAGTGAGTGTATACTGGTTTTATTCTTACGAACAAAAAGCCAGCTGAGCATCCAAGGTAACACCGATTAGTGAAGAGCTCAGCCGCTGCATATATACAAAGCGTTATGTAATAATCTTTTGTGTTGGGGTTAGCCGTAATGACATTCAAAAGAAAGGGTGGCAAACAAAGAATGACTTGAGCACGTATGAAAATAGCCTTAGCAGTATAAGATTAGCTACACAAAGAAAAGGGGTACAATATGTTTGTCATGTACTCAGTTTACAGAATTGTTACTATGATTGTTTGTTTACAGTTATCCACAGGAAGTCACGCTATTGTCCTGTACAATACATAATAGTAACAAGAACAATGATGATGATGGTGATTATTATTAACTTTATTATTTAAGGTGGTTAGATTATTATCATCATGGTGATAATAATTATCTAACCACATTAAATAATAAAGTTAGTTTATTGTAATGTTGCATTTGAATTAATTAACTTAATTAAACTGTGGGATTTTATGGAAAAAACATGACATCTCTATGAAATGATAATCATGGTATCAGGCATTATCTCCAAGACCTTTCATTCAAATTCAAACCAATATGTAAACGTACCGGAAGACTGTGAAATTCTATTGCTAGGAGACACTACATACAGAACAATACTTCCAGCCAAGACCAAAAATCTCGTCGTTCGCACCTTCACTGGCATCACTATTCAACAACTTACCACAGAAATAGATGAAATGCCTACCAACAAATCAATAGTAGACATGTCTTCAAGTTGGTTCACATGACATACGAACGAACCACCCATTGGAAAAAAAAACTATTCTTTTCATGGATTGCAAGCAACTTCTTTTGCCTTTAAATAAAGCCTTCACCAAAGCGTACACATCAGTATGTAATGTGTACAAAACTCATGCGAACGTAGCGTGTATTATGCTGGAAATGACTAAGCACCTCTATGGCCTGCTTCTTGTAAAACGTTTTATTAGACAGAAAACTGACATCACTAGATACACGCACATACCAGTATATAGTATGTGCGCGATCCTTATATAATCACTCTATGTAACTTTATTATTTCTATGCATTATAGCCCTATGTCCTAATTACTGTCCAATCATTCTATGTTTATGGATTCTTTTATGTGAACCAGCCAAACCTTTTATTATATTATCTAAGGCTGCGCCTAAAGGAACAAATAAAACTGTTACGTAACTTTTTGTATAAATACTGGCTGAAGCTCCATAATAAATCAGAGTAATTGGAGGGGCCAGGCCAGAAGAAAAGAAGAATACAATTACTCTCAACCACACACTTTCTCTTGTATTGCATTAAAGGAAGTCTGCAATAGTAACAAGCTTGTAGTTGTGGTCCAGGATTAACTTGCACACAAAGCACTGACCAGCGAGTGGCCTACACTTCTGTACGGTCCAGCAAGTAGGCTGGGCAGTCCAGCGTTGAACTTGGTCCAGCAATGCAGGCCAGTACTACTAGTTAGTGACGCCTAAAGTGCTTGACCATAGCCTACCGGCTCTCAGCTAAGCTGAGGGAAGTACAGGTGCCTGCTACCTTGCTTGTGTCAGTACATATGCAAAAATCCTGCATAGTATTACGACAAAAGGATTTATATGTAAATTTGTCGCGCACTATTTTTTTCAATTTTCGAATTATTCAAGCGTAGCTAATTTTTTAATAACTTGGGGCCAGAAGATGCTAGAAACAAAATTTAAAAAGGTATCAAAGGGGCACCATTTACCGCTCAGGCTTAGCCAATCATTGCGATACCTACATAGCTGTGGACTTCGAAAATAACAGGTTGAAAATGCATTGTAAATCTGCAGTTTCCTATTGCGCCATGGGCCCTTAAGATTTCAGTATATGTCATTCAAATTCTATATTATTTTAACGACCCAGTGGTATACTATTTATCATAGAGCAATCACGTTATATAGACAAAAAATAATTTTACTGAAGAGTCATATTCAAATAAATAACAAAAGCTTCTATACTGCACCATTCGCTACTTTGCGTCACTGGTTTCGCAACAATACCATTGTCAGCAATGCTTGATACTGGACCACAAACCATTGTTTTTTTTAAGCAAAGGTACTTTTTCTCAATTATTTTTCTGAGACAACCACTGGTATGACACAAATAATTTTTGCACCATTCGATGGACAACAAATTCTTCTAAAAGCTGATGGTTTGTTTGAGAAATAATCGTCAAAATAAAAATTGCACTTGTGCTAGCTACAGTATGCAGCATTAATCCCAGAGTCGCTAATTGCCAAGAAAAATCAGATATAATAAGTTTCTGCTCAGACCTACGTAGTTTGTTTCGTGGACACAAATATGTGAAGTACATAGATCTAATTGCCCCACTCACTTATAATGGTCACCTCAAAATGTCATATTCCGATGAACAAGGCTTCCAACTCAACAAACACTGCAGCGTCTTTCTTCTCAACTTACTTTTAGATGAAATACACTATTGGAGATCCGCCTCACCTAACTACTAATCCCTATCTCCAACAATAACTTTCCAATTAAAAATGTATTGTCGCCAAGGAATTTCAATTGCTCACCTTAATGTCAGAGGTCTTTATAAAAACATCGATGAGGTATCATCACTCATCAACACAATTGGATGCAAAATCTTCGCTGCTTCTGAAACTTTATGACTCCTCATCAAGTCAGTCGTTTGATTACTATTAAAGAACACAACCTTGAATGACGAGACAGAATAAACAAACATGGTGGTGGGTGGTGTATGTATCTACATTCACAACTCCTTACCCTACACTCGCATTTCAGAGCTAGAAATTATTTTACCCGAATCCATAGCCATTTTAATCATCATACCCAATACTCGTCCGTTTATAATCTGTTGTGTATACAGACCCCCAACACTCCAACCGCATGACGAAACGGTCTACCAAAGTATGTAACACATTGCTACAACAAATGTACAGATGTAACACTGCTCGGCGATTTTAACATTGATCTTTCGTAACCACAACAACTATGGCAATCCCTCACCTTAAGTTTACGCCTGTCTCAACTAATTGATAAGCCCACTAGAATAAACAATTGCTCCAGCATACTAATTGACCACATATACACATCTCAACAACAAAACCACTTTAACATTTACGTTCTTGACACTAGTCTCAGTGAACATTTTCGAATTCACACAACGCATAAAATAAGTCAGAACAACTACCAGCAATCATCGACCAAGCAAACGATCATTTACCATAAATGGTGAAGAACAACTGAACGTGATTTCATTACTGGCCTTTCCCACACCGCATGGAATCACATCTATGTGAGTCCCAATGGTAATTCAATGCTAGAATGCTTCAACTCAACACTCCTCAATATCACGCAGACTCATTAAGCCCAAGCATAAGCAAATCAGAACTCATACACTTCCCCCTGGCTAGATAAAAAATCACTAATAGCATAAAATTGAAAGACAACTTGAAACAAACTGGAGACTGGTCAGCTTACAAGAAACAGCGTAATGCCACCACAAATCTTATCAAGAAAGAAGAGGGGTTATATTAACGAAACTATTGGCAAAGCAGAAAACCAAGACACAGGCTGGATATGGGATATGGTCAATACCATTTAAAGGACATGTCGTCCCACCAGCATGCAGGATGGTCAAATTGTAACTAATAATCCCACTGACATTGCTGAAATTCTGAATAAGCACTTTACTTCTGCTGGTGAACAAACATCATAACTCAACAAAAAACTCTCCGCTCAACACGAAAAATTCTCTACAACCCTCAGACAATCTCTTTCCACCTATAGCCCCTCAAAAGCTGGTAAAACTTGTAAGCTCTATTCCTTTAAACACAGCTACTGGAAGTGATGGCATTAGTTCAAAAATATTACGTCTAGCCCTCCCCTAACTACTTCTATCACTCTGTGACACTATGAACCGAGCCATATCTGAAAAAGTATTTTCAACATCTTGGAAACATGCCATCATCTCAGCTATTCACAAAAAGGTGCAACAAACAATCCAAACAACTATCGACATACTTCAAAACACCTCTTCTCTCTAAAGTATTTGAAAGAACATATCATTGGTTACCTCAACACACACCTTACAAAATTTAACCTTCTCGAGTTTTCCCAATCAGATTTAAATCAAACCACTCCTGCACGACAGCAATGTACAATTTATACTCTGATTGGCTGAACACTGGTAAGAAACAAGCGCAAATTCTCCTCTTCATTGACTTTTACAAAGCCTTTGACTCTGTTCCGCACATAGTGCTACACCAAAAGTCTGCACGCCTAGGTATCAGTGGCTCGACTATACAACTTCTGGCAGATTTTCTTCATAATCAAACACAGCTAGTTAAAATTAATGGCACACTTTCAAGTTGCAAACGGATCAATGCCGGCATTCCTCAAGGGTCTGTCCTCTCCCCCACTTTGTTCTCAATATTCATTAACGACCTATTATCATGCACTCAATTTTTAAAATCTCATGCTAATGCTGATGGCACCATCTTCTACGGTTCCAATTTATCTACTCAAAGCCTAATTTCAAGCACTCAACAATACATTAATAACATTGTCTCCTGGTGCAAACAAAATGGTATGGACGTAAACATCAACAAGTCACACCTCATTATTAGTAAAGTAACTAACAAATCTATTCACCTACATATCGACAACACACCACTTTCACAAGTTAACAAGACAATTTTCCTTGGATTCATTATTAACGACCGCTTAACATTGGATGACCACGTATTTTCTGTGATGAAAAAAGTGATCCAAAGCACAAGACTTCTTTTGGCACCTTGACACTTACTAACTCAAATTCTACAACCACTTTATACATAGCCACCTAAACTATAGTATCAACACCTATTACCCGCTATCCCCCCAAAATAATAATCAAGCCCCTGAAGATGCTTCAAAAGAAAGCATTGAAATATGCACTATTTCTTTCACCTCGTACTCCAACTTCCCTTGTTCAAAAATCTTCCCAAGTTCTTTTCCTACCTCAGCTAGCCACCTATTCTGCCACTATCTTATTTTATCAAGTACTTCACTATCTATTTCCTCCTTATCTCAATACCATCTTCGAACCCTCAAGCGTGTCTACACCTGAACGTACCACCCGCGACAATCACAAAATACCCAGCTCACTCTCTCATACTACACTACCTAAATTCGCAATTCACGCCTTTAATCCTTTACCAAAGACTGTTAGAAGATAAAAAACACTCAAGCTTTTCAAAAAAGCCTCTAAAAACTTTCTACTTCAACATGAAATTAAATCACTAATACCTTATTTTTACTCGCCTATATATTACCAACTATGTACATCCTAAAACTCTCTTCACGAGTTTCTTGTCTCACTTCCACCCAACTGATCATACTGTTGGGGAAATGGGGCCAGCACACTCCAAGTCGACCTAGAACCATTCACTACCGAACTGTATTCCGAACTCTATGTACATTATATTCACTTCTATTTACTCAGCTAGTAAGACACATGCATATTCACTTTATTTTACTTTGTTTACTTTGCTTATTAACAACATGTGCTGCCGTGCAGCTAAGGCTGTCAATTAATCGAGTTATTTAAAAGATTAACCAGATTAATTGATTTTTAAGATCAAAAAGATTAACCTTTTATGGCTCAGTTAATCTTATAAAAAGAAACTAGTTACGTCACTATAATATTATTTATCATGCTAAACACATCTATCAGTTTGTGAACATGAAGAGGGAGATGCCTTTTTGAGTGTTTCGCCACATAACCTTACCTTTGTCACTAAATTTCAATCATGCTATCCTGAAGAAAAATCATGAAAACGTCCATCTTGTCACTTTGAACAAGTCAATTTAACTTGATGTGAATCAAGACGTTTGTAGGTGAGTGTTGTTGCAAAACGAGTAAACTATCACTAGTTCTCAGGCTCTTATTTTCTGTCGATTGCAATGCAATGGAGAGACCTTGAATGTTGTTATGATTCTAAACTAGATTAGCTTTGGGACCTGTTTTATTTTAAGGATCCAGATTTTCATCATTACTTTGGTACACATTTTGCTAAGATAAATCTCATTATCCTCCATCCAATAGAAAGTTTTCTGCTAAGAAATGCTTATAAAATACCTGGAATGTGATAAATAAATAATAATAATAATAAAAAAAACTACAACAGATATGTAAAAGTGACCAATAATAATACTTAACAAAATATCTTATATAATAATAACATGTAATACGATGTAATATGATTTATACTTTAAAACAATTTTAATATTACTGTCTTTATTCGTTCTAATAATAAACAATTATATTTTTTTTATTCAACTGTTGTTTTTATTGTTATTGTTGTTATTATTCAGCACAAACAATACAATTAATTGATAACATATTATAATTATTATTTAAAAATTGAAACTTACCGGGCATATAATTTTTTTAGTGTAGTCTCTATCTAACAATAATATTGAATAACAACAAAAAACAATTATTTGTTATTAGATTTCGCGGTTTTATTTATTTATTATTCTAATCAAAGCTATTTATTTATCTATAAACTATTGAGCTACACCGCCAAAATAATTCACGATCAGTTAATCAGGTTATCAAAAATACCTAAACAAAGTTGAATTGTGATGTTTTTTATTATTTATCCTGGTATATCCAAGGGTTTTCTCTTTTTCCCTCATAAAGGTTTTGGAGAGTAGCTGTTTTGTGAGAAAATAAAAAGTAATAGTTTTCTATGTTATATTAATATATGCCAAAGATAAAAGTATATTCTTTGTTCACATTCGATATTCAAGTTTCCGTTAACTTGTGTATCCGCCAATCTTATTTTCTTTCAGTCATGTGTGCCTACACTTTGTACCTACCTGCACATGTACTGTAAATATCAAAACGTTAAATAGCAACTGGTTTTAGTTTGTTTCCTTCTTTTTCAGTCCTGCATTCAAAAAAAGTTTTGTTCCCAGTTATATACATAAATACATACATACATATTTTGTTTATCATTGTGATATTACACTATTGTGATATTATATCTGTTATTTGTTCCTGGACTGACAAATTCAAATTGAGGTTTGCTAATCTCATTCTACATGTATGCAGGTAGATGGATGAGGACTTTACTGCCCCATCATTGCATGTATATCACATGAGTACATAAGATTAAAAAATAAGATTAATTTAAGATTAATGGAAAAGATTAAGATTAAGATTAAAAATTCTTAATCTTTGACAGCCCTACGTGCAGCCAAGCCTAACAAGAGGCAGCCCCTTTGTAACCTTTTTCACCGCCTTCCTTTGTCTATGGGCCAATTAGGCCACAGGGCGGAGTTATCTATTATACTGTTTTTGCTGCTGCCTATTGCATACTCGCCTACTGTGTATTTATACTGTTGCAATCACATAATAAAATCAGAGTTAACCTGGCACTCTCACTTCTTCATGATTCTCTCTGCACAACAAAGACATAAAGAACAAGTTACCAGATGCAAGCACAAGAACAAGCACACAAGCAAGCAAACAAGCATAAGCACTTAGCAAATAATTAATTGGCAGCAACTTGGACAAGTCGACCGACAGCAAGAGCAATAGTCAGTAGAAAGTGGTCAGTCTACGAGACTTACACTGCACACTACCTTCGGGAGTGTGATACTGGAACGATTGTTCAACCTGTCGATTCGACCCAGTGTAGCTATTCTGCCCGAGCAAGAACTCAGTGGAAAGTAAGGTAGTTAAGATAACACCTCGCTGTGTACAGTCTTCGGGCTTACAACGCTGCAAATCTTGTTCAAACAGAGTAGGCTGCCGACCTTGGGGCTCGCTGAGAAGCACCTCCAATACTGCTACTACGCACACACTGGAAGTGGGCCGCTGTACAGGTGACAGCTACCACTACCCCCCAAATTCCTGTACAATACTTCAAGTGATCTGGCCTATTAACTGGTATGTACATATCTGTAAAACCTTTTTTGTATATATTATTGTATAAATCTGTTAAAAACTTTTGTGTATATATTTTGTATAAATAACAATGTTATAACATTTTTAATAATTTATTTCCTTTATTCAAATTGTCCTGTAAAACCTTTTCTTCTTTTTTTTTCTGTTTATTTTTCCTTTTGACTGGTATTTTATGGAAAGCATGACATCTGTAGGACATGATAATTCAACCATATTAAAAAAATTAATAATAATAATAATAAATACTAAATAACAACAAGTGATTTACTATTATAGTCCGAACCTCGACAAGTCCGAATCTCGGCAGGTCTCAATATCGACAATGAATGGCCCAATATCAACAAGGGTTAGTCCGAACATGGAAAAAACTAGTCCCAACCTCGACCAAACCAGTTTTTTTATTTCTTATTTTTTATCCCAACTTGTTGTAATTTTCTTCTTTTGCAACTACACATGCTGACATTTAATATGATAATGATACCTGTAATATGTAATAATTCATAAATGATAAATTATTGTTATAATAATTACTATTGGTAATGATATCATTATTTATTATTATTATTTTTTTTGTTGGACCTGTTGAGCTTTGGACTTGTTACCTTAATTATTATCGTTAATATTAAATTTAATTGCTTAGCATTACCAAGAAATAATTTTCTCATTTGATGATGATAATAATAATCCTAATTGTTATCAACTATTATAATAGATAAAAAAAAACAATATTAACTTTTTGGTTATTATTATTGTTTTTAGAATGTATTATTTATGCCAACGCAACATTTTCTCATTTCAAAACAATTGTTGATGTTAGAAATAAGCAAACTTTTGTTTTGAACTGATCGCAAGCGTCATGTAGGTGTTCTGATTAAGCAACATGCACGGATAATTTTTGAGTTTTCTGCTACTCACCCCATGAAAGCGATGCAATCCAGGTTTTTTGGTAAGAATGATACAAGGAATATAATACGATGAGAACATACTAGTATTTCATTTTCTTACGCATATATATTTTCCCAAATAATATCTCCCCATGTCTGGATTCACTGAGGAGCATTTTTAATTTCACAATATAACATGGCATATATTTTTGTAATTCCATAGTAATAATGGAGGGCTTTAACATTTTTGACACAAAGTTTAATACGTATAATTATATTACACGCCTTCCTAACACATTGATTTTTTTGACAAAGTTTTTACCTCAGCAATCATCACTAGTACAAGGAATCTTTACTATCACATTCATCACTTACTGTATCACTGAAGAAAATATTAAATATAATTAGAATCTCAAGCCAGGCAAGGCCCGTGGTCTACACAACCTAAAAAAGTGGTTCTTCTAAATGTCAAAAATACTGTTTTAATAACTGCGCTGGTTTTTTTAATATTTGTTGGATAATGGTAAATTATTAGCAGTTGGAAAAATGGTAAGTTTAGCAATGTCTAACAAATGTTCCAGATTTATGTTAACTGTACACCAGTATTATTAGTTGTCATTGTTTTGCGAATTGGGAGCTAGGCAACTAGCAGTTCCTCTAACAGTTTATATTTACAAGAGGCTGTACGTATTTTGGAGAGAGTTCTTTGTACCAATTAACTGATGACAGTATTGCGTGATCATATGAACAATTTGAACAGTAACCAATTAATGCTCGCAGTTGTTCTGGATTCGCTCAGGACCTTGATAAATTTGGCTGATCATTCAGAAAATGGTGGCAAAATTCTCATGCAACAATGGGTACTGCGACGATCATTCTCAAAAGTTGGTCCTGGAAGCCACAAGCAAACCACGCTAGCATTATACGTAAAGGTTGTTGATTTGGTTTTAATATAAAAAAATAGCAATATTTGTCACTCAACCAGCTTGACACATTATTTCAACCAAAGTCAGAACATTCACTTCAAAATGCTAACACCATAATTTTTGCTTTTGGGAAAAAGTTATACTATTATGGCTCTAGAAGTCCGTACTAACTGATGAATATTTTCACTGGAAACAGCTATAGGTTATAAATACACCCGTAATAATTGTTTTAACTGAGTTGATTTTTCTACAGGAGATAACTCTAATGTAGAATAGGAATTTTCTCTTTTTTTTCAAAAAATGGCTGTAATTCATCATTTAGTCTTCATAAGTACAAGTGACTCATGGCTTCATGTACTCGTACGAGCGCAGTCCTCATAATCAGATTGACTGAAATATTGGACCCTGAGAGTGGTTATGGTATGGCAGCTCTCCAAGCTACTTGTTGTATCAGGAGCGCCCTGGGGCTTTGTTTTCTCTTTACTTATTTTGTAAATGAAATACCTGTTTCATTGAGCTCCTCAATAGGACTATTTGCGAATAATGCTCTGGTATGTATTGGGGGAAATGATCTTGAAGATTGTAGCCATTTTCTGGATGACTTATACAAACTGACAAGATAGATTAGGTAAAACCATATTCGCTTTAGATCATAGTTTGTAATAGAAAGCCAAATGGCGTGGGTCGGTATACATGAGACAATAACTTTATCCCTATAACTGAATTTAAAGATTCAAAAGTTACCATAAGCTGTAAATTAGTAGTATTGCCGCATAGGTACGATGACCAATGAGGTCTCACGAAAATTAAAAGTGCTTGAGTGAGCGTCTCGCAATTTTCTTATATAAACAAGATTTTTTGCATTCCTGCTGTTTTGTCTACCAGTTTTTGAATTGAGCCTTTGGAGTCTTGGACCTACAGTTGGTTTACAGTGTGTTTCAAATAGAACAAGTATATAAATGAGTAATCTCTGCTATGAGTAATCTGTTCTTCTGCGGCGTAAAGGGATGCCGTTTCTGTGATTAAAGCTAGAAAAGTCTTTTGCTTGCATTTCTCGGGAGAAAGATTTCTCATTAGTTTTTTTGTGGAATGCAGATTTTAATTTTACAAGTACACATAAAATGCATAGTTTCCTCTCAGTTCAGTTAACTTGCTAGTTCGATGGCCAAGCTAGTTCAGGTCTTAATTGCAAGTTTATTGATCAAGAATTTTTCAATTGTCTGTCTTGACACATCAATTATTGAGACCAGTGATTGAACTTAATCGATTCTGTTTTAGGCTTTTCTTTTCAACACATGTCGATGGCTCCTTTTTTTCATACTGCTTGCTTTAGGATATTTATATACACATAACATTACACAATAGATTACACATGAGTAATAATAATTATCACAATAAGTAAAAAAGCAAGAGGGTGAAACCTGTTGTTTCTGGCTACAGGTTTATTGCTGATGATATATATTATCATGAACTATATTATAAACCCAAGCACGTTCAACAAAATATATGTGTTTAATGCCATTCGTAATTATTTTTATAAGTTTATATTTTATGAGTATTAATTTTTATCATTGCTCTTATTATAATGAGCAAGTTACTGAAATAATTTATCAGTTATTGAGACCATCCATAATACTTATAGCCTTAAAGCCGTCTGATATAAGAGCACACTTATATCTCTTACTTACTTTCCTGGTCAATACTTGACAGTGTCATTATCAACTTGAGAGATTCATCCATTTTTCAAAGTCAGGTGCCACACAGAAACTAAGTATTTGCTGCGTCGTGATTTAACATGAACTGGTGGTTGATTTTGAGACCGTTCAAAATTCTGCTGCACCATTGTTTCCCATAGAATTTCTCAGCTGTGTGTTTCGTGGTTTTAGCTCTGGAATTTTATGTTGGGTATTAGACTGAGCATACACTGGGATGAATGCGGACAGTCTTGGAATGATGAACCCAAAGATAACTTAGAATAAACATCGAAGGAACTAGAAATGATTGTTGACAATTTTTCTTTTTTTTACGTTCCTCAAACAACTCTTATAACGAAAGTAAAAATTACACGTTATGTTGAAGTTTTCTAAAATATACGTCAAAATAATCTCTTTCCTTTATAGAAAGTGCACGCTTCAGGCTTTTTATCATTAAATCTCGAAGATGTTCATGTTTATTTCGGGTTTGTCAGCGTTGGTTGAGATTCGTTGATTACTGTACATTTCAATATTTATTTTATCATTATACGGAAATGTTTATCATAAGTTTTTGTCGATGCTTACCGTTTGTAAATGCAAATGTTTAGTATTATTAATCAACCAGTCATT
Source organism: Cryptosula pallasiana (assembly GCA_945261195.1). NCBI lineage: Eukaryota > Metazoa > Bryozoa > Gymnolaemata > Cheilostomatida > Cryptosulidae > Cryptosula > Cryptosula pallasiana. The sequence continues at coordinate 41,233,678 of OX183131.1, read as the reverse complement.
TGCTCAAAGTAAAAACCAACATTGCTTCTTGATTCCATTGACAAAATTTCACCTGAGTGATGTGCAATTTATTTATTAGCAATAATTTACAGATTAGCCATTCCAAAGCACTTTTGGAACATCTCCTTTATTATTCATTTCAAACATTTCAAATTGAAAAAAATGTATAGAGGTATGCTGATGAGAAAAACAAAGCTAAATGTTTTAAATGCTTAAAAATAACTTTAGCACTAATATATATCTTTATATATTAAGGAAGTGGTTTGCAGATAGAAAGTTAGAACTTTCTGTGTTTCTTAAGCACTTTTTTGCCGAATTATTTTTCTCTAGCTTATACTCTTTATACTCATCCAGTAACTTCTCAGAGTTTGTTTATGTTCTTCTAGTAGGTTTTCAAAGTCTGTTTATACTCTTCCGCTAGGTTCTCAGAGTTTGTTTACACTCTTCCAGTAGGTTCTCAGACTTTGTTTACACTCTTCCAGTAGGTTCTCAGAGTTTGTTTACACTCCTCCAGTAGGTTCTCAGAGTTTGTTTACACTCTTCCAGTAGGTTCTCAGAGTTTGTTTACACTCTTCCAGTAGGTTCTCAGTGTTTGTTTACACTCTTCCAGTAGGTTCTCAGAGTTTGTTTACACTCTTCCAGTAGGTTCTCAGAGTTTGTTTACACTCTTCCAGTAGGTTCTCAGTGTTTGTTTACATTTTTCTAGTAGGTTTTCAAAGTTTATGTAACAGCTTAACAGTTTAATACTAAGATTGTATTGTACTTTTATTCCACTTTCATTTATCTCTTCTCTGTTGTAACTGTTGAAGGATACAGAATTTTAACCTTGAATTACACTTTGGCCAAGATGACATCATTTCCTGACCATAGCAAGGGTATTGAGGAGTTGTCTCCCACAATTGAATCTGTAGACGAAAGCATTACTGCGGTAGATGACTCCCTACAGCCATTGTTGAAGTGCCCTCTGGCAGACATTGGTGATAAGGTAGAGTGGCTATAGGTCAAAATGTCAGGGTTCTGAGCCAAAGGTAAAACTTGATTGTAATGACAGTTTTTGATTGTAGGTTTCAGCTCTCCAGTGTGCTAAGATAGATCTCATTTCACTCTATGCAATCAACTCCATGTTTTGGGGTATGTTTATTATTTTTAAATTCTAAAATTGTGCTTGTAAACTTTGATGGTGATATAATATAGATAGAAAGTTTTATTGATCTATAGATGTAGACGATTTTTGTTATGGTGGTTCATAACATGGACGCTTTATGAATGCTTTTGAAACAGTATAGATCCTTTTTAGAGCAGCACAAATACTTATATATAGAATGCAGGGAATAAGCTTTATAAACTGTATCTCAGTACGGGCTTAACGCTTTTAATAAATAATTATCAATCTGGGTAATTATAAAGTTTCATGCAATATACTTGTATTTTTTGTCTAACTACCGTAGAAATTATTAAATGGTATAGTTTTTTTCGCAAATCATTTAAACGCTTTTAAAATGATTTTGTGCAAGCTAAATGGATTGTTCACAAACTGTGTCAAATATTTGAAATAGTCTGAACTGTTTTGCAAAAAGCACGGTTTTCAAACCAAAATCAGTCATCTGCATTTTTGATGACCTCTGTATAAAATGTATATCATAGACGTGATAATCAATAGACATAGATCAGATCATTAAACCAATTGAATATTAGATATAGTCTCAAAAACTAACTTTTATAAAAAATGAAGAACTAGGTATAAATATTTTCAATAATAATAACTTGAATATTAGAAACAATTATTTTCATTTATTGGATTAAAAATTTTATGATCAGTGCTTAGTAACGAAAATCTACGAGCTCGTATCAGACGGAAATGCATTATTATTAGAGTCGACAAACATATTGATTTCAGTTTTCAAAGCATATGAACGATTTGACACTGTGTTCAGACAATTTGCAAAAAAAGTTCAAAGACTTTTTGGAGGCATACAGTTGGTTGGACAAGTGTTCAGAAGCTTGCAAAAAATGCAGAGTACAAACATTTTTACAGATGCCAACGCGTTAAGTTTTGTCAAACTAATGATTTCTCGCAAGTAAAAACAGAATGCGGATGCCAGGATATGAAAATCAAGTTTTCATAATATTACCAAAAACTGTTTTGATCGGGTCATGAAATTAGGATTTGTCTCCCATGTGTTGATAGCAAAATTACATCAACTGCCTAGAGCTTTGGCTAATCATCTTTCATTTTATTGTATGTACAATTATCAGTATACCTCAAGTCACAAGGTATCAACCCAAGCACTCATGGTTTAAGTAAGGAGTTAGACCGGGTCAAGTCTTATCTCAAGCGCATGAAAGAGCTAGAGGACAGGAAGTTGGCACCTCGTATAGATACTTCAGCCACTAAACGAGTGAGTGTCGCGTCATTTTTGCTTACTTACTTGGCAACTCTATTTAGAGTGATTTTAGCTATCTATCCAGGAAGGGGTGTTCGTCAAGCCATAGAGTAATCCAAATTTAGTTATAAAAATGTTAGAAGATATTACTTACTGTAGTGGATGCACGATTGTTGAGATTTATCTTCCACTCTTTTTCATTAAGTTCATAGTTATTTTACTTGATTTTTTTATCCAAAGTGCGTTGCAATCAGCATGATTTATTGACCTACTTCACTGTGTTCTGACTTATTTACAATGGAAATTGTAACACAATTAGCGTATATCAACATTGGCATGTAGTTAGCACCAAATTATTATTGATTATTATTGTTATAAATAACTATAATTCAAAAGCTTTTTAGTTTTTTTCACTTTTCATTGTCATAAACTGGAATTATATTATTTTTTGCTAGCTACAACATTAAATAATGTTATTATTATTTATGAAGAATACTATGTAGTAAATTAAAATAGTTGTCATGTTTTATAAACAGTGCTATCACTCCTGCAATAGCAGTAATTATTAAATAAAAAGTAATAGATTCGTCATTTGGGGGGGGGGGGGGGGGGACAAAATTATCACAAGAGGACACAAATCCCAAAATTAAAATAGCAGCCAAACTCATCACATTCCAGTCACAAATCCAAGAATTAAATTTCACTGATCCAACCTCGCGTTTTAAACATACCTGTGCATGGTGACATACCTGTCCTGGTAGCCGAAAAAACCTATGTTTGTTGCTTTCCATGAATTCTTCGGTGCAAAGTGTTGGTTTCGTTATAAGCTCTGTTGAATGCTTAAAGGACCAGTTCAGTTTTGAAGGGCATTTTCAATGGAGGTTATCTTTGCTTCAATAAAGGCTTAGCAAATTATAATTTCATATGTAGATACCCTCACATCTTGTCTACTGACACAGAAAGATTTAGCCACCTACATAGCCTGAGACCAGAGCTATAGCCACTTTTCTAAGGTCTGTTTTTTGCATAAAAACACGGAGTTGTCCCCTTTTTGGTGCGGTTAGAAAACTTTTTATCGGATCCACAATGCGATGTGGTGTATCCGGGGACATAGTGTTTCCGGTTTCAAATGTTCGTTTTTGCCACCTACAATAAATGTTCCAGAAACTGCAAAGTATTTTACATGTAAAAGTAAAAGCTTCAGACTGTCTACTCACACTACACCTTATCTGAATGCACCAACTAAGGATGGGAGAAAATACGGCTGGGAATTGGGAAAGCCTCCTAAAACTAACGATGGAGCAGTTGACTTCAACAAAGCAAGCACGCCATGATCATTCATCATAGATAGAAGATAGGGTCGGTGCCAAAAAACTTTCGTGTCTTCTTGACAGACAGCGAGGCTAGCTGTAGTTCTGCTTCTTCTGCCACTGCTTCTTTTCCAAGCAGTACAGAGAGGCCCTGTCGAAGAGTTGTACACCAGGCAGGTGACGGTGGTGGTGATTGACCAGAGCCTAAAACGCCAGATGATTTTCACCAAGAAGCACAGTTTGAATGTAGGTGTGTATAGCAGTGTGTACAAGTCAATGATCTGTGTAGTAGTCGGGTATTCTTCTATGTAGTATGACTTTTGCAGGAAGGAAGGACTCACACCAAAAAAGCTTTAATTAATTATTGTTATTATTATAAAAAAATATTTAGTAGTAGTAGGCTTACTAGTAATAATAATAAATGATAATGTTATGGAGTCATCATCATTGATGATCATCAAACCACCACTGATTATTATTGTTTACTCTAAATAAATATTATATATAATAATAATAACAGCAAGCAATGCATGTTTTTCCTTTGATTTGAGCTTCCTATTATATTATTATTATCGTTACCATTGATGTTGTTATTCTTTTCAGATCAACAAGCTATTTTTGCTGTAGAGATTATATAATTTTAGATAACCTCAATAAATAAACAAAATATAATCAAGGAGTAAGAGGGGTTTAAAGTTTGAATATTACTATTAATAATTATACCGTCAAATATTAATTATTAATAATTAATGATATTATTATTATTTTAGAATAATATTATATCATAAACTCAGAGAAAAATTATGCTTCTGTGAGTGTGACATTATCAATCAAACTCAAGTTAGCGATCAACTATTATTATTACCCGTTCCCAGGTTTAAAGATGATGAATGTTTATAACTGACATTATGTTATTGTTGGTGATTTTGCTAGGCAGAAGCTGCATTGATATCATCATCAATAACAGAAGATATCAAACGAGCTCGCTTCTTTTTAAAATAATTTTCTTAAATCAAATTTACTCTGTCCTCAGCACTATGCGCTCTGTAATACCCACAAACAGATAATATATCTGCAATTAACACCATTTCATAGCTCACATTTGTTATGCTCAGATAACGGTATTAGCTCTCCGAAAAAATCTACCTGTACCTGCCAGTGACCAATTTTATTAACCAATGATTTTTGTAAACTAAACATCAGTCACCAATGTTCCTGCTTTGTGTTTCGATTTTTTACTGAGCTCCTAAAGCTATGAAACAACAGAAGTTTAGCTATGCCAAACTCTTTTTGATAATGAAGTGTCACTAGCTCCACAACTTATCAGCTCACAATATTTCTTGTGATGTACTTTGAATCCCTTGCTTGTGACCAGCTCCCATTTCATCAATATATCTATATAATTTATAATATGTATCTACAAAAGGTGTGGTTGCAACTGCCAAGAAATGCCTACTCGACTGGAGTCCAGGTTCTGAGCAGATGTCCCCTAGCACAACACACATATCAAAGGATATGAAACCGGTCAATGTTTTTTGAAGTGTGAGGAGATTCAACATGTGATATCGGCTGTCAACTGCCGATGCATTGACCAGATGAGGCATTATGGTCACAGTGGCGATACACTCAATTTTCGGCATATGACGATACGCAACTATCGCTATCATGCCTATAGGTGAGAAAGTATGATAAGAACTGATTACTATAGCATAAAAGATGTTGAGTGCCCCATTTTTAATCATGCATGCTGATGTCATTTGCTCAAAAGTGTTATATTTGTAACGTTTCCCCCACAATTATTGAAATTAATCGAGTGATATAGTTTTATTTCTTGGTCACGATTTAAATTGGAAAACGATTCAAGTCATGCCTAAATTCAACTTTTCATAGCAGACTTCATACAAAACAATAAATAGGTGCATTTCAGGTTTCTTTTAGCATGGCCAGAGACAGAAACATTGCAGAAAATTCTAATCGTAAAAATCCCCAAAATAAATTTTATTTTTTTTTTAAGCCTTCATATCATTGCAATTGTGTCTGCATGATGGATTAACCTCTACTTCTTGGATTAATCTATAAATGAGGTATCACGGTATTGCTGGAAATAGCAATCTGCAGAAGTAAAAATCCGCTTTTGTTGCAGATCTTATGTGAACTACATCTACGGCTACCTGGGCAAGCACATTCAAAACGTGGTTCCATCATGTGTGGTTTTGAGAATTCGGGAGCTGTACCCAGAAGAGAACGGTGTGTATGTGGGGTTTAAACGCGTGGATGAGGAGACAGGACACGAGATTGATGTTGATGGAACCGAGGGTGAATTTTGGTGTAAGTTCTTAGATTCCCATTGTTAAAAGTTTTCGGTAAACAAAAAATTATCTCGTACAAGCCATTACTATTTTATCATCGTCAAATTCGACTACCTGATTAACAAATTTACCCCCCACACAAATGAAAGAAAATGCAAACCTGCGGTTGAGGTACTCACTACTTTTTATGTAAAGAGACACTGTACATGTGTGTGCTCCACATCAACCAAGACTTTTTGTACGGTTGTTGGTCCTGGAGATTTCAAGTCCTTACAAAAAAAAACCTTCAAAATCTGATGGAGTAAGCGCATATCGTAACATGCAGTGGCTAATTTCTATTTTGTAGGAAACTGGAAGATTCTGGTTCCATGAAACTTTCATCTCGGACGGCGCCGAATTCATAGGATGAATTATGCTTATCGTGATCATCTGACGAGATCCTTCAGTTGAGAGAGCCATTTCAAGGAGACTGAACAAATCATATGTGCTGACCGGACTCGGATCTTATTGAAATACAGAGATACAATATTATATATGTACTACAAAATTTTATTATATATGTTGGTTATATTAAAAAAATGTTTGTCTATAGTAAAAAAAATGCTGCCAAACACACCTACTGGTCACTGTTGTACAAGCATTTCAGGTTCTCAACTAGTCACTGCTGCAGTTACTTTGAGTATGAAGTTGTCTTCCACATGGTGTAAAAAGATATTCTAGTGATATGCAAAATTTCCATACATGTGAGACCCAGGCGCAGCATAATAATCTTTGGAATATATCTTTTATCTAGCCTTCAGCTTTGCATTTACAAACATGCAACATTAGTTTGCAATGCAAAATCTTACGAATTGAAAATTCAACAAATGGGAATAGCAGCATGTCTACAACTTGGTGATTCTCATCAGAAGCGCTTGTATTTCAAATAGTCTGCTTTTGATTTCTGTAAGTCCTGTGGCTTGTCTCTCCCTTTTGAGATCCTCACAACAGTATACTAAAATCAATAACAAATATGAAATGATCTAACAACTGACATCCTAAAATCATTGCCTGTCTTCAGCCAAACAATGTTCTCGACAAAGCATAAATTTTACAAACAACTAATATTTGCCTGACAAAATACTACAAGGCAAGTCAAAATGTAACTCAAGTGTTCAGCGATTTGGCCATCCAGTGGCTTTGGGTCATCTTTTCCCTGAATAATTGACACTGGCCCAATGATATTTTTGCTATGAGTGAAGTGCTATAGAACTCACTCGTCCGACTTTTGGGTAAGGAGGTTGTGGCTGGGCTGCTAGTCTGATAATATCTGCCAGAATGGTTTCTCTAAATGTGTACGTCTTAGGCGGGTATGTCTTGAACCATCGGTAGTCCTTGGCAGCCTTTAACCAACTTAGTCTCAGCTTGGGAGTTCCATCACTCTCTGTAAAAAATCTCAGTTAGTTGATATCTCAATTATGATTCGTTAAGCCTGGTTCACATACATCGTAGATGGCTCGCAAGTGATCGCGGATCCCTCGTGCGACGGATATGCGATGTATGTGAACCTGGATTTCCTGTGGCTCGTAACACGTCGTAGAGGCTCGTAGAAAAGTTCAGCTGAACAAACTTTCGTGCGACCGTGGTACGATAGAGAGTAAATTTTTTTACTTTCTTTTTCAAAAACCACATTCAGGTCAAGGTTGCTCATGTAAAAATGCCTGCATTCAAAAATTTATAATAAATAATAAAATTATCATTGCTTAACTATAAATATTGATTATTATTTATTATTAATTTTCTGCGTGAAACATTGTGAAAATTGATTTAAATGTACAAATATATATATTTTCATTAAATTTTTATATAATAGCATGATTAGCATATTATTATAAATTGAGGTTCAAAATTTTATATCAAGAGATGGTAAAAAATGATAATGCACCATTGAACAACAGTTAAAAATTTAAATAAAAAATATGGAATAACATTTAATGATAATATGAGCAAAAATGTAATAAATTTTTTATAACTGGTAAAAATAATAAATTATTTGGTGTAATTGAACAACGATAATTAATTTAGTATGTATATAGTCGTTGGTCAGTGAAGACGTGTTTCGAGATTTTATCACCTCCCAGTCAAGAGAGTGATTATACCTCTTGCGATCGTGGGTTTGCCAAGTTTATGTGAACATGTAACGCGGATCCGTCGCACGAGGGATCCGCGTTCACTTGCGAGCCATCTACGATGTATATGAACCAGGCTTTACATTTTAGCATCAATTTCTGTAACAAGTTGATTTTACCTGGTTTTTAAAAATTGACTGTGTTACACAAAGTACCCCACAGAACCATACACACATTGGCACCTATAAAAATGCTGTTGTGGTTATTTCAGTTCTGATCAAACAGGGCCTCAAATTGTACTGCTGTCCCATTGGCACAAGTGTAATTATGATCTATTGTTGCATTACAGCAGTCATGTGATAGCCCACTCACCTTTCAAACATTCTCTGTGGGCATTCTCGTCGTGATCAATAACAGCCAATTGAATCCTTCCTGTGAAGCTTGCAGGGTCGAAGTCTACCCTTTAGACACATATGTTAGAAGCATGGAGTGGAAATTCTCCAGCTTTCCAGTGTGTTGACCATAGGTTGTCATGCTCAGCTGCTTGAGAAAATGTTCACTATGCAGTTGTTCCATCAAAACCTGATGTACTGGGTCACCGGGTTCTAAATATGGCAGAGAGTCATGCTCCTCACTAAAATGAGAACCATGACATTTTATCATTATAACAGACATACACACCAGCTTCCACGCTGATTGTTCTCATGATGATACTGTTGAAACTGCCAATGCCCAGTCTGGTGTGCTGAATAATACGACCTGTCTGTCAACAGGCACGTTGGGAACTGCCGTGCATTGAGGATGAAACTCAAACAATCTACCCCACACGCATTTGCCTTAGTTCACAAAACAAAAAAAACACTTTTTCTGAAATTTAGTGATAAAATTCTGAGGAATAAATGAAAATGTGATATTGTTGAATTGATATCTAATATTGTATAATAATATATAAGAAACTCTAATAATAAACACATATATTTGTTTTTTTAAATATTATTATATCTGTCTGTAGGCTACTTCAAGAAAAGTAAAAAAGGCCAAAATTGCACTCCACATTACAAAAACATAAAAAAATGCCATGCAGTAGGGTAACAACAAAATTGTCTCCCCTTTGGAATCAGCAGGTCTGTCAATGCATTCCAGAAATAATTCTGCACTAGTAGAATTAGAAACAGCGTTTGTCAGTGAGCTTGAAACAAAATGGTGTAATGAATTATTATTACTTACTGCAGTGATCATGAAAATCATTATTATATCATCATTATAATTAATAATTACTATTATTAAATGATTAATAATCAAATGAAAATAATTTATTAATAATATTAATTAAACATAAATAAAATATTATTATTTAGATTATTTATAAGTTATATTATTATTATTATTATCAATAATCATCATCATCATTATTATGGTAGCAGTCCACTAACTAAAAGACAACCTCATCATCATCATCATGATCTGATAATTATTATTATTATATATTATTACTATTCACTAATTAACTATGGTTATTTTTATTATTAGTAGTAGTAGTAGTAGTACTACTACCAGTAGAGTAGTAGTAGATAGATAATAATTATTATTATGATAATAAACAAATAACAATAATTATTATTATAAATAAACTAAATAATAATAATTAATAATAAGAAGATAGATAATAATAATACTCACCCGAGGAACCAAGAGTTGGAAAATTCGAGCTGTTTAGGAGGTATCCTGTGATATAGAGATCTCTATCCTTTCTACTATTACATGCCCAAAAAAGCGGATCGGCATTGTGATTATTTATTTATTATTTGTAGTAGTAAAATGCACTGCTCTGAAAAGCACGCAGTCTTCTCTAATAATAATCTTGTATCTCGCACAGTCGTGTCCCAGAATCCTAACGTTTTTCCTTATGTAAGAGTGGAGGAGGCATCGTCCCTCAAAAGTTTAAACATTATCACCTCCCAATGACTCTCAGTCTAAAGTCATGCGCAGAACACATCCGGATCAGATTTGACCTATATCGGTTGTAGCTAAATAGGTCACATGTTTTGGGGCTCAAAACTCCAAAAGTGGGGCCCAGGCAATTGTTGTATATTGATCAGCATGCACCTATCATGTAAAACTAGTGATTGAGCATCAGTTAAAAATAACTGGACTGGTCCTTTAAGCAAAATTTCACAACTCGCAATAGTAATGCAAAGTTAGATAAAGCTTACTAATGAATTTTTTGCGTGAATGACTAATTTTATATAAAGAGCTTACAACACCTTATTTTGAGTGGATTTAATTTATTTCAACTTTTTCAAGCTACGTTCACGCTATACGATTCTTGGCATCGGATTATCGGGAGGAATCGGGAGTTGCTCTCTCGATTACTTACAAGAGTTTACATTTGCGATTTTGGGTGTCCGATATGGTATGGCCTTGACATTTTTTAAGACACCGCATTTCATTGATAAATACATAACATCGATTTATCATTAATATAATATAGCTTATATTACCTGAGATTTCAATAAATTGAAGCATTTCCACACTCATAAATAATACGAAATCAATTACAAATGATAATAAATAATTGTAAGTATATTTAAATGTAATAATAAATAAATGATAATAACTTTTTCCAATAAAATTATTTATTATAATTACAGAGTATTATGTAACCTAGTTGTTTTTATTTATATTGACAATAATTAGTGTACCCACATTAATATTTTACTTGTAAACAAGGCTTGCAATTGATCAGGGAATATCAAAAAATATTCTAAAATTGGTTAAATAATAATTATCAAGCAGCTGCAAGTTTCTTGAAAAGCATTAAATTTAAAAGATGTGATGTGGATGCTGATTGGATAGACAGGCCGATAATCGTACAAAGCTCCATCACTGCCCGATAAAAAAAAAATCTGCCACCGATTGTGAAATGGTTAAGATTGCACTGTTCACACTTGCGAGCCGATTTTAGGCTCCGCCCACTCATACGAGAATAGCATAGTGTGAACGTAGCTTCAGTTTAATGTTTTGTTTAGAAAATTTATATGGAGTTGCCCTCTCACCAGTGAGGCAATTTTTATACTCACAATCAAGGCTTGACCTGGATGCAATTTTTTTCCAAAAACACTGTAAAGGGAGTTTTTAAAAATTTGTCTGGTTTGTATTGCACCAAGGCTATCCAAAGATTGACACTGGCAGAGACTTTAGCAGTTGCCAAAAGTGAGATTGCAGCAAATTTTAATATTTTTGAAACTGTTTTTTCTTGAGTCAGCAATTTGTTTCATTTCAGAAAAGTTGTTATTACGTGCACACTTGAAAATGTTCCATGGTCGAAGTCAAAAAAGTTGTTGTATATTGGTTATCAAAATAATCATTTTAAACTTTGATTGAACAACAAGTTTAGTATAATTTTTCACAAATATGATAATAATTACTATTTCATTAAAAAAAAAACACATAAAAATAACACATTAAATAATAAAAAATGAGAATATTTAAAAAATGAAAAAAGTTACAATTTCACGTACAAATTCACTATACATTATATATATTTCACAAACAGAATTTTCCTTTAACCATATTTCCACAGATTCCATAGACCTCAATAGACCTCAATTAGCCTATTGTATTTTGTTTGCTGGGACTTGTTTTTTGCAGTAGTTTTGCAATGCTCAATGGTAGAACAGTCCAGAGCTCATCTTTCCAAGGCCATCTTCAACACTTTACTTATTACTAAACTAATTATATTTATGTTTAAACTAATAGCATGAAGCTCTCTCAACTTTTTGGTGCATACCAGGTAATTACAGACCTTGTAATAAGTGTGGTTGCCCCTTTGATGTTCCCAGGCATAGTAATTAGAGTAATGGCTGCTTGTATGTTCAACTTCATGTTCTACTCTATGGTTTACTCTATGGTTTCCCTCATAGCTAACCAGCTTAGTGTTTGTTAGAGGAATGATTGATATAATTTTTTTTAATTAGCTTGTTTGAACATTGATAATTGGCTCGGTTTTTTTTTTATTATTTATTAGTATTGTTTATTAATTATTCAACAAACTATTACAGATTACCAAACAAGTCGTAAAGAAGATAACTCCAAATTTGTAAAATGGTCTAAAAAACTTGAATTGATATAAACTAAAATAGTTTTTTAAGCTCCCCTTTTTGTTTAGTAAATTTTGAATGATTGTAATGATTTTGAACTACTTTTTGAAGGATATCAGATCGGTCTATAAACATAAAAAAATAAACTCGCTCTTTATAATTTAGTTATTAATATTTAGTGCATTTTAATTTTTTTCTTGGAAGGGTAACCGGTATTTCAAATTTGATTATTATCGTTGTTGTAAAAACAACAACGTCCGAATACAATTTTGGCTATGTTTTTTTTCACCTAGTGTTATTATAAAGTTATACTAATGTTATTGTTTGACTAATTTTTCACTTGAAAATTATTATTTTGATAAAAAAAATTTTCATTAATTCTTTGGATTTATTTAGGGTGCTTTCAGATACCGTACACGTGGGGCAGTCATTAAGTGCTCATCTATGAGTGTCGTTTATCGCAAGTTATTTGTCCTTTAAACCATGGACATATTTATTTCCAACAACATCTATGTAAACTCTCTAGCTAAAGAGAGCCCACTTTAGTTTCTTTACAAACAAATTAATTACGATGATGTTATCGTTTGCTATACATTTTATATGCGCTATAATGTATGTATTGCCACGACTTAAAACGAGAGAATACAGCGATAACAAGTTGACTCATTAAAATTGTTGGTTAGGTGGAGACAATTTTATGTTCTCAAAGACGCTACCTACCTCACTTGGCACTTCGAGTTGTTGAGCTAAAATTGCCCATTGCTGCCATGTTTTTTGGCACTCAACGGGTTTTCGAATGGTCTCGTTTAATCCCATCGTTAAGCCCTACGCGTAGGGTATCCGAAAGCACCCTTAGTGTTCAGTTTCCTTCGCAATCCACGAACAATATAAATAAATGCTCATTGATTTAGTGAGCTACTGTTTGTTGACCCACGAGTTCCAAACAAAATGAATATTTATTGGTTAAATTTGTTCAATATTCTTATTAATTTACACATTTTCCAACCATTTTCGTGTTTTTTTTTTAACAGGTGTTTCCATAGATTTAATGAAGCTCTTTAGATATCATTAGTGACATTACATGACCTCTATGCCATTTTTACGTCAACTGATATTGCTTGGCCGTTTATCGCTCGCTTTGGAGTATTGTCGTACTTGTTTCTTGTCTCATTATCCTCATCTCTTTTGAAGTTGTCTCCTCTGAGCAGACAACTCTGACATGTATATCCAGACACTGACGATATGGGTGTATATGTGCATACATCAAAGTTTATTTTTCGTGTAGGTGATGAGAAATGCTCTCTGGTCAGCTGCGCACAAGACGAAACAAGATGCAACAGATGGCACAACAGTGCCAGTGGATCCTTCAGCTCCTGCTGGTCCCTCAACATCGGGTCCTTCATCAGGTAATTCATTACATTTTACATAAAATAGCTACCAAAGCTGTCAATTGTGTCTAATTCCCAGCTGTTCACAAATTTTAATACTGCTTTGTATTTTGGTGTGCTTTATTCATTGAAAGCTGAATTTCTATGAAAAATAGGTTTTCTGCATCAATTTGATATTATTTACTATTCATGTTTGACAGTTTTTTTCGGTCTTCTCAGCACCAGGTACTACAAAAGATCGTAAAAGACCAAAAGACCCCAAAAAGTCTTCACAAGACGGCAAAAAGAAGAAGAAAAAGAAGGTCTTGAACAAAAATGTTTAACTTTATAAATTGTCATATATGTGAAATGTAGCCACATGCAGCCTTAGGGCGCTTCTTGAATTATCATTTAGCCTGAGTCTCTTTTTGTATTGTGCATCCTTCAATGAAGTTGTCACTAAATTATTGTAAAAATGCTGATTTTTTGCTATAATGATTCAAACATAAACTTGACCATTCGTGTGAATAACTGAAGTTGTCTGTTCATGGTGAGGACAACTCCATATATGTATATTTTTTATATATAGGCAAAACATTTATTGTTGACAATACATCATAACTAATGATTTAGATTGAGGGAGATTTGAGCTGTGACAATAATTGTCAATTACACAAATGTCTTGAGTAAATGGTTATTATATAATGGATAGCTGCTGATTTTATTGTCTTGTTCAATAGTTGAAAAACAAACAATTAAAAAGTCATTCATTTTGAGAAGCTCTGCTCCTATGCGGTTTGTATTCCATGTATAGGTAAGCGATATAGGACCTAGGAAAAACTGTCATAGTATTTTAGTGTGATGGTTAATTCTGAGCATGTAGTATAAGTAGTTTTTATTAATTGTTGACTTCGCGAGCTTAGTGCTTGATTTATTTTTTTAACATGACTATTGCACTGATGTTAAAATTCAAATACATGCTGAATTGTTTCTCCTACAAGCAGTCATCAAGTTACGTATTGTCAATCATAGTTATTATGTTAATAAGCTATAAATGTGCAGAGATGGAGATGATTTTTTATTTTAAATTTAAGATATGGCATCATGATGCGAGAGAGCGCAACTCAAAACAGCTGTTCATCGTATTGCGAGTATAATGTCACGTGGTCAGCGGAGTAATATAATTTGAGTGCAGATTGTGGCCTTGACAAGGATTATAATGAAAATTGGCTTTTTGTGCTTATTAATGAGTATGTAAGTTTTTAAAATTATTTTGTTGGCATTTCAGATCGTTTTTTGTATCATAAAATTCAATTTTGTGGTTTAAGAAAGAAACTTATTATTTGTTGTAATGCGGTGGAAGTGCAGCAGATAGGAGTAGCGCCGCAGTGAATAGCAAAATAAAGAGTAGCTTATAAACTACTTGACAGGTGATTGCATGTGTGCAACTTTATTGGGACTGATGTGTTTTGACTTCAAGTCTTTAGAGACAACAAACAACTTATCACTGTGTCTTTAATACGTGAAAACGACAGGCGAGGTTGAGGTCGGTGCATGCATAATGTCCTCACCATTAAACTTTCTAACTGGAGGGAATGGTGGTGGTGCTCTAGTAAAAAAACTGATGGGATTTGTTGAAAATGCCAACAGCAGCAACGAACAGGATAGAGCTTGGCTCGAAAAAACTATAAAAAACATAGTGAAGAAAACGAGGAAAAACAACAATAACGCATTAGAAAACCTTGAAAGAGCAATCACAAATCGAGACAGCTCTACTGATTGTGTCACACTCCCAAGGTGAGTAGTAAGTGGTAGTCCAAAAGCAAAGAAGTTTTTTCTAATAATATTAATACTACAACAGCAAGAATGATAATAATAATTTATTACACTACTGCTAGTAGTAGTGACAGTTAGTAGGTGTCCAATTTCTTGAAGATGATTTGATTCATGATAGTCCTGGTAGCAACTGTGATGATTGTCAAGAAGTTAGAGAGTGACCACATGAAACTTGAAGTTGGACATGACAATAATAATAATAATTAATAGTAACGATCATGATGATGACGACAGAAGAGATAATAAATGAGAATATTATTATGATAATAAATAAATAATAATAAGTAACTCATTCATTATAATAATTATGATAATGATGATGTCGGTGTGGATAATAATAATTAATAATTTTCTTGCTTACAATTTTACAATAATAATAAATGTCATCATGAATTTTTTTATAAACTACTTTCTTCTGGGTTGTTTAAAATAGTATTAAATACATTGAATATTATAATAATTGAATAGATGATAAATGAAATTTATAGTTGCCTCGAGTTCATGCTCTCTCTACACATGCATCTTTATTCAGTCCTTTACTCTCCCATATTCTTTGGCTTTATAAAGTTTTGGTGATAAGGTAGGAGTAAGAATTCATGGTTGTAGTACTTTTTGTCGAAACATTGGACACTGCATTCTTGGACAACATCAGAATTATTTCATTATTTTGTTTATTATTATGCGCTTTTTCCTAAATGGTAAGCTTCTGTGAGCACTCACCACCTGCCATGTTTGTTCAGATCTTTGTGTAATTTATCTTGGCTGCTACATGCATTGTCTGGCCAAACATCCTGTGCAAACACTTGGTTGCAAAGACTTTCTTGAATGTCACCAACCTCAGTCTGTTGACGACGCTGCATATTCCAGTGGCTGCATTTTTATGGCGGAATCCCAAGATTTTGTTTGTGTAGTCTGTTGGTTTATGATAAAGTAACACTGACAACCATCAAGCAGTGCCCCTAGTCCGGTGTTTAACTGTTGAATTAGTCGTTTGTCCACATGTACCACAACCTAAATCCATTATCTCATAGTTGCAGCATCCTCAGATTTTGTATTTTTTGTTTCAGAATCATATGAAGCAGTTTTGTCAAAAATGTGTCCGACCCGTGTGTTCTTTGTACAGTTCGATTTCTGAAAAGTTGACCCATATTGTTTATCTCAGATTTTTCTTTGATTCCTGAATCTTCCATATCGGCCGAGGTCATCGGATTATGGCAATTTCAGTTAGTTTGCACAGAAACGTCAGTTCACCAAATCTTTTTTGCAATCCGCGAAGTTGATCCTTGACCTTGATATAGTATTTATGTTATAACAACATAATAAGTGGCTTCCACTTTTAGTAATTTTTAGGTTTCTGCACTTGGCTCTGCTTGCAGTTTCAATTTGTTGAGCACGAATTAAGCAATACTCCATCATTTCGATTATTACAACACAAGAGCAACACTGACAGCATGTTTTGTTGTTTTGACTTTTGCTTCGTTCTATGTGGTGTATTGAGCTGTCGTTTTGTGTGGTGTATTTAGCTGTCGTTCTGTACGTTGTATTAAGCTGTCACACTGGTGATGAATAAAAATTAAAAATGTTTTTGTTACAATCATTGACTATATGCCCTTTGAACCGAGCATTTGTGTTACACAGAAACACCTGCCTGTCAGTGTCTATCTAGTTGCCTGGCAAGAGAATAATTTGAGTCGAGGCTGTCACATTACAGCCTATGATTCAAATTAGTAAGGAATACTTAATAAGGTTGGGTTACCTCCAGCTTAGCTACCACTCCAACATAGAGTTTGGAACAATAGGAACCTTTGATAACAAACTGGGCATGTGCGTGTCATTATGTAAATTAGAGACCACCGAAAAATCGGGCCTTCAAAAAGCAGTTTAGACATCCTATTAGAGAGATGAATATGCACTATTGCGCAATAAGTTGGTGAGCATTTAATCATTTTCATGCCATCTGCTGGGAATATAAAATATAGGTTTGTTGGTTAGAGCTGATGTTTTCATGACGTTGATAATTAATAATTAATCCTTGCAAACATTCATTTTTGTGGCTATATCCTGGTTGTTTGCTATTTTGTCAGCTGCCTTTTTAAATGATCATAAAAAATCATTTGGCTTTTGTCAAAGTTCAATTGTTCAACATTCATTCATACATTAACATTTCACATTGCTCTCATGTAGGTCCATGGACGGACGCGTACAGTTCCCTCAACGTAAAGTATTTCCGCACTTGCTGGCTGCCCGACTCTGGAGGTGGCCTGATTTAGAAAATCACTATGAACTTCGACACATCGACAACTGTAAATATGCATTTAGTTTGAAGAAAGACGAAGTCTGTATAAACCCATATCACTATATAAAGGTAGAGACTCCAGGTAATGCGAAGATGAGTTTTTTCACTCACTCGTTTAGTGCTAGCAAAGACTGCTGTTATTTTGTGTATCGTCATCAGTTGTCAATATAGTATTGTAGGTTATCTTTGTCCTGAGAGATTGAGAACGAATATTCGCAGCACACCTGTTACTTGCAGCAAAACTACATCCTTTTTAAAAATAATTATTTTGCAGGAAAACAATTGCGTATTTTTTGCACAATAATTGAGTTGAAGTTAACATGATCTCGCAATGGCGTTTTTTCTGTTTCCAAAAATGTGATAGTTCATCTTGGTGTACGCTCAGTAAACCTGATGTACCATAGATCTTTGCTAAGAAATATAACAGAGCATCTGCCACTAGTTTAATTTCAACTGCTGTGGTAATTCTACCAAAGAAGCATGTTGACAGTAAGCCTATCTCCATGACCAAAATTGTACTGATCTTCATAATTTTGTCAATCTTTCGTGTCAATGGAAAGGGTGAGCCTTCAAAATATCGAATTAATGTCGATCAAAAACGAAATGCTAGGATTGTTGTAATCTCTGGTGATAGCAGTCATCGGTCGACCATTCTCTTTGCCAGGGAAGGACTCGCCCGATTTGTAATGATCTACTCACATAGTGATAATGGCAGTTCATGATAATAGTTAATATCATTTATTGGCACATATCGTTGATCTGAAGCTGTTAAGTGATAGAAATATGTATTAGCACTGCTTTTTGATAGTATCTGCTAATGAATGCAACTGAATGATTGAGGTAAAATGGTAATTATTATTATCTCTTTATATTTTCCTTTTTATCATCTTGTGTAGAAATTGCAAACGACTTTTTGGTTAGTGTGCTGGTAGGCCAAGGTTGAAATAATTGGCGTGCCAAACCAACAGGATGTGAGATTTTCATAACACATTTGAAACACGTATGGAAGAATAGACCTATGTCGTAAATGTCTGAAATGTCGGCGCATGTGATAGACCTTTCCTTTTGTGCTCGCTCATGGAGATAGGCTCAGTTTCTTTTATTAAATTGTAACATTAACTAATTCAAAATGAATAAATATTACTTTCAAAAAAAAATTATTACTAGAAATGTTTGTCTTTTGATTACCTTAATTCTATCAAGTCATTAATATCACCTTTAGGTGACAATGTTGAACTATTTCATCACTGATCTGTCTCATTATTCATAAATAAAATTTTTCCTCCAATGATATTTTCAGAGAACGGGGATGAAGAGGGTTGTTCTTGAGTGTTCTAGACTGGTAAAAGATTAATTGTCTATTGTACACACCTCAGTGCAACATCATGAATCATTCTGTAAAGTCATGATCATAAAAATATTATTATACCGGTGATTTCATAGTAATATTTCAGTCTTTGGTTAATGTTTTCACAGGCCGTGTTAATAATTTTAATTATGAGGCGCGAGGAGTCGCGGTTACCAAGACCAAAAGTTGCTAATCCTAATAAATATGGTGTTAAGTTGTCCAGCGAACAGCTTTGGCTCTTCTCTGTACTGTGCATTCTCTTTTTAATAATTGAGCTAGCTAACAGGTAATGTCAAGCCTGTGAATTCTTCATCTCTTTGTGTCTGACCAAGTTGGTGAAGATGCAACTTTGTTAGCTGTTTCGTTTCTTTATACTTGGGCTTGTTAATCCTTGAGATTGTCGAAACAAAACATTGACATCTCGTCAGTCTTTTTGTCTAATGAACCTTGTGTTACGTTCATGCAGCAATAGCCCCGATTCTTGTACCAAAGAACGTGTTTCATGGAGAACTACCATCTTCATCAGACAGACCATCATTGGATGATTTCAACTCTATAATTCCCAACGCATCCGTACCCTTATCACCCAGCGAGAGCGTGTCGTCTAGCAGTAGTTATCCCTCTTGCAGCCCTCCACCCGAATATATGAGTGAGAATGAGAGTATGGACCAAGGTAAGTCTTATATGTAGACCCAAGGCTATCTTACATTGCATTGGAACTGAAACCTTTAGCAACCTGGAAAGGTTCTGTGGTTTTTCAGTCTGCAGAAGTTAACCTGGCCGGTTCCTGTTACTAGGGTGACTGGCGTTCATAGAGTTTTTGTTGGTTGGTTATGGCAGAAATGAATGTTACTGTCTGAAATATTGGAGGAATGTGATGTGGTCAGATTATTATCAGTTCATCCACCTGTCTACATTCCTTTCCGGTCCAGAAGTTGTATTGGTTTTTGTTTGTCTTTAGATGCTGACCAGAGATCAATGCCAGGCAGCCCTGACAGTGATGCCAGCCGGCCCGAGCTGGCTACAATTGAATATACAGAACCTGACTCTTGGTGTACTCTATATTACTATGAACTAAATACTAGGGTGAGTGTCAACCTGCAGCAATTAGTGGATATCTACAGCAATAGTAGTAATCTGCAGCAATAGTGGTAATCTGCAGCAAGTAAGAGTGGTTATCTGCAGCAAGTAATAGTGGTAATCTGCAGCAAGTAATAGTGGTAATCTGCAGCAAGTAAGAGTGGTAATCTGCGGCAAGCAATAGTGGTAATCTGCAGCAATAGTATATATCTTCAGCAATGATGTACATGTGCAGAGATAGTGGTAATCTGCAGCAACAGAGCATATCTGCAGCAATCGTTTCATCTGCATGTAACGGCCGGTAATATGCTGCCAGAAGTATGTAAAAATTCAAGGGCAAGAATAAGAATAGAAGTGGTGATGTCTAATGACCAGTGGTTGTGCGATATGCACAAGGGTGTATTGACTGTAGTGTGTGGTAGTGGTAGTGTCTGACTAGTTGGTGTAGCTGTAGTGATTGGGTGCGTGGAAACCACCATTAGTAGCTGTGATATGAATCAGATCAGTCAGAAGTGCCCGGAAAGCTTGTTACGAAACTTGTGCTCAGCGTCCTGAAGTTGTTTAGTTTAGTTGTTTGATACGTTCAGTATGTGAGATACCTTGGCTGAGTGTATGATTGCTGACTACGTTATGTTTTATTTACTGCTGCCCGCCCTGTTGTGAGATCTTGTTTAGCTGTCAACACAGCTGTTGGGTATATAAGCGCAACTGGTTTAACAATACAGGCCCTCTGTGTGAGCAAACAGTGATGGGCTTGTTTCTACTACTGCTAGTTAGAGAGGATGTTGTCTCTCATCTCTGCATTCAAAGTTCAATTGTCAATTGGCCTTTGTTATCTAACCTCAATCAGCTGGTGTTTTATCTCTCCGGGTCCTATCACTCTGGCGGCATTTCTACCTGCGTAAAGTCGCTTGTCTTTTCTGCTTGCAGACTTCTCCAATTCTTTAATTATTGTATTGCTTGTACCTACAGTTTTATATCCTGTTGTGCCATACAACAGTGTTGTAGTTTGTGTTGTCTACAGTTGTATATCCACAACTCTCTGCTATTCTTAGAGTTTCTCTTGTTTCAGCGTTGTGATTAGCTGAGCTCATGGCTCGTCCAACCATTGTTAATTGCTGTACCCGGCTACAGCCAATCCAATATATTGGCTATTGAATACTTGAAAGCACATTTTTGGATATGTTTGACTGTTTTAGGTAGTGCACACCCTAGTATGCTTTTCATTTTTACCTGTTTTTTCTTAGGTGGGGCCAGCTTTCCAGGCAAAAGTCAAGGACGTCTCGATAGATGGGTTTACAGATCCAAGCAATGCCAGTCGTTTCTGTCTTGGTCTTCTTGCTAACATCAACAGAAATCAGGCTGTGGAGCTGACTCGCAGACATATCGGTGAGTCCGCGATTGTTCTTTGTTTTATCAATAAAAAAAACATTTTTTCGTGCAAAGTTCGCAAATCGGTGCAAATGGCTGGAGATTTTAGTGTCTGTTGCAACATTTATATAATAATTAACTAACATATGATGTCTAGGTTTTCTGAGGACAATTGCAAATAGGCATGAAATGAGGTTTACAATAGTATCAGAGTCTTCTATGTTCTAACAAATACAAAATATGCATGTTTGGTATTGAATGTCCCGCACAGAACGGAACATTAGTTTGACACGTAATGGGTAATGGCCGGTCAATAATAGATAATAAGTTATATATACCTTAATCAGTGTTGGTGGTGGTGGTAACGGTTTGTTGAACAAGCTCTTCAGCGGGAAATCTTTACGTCCATCTCTATGACAGAAGGGATACATACATTCCCATCAAAATCAAATATAGTTGGTGACAAAATCAAATATATTGAAATGTTGCCCTGCTTGCTTAGAGTAAAAAACTACTTCTTCGAAAGGTTGTTTTAGGAAAAGTAGTTTTATACTATTTGCCACTCACCACCATCAACCATTCACCACCGTCAACCACCCACCACTGTCAACCATTCACCACCATCAACCATTCACCACGGTCAACCACTCACCACCATCAACCACCCACCACCGTCAACCATTCACAGCCATCAACTATTATACACTACGTGCTGACTTCATTTATTTAGTCAGCTGTTTTTTATAGATCAAAATTTCAAACAAACATTTGTTGTCTAATCAAATTGTGAGCAGAGTTCACAAATATTGTTACGATTGTTATTATAAATAGAAGGTAGTAGGTTCACATGATACTCAGCAATCGTTGCTCCCTGCTACATCGGTGGCTACCAGATTGTCGACCAGATTTTGCTGGTTGTAGTTATTTTTGTCTGTTTTGCAGTATATTAGAAAGCATGTTTGTATAAACTGCTCTGTTCAAAAGCCGACATTACTGGCATGTAAGCGTGTAGATGTATTGACTGTACTATAAGTAGGAGACATCCTGTCTCCATCTTTTTTTTGTTGTTCTGTGGTTTCCTCCAAAAAATAATTTGATACTTTGATAGACAAACAATTGGTCACCACTGTCCACATGCAGTCCAAACAAACTTGGTGTCAGTGCCCTTTAACCTCTGTCTGCTCTACTTCCTGTTTCTGACGTTGTTTCTTGCTATTGAAGAGACTTTCTGTGACTTACCTCTACCAACCCTCCGTGACTTACCTCTATCAACTCTCCCTAACTTACCTCTATCAACCCTCCATAACTTACCTCTACCAACCCTCCGTGACTTACCTCTATCAACCCTCCATAACTTACCTCTACCAACCCTCCCTAACTTACCTCTATCAACCCTCCCTAACTTACCTCTATCAACCCTCCATAACTTACCTCTATCAACCCTCCCTAACTTACCTCTATCAACTCTCCATAACTTACCTCTATCAACCCTCCCTAACTTACCTCTATCAACCCTCCATAACTTACCTCTATCAACCCTCCCTAACTTACCTCTATCAACCCTCCATAACTTACCTCTATCAACCCTCCATAACTTACCTCTATCAACCCTCCATAACTTACCTCTATCAACCCTCCATAACTTACCTCTATCAACCCTCCCTAACTTACCTCTATCAACCCTCCCTAACTTACCTCTACCAACCCTCCATAACTTACCTCTATCAACCCTCCATAACTTACCAGTACATCATACTCAATTGTTTGCTTTTACCTTCAGACTGGGTCATTTTGTAGCCTTATCTCATCCATCGGTTTATTTGTATAAAATGTAGTGTGGGTGGCTCACCACCCACCCCTACTCAAGGCTCCACCACTGCCAGATGTTGTTATTAAGTTAATGCACTTAACTGACGCCTCTATTCCAGTACAACATGCACTTTTTATGATGTTAGCTTGTTTGTTAGTGATAAGTGATTGGAACGCGCAAGAGAGCTGCAACACTATACTTCTGCCCTGAGGCTATCGAAGGCAGACAGGCTAACACAATGGGCACTAGAAGTCTTTGCCGCATATCGATAGCAGGCGTGATACATACTTCACATGCCGTTAATTCAAGGAGCATTTCATTGAGTTCTCATTCACGACTTTCACACTTTGTGTAATTTAGTTAATGTTATCTTCTTAAAATAACTGATCGGCTTTTGTACTTCCCCTGTTCTATTTATGATTGTCTGAACCGACGTAAGTGTGCACTGAGCCTGGTGTAGCATCCGACTGCTAGATTACATTATGACATAGCGACATCAGTGCGTCTCACGGGACCTTGTGTCACTTTTTATGGCGACTTGTTCCTTAAAATACTTAAAACACATGACATAGCGTCAGAAAGTTTTTTCTGGTTATCACTATTTTGTGTTATATTTCAAACCTGCTATTGAAAAAGTGAAACGTAAAACGATATTTCCGCTTTGGAGTTTTTCTTCTAATAAAGATTTTTTGTCCCTTCATTCAAATTAAATCTGTGGCAATTAGCACACGAGTGACTCTGTAAGTGGAACTGGGCTTTTTATTATTTAGAGAAGATCTGTTTGTGTTACTTACACTGACCCTCTTAGTGGAGTGTCTCTTTATATCCCGCTATCCCAGCTGGTTTGTAAACTTATTGATTTAGTACTATAATTTTTGACGATAATTTAAAATCATGCACAAAACAGCGTCCCAGACGGGAACATGTCTTTATTTTAGATGTACGCTAGCATTGGCTCAGACATGTGATGGCTAGGGGGTGTCCTGTGTAAATAGACATATATATCGGGTGTGTACTTCTTGCAGTGGGTGGTAGATTGGACTATACATTAATTTGTCTTGCGTATTCTCTCTTCTACCCCCTGTCTACTGCTAACTCTCTCTTAGCATGGGCCAGCAATTCCCACAGGCAAAGTGTAATTGGTGTTTGCATTAGCAATTACTATAGTTAGCTAGAGCCAGCAGTTTTTTGTCTTCGCTGTCTATCCCTTATCTAAATATAACCTTGGCAAACAGCTCATAGCTAAATGATTAAAGAAAAAATAGTATATCTCTGTCCAGGTCATTGCAGAGTATCCGTATTATATTGAAGTATTCGTGTAGACAGGATGTGCTGACAATGTCGAGCCTATTGGTGTGTAACTGCTGCTTCACTGACTGTATTGTGTGCTGCCTTTAAGCTTTCATCACTTGCATCCAGTGTAGTCAGTCAGCTGATGCCACTGCAATAATATCTAGGGTTGTCTCACCTTTTAAACATCTGTCTAAAGCTATGCGTTGTGTTGTAGGCAAGGGAGTCAGGCTATACTATATTGGCAGTGAAGTATTTGCCGAGTGTGAGAGCGATTCAGCTATATTTATCCAATCACCAAACGCCAACCAGAACTATGGCTGGCATCCAGCCACTGTGGTCAAGATTCCACCAGGTTAGTCTGTGTGGCTGCCATTTTGTGTCAGCACCACAGCTGCAGTCCTCCTTGCCGCTCCCTTATTTACTGAAGCAGAAGGAATGGTTAAAGTACAATAGACATTCGTAGTTAGTTGTTGAATGTACCAGTGCTAGCATTGATTTCTATTCATGGCCAAAACCAAAATCACTGATTAGATTATCCTCTTAATCCACGACAATAATTTTTATTGTCCCTCACCAATGCCATCTAGTACAGTTTGCTTTAGTTTAACCCTCCCTACTACAGTTCATTATCATTGACTTAAAAACATGATGATTTCGATGTGGAGATAACTACGAATACATCAGTTCTAGCGTGTGGAACTTTTAACTTTCGATGCTGTATTTTAAAATTGAGTATTTCAATAGAGTAGCTTTTATGGAATATTATCTGGGAAAACTATGTGATGTATTTATAAGCCAAGTGACCAAAAACCACCAGTTCCATGAGAAACCCCCCCCCCCCCCCCCCCCACACTGGTAAATAAAAGCAACTGTGTGGTAGACAGGCAGTTCATGCTGCGACCATAATCGTAAATAACTGTTTCCCCTGCAACTAGCATAATCATATCGAACTTGAATGTTGTAATAACTGTTATGCCTGCACGGGTATAGCTTTACTTCTGCTTTGAAGACAGTATTTTCTCCTTTGTTTTAACTCGCTATGAAGCAAGGGAATACTTTTTAGCCAAATTGCTTATTTGTTTCACAAGTTTGTAATTCTGGTTTTTATTGAGCTTCGAGGAAGGCTCCTGCAGTTTTTCTCCCATAATATCTGGTGAAATTTTGTTGTTTTTTAATTCATATTTGCATATTAAAATAGGGAAGTCTTCGTAGAATGTATTTGTTTTTTTAAACAGAACCGGCGTGTTTCCATATGCAGCTCACTTTTCAGAGTTGTCTTTTCTTTGGTGTCAAAGAGTGCTAAATAGTCACAACCAAATTACTAAAAAAGATAATCATCAAAAAGCTCAGAATTAATTTTATTGTATTTGAAAGTGATTTTTTATTTTATGCTGCTGCCATTTTTTTTTCAGTCAAAATATTCATGAGACAGCAGCTTTAAAAAGTTGTCCTTCCTCTGTTCCCCAGCTATTGTTTGCTAACTACCCTACAGGATGAAAATATTCGTTGGAAGTTAATTCGCGTTTACGCGAATTCTAACTTTGCGAAATATTATTTCCATTAAAAATTAATGCCATTTTGAGATTAATTTTTATTCATAAACAAATATGTGAAGTTGTCTTATCCTACCGCGAAGGTTTTTCGATTCGCGAAAAATAATATCCGCTAAATCATCAGAGAGAAGACAACTCGCAAAATTAACTTCAGTTAATAATTTCATCCTGTACGGTATAAACACGCTGACAAATGGTTTCTACAATTTCAGGGTGTAACTTGAAGATCTTCAGCAACAACACATTTGCCGAGTTATTGAGAGACTCGGTCATTCAGGGCTTCGAGGCCGTGTTTCAGCTCACTAGGATGTGTACAATCAGAGTGAGCTTTGTAAAAGGGTGGGGCACTGAATACAGGTTAGTATATCTCTTGTCTTCCGTTTTCCCGTGTAACAGAGAGTATCATTACTGGATAAGTCAAGGTCACCAATAGTCAGGATCTCACAGCCCGCAGCTGATCAAATTCGTTCCTTCGAGGGTTGATCGTATTTCATTTATTGCTCCTAATTGTGTAAAGTTTGTTGTCTCGCTCACACTATGCAAACTGGGTGCTCAATATCAATTGGATGTTTTTTGACAACTTTTCTAAAAAAAATTATATTTCGTCTCTACTTATAATTGAGAATCGCACACAGTGGGCATGTTGAATATTGTTTAACGTTGAAGAACGCTGTCCAAAATTATAAGTGAATCTTTCAAAGGAGCTTTTCAATCGCTAATATTAATTGGAATATAGATTAGAAAATTTTCGTTTATTTTTTATGCAATTTAATCATTTTGATTTCAGTGGTCTGCATTTTTGTTATTTTTTACATTCTCTCATTCAGAATGTAATGTAGAAACTGAAACATCACGCTCAATGAATATCATTTTGGTATTGTTTAAAAAGAAAAAGCAGTCAGACAATTTGAGTAGGTCCAGAGCCCAATTCCACATGAGAAGAATTAAAACGATTGTTGATTTAGGCATTTGGTTTTTCTCTAAATGTAAAATCTAGTATTGAATAATGATTATTCTGCTCATGAGTCTTACTTTACACAAATCCAAGCACTCTAAATAAAGGCTGGTTCCCAATCGGGACCCGGCCGATTTTAGGTGCTCACCAGGGGGTGCTTATTTGATGATACCGAAAGTTTACTTGCCGTTTTATCATAATATCGTTAAGATTTTCAAAAATCCGCTAATTTTATTTTTATTTTTTGCTTTAGAATTTTCTTCTCACTGATATATTGAGATGGCAGGAGCTCCAGTGTCTGCTTTAGCTCACTAAATTTTTTTTGGCACAATAAACAGTTATAATTAACTCGAATAATCACTTTTTACGAACGCTAACAATACTGACTATAGATCGCTATATAAAATATAGAATGAGCTCGTAAGCGTTATCTCCCATTTATTATTATTATTTATTACTTATTATTTATTTATTGTGTGTTGTCATCAGGGATTAACACTATTCATTTTATTTCAGTGTTAAATAATTTTCATTCAAGCACAAGTTTGATACAATTTGTGATTAGGAAATTACAAGTTTCACTCAAAAGCTTTAAGAAGAAAATTAGTTCATTTAGTTTAATTAATAATTATTATTACGATGATTGTTTATAATAGTAATAATATCAAAAAAATTATTATTCATGTGCCCTAAAAATTAAAAAATATAAAACAAACTTTTAAAAACAATTGCCATGTATTAGTCACATATCACAGGATACACCAGATTTTTGGTACATTCGGGATTGTCATAAGAGTTGGTTATTATTGCTAGTCGTTGACTGGAGTTATGAAATCCGCAACAAACGATTTATGAGCAGTTGATGGGGATGGAGCTTGTAATACTGAGGATGAGCCGCGTAGATCAAGCATAATGTATATCGCTGCTGTTGAGATAAATTGACAGGGCGCACTGTAATTTATTTACGTTGGCAAACTTAGTTAGGCCCGAAATACGATACTTTGGTTCAACTGTATACTATCTATGAGCATCATTATTAAATTAATTTTTTTCAAGTGAATAAAGCAAAATATTTTTTAAAAGAAAAAATTAGAGGTTATATTGATCCCTCAAGCTTCCTCAATCACATCATTTTTGTCATATTGGCTGCTTAAATGTCTCAAATTAAAATAAAAGTCAAGCAAGTCGTGAATTCTAATGATAAGTTATATTAGCAATTGAACTGCTTCTGGTTGCAGCTACAAAGAGAAACTACGGGCCGGATACCCATTGAGCAAAAATCGTTCGATTTTCGGAGTTGTGCGACTCCTACAATTGTGCACTTGTTAGTCTTGCATTATCTCGGGAGCCGTAATAGTCGTGCGCCCCTGCGATCTATATCGCAGTAGTTTGTCACTGCCAAACTTTCACAACAGGCACGACTAAGATCGTCGGCTATTATTTTTTGGGAACCTAGTCTTGCGATATCCTGCGATCTACTATCAACTAGTAGGTTAAAACATTAAGATAAACTAAAGCTACGTTCACACTATGCGATTCTCGGCCGAGAGGGAGGAGCAAAAAATCGGCTCGCAAGTGTGAACAGTAAAATCTTAACGATTTTACAATCGGTGGCAGATTTTTTTCATCGGGCAGTGATGGTTCTCTGTACGATTATCGGCCTGTCTAGCCAATCAAAATCCACATCACAGCGTTTCAATTTAATGCTTTTCAAGAAACTTGCAGCTGCTTGATAATTATTATTTTAACCAATTTTAGAATATTTTTTAATATTTCCCTGATCAACTGCAAGTCTTGTTTACTAGTAGAATATTAAGGTGGGTATACTAACTATTATCAATATAAATAGAAAACAAGAACCAGCGCCATGATTGTAATAAATAATTGCATTGAAAAAAATTATCATTTATTTATTATTCATTATAATTAATTGAGTATACTACTTACCATTATTTATTATTATTATTTGTAATTCATTTCTTATTATTGATGAGTGAAGAAATGGTATAGTTTATTTAAATGTATGATAATATTAGCTATATTATTAATAATAATAATAATTAATAATAATGTTCTGTAATTATCAATTAAATGCGGTATCTTGACAACATGTCAAGGCCATGCAATATCGGGCACAAAAAATCGCAAGTGTGAATTCTTCTAAATAATCGGGAGAGCAACTCCCGATTCCTCCAGATAATCGCATGGCCGAGAATCGTATAGTGTGAACGTAGCTTAAAGCAGCATAAAGCTACCTTCACACAATACGATTCTCGGCAATGCGATTATTGGGAGAAATCAGGAGTTGCTCTCCCGATTATTTACAAGAGTTTACACATGGCGATTTTTTGTGCCTGATATCGCATGGCCTTGACAGTTGTCAAGACACCGCATCAAATTATTATTAATAACAATATAGCTTATATTACCAGAGATTTCAATAAACTATACCATTTCTTCACTCATCAATAATAAGAAATAAATTACAAATAATGATAAATAACTGTAAGTATATTTAATTATAATAATAACTTGATGATAACAACGTTTTTCAATGCAATTATTTATTATAATCACGGAGCTGGTAGTTTTTTCTATTATATTGATAATAATTAGTGTACCCACATTAATATTTTATTTGTAAACAAGGCTTGCAATTGATCAGGGAAATATTAAAAATTATTCCAAAATTGGTTAAATAATAATTATCAAGCAGCTGCAAGTCTCTTGAAAAGTATTAAATTGGAAAGCTGTGATGTGGATGCTGATTGGCTAGACAGGCCGATAATCGTACAGAGCTCCATCACTGTCCGATGAAAAAAATCTGCCACTGATTACGAAATCGTTAATATTGCGCTGTTCACACTTGCGAGCCGATTTTAGGCTCCGCCCACTTGTACGAGAATCGCATAGTGTGAACGTAGCTTAAAGGGCCTATGACGCCTAATTTGAAGAGAATTTGATTTAATTTAAACTTTCTGAGGTTGAAATGTGTTCAGAAAAATTATCTGGAGTTGCCCTCTCACCAGTAAAACGATTCCTATAGACGCAGTCAGCACTTGCCAAGACGCCTTTTTTTCTCGAAGACGCACCAAGCTATATAGAGCTATAAAGCGAGTTTTCCAAAATTTGGCTTGTTTGCATAGAAATAGGGCGTCCTAGATATTAGTTTTGTGCAGAGACTCTTTTGATTGCAAAAAAATGATATTGCAACAGATTTTAACTTTTTTGGAGCTGTTTTTCTCAAATCAGCAATTTAGTTCATCTTTGGTAAGCTCGCTATTATGTATACACTGGCGTTCACGTGATAGTGTTTGTCATCAAAATCAAAAGAAATAATAATTTTTTTTTATCAAAATAATAATTTTCATGTGAAAAATTAATCAAACAATAACATTAGTATACTTTCATGATAATACTAGATAAAAAAAAACATTGCCGAAATTGTATTTCCGGCGTTGTTTTTTTTACAACAACGATAATAATTAAATCTGAAATACCGGCTATCTTTCCAAGGAAAAACTTCAAAAGCACTAAATAATAATAATTAAGATTTTTGAAAAGTAGTTTGTAACTGAAAAAGTAACAAAAATGGTACAAACTACTTGCTGTAATATACTATATAATATCATAATGCAGATAGTCCCTTCTGCCGAATGCATAGTCACAGACCTCCATAGACCTCTACATGATACCTATCGGTGTTTTGTTGACACGAGTGAGTTTTCTCATTAGTTTTACAATGCTTGATGAGAAAACAACTCTACACACAAAGTGCGTCTTGAAAAGCCCGTCCTAAGCCCTTTAAGACAGCTAAGATTTCACCCAAGATGGAAAATCTTGGCAGATTTCTACAATTGTGCACTACACTAAAGCCTGGTTCCCAATTGAGCAAAAATCGTACGATTTTTGGAGTCTTGCGACTCCTACAATTGTGCACTTGTCAATCTTGCATTATCTTGGGAGTCGTAAGAGTCGTGTGCCCCTGCGATCTATATCGTAGGAGTTTGGCATTGCCAAACTTTCACGACAGCCACGACTAAGATCTGACTAAGATCGTGGCTATCATTTTTTGGGAACCTAGTCTTGCGATATCCTACGATCTGATTAACTTGACCTACAAATTATTACTACCACTATTATAATTATTATAATTAATAATAAATGGATTTTCCCTCACTTCACTACTATTATTTTTTATCATTATTATTATAATAGTTGTTATAATTATAAATAATAATTAATAATATTTTGAAGCAGCCAAATTATATTATTATTATTTCATTAATAACATTATTTTTATTATAATAATACATATTATTATTTATTATTATAATCAAACTCAAATTAATCAGTGAGAAATTATTGTTATAATAATAAATACATAAATGTATAGATATATTAATAATAATAATAATAATAAATAATCAAAGTAACGGAATATATATAATAAAATTAATTATCATTAATAATTATGGGAGTGATTTATTTTCATTGGCTACTATCAACTAGTAGGTCAAGGCATAAAGATAAACTAAACAGTTGGGAACTACTGATCTTACCGGATCGTAGCAGCTAAGATTTCACCCAAGATGGAAAATCTTGGCAGATTTGTACAATTGTGCACTATACTAAGATCAGTGCCAAGATTTCTAAGATTAGATTCTTAGAGCCCTAAGATTGCTAAGATTCCCTAAGATTGACAAGATTCAATTGGGAACCAGGCTTAAGATCAGTGCCAAGATTTCTAAGATAAGATTCTTAGAGCCCAAAGATTTCCAAGATTGACAAAATTCAACTGGGAACCAGGCTTAAATGCTTTTTGTCGTTGCAAAATATGGCAAAAGTTACAGATTGCTTACCTATGGAAGGATACAAATAAACTTTTGTTTCTGAATATTTATTAGTTTTGTTACATTTGTAATCAAGGCTTCATATCTGTGATGTGATTACATATAAGTGGAACTCAATGCAAAATAAATGGTAGTTCACAGTTAAATTTGGCTGTACCCTTAAGTACCTGTTTATATTTGTAGGTACCTATTTTCAATTGTTCTTTGCAGCCCACTTTTTGTTTAGATACGCGCTTAGCTCCTTCTGCAGGAGTAAATTTGTTTTCCAACCAACTATACAATAGTTTCAAGTTTCAACTACTAGTCAGTTGTCAAAGCTGTGATTTAGATGGTTGTCTAAATAATGGTTAGGCACCTCCCACTTTTTGAATGCTCCCCGCCACCGTCTGCTATTCACTAATCTTTGCTGCTAATACATACTTGACTTCATTGATACTAAATTGCATATTTTTTTGTAGGAGACAAACGGTGATGTCAACCCCGTGTTGGATTGAGATTCACCTGAACGGGCCCCTGCAGTGGTTGGACAAGATTCTCAAACAGATGAATGGCCCCAGTGTGCCATGCTCTAGTGTATCGTAGCTCAGAAATAAGTGAAGAAACACCTTGCCGGTCGTAAAACTGTTTTATAAGAACATTTTTATCTATTCTAAACATATAGTCAAGGAAGACAACTCCACCCATTTCTTCATCACTCACTCACCATGTCATATGCATAAATATCGATCAGTGACGGGTTTTGGCAGTTTCCA
Organism: Cryptosula pallasiana; assembly: GCA_945261195.1. Lineage (NCBI taxonomy): Eukaryota > Metazoa > Bryozoa > Gymnolaemata > Cheilostomatida > Cryptosulidae > Cryptosula > Cryptosula pallasiana. The sequence continues at coordinate 41,200,953 of OX183131.1, read as the reverse complement.
CATTGTTGTGGTAGTATAGTTCATAGCCCAAGTGTTGTGTTATTATCATTCTATCTTTATCGGTAGCCTATCCTAATGGCGATAGCAGAACTCGTTATGCTTCTAAAAGTAGTGTGTACATTCAGCGATATGGCATTTCTACAAAAAGGACGCAGAATTTTAACCTCGGGTTCAAAGTTTGGTCTTTTTCCCAGCAGACAGAAATAGTCAGGGTCATTTGTTGTGTGGTAATCTTTACTCAGGCGCTTCTCCTTCATTTTTCAATAACTTTCTGGTTCCTAAAGTCGTGAATGTTTGGGAAGTCGACTTGAAGGTTCTTTTCATTATTATATTAATCGCTGGAGATAGATGTGGACTTTATAATCAACTGGACAGCCTCCCGTTTCCTTGAGTGACGCCACCCAGTATTCTAACATAATTAGCTAATACTCACCGTTGTTTTATTTCTATACGTTTGACAGAACAGTCTAAAAAATCTCCTCTTAACTCATCACTCATGTGGAGACGACTCAACGGTGTAGCCGGTTGTCTTTTTGAAAAAAAATAGTAATTGCTTCCCCATTCAGAAAATATTTTTCTCTGCGACAACATATCTTGCCATTTATCATCTCAAGCAGTTTATATGATGTACAGGTTGTTATATACTTTTATGGCAACTTTGACATAATTATGTGTAGCAGTTCTTTCATCAGAGTTGTTCCTCCTTCAAATAGTGTTGAAAGAGCGGAACTAATGTTTAACTGATGTAATTCTCGGTGACATTTTTGTGTGAGTATTTTTTAGTCTTCGTTATGTATTTCCCATTATATAACACATGCTGTATTTGTTTTCATACACTACTAATTATCAATATATATATGTATACAGTAGATTCAATGAATATGTTGTGTTATTGTTATACAGTATATTAGTTGACTCAATAGTTGCCTTGTTGGAAACTTAAACTAGTACTAGTTTTGTTACCCCATAGTACATGTATGTTGACCCTACAAAGTTTTCTTTTTTGTTCTTTTTTATATATCTAACATTGCCTCGCATCAGCTTGTTATTGCTGTGTGTATATAGTATACATACATAGTGCATATAATATATTATATACTATTCAGAGTACACCATTGCACTCTGGCGCTTACCTGTTATAACTATTAGTAAATATTAACTTCACCCTACCTTTGGCTTTAATCAAAGAGCTGCCCATTAACATCTATCTCTACTCAATGTTATTGGTTCAATAAAGCTAACGTGTGTAGTCTTCAGGTTGACGTTTGGTTTGTTCTTGTAGCACTTAGAGCACACTTTATATTTTGTCAAAATATTGTCACAAAATGGTTGTTGTTGGAATTTGAGTAGTCATAATAGCACAAAGTTCACATTAGCGTCAAAAGAGCGAGTTGGAATGTGACCTTGACATGAATACCTCATATACATGTTATTAATTTATTACAGCAGTAATTACGTACAGTGATAAAGTATCAAGATGCATGGGTTTTCCCACTAGGTAAAACAATCAACGTAACTGGTTGGATTGCAGCAATATTGCATGAGTCAGTCAGACATCAGGTACAAAATAAAATCCACCACATTAAATATAAATTGAATGTGGCATAATTTGATTTTTAGCTGGTTTAATTTAGTATTTACGTAACATTTAGCTTATCAGAACAATTTTTGATGATTTTTCTTTTACGCTCACAAGTATTATTTCCTTCCGCATTACCAGGTTTTTTTAGAGTTGCTTTCAATTGTTTTTGTTAAATGTTAATAACTTTAATAACAGCAATGATTGGTATATTGACAAATTACAATGAAACAACCAAAAACAGTAATGCTTTTTTGGCACTGTGACCATGGGAGGGCTTCTGCTCTGGTTTGGCGATAGATCGCTAAGCTTGACCTTGGAGGAGTGCTGACTATGAGGCTGTTTATATCGTGGAAGAATGGAATTCCAGTGATGTCCTAGGAACAGCCGTGGTGAACAATTTAATTATATTGGTGAAAAATACCTAGAGAGCCCGAAAGAGAGAGGTACAGAGCAAGTAGCATGAACATTGAGGTGTTGGTTGAGTGCCTGATGCTGGTGGAAAGAGGCTGTCAGTCAGCAATACAGGTGTCTAACAAACAATTTTATTCTGGTTGTTTTGCTGAAACCAATTGTAACCTATCTCCCCTTTTGCCATCTTTTCAAGTTTAGCACAAACCTTGCTGCCTTTTTCTGACTTTCTTCATTCTGACTGATCAAGGATTTAATCGATGCTTTGAAAGGTGTAAATCTCAGTTCTCACTCACATACCCAAAACTGACCTATACAGTTACATACATACATACAGTAAATACATACATACAGTAAATACAGTAAATACATACATACAGTAAATACATACATACAGTAAATACATACATACAGTAAATACATACATACATACATACATACAGTAAATACATACATACATGCAGTAAATACATACATACAGTAAATACATACATACATACAGTAAATACATACATACATACATACAGTAAATACATACATACATATAGTAAATACATATATACATACAGTAAATACAGTAAATACATACATACAGTAAATACATACATACAGTAAATACAGTAAATACATACATACAGTAAATACATACATACATACAGTAAATACATACATACATACATACATACATACAGTAAATACATACATACAGTAAATACATACATACATACAGTAAATACATACATACATACAGTAAATACATACATACATACATACAGTAAATACATACATATATACAGTATATACATACATACATACAGTAAATACATACATACATACAGTAAATACATACATACATACATACATACATACATTAAATACATACATACATACAGTAAATACATACATACATACAGTAAATACATACATACAGTAAATACATACATACATACAGTAAATACATACATACATACAGTAAATACATACATATATACAGTAAATACATACATACATACAGTAAATACATACATACATACAGTAAATACATACATACAGTAAATACATACATACATACAGTAAATAAATACATACATACAGTAAATACATACATACATACAGTAAATACATACATATATACAGTATATACATACATACATACAGTAAATACATACATACATACAGTAAATACATACATACATACATACATACATACATACATACATACATTAAATACATACATACAGCAAATACATACATACATACAGTAAATACATACATACAGTAAATACATACATACATACAGTAAATACATACATACAGTAAATACATACATATATACAGTAAATACATACATACAGTAAATACATACATACATACATACATACAGTAAATACATACATACAGTAAATACATACATACATACATACAGTAAATACGTACATACATACAGTAAATACATACATACAGTAAATACATACATACATACAGTAAATACATACATACAGTAAATACATACATACATACAGTAAATACATACCTACATACATACATACAGTAAATACATACATACATACAGTAAATACATACCTACATACATACATACAGTAAATACATACATACATACAGTAAATATATACATACATACATACATTAAATACATACATACATACATACATACATACATACACTAAATACATACATACATACATACATACATACATACATACATACATACATACATACATACATACATACATACATACATACATACATACATACATACATACATACATACATACATACATACATACATACATACATACATACATACAGTAAATACATACATACATACGTAGTTATATGCGATTGTCTGAATGTTAACTGGAGCCTTTAAAAACTACGCTTGATTGCTCCTAGAAATCTTGACAAAACTTTTGAAATAATGCTGTCAATGTGGCAGCTCCAATCAAAAGAACTGCCAAGTTCAATATTTAGATACGTCACCCAGGAAGTAAGTGGGTTCATTTGCTGACCCAAATGCAATGTTATGGCTTCTGTTTGTTTTGATAATTATTTACCATTTATCGGCTGATTTATGGAGACTGGGTGTGTCTGAAAGTGTTGTCAATCTGAGCAAGCCGTAGTTGTTTTAAACATCAAAAGCGTCATCAGCAAACAACTTGATTATTAAAGATTTACACTTTGATATGCATCTTTGATGTATCAATAATAATAACAAGACTTAAAATTGAATACTTATAGATAGTACTCCTAAATATGGTATATTTAGCATTCTGGAAAAAACTTTGTCCAAAATCAACCTACATGAAAAACCGCAAAAATACATTCACTCAAAGTAAGTATCACTTGCACTGATAATATCTAACAGAGTAGCTCCTTGATTCTCACAAAAATTTAATGTCCTCATGAGAAAGCAGTTCTCCTCGAGTTAGATAATATAGCCTCCAGCTCATCTCACTCAAACCCGATGCTCATGCTTTAGCTTGATGATAAAACAAAAATTGGCAACAGCGCGATCATTCTGTTTTTAGAGTTATGCTTTCTTGTTTTCTAGATGAAAATTTGGAGTTATCCTTGATGAAACTTATTTGAACACAGATGTAGAAATAATATGCAAGAACATGAAGATCTTGAGGCAAGTCTATGCTTTTAGCAAAAACGATAGCTGTATTCAAGCTAAATTTTAGCCAATGATCAGCTGTAGATTGGTCACGTGCGGGCCAGTCCAACCTGGCTGAGTCATTCCACCTCCTTCAATATTATTCTATAGACGAGGTAAATGTTATATATGTATATTCCATAGACTAACAGCTGCTTATGTGTGTGTGTGTGTGTGTTCGCATTCTTGCTTTTCATCCTTGACTGAAGACTACGTCCTTGGTATAATAAGTAATCTGTTACTGCAGAGAAAGAGCGACTAGACTATCGGAAAAAAGTAATATTATTATTATTTATTTATTATTATAATAAGTGTATGCATGCAGCAGTGATATTATTCTAGGTGCCTTGCTAATTGATAAATTATTATTATTATATTATTATTTATATCATGTAATAATAAATGTATAATAATAAATTTTTTAATAAATTTTAAATAATTAATTATTATTATTATTATAATGATAATAATAAATAATAATATCTAATAGTAGTTAGTTTTTTTATTATTATTAATAATTATATTTAATATTTATCATTATGATAAATAAATAATTAATTATTAGTATTTATAAATAATAATAATAATTATTTTTATAATAATAATTAATAATACTTAAACAAATACTACCAACAAAATAATAATAATAAAACTAATAAATTATAATAATTGATAATAATAATAATAATAATGATATAATAAATAAATAATAATATTTTTATTATTTTCATAATTATTTTAATTAATAGCAGTGAGTGAGTATTATTATTGTTATTAATTATTATAATAATAGTAATAATAAAAATAATAATGGTAATAGTAGTAAAAAACTAAGTAATAGTAGTAGTAATATTAAGTAAGTTGGGTGAAAAAATACTAACTATAATATTATATTATATTATTAATTATTTATTATGATAATATGATAGATCTAACAAACAGCAAATATTATTATTACTATTATTATATATTAAATGATAATTTATTATAATATAATATTGTCATTATTATTAATTATTTTGTTATAAAATGTAATATTTGTTATACATTGTTATTTGTTAATATATTATAATTATTATTTTGCATTTTTAATAATATTAATAATTTAATATTTTTGGTTATCAAAATTTGATTTTATTATTATCAATTATTATTATTGTTTGTTACTATTAAAACAATTCTTCTTTGTTGCTTTTATTTATTTCTTAGTATTATTCTTAAAACCTGCTCCTGTATTATTATTATGATGATGATTATTGTATATTTATTATAATAATAAAATAGCTCTTACTACTACTGTGTAAGTAACTATCATCTATCGATTGAATTCCACTATTTATTCACTCTCTCTCTTATGATAATGTTAATAATATCATCATTATTATAATCCATCTTCGGTTAAATAAAAAAATTAACTAATGTACCATAAGATTTTTTTTAAAAACTCATCAATAATAATAGTTACTATTTATAGTGTGTTCGTTAATTTTATAATTAGTATTACTATTATTATAATCCAATTGTTATAATTATTTTGCATAAATTATTGATATATAATGTTTCATTACAATAATTATTACATTTATTTAAGATTATATTCCTTACCACATTACCATAATAATATAAAATAATATCAATAGTAGTTTTTATTATTATAGTAGTAGTGTTAATGTTTTATTATTTTCCTATCCCAACCCGATTCTTCAATTACTACTCGTCCCCATGTCTACCTGCCTACTACTACTACTACTACTCCTAACTACTACTACACACATTCCCTGATATCATCATGGCATTACTACTTACAGTAACAGTATTACCGTACTGCTTCACTACTACCGATTTTCTCTATATTCTACTACTGATGCCTTTACACTTCTTTAACTGCTAACCACAACTACCGGTAACTGTCTATTAGTTTCTAATAAATAAATGTTATAAAAATGTTATTTATTATTTCGTATTATTATATGTTAATCCAAGTAATGATAAATTCTGTCCAGTTCATTTAGTTCAACGGAGTGAAATGAAATTCGGCGAACTACTCCTGTGCTGCTAACAACTTCTATCGTCATTGTTAACAACAATTACTGCCGCAATGATGATTGGCATTATTGTGACTGATGTTTATTAATTTTATCAAGTTCGTTTGTAATAGCTGAATCAATATTTTAAATCGAGCTGAAGTTACCGACTACAACCATTTCAAATTCGGTCATCACTGATATAAACAATGAAGTTTTAGTAGCTGTTGGTTTGTATTGTATTATTGTTCTAGTTGATTGCTGGAAATAGGTTCTTGCTGTTTCGTACTTCCTTCAGTTAGTAAAACCTCATGTTTCAATTCGCAAAATATTTTTTGAAATAATGAATAATTATCAAATTACGAGTTCATTTTTATTGGTATGGTTGTTTCACATTGAGTTGTTAACTTGTAATGACCCCCTCTACTTTAGTTCAATTTTTATGGCATAAGTTTTCATCTTACATTTTTTACTTTTCATATCGACTACCCGACAAACACAGTTCTATAACATATAACCTGTGGTGTCTTCATGTTTTTGTCAAAGTAACCATGAGATTTTTGAGATATCTTCTCTGGGGTTCTGGCTAATGTATGATTTAGATGCCGTTGTGTTTATGAGAATTATGATATCATTGGCTGTCATGATGTAGATGGACCTAGCAGTACTTGTTTTTGTTTTAAAGGTCACGGGTTTATGTTGAACAATCACAAACGTAGTGCGCAGCATAATACTTGGTATCAAATTTAAATCCCAGAACTTATAATTCCTAACTGACTTTCTTTGTGTCAAAGTATCATTCCTACAGCATCAGCTATTCTTTCCTTTTGTGGTATGTCATTGTACTCGAATTAAAGTAACTTCTATCCTTCCCTATGGTCCCAACTTAAATCCAATTGCCAGATATAAGTCTAGTGCATATTTGAGTCACTAAGCGTTTGCTATTCAAGCAGTTTCTTTGTTTGCCCTGGTTGAGTGGGGTATCAGAGTTTCAAAGGTTTTTGTGAAGATTTAATAGGTAGTGAGTGGAATGAATTAGCATAGGCTTGCAGCACACTCAGCTGTTCAATGCAGTCATTACATGCTCTACTTCCACTCATCAGGGCTTGCTAGTATTCTTCACTACAGCCATTATAATCAAACGCTTGACATGATACATTTGATGAATACAAGCTCCATTTCATCATAAGGCTACGCAATCATGTGTGATGTGTTGTATCCCAAACAATTGCTTTTCTAGATACATCACTAGCTGTGACTCTACGTATCCATCATCTTTTGACACCACCAGGCTTGGCCATGTTTTGTTTTTTTTGTGGTGGATTGTTCAATGACACAGTGCAGCAACCAGTTCTTCACTGCCATTATTTTTATCCTCATTTTTATATTTGGGTGGATTGCTAGCCTGTAAATGTTGAACCTTACACACAACACACTATTAGATTAAAAAACATGTTTGTTTGCTTCTGTTTTGAAATCATCTTGTGGCGATGTTTATGTCTATTGTCTCTAATGACATTGAGGTATCTAGTTGAAGCCTACTTCAGAATCGCTCTTGATGGTTTTGTTATTGTGAACTTGTGAACCGGTGACGTTGTATACAGAAACAACATCACAAAGAGAACCTTGGATGATTCAGCCGTGTTAGTCAGTGAAAGTGGGTGAAAAAGTTCTAGACCAGCCCTGGGCTGTGATGAACAACTGTGGTGAAATTGTGCACCGGTACGGCCAGTACATAATGTGTATTTATCACACAATGGAGTCAGCATTGTATTGCATGTCAGCTTCATTGTTATACAACTGATTGAATGGGTCATTCTTTGCCCATGGTTGCCGTAGCGGTAGTTGCTACTAGCTAACGCACTGTTTGCTTTGCGTTCACTCGAGCTTCAATCAATATTCTTGATTTAGTAGCTGGGAGTTGCTATACCTAGTGGCATAATTATCTACGGACAACTAATGGCTTTGGCCTAGCAATGTTGTAATGTGTAATATCTGATCCAGACCTATGTCAGTGACATAAGCACACAGAACATTGTTAGGGAAGCTTCTAGCACCAATTGACAAGTATATAGAGGGGTGTCTACTAGTACGTCTCTTTATCCCGATCTGTTGTCTGTGGGAACTGTGAGGCCTGTCTGTACTTGAAGGCCCAGTTTTAAGCTGTCACTTACAGTAACCATAACAGAGTGATTGGTGGTTGGTCCATAGCCTCTGTGGTTTGATAGTACTGGCCTGTGGACACAAGGCTGGGTGCGGATGTCAAGACTGCTGTTGTCAAGACAACAAGCTATTGATACTGGTGCCTACAGTTTTAGCTTTGATGAGTGAACCCTTCCTCTGGGCATATAAATTAATGATTGGTGCCTGCATTGTCCTTCACAACTTAAACTGCTCCCTATGTGAACCTTTCCTGAACCTTCCCTATTTAATATGTTTCATGATTTATTTTATAGATAATCTGAGATCGATAACGCATCATTTAAATAACGAGAGGGTGAAGCCTAGTGGAGTGCCATAGGGGGCCGGTCTTGCGCCTTTGAGATTATCAATATATTCACAAACTAAACATGGCTCAAAATAACGAGAACACAGAGCAGAGTTGCTCAGCAGTAACTTTGTGCTCTGGCGGCTGTGGATTCTTTGGTTAGTACTACTACTGCTTCTCTCCATTGATTGAACTGCCCTTTGTGTAGTGATTGTTTATGAAGCTGATGAGATTGCCTGGCTGTAGTCTAGTACTGTAGCTGTGTGGCCAGCTGATTGTGGTATTGTTAGACCTTTACTACTGCCTGTCAAACTCGTAGCGTACAACTGTGAGCTGTGCCTTGCTGATAGAGTAGGCACTACTAACGTCTCGTTGATGGAATGATCAATCCATCGTCTATTGCAGGTAACACTCAGTTTGATGGCATGTGCTCCAAATGTTATAAAGACGCTCTGAGGAGGAAGCAAGCGCCACCACAAGAGACGTCTGAAAGAGCCAGTCCTCCCAGTATATCAGCTGCCCTGTCATATCTTAGCAGTATTGGTGGGTTCTTTGTCTCGTACCAAAATTGCTCTTCATGTAGGGGTTATTGTACATCATTGTATGTGTCAATTTTTCGCGTTGACAGAAACGGCATCTCCAACAGTGCCTGTAGCCAAGCCAACACAGAGCGAGGCAGAGCCCTCCACCTCTACCGCAGAGGATATTAAAGAGGAAGGGGCTACAGCTGCCCCTTCTCCTGCCAAACCAGATGATAGTACTGCTACTACAGATGATCGACCTGCCACTCCATCATCAGAAATCAAAACCAAAAAACGGAATAGGTGCACGACTTGTAAGAAGAAAGTCGGTTTAACAGGTGGGTACTAGTGTTTAACTGCTTATGTTCCGTCAGATTTCTATGAATCAGTCCTATAAACTGGTGATAAGCCTACCTAGAAGCAGCCCTATTGCTTTCATTTCCAAATATGATTCCTTTCCTATAGGAAACGGTGATTTACGTCTAGTTAGCCATCAGTTTTTACCCCTGGCTGCTCCGGTAGGCAGGCTGTGGTAGGCAGGCTGCGTGTAGCACTGTATCATGGTGGACAATGGCTTTGAATGAGATATGATTACTGCAGACTGCGTACTTATCTTGTGTGATTTAATGGGCAGTTGTGTGTGCTCGAGTCTCCTCTATCACACGCTCACAGGGTGTGATATCACGTCCCCCTTCAGCTACCCTACATCTCTATACATCTCTGCCTTGTGCTTGTTTGTCTGTGCTTCCTTCTAGTACGTGGAATGCCAAGATCTGCATTCTACCTTGTCCTTGCTACCAGCGGCTTTGTGTCAGCTACCATACTTCATGTTATACAACTCTCTATCTTACTCACCCACCGCTGGTTATGGTGGCTGGGCCTCAGCTGTTTAGGCTCCCCGTTTCATTCTTGGGTTGGTTGTATGCCGTTTGATAATATATACAATCTACATGATAGTGTACTGCTTGTACTGTATGTGTATAACTGCTGACCTTCAACCCTCCCTTTCATCTACTGTTTGTAACTAAAAGCTTTTTGTACTTGATTTCATAGGATTTGTCTGTCATGTATTCAATGGTTATGTCATACACCAGCTGTACAGTACAGCTTCGTAGTGTACAGTATAATTATATAATGTACAATGTAGTTATTTAGTGTACAATGTAGTTATTTAGTGTACAATGTAGTTATCTAGTGTACAATGTAGTTATTTAGTGTACAATGTATTGTGCTGTACCCTCCGAGGTAGTGTTGGGATATTTCATATACCGAAGTAGTGAAGACACCCAGTGATTGCTAGTGTTGATGTGGCTCGGTGAAAGAGCAGTCTTTGGAAGATAAGGTCTAGTCTGAGTTCTAGCTATCATTCAACACGCCACCCTCTTTCCCCACTCTATTGCGTGTTTAGTTGGAGCACAGGCTTGCTATCTAGTACATTGTTCAGTGCTATCTCATCACGTTACACTTGGTTACTGATAGTTGCTACGTCATTTATTGCGCTGTCCGCTACTTCCAGTAGAGAACCTGCTAGAACTGCTCAACTCAGTGACTAACAACTCTCCTATTAGGCCCGGTCTACTACCCTACGCACTGAGGGCTATATATAGGCTTTGGGTCAGTGAATACAGTTTCGTCAAGTGATTCATCTGCTCATTGTTTGAATCCCTTCAAATTAATTCCTGTTCATCTGTCATGGCTCATGACAGCGTATGAATAAGTAGTAACTCTCCGACACTGTCTGCCTAAGGTCCACACACGTACCCTCAGCTATCTGTGTGCAGTCAGCTTGATTCACGTTGAATCTACCATTTTGTATCAGATCAAGTATCAGCTGGTTAATTGCAGTACTATTTTTGTGATGTGCAGTTGCCACCGCTTGTTTAGAAATTCCTTCAGGGGTTGCCTTGTATGACACGCTCATGTCAGGTTTTATTTGCACAACAGTTCGGTGGCAAGTGACAGCCCAGCTGTGCTTTCTATATCCAACTAACCAGCTGAGAACCACGGGTGTGTAAGTGTTTTACTGGTTGTCACTGCCAGGCAGGCAGCTAGCGGTTGAAGTAGTTATGTATCTACTGCTGCCTTCTCGGTGGCGACCCCTCAACCTAGCATGTGTGCAGCTGCTGTCATTACTTGTAGAGAGTGTTGGCCAGAGCCGGGCTGTTAGTTTATTGTCTCACAGGCTAGATGTGTGCTCGTTACCCACCCTGTTGTGTTACTGTTTGTATTAGATGTGTGCTTAGAGCTAATGAGTGCATTGTATTACTCGCGAGTGTACAAGCACATGCGGTTATGTGTACTTTATGTACCCGACTGTACTTGTATGAGTGCTCGACTGCTTTCCATCATCATATGGAAACCTGCTGATTTTTTTTCACTTTTACTAGACATAGGATAGCTGGAGTTGTGTTCTAATGCACTCCGTTCCGTATGGGGGTGACAACTCTCATTGTTTTGTTGCAGGTTTTGAGTGCCGGTGTGGCGGTTTATTCTGCAGCAGCCATAGGTACTCTGACAAGCATGGCTGTCAGTTCGACTACAAGAAAGAAGGAGAGGAGCTCATTAGAAAGAACAATCCAGTTGTCGTCGGCGCTAAACTGCAAAAAATATAACTTGGCAAAGTGGCGGCCGCTTCCATTGCTTGCTAGACATTGTGACATCAAATCTAGGAAATATGGCAGATTTATTTTAGTCTTTTCTTTTTTGTATGCACCAAGAAAGATGCCGAGCTCACTGCTGCAGTTTGAATGCATGGCCTGCCTTTTCTCTGTCTTTAGGCTCGGCTTGTGTACATTATATATTTTTGTTCCTTTCAAATTCCGATAGTATTAATTTCATTTTTGTGTAGTTGCTCTAGCGCGACATTGCGTCACCTCACTTTACTCAGTATAGTTATATTTTTGTGTGAATGTCCTAGATATAGATTGTGATTGCTAATAAAGTTGCTAAGGGCAACACGACAGAACTGGTCTATTATTTTATATCTATTATTATTGAACTGGTCTGATCGATTCTTTTTTGTATATTTATCTATGTTTTGGCTATGAGATGGGCTTCTGTTGTTGTCAATTAACCATAGTTTGCTACCAACTAATCACCTAATATATATTTTAAATGAATTGTGACCTAGTCTCTTCATTGACTCCATTGACATTGCTGTGTAGAGTTTGGTTGCACGTACACTATGTCTATGTTGATTGCAACTGCAAGGTTTAAGCCTGCCGATGTACAACCCAGACTACATTAGTTCCCTTCGGGCTACATGCCTTACAGGTTTTTGGTGAATATTTAACGCTAACCGATGCGTTGTATAGTCCAGGGCACAACATGTATTTATTAATTTGCCTACTCGATCTTGCTCCTTCATACATTTCATTGCCTGGTGGAAGGAAATTTCGCATCTAGCTAATATAATAAGAAGACAACTCTAAATTTGCTGTCTCTATGAAAATACAGAATTGGTGTACATGGTTTCTGTCCAAGCGTTGGCTTCAATGCGTGGCACTGTTAGAGCACCATTTGTCATATTATTTATGAGTGAGTCAAGTTTTTGAAACTGGGTGCAATTTCTTTCCGACTCGCTTCGGTGCATTTCCAATTGACTCCAACATTTCCTTTTACACTTGGATTTAACGTGACGGTCTCTGAACATTCTTTTAATAGTTGTTGTCCTCCCTCTGTAAGAAGTAGACAACTCCCTAAAACTCCAACAGAGTTATCTATTTTGTGCAGAGTTGATAACTAGTTGCCCGCATTATTAAACACCGCCCATCGGTTGGGAGTCTCTGCTCATCTACCTGGACTCCACCTGGGAAGTGGTAAGTTACCCTAAAGCACGTTACCTCTACTTAATGCATTTTGACATAGTGAGCAATATTGGTAGGTTTTCTTCACATGTGCTAAATATTATACTCCACAGCAACACTTTGTATTGTTAAGGTTGTTCTCCATACAAACCGACAATGTTGTCATTTAGTTGAAACTTTCAAGATTCTCATGATAATAGCTATTTACAGAGTTTTCTGCTCGTAGATTTTCATCCGGGTGTCAAATGTATTTCCCATCGCGTTTTCCCAGGTTATAAATATAAGTGCAAGGTATAAAAATAGAACACATCATTTTTTCAGCTTATATTTGCACATCTCAAATCGATTTACACATTGGCTATTGTATTGTTTAGGATCTTAGGCGCTTTATAATGCAAGGAGTTGTGCTCTCGATGCCAAACATGCACGTGAAACCAGTACCATTTACTGTCACTTCTAGTAATTGAGGCCACAACTCCCATTAATATTAGTTTGTTTATTTTAGAGAGATCTGTCTTAGGGTGCTTTCGGATACACTATGCGTAGGGCAGTTGTTGAGAGGTCATCTATGACTGTCGTATAACAGAAGTTATTTGTGCTTTAAACCATAGACATCTTTATTTCCAACAACATCTATGGAAACTTTATAACTCAAGCAAGCCCAATTTAGCGAGCCAATTTGGTTTCTTTACAAACAGAAATTAATTACGATGATGTTTTCGCTAGCTATATTTTTTGTATACGCTATAATGTATTGTCACAATTTAAAACAGGAAGAAAGAGTGATAATAAGTTGTTGAATAGGTGGAGACAAATTTATGTCCTCAACGACCCTACCTACCTTGCTTGGCATTTCGAGTCGTTGAGTCCAAATTGCCCATAGCTGTTATGTTTTTTGGCGCTCAACAAAGAAGTTTCCGAATGGTCTTTAATTTGTTTAATGCCGTCGTTAAGCCATACGTGTAGGGTGTACACGTAGGGTTTATAAATCATCGAGAGCGCAACTCCACAAAACATGCTGTATTAATGTTCTGGTAATTGTGCCTTTAAAACATCTATTTTAGTGCAAAATCATTTTGAATTTGAAAATGGCATCCGAAATGTACTGAAAAGTGAAAATTAGTTTGCAAAAACAGGTTTTGAGAAAACTTTGAGTGTTTATTAAAACTCAGTTGATGCGCCTTTTAACGTTTTTTTTATCAGTTTTCTTTTACAATTGGATTTGTTACACTTATTCATCGTTGGTGTTTTAATTACTCTAAAAAATAATTTTTTTTTGGATTTACAGAGCAATTATTTTTGGATGAAAAAATAATTTTTGCACAAAATTCATTGTAATGGGGTCCGGGCAGTTTTTTTGTAGTATGTAGCATTAAAGAAACCGGAAGCCCTCTTTCCACCAACAATACCATTAAAACGAAAGTAACTGCACTTAAACAAGTATTAAAAAAAAAATTTTTATATACGGCAGCTGATAAGTTTCGAGTATATAACGCTGACGATGCGCCGTAAACATAAATCATAACAGTACATCGGCACTTTGGTAGCAAACCACAGTTCTCGTTCAAGGGCGCGCTTTCATTAGTCTACTTTGGCAAGCTCAATTAAACCCGAAACACAAAACTATGGTTTTTACCTGGAACATGATATTTAATTTTTGTTTTAAACTGAATAAACAAATATATTTTTAAAAAAAAGAACTTCCAAAGGCTTTATTGATTCTTTGAGCTTTCTCAACAACATTTTTGTCATATTATTTGCTCAAATCTCTTCAAATCAGAATAATAGTAAAGCAAGTCGTGAATTTTAATGGTAAGTTCGGCAATTGATTAAGCAACTTTCGATTACATCGTTAAGGTGAAACTACTCTGCCGGGACCCCATTGGGCTACATAGGAGTTAAGATTTTGGCATACTTATGCACCTTCGTTATCCATACCATCCATCTTGTTGCAGTTTTCCGAAAAGAAAACAATTCAAATTCGATCTTTCGCTGAATGCAAGTGCATTTAAGCGTACTTTAGTTTCTCCTCTGGCCTCAACAGCACAATTCTATTATTTCCCATTCATTTTGTTGTAGCAGTGTCTATGAAGCATGTGTTCCACCAAGTATCATCTTATTATCTGCTTCCAGTGCTCGCTACATTGATGTTCTGTGGAACGAGGGCTAGACAGTGAAACAACTCAGGATATTGATGCGTGCCATACAGGAAATTATATGCTATATTGTTTAGCATGCAATGCCATGGATTAATATTATTAATTATTACAGAACAACCTCTCAATTCACACTTGATTGTCACTAAGTCACTAGGGTTACAGTAAGTGTCATCTCGTGAGCCTTGGCAGCAACGCCTTCTGAGTTGTATGACCCAACATACAGCTTACCTGGCAGTCTACATGGTCAATATACAATGACATCGGTAATCACTGTTAAGTTTCATTTCATTTAAGAATTTTGATCGCTTAGTGTTCTAATTTTTTAGGTTATCACCTGAAACTTCTATCCTTGGTTAGTCTTGGGATTGTGCAGTACTTTAAGATGTATGCATGATTGATGTGACAGCAGGCAGCATGTACTTATGGAGTGGAATTGAGAGTGGTTGTACAGGCACTAGTTTTCTGGGTAGGAGACTGGCAGCTGTAGACCATGTCCACCCATGCTGGCTACACGACTCTTTCATCCAGTTATACTGAAGGTTAGTTGGCTACAGAAAATATTCATTATGCTTACAGCCTATCAACTGCTTTAGTTCAACTTGTAAGAAAACAATTACTTGAGCGAATCTTGTTAATTCAGGATTTTTCAATCAATGCTTTTTGATTTTCAGAAGATATGAGAGAATCATTGAAGGAAGACGATTCCAAATACCTTATTCATGTAGGTGCAGAGAAAGATAACTCCCATGGCAGCGATAGTTCCATTTTTGCAGACTTCAAGTAAGTTGCACCGAAAAAATCACTGTTTTTAAAAAAACATTTGCGGTTCCACATCGTTTGCGCATATGACATAAATAAATAAAAGCTGGCTTGCTGTAGAAAAAAATGCGGATGGAAATCTTCCATTCATTATTTACAACATGCTTTTGGAGATTATAAACTTGATGTCAGTCATGTTTTGAGAGCTTTTTGTTGTTTTATATTTGCCTTAGTCGTTTCCTCCATGTACCATTTAGAGATCAATGCCGTCCCTCTCGTAGACTTGAGGCTTTAGCATTGAGCCCTAAACACCGACCTCTCAAGTTTGTCTCTAGCAGACAACAAAGTCACAGGAGTCACTCGCCGGTGATGTCATTGATCAGGGCTCACTTCCGGCCCTCCCATGGCTCACACAGGAAGGAAAGATCACAGTCACATGACAGGTTGCTGCAGCAGACGTCACACTCTTTAGGTACTGCGTGTGTGTGCTTGGCCAATCTACATGCATTACCCTCATATATCATGTTACTTGATGCATCCACCACTTGTTGTATCCACCACTTGTTGTATCCACCACTTGTTGTATCCACCACTTGTTGTATAAACCACTTGTTGTATCCACCACTTGATGCATCCACCACTTGTTGTATCTACCCTTTGATGTATCCACCACTTGTTGTATCCATTACCTGTTGTATCCACCACTTGTAGTAACCACCACTTGTTGTATCCACCACTTGTTGTATCCATCACCTGTTGTATCCACTACTTGTTGCATCCACCACTTGTTGTATCCACCACTTTTTGTATCCATTACCTGTTGTATTCACTACTTGTTGTATCCACCACTTGTAACATTCACCATTTGATGCATCCACCACTTGTTGCATCCACAATCGGTATTATCCACCACTTGTTTTATCCACCACTTGTTGTATCCACCACTTGTCGTATCCACCACTTGCATTATCCACCCCTTGTTGTATCAACCACTTATTGTATCCACCACTTGATGTATCTACCACTTACTGTATCCACCACTTGATATATTTACCCTTTGCTGTATCTACCACTTGTTATCCATTACAGATGGCGACTCGGTAGACACAGAAATGAGTTCTGGGCGTGGAGAGACACCTCTTGCTTTTTCTAGTCACAACAACAAACTAGCAGATGTGGAGAGGGCACCTGCTGACACTGGCAGTAGCGTAGGTGAGTGAAGAATTCACCTGTTTAGCCTGCTCCAGTGGTGCAGATATAAATAATCTAGTACGTTGGTTACAGATTATTATTCTTGTATATCATCGCCACACGTTGCTATTTAATATCAATGGTCATTTTTGCTGTTGACACAGTTAAGACCTTTACAGTTTAGTGCAGATGGTAAAATTTTCTATTTTATTACTGTGAAGGAAAGTTATTTTTATCGAGAGTTTTGAATATAAAATGTAAATTGCCAGAACAGAAGTATTCCAACTAAAATTTCCCTGTGTTCTAAATTAAAAGTACAAGGTCATTGAAAGCTTTTAATGATGACTGTAATTGCTTTGTTTCTGTGAATGGTGGATTTCATACCCATTCATTTAGGGTGCTTTCGGATACCCTACGCGTAGGGCTTAACGATGGGATTAAACGAGACCATTCGGAAACCCCGTCGTTGAGGGCAGAAAAAACATGGCGGCAATGGGCAATTTGGGCTCAACGATGGAAGTGACAAGCGAGGAAGGTAGCGTCGTTGACTGACCTTGACTCCACCTAACAAACAGTTTTAACGAGTCAACTTTTATCAATTGTTTTCCTCCCCGTTTCAAGTCGTGACAATGCATTATAATGTATATAAAAAATACATCTGACGATGAAATCATCGTAATTCTTTTTTCTTTGTAAAGAAACTAAAGTGGGCTCGCTTCAGCTATACAGTTTTCATAGACGTTGATGAAAATACGTATGTCTATGGTTTGAGCACAAACAACTTCCGTTAAACGACAGTCATCGTTGAGCCCTCAACGAGTGTTCAACGACTGCCCTATGCATAGGGTATCCGAAAGCACCCTTATAGTTAGTTTGACATTTTTCTATGCTAATGTCGGAGTTGTGTTCTCATTGGGCAACCAACAACACAGAACTAGATCTAACCATTATATGCATTTCTGTTTTAATCAATGAGCATCACTGTTTTCAAAACTAAAATATGCATGAACTAGAATATCATTTGATACAGAATGTTATTTAGTAAAACAATCCAAAGAAAAAAGCTACAATTTGCAAGTTGGAGAAATATTTTTATGGTATATTCTCGTTTAATGTTTGTAATGAACAGACTAAAAAAGCTTGCACTACAAAACCGCGAAGATCTCTACCATAGAATTATCTCCCCTCCTAGAATGCTAACCAGTTGATAAAACCGCGAAGATCTCTACCATAGAATTATCTCCCCTCCTAGAACGCTAACCAGTTGATAGCGGCTGGTGACATTTGAAACTATTAAAAATGGCGTACTACACTATTTATCTCCTGAAAGTTTATCGACTACATGATATATTTTTCCTCGCCGCAGGCGTTATCACAGGCATACTGCCGTGCATTTGAGCCACCTTTTGCGACTAGTGAACGCGACTTATGCAGAGGTCACTATTCTGCACTAGGGTCACTACCACAGACTGACATTTTCCCTGTATCATCAAAGCGATTTGATTTGTTCTACGACGCCATTTTGACTGGCATTGTGTACTAGTAGTAATATATGAGCAGATCTCCCTACCAAGTGTTTTTTTGTGGATTAGACCTTGGGGTTGAGGCAATGGGTCACGACGTTGGATGAATTCGCCGAGTTTATATTGTATTTCATTTGAGGGGTACTTGAGTGGCATTCGAGTGGCATTTAAGTGGCATTTGAGTTTTGATTATTTTTTTACTTAATTTGAACTCATATGGCAGATAGATTTTGAATGTATGGCATTTAAGTTTTGATAATTTTTTTACATAATTCGAACTCATATGGCATCTTGAGAGAGGAGAGAGAAGAGAGAGAGAGGAGTTTTATCTACATTGAATAAATATATTGATCAAAAATGAAACATTATAAGATTATATACATTGATTACATAATAAGTAGGGAAAATCTTCCTATATAATATAGCTAGAGTCAGTAAATACTAAGTAATACAAAGCACTACAACTTGTAATGACAATCAATGCATACATACATACATATGGTATCTTGAGAGAAAGAGAGAGGAGAGAGATTTTTTAGTTTTCTATACATTCATGTATATATGGTTAATTATGTACATATTTATGGGTATATTTATATCTACATAGAGAGAGGAGAGAGGAGAGTGGGTATATTTATATCTACATAGAGAGAGGAGAGAGGAGATCTATCTACATTGAATAAATATATTGATCAAAAATGAATCATTGTATGATTATATACATTTATTACATAATAAGTAGGGAAAATCTTCCTATATAATATAGCTAGAGTCAGTAAATACGCATATGTCCATATTCATGTACATGTGCATAAATGGACATGAATAGGTACATGTCCATATTCATGTCCATATTCATGTTCATATTCATGTACATATTCATGTCCATATTCATGTCCATATTCATGTCCATATTCATGTCCATTTATGTACATGTCCATATTCATGTCCATTTATGTACATACCTATGTTCATATTTATGTACATGCGCATGTCCAAATTCATGTCCATATTAACATTTTATAGCTATGTACAGAGGAGAGAGAAGAGAGGAGAGAGAGATTTTTTAGTTTTTTATACAACCATGTATATAAGGATAATTATGTACATATTTATGGATATATTTATATCTAGATTGAATAATATACATTTATGACATAATAACTATATTGAATGCTATAAAATATGTTGGAAAATCACCAAATTAGTCCTCTAGATGGTTAAAATTTACAGTATTTGGGAAATAACTGCAAGAGAGGAGAGAGGAGTATTTGGTAGAGGAGAGAGGAGGCTTCAAAAAGAGCTACAAATAACTAATCAGTACACAACTCAGTTTATTAGGTAGTAGCGCTTCAAGGAGGTACAAACACTGATTGCTGACAAACAACAAATTTTAATGCAGATTGGGAGAGGTAGCTTTTTTTAGACCCTATAATCATCCTGATTGCACAGGTTTTAATATCAATACAAAATGAATCTTCCGCCTTTAAAATATGATAAACGTTATTTTGCTATACCAGAAGAGGAGTATCATAGTTTGATGGAAAAGATCAGTGGGGCTAAATCAACCGACCAAGACAAGTTTGCGTCATCATTGTATGACAACCCGACAAAAGACAAAATGGTGAGAGATATCGAGAAAATCCAAAATATTTTGGTTGAAACGAATGAAATAGTAATGGGAATCAAAAACGAGTTGCTTGAGCGCAAAAAGACAAATGAAAATGTTCAAAGCACAAAAACCTATCGGAGTGATGTTGGAAAGATTAGGGGAGAGTACAAGCAACCAAAGAGCTGGAGCTCTGCTAAAACACCAAAGCTCTCACCATCATCGTTTGATAGAAACACAATTGACGATGATAGCAATAGAGATTCGGAGAGAATGATGCAACAATTAGAAGAGTTTAAAAAGAAAGTATCCGACATGACAGCTAGTAAAGACAATCAAGCGTTAGGTGTAAAAATATTGTATCAATTGAGAGATTCTGGAAAATACGATCTGGATACTGACAGGATAAAACTCAAGGGAAGATGGCTTAGCGCTAAGCTATCAAAGAATTTGTTGCATGATGTACTAACTGATAAAGACTCAATAAGATCAACAAAAGATAACTACAGTAGATTTAAAAGTCTGCTCACCACTCAAGGAATCACAACTGTCAGGAGATCCTCATGAAAAACTTATTTTAGCTACCTAGTTGTTAATTCAAACATCTTAGCAACAACTTATTAGCTCAAACATGACTTTGTTATACTATTTTTTTTGGTTAATGTCATTGTTGAAAAGTCTATGTTTATTGCTAATGCTTGCTAATACATTACTGCTTAATCCTTTATCCAACACCTACAATAATTCTTAGTAATAGTAGTGTAATGAGACTGAGTAATAATCTACACACACCTTGTTCACTCTGTATGCTGTAGTACATGTTATTCCTTTAGTTATCTGCAATTACTTCAATTGGATCTGATCCAGATGTTTTATAGTCTTTACTGCTGCTGCGTTTTGTCTCAAACAAGAGTCCAAAGTAGGCATCGTGTCTACAAAATACAAAAATTGCCATCTTAACTATCCAATCTAAAAAGACAAAAAATAAGAAATATTTTAAAAAATGTGAGCTATTTATTATTATTTAATCATAATACAAAGAAGATAACATTTTTATCAATATCCAAAGACAGGGTTTGTAACACAAACGGATTTGGTTGTAGGAGGCTATTTTCTCCATAGTGCAAGTAGGTAAGTTTTTCAACTAGTGGTAAATAAATATTTATCATTCTTTTATTATTTAGATCACAAGACTTGAACAAAATTCAATAAAGTAACAATGAAAACCAAATGAAATCACAATAATATTAACAATAGTAATAATAATAAGAATAATAATCATTATCAGTAAAAATTATTTTTCATATTAAATACAATGAATAATAACTGTTATATGTTGATAATAAAGTAAAACAATACAATAATGAAAGTTGTAATCATTTTTTGGCTGTAAAGTTCTAAATCAACCTGTCGTTCAAGATGTCATTTAAGGCTAACCTATTTTTTCTCTCGGACCTACGGCAATTCTGTCAATCAATGCCAAAAGACTTCGATCTTGAGCGCAAACAGGATAGGTTCTATGAGCATAAAATTATCTAGGAGAGATACTTCTATGGTCAAGAGAACGACTCCATATCGTAATATGAGGATAACTCCATAGTGCAACTAGTTGAGTTCTTCAACTAGTGTTAAATAGTTATTTATTATTCCTTACCTTAATACAGAAAGTCTCCTAGTAGTTGTAGTAGATGTTGATCCTTCAGTCACTGTTGTTGAAGTGGATGCTTTCCGTGTAAAAGCGGTGCTTCTTATATAGCTAGGTTGTACTAGGTACCGATTGGCACGAGTTGATTCCAATGAAAAGCCTTTATAATATATAAGCAGGTCTTTACGCGGAAAACTCACGCGAAAACCGAAACTGAAAAAAAAATTCTTCGCGGGAGTTTTCCTTCTTATAAGTCATAAAGGTTTTACGCGGAAAACTCACGCGAAAAGTTGAACAGTAAAAAAATTCTCTTCGCGGGAGTTTTCCTTCTATATACTATAAAGGCTTTACACGGAAAACTCACGCGAAAACGGGAAATACAAAACAATTCTTTCGCGGGAGTTTTCCTTCTTTTATGTTATAAAGGCTTTATGCAGAAAACTCACGGAATTTTTTTTTACCGTTAGTTTTCCGCGCAAGGCCTTTATAGTACATAGAAGGAAAACTCCCGCGAAGAAGTTTTTTTTATTTTTCCGTTTTCGCGTGAGTTTGTTACATAAAGCTGTCATAACGCATAAGAAGGAAAACTCCTGCGAAGAAGTTTTTATATAGTTTTGGTTTTCGCGTGAGTTTTTTGCGTAAAGCCTTTATAACATATAAGACGGAAAACTCCCGCGAAGAATGTTTTTTTTTAGTTTTCGCGTGAGTTTTCTACGTAAAGACCTTATATATTATAAAGGCTTTTCATTGGAATCAGCTCGTGTCAATCGGTACCTAGTACAACCTAGCTATATAAGAAGCATCGCTTTTACACAGAAAGCATCCACTCCAACAACAGTGACTGAAGTATCAACATCTACTACAACTACTAGGAGACTTTCTGTATTAAGCTAAGTGATTAAAATTATTATTTAACACTAGTTGAAGAACTCAACTAGTTGCACTGTGGAGTTATCCTCCTATTACGATATGGAGTCGTTCTCTTGACCAAGTTATGATAATTTTGTACTCGCTCTAAAGGTAAAGGTTTTCAGTCCGTTTTTGGTCAGACCAAAATTTATGCGAGACGTTTTAGGCATTATTTCAGTCGACGTAATGTTACCAGTTCATTTTCACAAGTTTTTAATATTTATTTTAAAAATAAATAATTAGAGCTTTCTACTAGTGTTAAATGATTATTGATTATTCTTTACCTTATCACCACTTAGAGCCAGATGATTTAATTAACTAAAGACAGATAATTATTTTAGCGTTTCTTACCTTGATGCTCTCCTAGTAGCTGTAGTAGATGATGCTTCTCCGCTTGCTGTTGAAGAACTGGATGCTTTCTAAGTGAAAACAGTGGCTCTTAAATAGCTAAAGTTGCACTGAGTAAACCCTATGAATCAGCATTTTTTCCAATGCTTTCGCGGGAATAAAAACTGTTTATTCCCGCGAAAGCAACGGTTTCCATTCGCGTGAAAATAAATTCTTTATTCCGGCGAAAGCAACGGTTTCTATTCGCGTGAAAATAAACTATTTATTCCCGCGAAAGCAACAGTTTCTATTCGCGTGAAAATAAACTATTTATTACCGCGAAAGCAACTGTTTCTATTCGTGTGAAAATAAATTATTTATTCCCGCGAAAGCAACGGTTTCTATTCGCGTGAAAATAAACTATTTATTCCCGCGAAAGCAACAGTTTCTATTCGTGTGAAAATAAACTATTTGTTCCCGCGAAAGCAACTGTTTCTATTCGCGTGAAAATAAATTATTTATTCCAGCGAAAGCAACGGTTTCTATTCGCGTGAAAATAAACTATTTATTCCCGCGAAAGCAACTGTTTCTATTCGCGTGAAAATAAATTATTTATTCCCGCGAAAGCAACGGTTTCTATTCGCGTGAAAATAAACTATTTATTCCCGCGAAAGCAACTGTTTCTATTCGCGTGAAAATAAATTATTTATTCCCGCGAAAGCAACGGTTTCTATTCGCGTGAAAATAAACTATTTATTCCCGCGAAAGCAACTGTTTCTATTCGTGTGAAAATAAATTATTTATTCCCGCGAAAGCAACGGTTTCTATTCGCGTGAAAATAAACTATTTATTCCCGCGAAAGCAACAGTTTCTATTCGTGTGAAAATAAACTATTTGTTCCCGCGAAAGCAACTGTTTCTATTCGCGTGAAAATAAATTATTTATTCCCGCGAAAGCAACGGTTTCTATTCGCGTGAAAATAAACTATTTATTCCCGCGAAAGCAACTGTTTCTATTCGCGTGAAAATAAATTATTTATTCCCGCGAAAGCAACGGTTTCTATTCGCGTGAAAATAAACTATTTATTCCCGCGAAAGCAACTGTTTCTATTCGCGTGAAAATAAATTATTTATTCCCGCGAAAGCAACGGTTTCTATTCGCGTGAAAATAACCTATTTATTCTCGCTAAAGCATTGGAAAAAAATGCTGATTCATAGGGTTTAATCAGTGCAACTTTAGCTATTTAAGAGCCACTGTTTTCACACAGAAAGCATCCAGTTCTTCAACAGCAAGCGGAGAACCATCATCTACTACAGCTACTAGGAGAACATCCAGCATCAAGGTAAGAATTGCTAAAATAATTATTTGTCTTTAGTTAATTAAATCATCTGGCTCTAAGTGGTGATAAGGTAAATTATTATCATTAATTATTTAACACTAGTAGAAAGCTCTAATTATTCATTTTTAAAATAAGTGTTTGTCCAAGTTCTAGTAAAGTAGCCGACTCTACTTATTTATTATTAACAAAATAATAATAATTATTCAATGCTAGTTGAACCTAGATATAAATTTATCTCTACTAGATAGTTTTATACTCACACAAACTTTTTCTTCGCTACTCTATGTAGATAAAGCCAATGAAAATAAATGAATCAATTGTAACTAACAATTTTTTGTATTTTGTAGTTATGATGTCTACTTTGGACTCTTGTTTGAGACGAAATGCAGCAGTAGCAAAGACTATAAACATGTGGTCAAGATCTACCAACACCAACGATAGATGTAAAACAACATGACTTTCTCTCCTACTTATGTGACACAGCAAGAATTCCTTTCAAGATCCACCTACTTAGATGATGCCAAACCAATGAAGACTCAAACTACATCAATTTTCAAGACAGCACACTTCTCCAACACAGCAAGAATTCCTCTCAAGATCTACCACCTACTTAGATGATACCAAACCAATGAAGACTCAAACTACATAGATTTTGAAGACAGCATACTTCCCCAACACAGCAAAAATTCATTTCAAGATCTACCACCTACTTAGATGATACCAAGCTAATGAAGATGAAGACAGCACACTTCTCCAACACAGCAAGAATTTCTTTCAAGATCTACCACCTACTTAGATGATACCAAACCAATGAAGACTCAAACTACATCAATTTTGAAGACAGCACACTTCTCCAACACAGCAAGAATTCATTTCAAGATCTACCACCTACTTAGATGATACCAAACCAATGAAGACTCAAACTACATGAATTTTGAAGACAGTCGACTTCTCCAACACAGCAAGAACTCCTTTCAAGATCTACCAACTACTTAGATGATACCAAACCAATGAAGGCTCAAACTACATGAATTTTGAAGACAGCATACTTCTCCAACACAGCAAAAATTCATTTCAAGATCTACCGCCTACTTAAATGATACCAAACCAATGAAGACTCAAACTACATGAATTTTGAAGACAGCATACTTCTCCAACACAGCAAGAATTCCTTTCAAGATCTACGACTTAATTAGATGATACCAAATCAATGAAGACTCAAACTACATCGATTTTGAACCAAACCAATGAAGACTCAAACTACATGGATTTTGAAGACAGCATACTTCTCCAACACAGCAAGAATTCATTTCAAAATCTACCACCTACTTAGATGATTCCAAACCAATGAAGACTCAAACTACATGGATTTTGAAGACAGCATACCTTTCAACACAGCAAGAATTCCTTTCAAGATCTACCACCTACTTAGATGATACCAAATCAATGAAGACTCAAAGTACATGGATTTTGAAGACAGCACACTTCTCCAACACAGCAAGAATTCCTTTCAAGATCTACCGCCTACTTAGATGATAACAAACCAATGAAGACTCAAACTACATGGATTTTTAAAGACAGCACACTTCTCCAACACAGCAAGAATTCCTTTTAAGATCTACCACCTACTTAGATGATACCAAACCAATGAAGACTCAAACTACATGGATTATGAAGACAGCATACTTCTCCAACACAGCAAGAATTCCTTTCAAGATCTACCTCCTACTTAGATGATACCAAATCAATGAAGACTCAAACTACATGGATTTTGAAAACAGCGCACTTCTCCAGCACAGCAAGAATTCCTTTCAAGATCTACCACCTACTTAGATGATACCAAACCAATGAAGGCTCAAACTACATGGATTTTTGAAGACAGCACACTTCTCCAACACAGCAAGAATTCCTTTCAAGATCTACCACCTACTTATATGATGCCAAACCAATGAACACTCAAACTATATGGATTTTGAAGACAGCACACTTCTCCAACACAGCAAGAATTCCTTTCAAGATCTACCACCTACTTAGATGATACCAAACCAATGAAGACTCAAACTACATGGATTTTGAAGACAGCATATTTCTCCAACACAGCAGGAATTCCTTTCAAGATCTACCACCTGCTTAGATGATGACAAAGCAATGAAGACTCAAACTACATCGATTTTGAAGACAAGATGATACCAAACCAATGAAGAGTCAATGTTACACAACATTACTTCCTCTCCTGCTTAGATGATACCAAACCAATGAAGACTCAACTACATGGATTATACTTCAATGATGCTGAAAAAACTGTCCAGAACAAGAGCTCAAGAAGCTAATCTATAACTCAAGGCAATCATATCACTATAGGTGAGTTTTACTAATTTTTACCATAAATTAAACAAAATGCTGAATATATACATTTTCCAAGTGAAAAAAAGACTTTTTTTTAAATTAGTGTATTTTTACAACAAAATGCTGAATATCTACATTTTTCAGGCGAAAAAAGGACTGTTTTGGTGTAAATAATGTATTTTTTACAACAAAATGCTGAATATACACATTTTCCAGGTAAAAAAAGGACTGTTTTAGTGTAAATAATGTATTTTTTTACAACAAAATGCTGAATATATACATTTTCCAGGTGAAAAAAGGACTTATTTGGTGTAATTAGTGTATTTTTTACAACAAAATGCTGAATATATACATGTTAAAGGTGAAAAAAAGGACTTTTTGGTGTAATTAGTGTAGTTTTTACAACAAAATGTTGTATATATACGTTTTTCCATGTTAAAAAAGCACTTTTTTGGTGTAATTAGTGTATTTATTACAGCATACTTATAAAGCAAGTATTTTTTGTTTGCTTTTAGATAGATAAAAGAGAATCAAAAGCACTTGGTGAAAATAATGCTGAAGAAAGAACAAGCTGAACAATGTAACTTGGTGAGTTATTTCCCTTTTCTAATAATGTAAGCTATCCAACTAGAACTATAATTCAAATTCATGTAATTATTTTACATTTTTGCTTAATCATTCTATACTAATACATAACTTTTTTTATTTTAGTTCATTACGAAATTAAAAGCACATAGAACAGAAGTCTTCCTTCCTAAGATATAACATCAGTACATCAAAGACATCATTGTAAAGGAACAAACTATGCATTAACTGTTATTACTTTGTCTTTATTACAAGTTGTAGTGCTTTGTATTACTTAGAATTTACTGACTCTAGCTATATTATATGGGGAGATTTTCCTTACTTATTATGTAATAAATGTATATAATCATACAATGATTCATTTTTAATCAATGTATTTATTCAATTTAGATATATCTCCTCTCTCCTCTCTCTCTATGTAAATATAAATATAGCCATAAATATGTACATAATTAACCATAAATACATGAATGTATAGAAAACTAAAAAATCTCTCTCCTCTCTCTCTCCTCTCTCATCTCCCATCTCTCCTCTCTCCTCTCCCCTCTCTCTCAAGATACCATATGAGCTCGAGTTATGTAAAAATGTTATCAAAACTTGAATGCCATACATTCAAAATCTAAATGCCATATAAGTTCAAATTAAGTAAAAAACTAATCAAAACTCAAATGCCACTTAAATGCCACTCAAATGCCACTCAAATGCCTCTCAAATAAAATACAATATAAACTCGGCGAATCCATCCAACGCCGTAACCCATTGCCTCAACTCCAAGGTCAGATCCACAAAAAAACACTTGGTAGGGAGATCTGCTCATATATTACTACTTGTACTATATAAATCATATATACGAAAAACTCCGCTCTGCCACCAGCGGCTCATGTTATTTTTCACCTATAGTTAGCGTTCCAGGAGGGGAGATAATTCTATGGTCTCTACCGCATTGAGCATACATACTTACCTCACAATTTATTTACTGTACATCACAGACATTAACTATGACACTTCCATGTCTAATGTAGCTAGTAACTAGTAGCAATGCCTACACTCTGATGGTTGTCTCCCCATCATCAGAATACTCCAGGCCATCATTGAATCTGGCGCCATTACAGAATGCTGCTTTGTTTGTAATTATGTCATAATTAATGAGACATTCATCCAGGTACTGAAATATTTAGGATCTCAGTCTTTTGTTCGTATGAAACTCCCCTCCCCTCTTGCATGCATGGTCTTTTCTCTACCATTCAAACAATGAAAAGGTCACTTCTGCAGTTTTTCAACCTGATGTTATAAATTGCTGCCGCGCCGATAATGCCTGTCAAAATAACAAACAGTCAGCGTCAGCTATCAATCATTGGGTACAAAGTTCATCTCATCCTCTCCTAATCTAATAATAATAACCTCTCATTGCAATACCTAAAGAACTGCGATAGGAGAGACTCAGTACTGTACGCCTCCATCTCTGCGCTACATTTGTATCCACGTCAAACTCGATTCAAGTATAAGCTAACTAGCCTCAGTGCCTCAGTTATTCTCTTGAGATATTCACTATATTCCTTTGGATGAACCACATCGAGCCAACAGGCAGGTATCAGTATCCTCACTTTGGCAAATGAACAATTCTCTGTCGTCTCGGTGAACCAATTTATGACATTACGCAATCACGCGGGAAAATGGAGGATTCTATAAACCAGTAGACAAAATTCATTTGAAATTTTGATTTGATTCGAGTTATTTGCAGTGAAATTCGGCTCGTTGAAACACAGTGATTGTAACTGTTGCAGATTACTAGTGTTTCATACATTACATGCCTGTTGGTTGGCAGAGAAATCTGCTCTCTGCATCAACTTTGGCTTATTGCCAGGCCTAAACCTCCAGTTGTTGTTCGGCAGCCACCAGCTACTTCTAATGTGTCCACTGAGGTTGATAGATAGCTTAAATATATGTAGTGAGTGTGGCTACATGCACGGCCTGTCACGAGCTGCCTGTGCGTATGCCATTTAGTGCAGGTAGTTGGAGCGCTACAGTTACACGCTTACTGGCTTGTCGTAATCTGCGAGTTTATTTCACGGACTTCTGCCACTGCTGATAGTTTCTCCTTGTACTATTTGGATTGCTAGCACTCAATCTTTAGACAGTTTCAGGTAATATTACGTAACATGTTAGTACGATTAACTAGGTTAACTAACAGTGTAAATTGTAACGACAGAATTAAATATAAAAACATTTGGAGTATCTGACTTTGTTTGACTGATTCACATTGTGTACTTATTTGTCAGCAGCTTCTGAGCAGACTGATGTTACTAATTTACAAATCAATCATTATTTTTTACAGTGGTCCAAATTCATTGTTTCATGTTGGCACAGATTTCTTTTGTTACTATTCATTTGTGTTAGGCTTTCAACAGCGGAAATATCTCATTTTAATATGTCCCTTTTAATATCAGTGGATAATGCTAGAAAGTTTGTTCTATTCTTGTGAGAGACTTGAACCGCTGTTTTCATGATTGACAACTCAACTCTCTATCCACTCTGCCACTCACAACCTAATCTTTCCAACCGAAGAATTTACCTTCAAAGCAACTGCAAGCACCTGATGTAGGTGCCACTCATGAGTGTCTCATTTGCTGGCATTCATCGTAAAGGTTTCCTATTACCGCTGTGAGAAGATAATTACCGATACCCTATAGGTGTTGTCTCAATCACATGTAACCAATTACCAAATTGCTGCCTCCGCCCTAAACACACGTCAGCGAGTAACTTTGTCAAGAATGCCAGCATGCAGCGCTTGAGCCAGATATCAGCTGACTAGTTGTGGTCGCTCTTTTGTTGAATTAATAAACACGTAGTTTGTTTTTGTAAATACTGATAATTAACGTAAATACTGCATATATGTTGTATGATAACCTAAGGAATGTGAACTTTGAACCCTAATGAGTTGCATATGTAGCCCAGTTATAGTCTAACTAGTAGTTTTTTACTACCATACCTCCTTGGTCAGACTTATGGCTGGCTCACTTTGTTGGTTGGAGCGTTTGAAAACAAAATGAATGTGTCTTATGTAATAAGGTTGAAAAATAATTAATAATTAAAACACTATTTTGCCAATTTGTGCATCAAATTTTATAAAAACAGAACAAAAATATCAGTTGAACATAAAGTACTTTTTTTAAAAACTAGTTTTGCTTCAATTTACTATTTTTTTCCTGCATTAACGGTTATAAAAATCAACGGCATCTTTTCAACATCTAGAACATTCTTTCAAGTTTTGATACACAAAACCTGCTCTGTGGAGCACATTTTCACTAACAAAGACAATACTTCACATTGTGTACTTATTTGTCAGCAGCTGTTGAGCAGACGATTGCTCTGCTGACCCTACTAAAACGCAGACTGCAGCAGACGACCATAACAGATCTCCTACTCCTCAACCAGCTCCTCAGACAGGATGCAGTAGAGAGAGCTGCAGTGAACCAACAGGTAAAGTTACCTATCTAATACCTTGAGCTATTTATAGATCAAGTTATAAATAGTACAACTTGGTTGGTGAGCAGGTCACAGCATTTTATCTACATTCTTTCTACGGAAGGCGGCAATTGACTGGCGTATTAGTCAACTAGTCATTACAGGGCGTGTTAGTTAACTTCACAGACGTGCCAGTTCGCTAGATCTTTTGCCATCACAAGTCTACATCTAACGATGTGTCAACTTGACCCCAATGTGCATTTCATAGATGACCATTTCAAAAATTTCTTTTTCAAAATGAAAGTTTTCAAAAATTCCTGTTTGTTTAGTAAAATACTGTTTTTTCTTGTTTTCAACCATTCTTTTTAAATGTTTCAAAGAATGAATAACAAAAGAGTACAAGAATAAACAATACGATGTAATTATTTACAGCCATGTTTATTATTACAGCCATTTTGCTTGTCCACCTGGGAGCCTGTTCAACCCATAAAATTATCTCCCTTTTCTAGAGCGCTAAAGTCTTGGCTACACCCCGCCAATGTTTTTATCAGAATTTGCCTATACGATGTTTTTTATGATATAGCAGTGGCTGCACAGACAGATGGCGCGTGCCGATGTACGCAGCGCATATCGATAAGCTGCTATTGAACTAGCCAATCATACAAAGCAAAGCGTGGCTCTATGCCTGTTTTATTTCCGGCTACGAATTATTTGTCTTCTTGATATAATGATAATAATAGAAAGACACATCTATGGTGACGTATGTCCATTTTTTTACCATAAAAAGATCCATGATTTTTATTTACTATTTTTGAATTTCGTTAGCACAAAATCATCATTTATTTTTGTAATTATTATCAGTTATTAAAATTGAATACATGTTATGATCAATGGCAACTATTTTATGAACCATGTAGAATAAATTAGCTAGACTGAAATTTTTTGGCATCAACTGCATTAAATCAAAATATTTTGGTGCAAAGGGATGGACGTACAAGCATTCCATCGAAATTGGAAGTTGATAAATATTTTTTCTAGCGAAAATGTATTGTAAATGGATAAGCTTGACGAGCTTGTAAACATAGTCGGTTTTAATCAATCAGAGGGTGCCAATGTGCCTTCCGCATCGGGCATAGACCAACGTGTTGATGAACCCCCCGATGTGCAGATGTATCGGCGAAGCCCATCGCAAGGCCTTCCGATGGCAAACATCGGCTTGTATAGCCAAGCCTCAACTGTACACCAAATGTAATATGAATGGCTGGTGACAGCTAGTGAGAGTTTATATATATATAGTTTGTATAGTACAGGGTAGCAGATGGCGTTGTTGAACAAATCGCCTTGCGATGGGTGCGCCCGAAGGGCCTGTCCACTTCGGCACATCGTGGGGCCTGTTCGTTAGCATAACCAACATGTTGGTCTATACCCGATGCGGAAGAAACATCGGCGTTCTCTGATTGGTTGAAACTGAATATTTTCCCAAGCTCATCAAGTTTAACCATTTACAACACATTTCCGTTAGAATTTTTGTCGACAATGAGCATCCACTGCGAACTCCGAAGGAATTATTATATTATAATAAAGTTTGAACAGCGAATTCAGTCCTGTGAATTAATTTTACATGGCTCATAGAACAGTGGTAATTGATAATTTCAACATTTCTGAGGATAATTATAGTCAGAATTAAAACTATCATCAAGTAAAACAATAAAATAAAATTCATCCAACATTTATTATAAGTAAATGATGAATAATCACAATATCTTGAAGACTTAATAATAAATAAAACCAAAAACATTATTGAAAGTATTGTTTTTATGGTGAACAAAAATCAGCCATACATCACAGTGAAATTGTTTTTCAATTATTGTTATTATTGTAATTATTATATCAGGGAAACAAATAATTCGTTAAATTAAACAGGCAAAAGCCCGCACTTTGTGCAGTATGATTGGCTTGTTCAGTCGCAGCTCACCGATGTGTTCAAGCACATCGTCACGCTATTTCGGCCTGTGTAGCCACCTGCACATGGTCACAAACCATTGTATAGGCACATCGGTATCAAAACATTGGTGCAGTGTAGCCACACCTTAACTGTGTCGTTGGCGTTGCCTGCGTGCAAACCCCATAATCTTATGCATGACTTGATCATGTCATCCATCCATCTTTTTCCTCCTTTTTCCCTTGCACACATTCTGATATCACCTATCCTCAAGTCATCTCTTTCTTACTTATAGCACATAACTCCACCCTGATCTCTTCATAATATAGTATGTAACATTGATCTCTTTATAATATAGTATGTAACATTGATCTCTTCATAATATAGTGTGTAACATTGATCTCTTTATAATATAGTATGTAACATTGATCTCTTTATCATATAGTATGTAACATTGATCTCTTTATAATATAGTGTGTAACATTGATCTCTTTATAATATAGTGTGTAACATTGATCTCTTTATAATATAGTATGTAACATTGATCTCTTTATAATATAGTATGCAACATTGATCTCTTTATCATATAGTATGTAACATTGATCTCTTTATAATATAGTGTGTAACATTGATCTCTTTATAATATAGTGTGTAACATTGATCTCTTTATCATATAGTATGTAACATTGATCTCTTTATAATATAGTGTGTAACATTGATCTCTTTATAATATAGTGTGTAACATTGATCTCTTTATAATATAGTGTGTAACATTGATCTCTTTATAATATAGTGTGTAACATTGATCTCTTTATAATATAGTATGTAACATTGATCTCTTTATAATATAGTGTGTAACATTGATCTCTTTATAATATAGTGTGTAACATTGATCTCTTCATAATATAGTATGTAACATTGATCTCTTTATAATATAGTATGTAACATTGATCTCTTTATAATATAGTATGTAACATTGATCTCTTTATAATATAGTATGCAACATTGATCTCTTTATAATATAGTATGTAACATTGATCTCTTCATAATATAGTGTGTAACATTGATCTCTTTGTAATATAGTATGTAACATTGATCTCTTTATAATATAGTATGTAACATTGATCTCTTTATAATATAGTATGTAACATTGATCTCTTTATAATATAGTATGTAACATTGATCTCTTTATAATATAGTGTGTAACATTGATCTCTTTATAATATAGTGTGTAACATTGATCTCTTCATAATATAGTATGTAACATTGATCTCTTTATAATATAGTGTGTAACATTGATCTCTTTATAATATAGTGTGTAACATTGATCTCTTTATAATATAGTATGTAACATTGATCTCTTTATAATATAGTGTGTAACATTGATCTCTTTATCATATAGTATGTAGCATTGATCTCTCTATAATATAGTGTGTAACATTGATCTCTTTATAATATAGTATGTAACATTGATCTCTTTATAATATAGTATGTAACATTGATCTCTTTATAGTATAGTATGTAACATTGATCTCTTTATAATATAGTATGTAACATTGATCTCTTTATAATATAGTATGTAACATTGATCTCTTTATAATATAGTATGTAACATTGATCTCTTTATAATATAGTATGTAACATTGATCTCTTTATAATATAGTGTGTAACATTGATCTCTTCATAATATAGTGTGTAACATTGATCTCTTTATAATATAGTGTGTAACATTGACCTCTTTATAATATAGTATGTAACATTGATCTCTTTATAATATAATATGTAACATTGATCTCTTTATAATATAGTATGTAACATTGATCTCTTTATAATATAGTATGTAACATTGATCTCTTTATAGTATAGTGTGTAACATTGATCTCTCTATAATATAGTGTGTAACATTGATCTCTTTATAATATAGTATGTAACATTGATCTCTTTGTAATATAGTGTGTAACATTGATCTCTCTATAATATAGTGTGTAACATTGATCTCTTTGTAATATAGTATGTAACATTGATCTCTTTATAATATAATATGTAACATTGATCTCTTTATAATATAGTATGTAACATTGATCTCTTTATAATATAGTATGTAACATTGATCTCTTTGTAATATAGTGTGTAACATTGATCTCTCTATAATATAGTGTGTAACATTGATCTCTTTATAATATAGTATGTAACATTGATCTCTTTATAATATAGTGTGTAACATTGATCTCTCTATAATATAGTATGTAATATTGATCTCTTCATAATATAGTATGTAACATTGATCTCTTTATAATATAGTGTGTAACATTGATCTCTTTATAATATAGTATGTAACATTGATCTCTTTATAATATAGTATGTAACATTGATCTCTTCATAATATAGTGTGTAACATTGATCTCTTTATAATATAGTATGTAACATTGATCTCTTTGTAATATAGTGTGTAACATTGATCTCTTTATAATATAGTATGTAACATTGATCTCTTTATAATATAGTGTGTAACATTGATCTCTTTATCATATAGTATGTAACATTGATCTCTCTATAATATAGTGTGTAACATTGATCTCTTTATAATATAGTATGTAACATTGATCTCTTTATAATATAGTATGTAACATTGATCTCTTTATAATATAATATGTAACATTGATCTCTTTATAATATAGTATGTAACATTGATCTCTTCATAATATAGTGTGTAACATTGATCTCTTTATAATATAGTATGTAACATTGATCTCTTTGTAATATAGTGTGTAACATTGATCTCTTTATAATATAGTATGTAACATTGATCTCTTTATAATATAGTATGTAACATTGATCTCTTTATAATATAGTGTGTAACATTGATCTCTTTATCATATAGTATGTAACATTGATCTCTCTATAATATAGTGTGTAACATTGATCTCTTTATAATATAGTATGTAACATTGATCTCTTTATAATATAGTATGTAACATTGATCTCTTTATAGTATAGTATGTAACATTGATCTCTTTATAATATAGTATGTAACATTGATCTCTTTATAATATAGTGTGTAACACTAAAGCCGTGGCTACACACACCTACGTTTCGTAGGATATGGCGAGAAATACGTTTCGTAGCGTGCTCTGGTGGCTACACACACAGATGATAGATCACCACAACGCTATGGAGTGTCCAGTGAGGCAAACAGGACATAATTATTGCAAATAGGAGGCACGTGTGGTCTAGTGGTTAAAGTGCTTGCACTTCAATCCAGGATCTGGGGTTTGATTCCCTGCACGGTTATCTGTGAGCGAGATATTTGGCTTCCTATATGCTCTGCCTGGTCGGATACGGGCATAAAAATAACGTGTTCCCTAGTTTGATTGCACTCTGCATAGTAACTATGGAATCATGCTAGTAAAAGATCCCCCTCTGCTTTTTCGGAAGAGTAGCCAGTGTGACGGCGGGCATGGGTATAGGGTGCTGCTCACACAAGCTCCGCTTATGAGACCCGCCTTTAGGGTTGCCCACGAGGCACAGAACAAACAAACAAACAAACAAAATAGTCATTATAATAACTATTATAAATACAAATTATAATAATTAATTAATTATGATGTTTGTTTATAATACTGGATAAATAATCTTATTATCCGTAATATATAATTAACGTTTATAAATAATAATTGGTTGTTTACGAATAAAAAGTTATCTCTTTGATAGAAGTAACAAATGGTCTGTTGGCCAATCAGTAATGACCTGGTCAAGGTTGAATTATAACAAAGTTCACTGGAGTCTCGTCAATTTTTGTCCCTATATTTTACCCAATCGAGAGTGGCTATTTAATAATAATCGCCCATTCATTTTTGTTAAAAAAACGTCGCCTGAATAATGAAAACACGCGTTTTCACTGCATACCGAAAAAACGTAGGTGTGTGTAGCCACCCCTTAAATCCTTCAATTTGTACAAAGTCAAGTAAAAGTTGTTCAAATTAGAATTTTCAACAAGAAATGTCTATGATAAGCAGCCGCAATCAAGTTTCTTATAAAAGGTAGCTTTGTCATAATAAGTCCATTTCCAACCAGCAGCCTGTGCAGAAGCCCCCCCCCCCCCCTTCTTGAATGTTTGTTTACTCAGCCAGTGTTTTTGTTGGGAAATAGTGAACCTCATTGCCAGCAGAAGACTCTGCTGCATGTTGTGCAATAGTGGCTGTCAACACCTGCTGCCAAAAACAACAATCTGTTGCTAAAAATGTGTTTGTTATGTACTTTATGTTTGTCTATTCTTTTGCGTCACTTTGACATCTATTTCTGCATTCTATGTGGGGGCAATATGTGTCTAGTTAGGAATATCTCTATGGATGGATTGCTATGTATATGTGCTGCTACATGTATATCAAATTATTACTAAGCCTAGTATATCAAATTATTAGTACGCCTATTTACTACTATGTCTATGTACTACTATGTCTATGTACTACTATGTCTATGTACTACTATGTCTATATACTACTATGTGTATGTACTACTATGTCTATGTACTACTATGTCTATGTACTACTATGTCTGTGTACTACTATGTGTATGTACTACTATGTCTATGTACTACTATGTCTATGTACTACTATGTCTATATACTACTATGTGTATGTACTACTATGTCTATGTACAACTATGTCTATGTACTACTAGGTCTGTGTACTACTCTGTCTATATACTACTATGTGTAAGTACCACTATGTCTATGTACTACTATGTTTATGTACTACTATGTCTATGTACTACTATGTCTATGTACTACTATGTCTATATACTACTATGTGTATGTACCACTATGTCTATGTACTACTATGTCTGTGTACTACTATGTGTATGTACTACTATGTCTATGTACTACTATGTCTATGTACTACTATGTCTATATACTACTATGTGTATGTACTACTATGTCTATGTACAACTATGTCTATGTACTACTAGGTCTGTGTACTACTCTGTCTATATACTACTATGTGTATGTACCACTATGTCTATGTACTACTATGTTTATGTACTACTATGTCTATGTACTACTATGTCTATGTACTACTATGTCTATATACTACTATGTGTATGTACCACTATGTCTATGTACTACTATGTCTATATACTACTATGTCTGTGTACTACTATGTGTATGTACTACTATGTCTATATACTACTATGTCTGTGTACTACTATGTGTATGTACTACTATGTCTATGTACTACTATGTCTATGTACTACTATGTCTGTGTACTACTATGTCTATGTACTACTATGTCTATGTACTACTATGTCTATGTACTACTATGTCTATGTACTACTATGTCTATGTACTACTATGTCTATGTACTACTATGTCTATGTACTACTATGTCTATGTACTACTATGTCTATGTACTACTATGTCTGTGTACTACTATGTCTATGTACTACTATGTCTATGTACTACTATGTCTATGTACTACTATGTCTGTGTACAACTATGTCTATGTACTACTATATCTATGTACTACTATGTCTATGTACTACTATGTCTATATACTACTATATCTATGTACTACTATGTCTATGTACTACTATGTCTATATACTACTATATCTATGTACTACTACGTCTATGTACTACTATGTCTATGTACTACTATATCTATGTACTACTACCTCTGTGTATTCAACAGATAACCAACCAGTTACACCAAAGCTTACCCTTCTGCACTCCAACCTCTACCAACTCATCTCTGCTGGCCAGATCCATCTGTGACAGACTGAAGAACTGTGCAATGAAGGAAGCTCAACCATTCCATGCTACAGACACATTTCAGTCCAATATCGATGGCTACATAGACAGCAAGTTGGCTCGAACAGATACTGGTAACAGGCTGGTCAGAGACAGTGACAATAACGTAACCAATGAAAGCGGGCAACTGGTGGCAATTTTGGAATCGTCTCACCTATCTGTACGTCTGCGTTTTGTGATTCAATTATAACTGTAGAGTGAAGTGATTAACAGTTGTCTCCTGTTGGACAAAGGCAATAAATCCTCACAAAAATCCCGCACAACCCATTCTGATCTTTGGAGTAATTACGTTTTTACCGAATGACTTGGAAAACTTGAGCGCTTTGGCAAACCTTCATCTGTTTACCTGGAGGGTCAATAAATAGTAATAAACTATATCTTTTTCTCAAACGGACATGAGGAAACTGCGCTTGCTATGTATTTGGTTGTACATTTGAACCCTGCCGTGGTAACACCTAAATGAATGCACTGTAGTTCTGCTTACATAAACAAATGGTGTTTACTTTTTCTGTCATATAAACACGTGTGAGTCAAGGTTTCCTCATTCCTTCACCTCATTGGTTAGCTGCTGTTCCTTAGGCCATGCTCAGAGCGCATGATCAAGTTTCTACCCCCAAAGTGGACTCCTTGTCTCTGAGATCAAGCAGCCAATCACGAACTGGCTCCATTGACCACACACAGAGCAAGTCAAGCTCTACAAGTGACATGCACAGCAACAACCAATCAGATGACAGCTACAGACTTACAGATGTGCACAAGGTGGAGACAACTTTAGTGAATGGGCGCCAGAGGAGAGTGATCACATTGCGTAAGAACGCTGAACCTCTGGTTAGTAAAACTACTAGTGCAGCCTGATTCTCCTTTTTCGTCAATTTTTTTGTCATCCTCTTTCTAGCTATAAAGACTGGAATGAGCTTGCTTGACTCCGCCATGTTTATATGGATGGGCAACCATTGCTGGAAAGTTTTGTCAGTAAAGTTTTGTTGTTTCGAGTTGAAACTTTATGTTTGGTTCATTGGTATTTGCAATTGTTTGATTTTCATGTATTTTTTTAGGGTGCCACAGTACGTAGTGAAGGAAACTCAATCGTTGTAGCACGAATTATTGAGGGGGGCATGGCCGATCGTACCAAACTTCTCAAAGCAGGTAAACAGGAAATTGTTTCAGAAATTATCCTCACTCTAGAACCACTTTAGACCAAACTTTATTGCGAATCTGATTGCGGATGCAATTTTTTTCTATGTATCTTATATAACTGTTTAAAAACCCAGTCAAAAAGGCTCAGTTTAAAGACCGCTATAATTAATTAGGGTTATATTTTGGTTTTGCTGTAAAAAAATTGATCTACTTGCAAATTTGACTATCGTTTAAATTTTTTTGTTGGAAATGGCTATGAATTGTGATGTCTTTCCAATCAATAATTTGGGTATTACGTTTGTTTTTATATATTTCTAGTCACAATTTTGACGCTGCTAGAAGACCATTTAATGACACACTGGCAACGTTTCCTTCTCAAATATCATCATTATTATTATTATGATACATTACATACTGTCTATGAATAAATACTGCAATGTACTTTATAAACATCAATCATAATATCTAGCAATCAATTAAAAAGATAATTTTTCTTAATTTATCTAATTTTAGTGAAATCAAAAATTAAAATTACTAGATTCAATCAGCGGCAGTTTTTGTATGACAAATGATCCAAAAGCTCATTCTGAAACCGGTATACATATAACACCTGCATTCCTTCAGGTAATGTTATTGATATTTATTAAACGTTGGACAGAATAGTCAGAAATTTGAAGCTGATGCGAAATTAGAATAACTAACCAGTGCAGCGCAGTCCTAATGCACTTGCTACCAGAGCCAGAGTCTGACAACTGATAGTGTGCCACACGAGCCTGACTGGCAACTGAAACAACAGACGTAGGGTTTGATTGGGCAAATACGAGTGGGATTAATATTTTGTGCGTTCCACATGGATTCCTGAATATGATTATTTTTGCAACATTTATTTTTTATTAAAATCTATTCTTGATTGCTAAATTTATCGTTATTGCTCAAGTAGTTAATAAATTATTATTGTCGAGTGCATGGTTCATTATCATTTATAACGTTTATGTTTTCTAATTATTTATTTATTACGGTTTTTCATCATAAACAATAATTATTTTGAAAATTATATGCCCGCGTTAGTTTCAGTTAAACACCAATGATCATATAATTATTATAATATATACTACTATATAAAAAATATATGATCTTTGTAAACACTCCAAGAGTCAATACAACTTTGAAAATTTTTCAATTGGAATCGCTGTGGGTTAATCAACCAATCGCAGCTCTACGGACAGAATGAAACATTTATCTTGTCAGTTCTGTTTCATCCTGTGCTCGATATACCATCCTGCGTGACGGAACGGCGAACACGAGTGATATTTTGGCTCGTGTGGCAAGGGCGTTAGAGTTTTCTATCAGATGAAATATGTTGATACGACATTACCACCCTCTTACCATAAAAAAAACTAATTATTGATATATCGTAGTAGCATTGCAGATTTAGAATATATAAATCTTTTTTTTTAGAAAGGTTTTAGCACATTTTTTTAATAAAAGTTATAAAGTGAAATATTGATGATCATATAAATAAATATAATTACAATTATGACAAAAATCAAAATACCAATTACTAACGATAACTTGGTTGCCCTTCAAGTTAGTGCAAAGCAGTCAGCAATCATACACCTACCTACGATTTCAAGTGCATACGCACTAGTCTTCGAAAAGGTCATAATGCAAGCTGGCATATTTTTTTTGTAATTTGCTTGAGCGAAAACATTGTTTCTACTCATGTCTTTTCAGCAAGCATTGCCTGCAAACATTCATACATTCATACCAATCACTGTCACAGGTGATGAGATTCTAGAGGTCAATGGCATTGACATCCGCGGTAAGACTGTTGACCAAATGGCAGACATGATGATGACCCTCACAGGAGATGTCAAGATTGTGACGCAAGCTGCTACGTCTGCGCATATCGGAACCTCTCACAGACATGTACTTCGCCGCAAGGTAGATATCTTAGAGTTGCTGATTTCCTAAATGAGTTTTGATTGTTGCCATTGGCTACCATTTCATTTTAACCCCACATTGAGGCTCTGACATATATTATACTTTCATACTAAATAGGAAATATGCAGAAAAAACTAATATTCGCAACCAATTTTTTTTATCCCGAAGCGGAAAATTTTTTTTAACCAGCTTGTGCTTTAATAACGATTTGGCATTTGATTGTGATCAGCTGATTATTGCAGCTGAAAATGCTATCGGTTTTGACAACATTGGTTTCACGTTTTGGCACGATTACTTTTTATATTTTAATTGTCAAATTTTTCGTTTGAGTTGCCCTCAACGGAAAGAAATGAGGAACATGAAAGCCGATATCTCCAAGACTGGTCAATGATTGCGATTGTTAGATAAACTCTTTAGCTTTTGTTGGCAGATAACAGTCCGTGCTCAGTTCGATTATGATGTGCATGAGGACTCCTTCATCCCCTGCGTCGAGCTGGGACTGTCCTTTCAAATTGGAGACATTCTGCACATAATAAACAGAGACGACCCCCATTGGTGGCAGGTTTGTGTATTTATGAATTTTTGAAAATACTTGTTAGAAAACGCAAACTGAAACTAACTTAGTGATTTATGGTCAAATTTTTCTTAGGTAAAGCTAATTCAATGGTAATTTTTCTACAGCTAGCCACCATTTTCTTTTCCTGTTATAAACGCATCATTTTGTTAGTGTACTTTTATTGATCATCAACCGAGTAGTCATTTGTGAGGTGGGTGTAGAACTGGTTATTCTGTGATGTCACTCATGTTGTTTTCGTATCTAACCAACAAAAATCGTCTACCTCAAACCCCAGAGAATATTATCGCAATAAGTCGCCAGTTTCGCGCCTAATTGTCATTTGCAGTGTTCATTTTTTTCAAATAATAATTTTTTAATGTTTATAAACAAGTTTAAAAACATTATATTAGCATTTAAAGTAGCGCAAATAATAATAATTAGTAAACATATGAAACACATTTTTTGAAAACAAACTTACGATTCCAGCGAAGACCATGCTTGAAAATAATTTTCAAAGCGTTTGTTTTTTAACTATCCCTTTTCAAAATGCCTAAACCTCGGATAGATTGGTTCATCACCTTCTATTATCCATAGTACCTAGTATTTTGAGTTGTAGTGATGCAATAACTGTGGGAAAGGTAGTAGTATTGGTAGTAGAAGTATTAGTAACATTATTATTAACTAAACAGTAACATTAACGATAGTTGGCATTGTTGTATTATAAGTAAAGATGCAATAAATCACTAAGTACCGCCAGAAGTGACGGTAGAACATCAACAAAAAAATAATTCTGAACAAAAATTTTCGAAAGCTAAGAGGTGTCAAGGCGTGACTCAATAGCATCTATTGCGCTCTATTTAATAGAGTTCTCTCATTCGACAATGTTTACACGGTTGCGGGGCAGGCTCTAAATACATAGTCTGTGTTTGCAAGTTTCAGAGCTAATCGAAGTAGACAGTGCTGGTAGTACGCAACCCTCCACGCATGCGCCAGCGTCAGTATCTTATAATCGATTTTTAATGTGCAGTTTTGCAAAAATTTAACTGCAGTTGTGTTTGCCTCGGCTATTATTGTGGCTATTGTTAAGTCTTTCCCATTGGCACCTTTTATATGACTATTCAATGGTTTTTCATCTTCAAAGTATTTTCCTGTTGGATTATCCTCCATCGTTTCATTGTAGTCTTTAAGATCCGCCTCTTCAATAAACTCTTCAAACAGAATTCGTTCCCCGTTGGCGTCGAAAAAATCTCCTTGCAAAGTATTGTTAGTGCATATCGCTCCAATATCCTTCCCATATCCATCGTAAACCACCATCTTTTGTCTTCTACCGACATCTACTCCCGTTATGACTGTTTGTCCATAAGTGTCCTTGATCTCGAGAGTTCCGCCTGAGCTGTTTTGGTTCTTTGTATACTGGAACACTAGTATCGTATTATTGCTGATATCAATTAGACTTGCCCAGATGGTACCCTGACAGTTATTCAATGTAGGATGCAGTTTAACTTCCCTCAAGTTGCTTAAGATGTATTGCAAGACAGGCTGAGTTGTTACCGGTATCATTGGGCTTCCAGGTGTTGTATCGTACTGGATACAAGGATGTGGCAATTCGTGTAACCGGTGAATGCTGTAAGCAGACTTTATTGCAGTCATCAACACTGCACATTTTTTACCTCGCGGTAATTGTGGTATATGTTGCAAAGCTGTTAAAGTTACCGGAGATGTTCTAGTAATCGTAGCTGCTGTTTTGTCACCCAAACAAATGCGAATGAACGAGGGTTCCCACTGCACTGTATTCATTTCGTCTTTCAGTACCAAATCATATATGTGCACATTTTCAAAAGTGGCAAAAACGACTTGTGATGTAGAGGCATACTCTATTTGTCCTTCCACTGGATCGCTAATGAGGTCGCCCATGGACGCGTGGAACAGGCTATCTCCCTTGTAGTTCACAACTCTTACTAAACCGTCACACTTTCTAACATACACGTGAGCCTCAAACGTGGGTTTTTCCCCCACTCTAGACACCGCCCACACATCGTAGCTTTCTCTATCCGCATACACGTGCCCAAAGCGAGTGACAGTGAAATTATTGAACATTTCATCAGTGACGAGACGTAGCATATCATGCTGGATCTTGCATGGCTTCTG
Source organism: Cryptosula pallasiana (assembly GCA_945261195.1). NCBI lineage: Eukaryota > Metazoa > Bryozoa > Gymnolaemata > Cheilostomatida > Cryptosulidae > Cryptosula > Cryptosula pallasiana. Next base: position 41,156,055 of record OX183131.1, on the reverse strand, counting down.
CTCCATTACTTTAGCTTGAGTCCTGCTCGTATTAGTGAACGATGTGGTTGCGCTAAAGTTGTTAACCCAGAAATATCATAAAGTATTCGAAAAATTCTCATTGGAATGCGTGACACTATACTGTTTGTTGCTTGCTTGGTACTGGAATGGCGAGTTCGACACCTGCTGGTTGCGCAGGTTTAAAAGGAATGGCCATTTTGGTTATTTGAATTTAGTCGGTCCACTCTGAGCGCATTTTGAGCGAAATGATGAAAAATCAAAGTGCAATCCTAGCTGTTTCCATTGCCATTTGACTATTCCACAATCGAGGATTTGATATCGGCCTATTTGCCTATCAGGGCTATAATGACATTGTCGTTTACTTTCAGGTTTACAGGTTGTTCTCGAGTACACCAATTTTTAGTTTTCGTTGACTTTTTGTTGACAGTCATGTTTGGGAATGTCTTGTGAGAATAAAACTGCCATTTTTTGTCCGATGTAAAAGCTTGTTTCTCCTGAGATGAGTTTTGAACGCAAGTTTTTGAACTTAAATTGGAAAACAAAAAAGAGCAATCATTATTTAACAATAATTTTCCATTGAAGAACGTAACTATATGCAAAAAGTGTCTGATTTTCGGGGTTGGAAAAAATCGTGATTTTTGTCAAAAAAAAATCAAAAATTTTGATTGGACTCGATTGTTTTCAACTTGAAAAATTATCGCCAGGTTTCAATGTTTTTCAGTTAAAATACAGCTTTGCTGGGAACTATCGGTTATATACATGATTCTACAACTGATTGTATTCCATCAGGATCAATCAGGAATTAAACTAAACCACATATTATGTACATTATTAGTTTTGTACGTTAGACTCGAAATTACGAAATGGGATTATGAGAAATGCAATGCAATGCAGCGGTACGAATAAAAACAAAGCTCCTGATTTAGTTGTATAAGTACACAGGTATAATACAAAAAAATGGATGTATCATGCATGAAACAACAATATTGTGCGCATGGTATAATTATTCAGTCTACGATAATAAAATATGGCTCATGCAGGAGATAGATAAAGTACAAAACTTTATAATTTATTAGGCTGTAACTGCTCCCTTTTGTATCAAATAGTAAATTTTTACTTTGTGTACGTTATAAACAGTCAGACATGTAATGTGTTAAAAAAATCATGATTCTTTGCATCAAAAAAATTAATTCAAATCGAATAATTTTTATCAGCCAACGTCACTGTTTTCAATCTTTGTTGGAGCATAAAAAGATTATAAAAGCTTGTGGAGAAACATTGCAGGCTTTCTGTTATGCGGTAATCCAACTGATTAACATTGAAGTTGCTTACTCTCTTCCTCTAATTGTAATATAGCTGCGAATGCTAATAGGACCGGGAGCCTTGGAATTGTCTCCTCATCATTTATAAAATGCAACCAATGAAAAGAGGTTTCGATAGACTTGTTTTCTTATGTTATTGCAAAATGAAAAGATAAGTTATTTAAATTTATTGAAACAAAAAGTCTTCATTTATCGACGAGGCTCTGCAATCACAGAGCTTGGTTTTACTTTTTGTAAGTTCACAATTACAATGACTAACAGCTAAACATTAATGACAATACAATGTTACTAGGAACAGCTTTAAATGCTCCTTTTGCATGTTCAACTTATTAATATTATTCGTATTATTCAAAAGCCGAAAATAATAACACCACAAAAAAACAGAAACAATGAAAAGTTCTCGTAGCTGCTTGCCTCAGCGACCTACTAATTGACTTTTAAGTTTTTGGTCTGCTCGACCATCGCATCCCAGTCAACAGGAGGTTGTGTTGGCTCTGAGGTCTCTGGTGGATCTGGCACAACTCTTCGCTTAAAACCATAAACTTTGTTGCAAATCTCTGGAGTCAGCCTGAAGAGCTTATGATCGTGGTAGGCAACCTTCCAACCATACATAAGAATCAGCAGTTTCCAGTCATTCCTCATTGTTAAATCTGGGGGAAATACAATGTTGGTGGTAGATGGCTCAAAAATGATGTCTGCCACTTTGTATTCTCCTGTGGTAACATGAATCTCACAGTTGTGTGGCTCAACGATATCAAAGTATTGCCTGGCGGCGTGTGCACCATAAAATTCTTGATAGTCCACACGATCTGTTACTTGCTTTACATTCATTTCGCGCATCACGAGCTGACCATTCAAGTCTGTAAACTCTGCCTGCCCATTGGCATCCGTGCAAATCTTTCCTATAAGTTTCATTTCATCAGAGATTTCATAATTTTTGTAAAGTTTAAGAGACTGCTGAAGGCCAAGGCCATGCACTTTTATTTGGCAATCACCGTAATTGTCATACACTTCCAGAGCGCTCTCATTGTTGGCCTTGTCGGGAAATGATCTGAATAGAAGTGTTAACAGAATACTACCTTCTTCATCTAGTAAATCTGACCAGATGGCTCCTTTACAGTTGGCCAAAGCTGGACGCAAGCGGACACTAACCATTACAGAAAGCATACACGCCATTATTTCATCACTCATGTTTGGCAGGATGTTGCTGGGCGTTTGTCGATACAGTAAATCTAAGGGGTGAGGAAGATTGTGGTGAAAGCATTTTGCAAGAGAGAACTTGAGTGCACACATTAATACTATTGCTTTCTTAGCAGGTTCGCGAACCACCAAGCGAGAGATGCACTTTAGGCAGTCAGGTGAAATCGGGGCTATCATGGTGACACGGGGCTCAGTACTCGCAGAACCGCCTGAAGTCTCCAACAATGCAACCTCTTCCCATTTCGTTATGACCATGAGGTTATTAGGTTGAGTATGGTCGATAACTTTTTGCTGAATATTGACTCTTCCAAATTCGATATTTGTGCCGGAGTAAAAAATTTTGATATCAATTTCTGCTTCGAAAATACCTTCTATTTTTGCTTCGAATAAATCCTCATCAATATCATTCCTTACCAGGATTGTGCCATCAGCCAAATCTGCATAGATTAGAGCTTCTACTGGCGGATGTTCACCAACTCCTAGCACATGCCAAACATAAAAGCCTCTCCCTTTATCATATGTTCTTCCAGCAATTCTCATGTGAAAATTTTCAAACCTGTTGTCAATGCTTGTGCCTAAAAGAAGTTCGTTTCGAGATTGAGGCAATAAATCAGGGTAAGGTCGATTTGCTGCTGGCTTATGGCTGTATGGCTGAGGAATTTGGACATCTTGAATTGGCAGCGGCAAATCATCTTCCCTTATACCTGGAATAGGGTATGGGCGTTTGGATGACATGTTTAGGTAGAATTAAAAACTCACAAATTGCTAAAAAGAATTACTTGGGGAATGTCCAGAATTCATACCAAAAATTCTTTTGTGAAACAAGCTTAAACCTTGGAGTGACGGAGTTCATCATTAATTTTCTCAATTCATTCAGGGACTTGAAATTACAAATTAAATTTATAAATTTAAAACAGTGCTTCATCCTCGTTGTTGCGTGATTGTTCAAAAAATGACTTACTACATGGTCTTCGGTCATTAAATATTAAGCTTGTAAAAATGTCCCTTGGCCATAGTGGCACTATTGAGGAATCACAAGATGAGGTTATTAGTAGTTCAGACAACGACAGAAAATAAATATTAAATACTCACAAACGCATAATTAACATAAAAGCGAAGCATTGATATAATTAAATTTTAATTATTTTCTAATGCCAAAAGGCCTGGCTACATGATCGCAAATTCCGATCATGTTTTTCTGTTGGTAGAACAAAAAATAAAAATATACACTGTTTTATAACCAATCAATACACACAATATACAATACACAAAATACACACAAAATATAATTTACACAATATGCAATATTGTAATAGATTTCAGTCTGTTTACCACGGACATCCACTAGTCTCGAGTATTATGCCTCTCTCCAGAGGGGACACTGTGCTGATTGACAGTGACAACTGTGTCCAGGCAACCGAATTACCCAGTATGGTAAGAGCCCATGGCTCAGACAAACAATACAGCGTAGTGCTTGCGTAAGTGGCTATATTCTTGAGACAAAGTCCTAAAAAGTGTTTAGTTCTCTAGGGTGTTTGTGGCAAGACATGAGAATGTATGCAAAGAGTAAAGTAAAAGTCTCTCATTTTATAGGAGAGCTCACAGGCATGAAGTATATAACAGAAAGAGCGCGGGAAGTAATCTAGCCAATGTAATCAATTATATAAATAGTGAACCAATCATATAATGCAATTAGGTTAAATGATAAAGGCGCCAAGTGGCTAAGGGCGGAGTTCTATCTCCTGCTGTCCAATCAGCGGTCCTACAGGGCTCCCAGGCTGTAGATAGAGTATGGTCCACTAAGTCGGTAATCCAAGGAAGGGTAGTTCCGGTTCCTGGCCTTAACTAAGTTCCTACATGGTTTTGGAGATCCTCTTCTATGTCGGCCATCTTGTGCCGGCCCAGTACAGCTATACCAGGTCGGTAAGGGGTCAATACCGGCCCTGCAGGGGTCACTACCGGCCCTGCACACTATGCCATCGGCACAGTAAGACTTTCCAAACAAACAGCTGTTGACCGAACGCTGTGGGTTGAAGTCTAGCGCATTGTCTCGAAACGGTGGATAGTATACAACTTGTTTACTAGCAATTTCCACCAAAATATACCACAATAGACACAATAGATTTTTGTTCTTTTTTGGTACTATTGACTTGGGTGAATAAGCAAGGCGTTTTAATTTTTTGCAACATTTATCAGCTAATCAGTAACAAAGAAAGATGTTACCACTCATGAAAAAGGCACAAACAAAGGTCATTCCTTAAAAGTTCTGAAGCGGACCGTAAAAATGGTCTTTTGAAACACCATGGATAGTCCCGTCAATTGGTGCTTCTTGATTTGTGCAGCTCAAAGAGTTTGTATGGAATAACTTTTGTCTTCCTCCAAGTCGTATTCAGTTTCAAGTATTTTCTACCATCTGCCAGCAAGCATCACCTCCGATGAGTGAGAAAAGTTTGTGTGAAAATTGGAGATCAACATCAACATTTGATACATTATAAGTTTTAAACTGACTGGTTTCTCCAGAAGCTGACAAAAGACCTCTTGTGATTAATATTGGTCTATACCAAGGTTGCTCAAATCTGTTGAACACTGAAAAATAGCAATTAGGAATGTTCAAATGCTATATGCCAAGTGAGTGGATGGCTGATACAAGTTTCTTAGATAAAATTACTAAATATACATTACTAGGTTTGCTGTGCAGTATTATGTAGACCACCTGTGATGTTTTAGGAGTGTATTTGTTCATGAAGGAACACTGGACTAAAAACGCTCATGATGTGTCCATTTTTTCGTGGGCAAATGGTCCACCAGAAGTCAGCAACTTGGCAAACTTTGCCCCATAGACCTTCATTTGAGTATCCTGGACTTAACCGCGCTTTTATTAGTTGGATACCAAACTAGTAGCAGCAGAGTTGGCTCGGACTTCAAAAAACACTAGAACCCATTGATTAATTTTAGTCACAGCTACTGCTTCTGGATTTCAGGCCAATAATAGTGTAAAGGATTTCACCGTGCCTTTACCGAACAGCTACTAGAGAAAGTATACCCTGTGGTAATCTGCAGACAATAACTCGGTTGTCGTGCTAATAACACACTGCAACACACCGTAGCAACTTCACTAAGCTGTGCCGGGTAGAGAGCGTTACTGTATACAGTAGTGATGGTTTTTCTATTAACTATCTGTGTAAAGAGATACATCGTGTTCTGCCTTTGCAGAAGAACTAACAAATATCAGGCAACCTGCCAAACTAAACACACCGAGTTTCAGATTGTAAAAACTTTATTAACTGTAAGATTCAAAAGCTTGCTGAGATGCTCTCTGTACAAACTCACAATCAACTCTGACTCTCTGGGCTATTGTCCATAAGTTTATAGAGTAGATATGCAAATCAAGCAGTTGAAATTATGAGCGCCTGATTGGCCATACATCAGGCCATACACACATGAGTAAGCATAGAAAAACAACATACAATAAGCAGACGCTATACAAGAAATTACTATATGACAAGCTGGTGGTATATAAAACAATAACAATGATGATAAATGGTTAAAGATGCGGGAGGGGGAGGGGGGGGGGGGTTACTGATGAATAGAAGGGGGAATTCCGTAGCTTAACATCCTGCTCAGCCACAGCCAACAGCGCTATCAACTGAACAAGCCCAAGCGTGTTCAGCTAGTGCATCCAAGTGACTCACCGCCTGTGTGGTCAACAACATGCTGGCAGCAAGTCGCTAACTAGCCAGTAGTAAGTGATGCCGCAGCTAACTAGCGCAGTGGTCACTCCATGTAAAATCCGTTACAGTAGGATGTTTTTTTTGTAAAAAGTTTGTAAAACATCTCTACAAGAGTAGCTCTCTCGCTTTTCATTTTAAGTGTACTCCTAAAAAAGAGCATTTGATCTTTGGTAAATGGGTATACACCATTTAAATTTGTTTCATGTCAGAAAATTCTCACCAAACAAACAGTCCATAATTTGTTATATCGCAGGCTCTTTGCTCAATGTTTGCATTGCATGGTAGCCAGTTCTCACAAAAAATTTTGGCAGGCACTATGAGTTCCATCAGGTTAAGGAGGATGATGGCCTAATGCAAAGGTCTTTGCTAAGTGGACGAGTTTTGCTCCACTTCGTTGCCGAGAGATAAACCAATTTGCTTTCGTGTCAAGGCAATCGATTGGATAAAAAATGTGTTGTAACTTCGATATATCCAACTAGAATGACATTTAATAAAATAACTTGTATTTATCTTCAACCACACCATTCTTGTATAAGTGCAAAACTGCTCAAACAACAGTACCACAATAGCCAGCTTTTTCTCCTAATTAGCTTGAATGACTTTAAAACGTACTTTATTTGGTACAAAAAACAAAAACAAAAATGATGACACCGCATGACTTATTTTCCTGATTGTCCAGGCCGTTTAGGTTGTGCAGGCCATTTAGGTTGTGTAGGCTTAGTGTAATACTTGTATGGTCTGCATTCTGCTGGTAGACGCCAAAGTTGATGCCTGTGAATAGCTATTTTAAATAAAAATGCCAACATCATTGCTCGTAACTTGTTACTCAATGATAAGTGTGACAAAATCTCTATTTTGGTGGTGGTTTCTTCAGCGGTAATTGTAGCTAATCTATACTTTTTTCCTTGACTGTTTCGAATTTCAAAATTTGGATATTTTCTAGCAGGTCTAAGGTTTTTCTCATATAGATAGTCCTTCAGTTCGGTTGTTGTAGTCTCTGTCGTGTGCATCACTTCCTGACCTTCATTGTCCATAAACCTAGCATCTGGTGTGACTGTACCAATAAGTTCACCTATGCAGACTTCCAGAGGAGCGTAAGCGTTTATGCTTGAGGCTTTAATCAACAAATCTCCGTAGTTATCTAGAATCCTTAACGTGCCAGCGTTTTCTGGTCTGCCTGTTGCACTATATTCAAAAGTCAAAATGATTCTACCGCTGAAATCAAACAAGTTGTACCAAATTATACCATCGCAAATGTTAGAAGGACGTAGTCTAGCTATTGTAATGGAGGATAATAAATACGAGAACACAGCTCCTGTAGTGAGAGGCTGGGTACTCGGTTTTGTCTGCATGTGTAGTAACCCAAGAGGCATTGGAAGCTCATGGTATTTGTACACATAGTAGGCTTTTTTCAGCAGCAACATAATACATGTTGCTTTTATCGCCCCGTAGCCTGAAGGCAGATGTCTAAACTCCAGTAAAAGGCCGCTAGACGTTGGCGACCAGTGTAAATCAGCATCTAAATTGTTTCCTCGTTGGCCACCAATAAACAGTATTCCTCCCTCCCTCTTCTCCTCAGCTGGCGTCCATTCATCAAACGATAGAGAAACGTCCTCATATTCATACACGACATCCAAAGATTGATTGAATGTGGCGCAAGGCTTGGGAGTGTTCCCTGGTAACGCCGCATAATGTACTATAACATTAGAATCTTCCTCTGTCCTCAATCCCGCTATCAGCGCTGTAACCTTTTCCTTACCGTTTTTGTCCATCAATGATACTTCACCTAATACATCTTGAACCCGAATTACTCCCCTTATCCATGGTGTCGTAACATCAGGTTTCTCTCCGTCACCCGACTGTATTTGTGGTACTTTTTGTACAAGTGTCCAATAGGTGTAGACATTTCCTGAGCAATAATGCCGGCCCTGTGGTACCAAAAACAATTCATACCAGTCCTTGGTCATGTCGATGAGATTTTTCTCCTCTGGATACATTTGCATGTAATGCTTATCGACGGCGTAGCACATAACGTCAGTCTTAACTGATTCCTCATAAGTCTTTTCTCTCGATGTTTGAGCCTGTGGGCAAGCCCCAAGTGGTGGTGCTACTGCCATCGGAACTCTTTTTAGTATTGGTGGCGCATCTGTTTTTTTGGAGTCTTCTTGCTCTTTCCTGTCCGCCAAAATCTCATTCCAGTCTTTTTCTCTTAGCAATCGTTTCCTCATTTTGTATTATTTGCATCAACTAACCAGCAAGCTGATGCTAATAGAAAAAAAAAGAAATTTATGAGGAATGTGATGATGCGTACAAATATAGAGTAGTTATTATTTTTTTTCTGTCTCCAGCATGTATTTATTATTTAACCTAAAATTCTCATTAGGAGTAAGTTTTATATTCTTCCCATCATAAAATTTGAAATTTTAGGCTCGGAGAGAAGATGATGAACCAAGTTCTTTGGCAGGGTTGATACCTTCACGTTTATTTTGGGAAACGCGCGAAGAGGTGCGCCGTGCATTGCTAGCGGAAAGTGACAATAGTATAAAAAAGAAGAAAGACAATTCTATTTGCTGTCATTCTATTGGCAGAAAAAGAAATCGAATAAAACACGCATCTAAAACTAACAACCCATCTACAGGTACAGCTATTGATTTGTTATGTGGCTGAGTCATTGAATAAATCTTTGCATCATAGTTTAGTTACAACTATTCAAATCCCATAGCTAATCACTAGTTTCCTATCTTGATTCAGACTCGGATCCAGTACTGACTTATGAAGAGGTTGGGGCATATGGCCCACGTCCCGATAGAAAGCGACCAATAGTCATTGTGGGCTGTGAGGAGCTAAGGCTACATAAACTCTGTGAAAAAATGGTAGCTCTGGATAGAGATCGATTTTCTCAACCAATCAAAAGTAAGCAAGGAAGTTTTTAGTCTATCACTCACAAAACTACGGGAGTTATTTCAATTTGATCGTGTTACAAAAGTGAAACAATTTAGTTTCTAACACGTCTAGTACAGTTCCTACTTATAAATTATGTAACTGTTTGTTTATTTCTTTTATTATAAAAATACTTTGACTTGCATTAAGTTCCGCAGTGTCCAGCAGACACCATTCAAATTCATTTTTTAATTTTCAGCATCCAGTCGTCCGACTATGTTTGCCTCAGAACCAAAGAGAGCTCAAATGCAATATCTGCCCCTGGAGAAGTTTATAGAAAAGATAAAGGCTGGAGAGTTTGTAGAGTTTAAGGTAGCAGAAGAACCAGAGCTGCACTACGTGGGGGTCAACAAGAGGTCGGTGAGAGAAGTGATCGACAGAGGTGACACCTGCATCATGCACTGCCAACCGAAGGTCTGCTTTCTTTTGTTAACTTGATGCTCAATGTTTATGTAGTAGAACGAGTTCAACTTTAACTTTGATTGAGTCGGTGAAAATTGAACATAGTTTATTTTTTATTTTACATTCTTTCCGAGCTTTTTTCGTTGGTGTAGTTAGCTACCTTATTTTTTTTCAAACTGAGTGCATACAACAGCTTCCCGTGCCGTAACAGTGTGGCAGAAATCAGTAACAAAAGGTTTCCACGGAAATAATTGCCACAGCCACTTCGGCTGTTAATCAGAGACTAGTATTTTAACTTTTTCATTTTAAAACGTACAGAAAAGCCTCAAGTATTTGATAAAAATATATTTAGATGATTTTATTCTATAATTTTATGGTCTGTTTAGTTGACTTAAGGCTATAGTTAGTTAGTTAAGGTTATAGTTAGTTAGTTAGTTGAAACTATAGTTAGTTAGTTGAGGTTATAGTTAGTTATCTGAGGCTATAGTTAGTTAGTTAAGGCTATAGTTAGTTAGTTGATGCTATAGTTAGTTAGTTGATGCTATAGTTAGTTAGTTGATGCTATAGTTAGTTAGTTGAGGCTATAGTTAGTTAGCTGAGGCTATAGTTAGTTAGTTGATGCTATAGTTAGTTAAGGCTATAGTTAGTTAGTTGAGGCTATGGTTAGTTAGTTGAGGCTATAGTTAGTTAGTTGAGGCTATAGTTAGTTAGTTGATGCTATAGTTAGTTAGTTGAGGCTATAGTTAGTTAGTTGAGGCTATAGTTAGTTAGTTGATGCTATAGTTAGTTAGTTGAGGCTATAGTTAGTTAGTTGATGCTATAGTTAGTTAGTTGAGGCTATAGTTAGTTAGTTGAGGCTATAGTTAGTTAGTTGACGAGGCTATAGTTAGTTAGTTGATGCTATAGTTAGTTAGTTGATGCTATAGTTAGTTAGTTGAGGCTATAGTTAGTTAGTTGAGGCTATAGTTAGTTAGTTGAGGCTATAGTTAGTTAGTTGAGGCTATAGTTAGTTAGTTGAGGCTATAGTTAGTTAGTTGACGAGGCTATAGTTAGTTAGTTGAGGCTATAGTTAGTTAGTTGATGCTATAGTTAGTTATCTGAGGCTATAGTTAGTTAGTTGAGGCTATAGTTAGTTAGTTGAGGCTATAGTTAGTTAGTTGATGCTATAGTTAGTTAGTTGAGGCTATAGTTAGTTAGTTGAGGCTATAGTTAGTTAGCTGAGGCTATAGTTAGTTAGTTGAGGCTATAGTTAGTTAGTTGATGCTATAGTTAGTTAGTTGATGCTATAGTTAGTTAGTTGAGGTTATAGTTAGTTAGTTGATGCTATAGTTAGTTAGTTGACGAGGCTATAGTTAGTTAGTTGACGAGGCTATAGTTAGTTAGTTGATGCTATAGTTAGTTAGTTGACGAGGCTATAGTTAGTTAGTTGATGCTATAGTTAGTTAGTTGATGCTATAGTTAGTTAGTTGATGCTATAGTTAGTTAGTTGATGCTATAGTTAGTTAGTTGATGCTATAGTTAGTTAGTTGATGCTATAGTTAGTTAGTTGAGGCTATAGTTAGTTAGTTGATGCTATAGTTAGTTAGTTGAGGCTATAGTTAGCTAGTTGATGCTATAGTTAGTTAGTTGACGAGGCTATAGTTAGTTAGTTAAAGCTATAGTTAGTTAGTTGAGGCTATAGTTAGTTAGTTGACGAGGCTATAGTTAGTTAGTTGACGAGGCTATAGGTAGTTAGCTGAGGCTATAGTTAGTTAGCTGAGGCTATAGTTAGTTAGTTGATGCTATAGTTAGTTAGTTAAGGTTATAGTTAGTTAGTTGAGGCTATAGTTAGTTAGTTAAGGCTATAGTTAGTTAGTTGATGCTATAGTTAGTTAGTTGGGGCTATAGTTAGTTAGTTGAGGCTATAGTTAGCTAGTTGATGCTATAGTTAGTTAGTTGACGAGGCTATAGTTAGTTAGTTAAAGCTATAGTTAGTTAGTTGAGGCTATAGTTAGTTGAGGCTATAGTTAGTTAGTTGACGAGGCTATAGTTAGTTAGTTGATGCTATAGTTAGTTAGTTGATGCTATAGTTACTTAGTTGATGCTATAGTTAGTTAGTTGAGGCTATAGTTAGTTAGTTGACGAGGCTATAGTTAGTTAGTTGATGCTATAGTTAGTTAGTTGATGCTATAGTTAGTTAGTTGATGCTATAGTTAGTTAGTTGAGGCTATAGTTAGTTAGTTGATGCTATAGTTAGTTAGTTGAGGCTATAGTTAGTTAGTTGACGAGGCTATAGTTAGTTAGTTGATTCTATAGTTAGTTAGTTGATGCTATAGTTAGTTAGTTGATGCTATAGTTAGTTAGTTGATGCTATAGTTAGTTAGTTGAGGCTATAGTTAGTTAGTTGATGCTATAGTTAGTTAGTTGAGGCTATAGTTAGTTAGTTGACGAGGCTATAGTTAGTTAGTTGATGCTATAGTTAGTTAGTTGAGGCTATAGTTAGTTGAGGCTATAGTTAGTTATCTGAGGCTATAGTTAGTTAGTTGAGGCTATAGTTAGTTAGTTGAGGCTATAGTTAGTTAGTTGACGAGGCTATAGTTAGTTAGTTGAGGCTATAGTTAGTTAGTTGAGGCTATAGTTAGTTAGTTGAGGCTATAGTTAGTTAGTTGAGGCTATAGTTAGTTAGTTGAGGCTATAGTTAGTTAGTTGAGGCTATAGTTAGTTAGTTGAGGCTATAGTTAGCTAGTTGAGGCTATAGTTAGTTAGTTGAGGCTATAGTTAGTTAGTTGAGGCTATAGTTAGCTAGTTGATGCTATAGTTAGTTAGTTGAGGCTATAGTTAGTTAGTTGATGCTATAGTTAGTTAGTTGAGGCTATAGTTAGTTAGTTGAGGCTATAGTTAGTTAGCTGAGGCTATAGTTAGTTAGTTGAGGCTATAGTTAGTTAGTTGAGGCTATAGTTAGTTAGTTGAGGCTATAGTTAGTTAGTTGAGGCTATAGTTAGTTAGTTGAGGCTATAGCTAGTTAGTTGAGGCTATAGTTAGTTAGTTGAGGCTATAGTTAGTTAGTTGAGGCTATAGTTAGTTAGCTGAGGCTATAGTTAGTTAGTTAAGGCTATAGTTAGTTAGTTGAGGCTATAGTTAGTTAGTTGAGGCTATAGTTAGTTAGTTGAGGCTATAGTTAGTTAGTTGAGGCTATAGTTAGTTAGCTGAGGCTATAGTTAGTTAGTTAAGGCTATAGTTAGTTAGTTGAGGCTATAGTTAGTTAGTTGAGGCTATAGTTAGTTGAGGCTATAGTTAGTTAGTTGAGGCTATAGTTAGTTAGTTAAGGCTATAGTTAGTTGAGGCTATAGTTAGTTAGTTAACTGAGGCTATAGTTAGTTAACTGAGGCTATAGTTACAATTGGAGGCGACACTGTGAACAGGCAGAATTGCTTTCAATGTTTCTTATATATCGATATTTTAAACATTTTGTAGCATATCAACAGAATAAGGACTGAGGAGTTCAAGCCATACATTGTATTTGTTGCGGCCCCACCCATACAGAGGCTACGTACATTCCTAAGATCTGAGTCTCTAATTGAACCTACGGTTCGTACTAAACATGCCTGAATTTATTATACCCAGAATGCATTGCTCTTCTTGCTCATCAACATAATGATTATTTATTTATCTGTAGAACGACGAGTGCAAGCATATTATAGATCTATCTCGACACAACGAGTCCACTTACTCATACTTATATGACTATGTAATGACGGTTAGAGACACCGAGCAGGCTTGTCAAGAACTCCTTGCTCAGATAACCTTGCTGGAAAAGGAAGAACAGTGGGTGCCGATAGGATGGCTTCCTGCAGCAGATGGAATCACCAACTCCAACTATCATGACACTAACCGACAGTCAGGAGACAGCGATCGCATCAGCGAGAAAATTGAAGGATGTGACATCAGAAAGCATTCTGTTATTGCCGATGTAGAGCCGGAACCAAAAGGTGAAAGTCCAGTAAGTTCAAGAACTGGAAGGGAAGGTCAAGAACAAGTGAAATCATTGCGATTGAGCAGTGTAGGAGATGGACCGACTGGAGATGATGTGCAGCTAATACCACTGGATAGCATGAATGCGGGAGTTCTGGGCAGTGACAAATGGGTAGAGTCGCTGTGAAGATCGCCAGCAACTATTCTCGCTCTGATCAGAGAAACGACTCGCTCACTGTTTTTGTCCAATCGTTGTGTACATAAAACTTTTATCATTTTCCATTTTCAATATTAACTTCAGTATAATTGTTACCCTACCCTCCTCTATTTCCATTGAGCCATACTGCTTACTCGGCACCTTCTTCCCTATAATTCTAAGTTGACCAGGTTTTATTACTTGGCTGTTAACATTCAGACAATTTGTAGAAAGACTTCTTAGTTGTGTTGTTCGCAACTAGCAAATTGTACGCGCTTCTTAATCATGGTGAAAAATCATTTAGTTGCATAAATCGACTAGACCAAGTTGCGACCCATGACATTCATTACCGCTTTCATCCAGTTTTGATGATATGGAAGGACAACTCCCATTTCAATATAAATCTACCATTAGGCAAAGCAGGTTGTTGTTTGCTAGTGGGGGCGTGGGGGGAAGTTATACGAAGACTGAGAGGAAGCTATTGCCTCATTGATCTCGTACTGGAGAATGACTTTGGTTAGTTTGCCAAACTCAAATATTGGATGATCAAATGAAGCCAAATATAGAGTAAATAGTTTTCTTTGCGAGGGCCATAGAATTATCTCCCTTTCCAAACCAACTGTAGGTGAAATATAACATGATCAGATGGTGACAGAGTGTACTATATAATTTATATAGTACACAGTAAGCGTAAAAATGACGTCATATAACGAATCAATCCTCTATCACATTCGCTTTTATAATTAGCACATTCTTGTTTAAAAGGACTCTTTTTGCAACAGAGATAGCATATCTTGAAAACGACAAACATTTGGGGCAATAATAGTGTAGTACGCCATTTTTAATCGCCCCAAATGTCACCAGCCACTATCAACTGGTTAGTGTTTTAGGAGAGGGGAGATAATTCTAGGGACAGTTAGCTAACTGGATGTGTGGACGTTATTTGTTGTAAGAGGATGAAACTGTTACTTGGCAAATCATGCGGACATCCTGAAAAGCTAGAAAGATGAAGTTTCTATCGCTGTTTTGGTGAACAAATGAAATGTTGGTGTTATTGCATGTAGATCAAAATGGCACGGGAAGGAGCAGTCCCAACCTCATTATACAACCGTACATACCAAATCACCTAGCACACCGTAATATGAATGCTGTACAAATAATACAAGGAAAATCATCAATATTTACAAACAAACGAATGAAACAACAGGTTGATCAGTTCAGCTTAAAGTCACAACAGAAGAAATTGTGGATGGAATGATGAGTTCTGATTGGACAATCGGTCAACTAGCCACACCTATTTCTATGTCTGGCTCTTCCATTAGATCGAGGTCTTCTGTGAAGCTGCCTTGAGCAGTGGCTGGCGAGAGAGAAGACATCTCAGAGTCATTGTTTGTCCCTTTATTGTAATACTTCCGTTTGCGCGTCTGCCGCTCTTTGATAAATACTTTTTTGGCAAACTTTTGATTTTCTCGTTCAATTGCAAATATATCCTTCAAAGTATCCTTGGAGATAGCTGCAACGTATCATGCGCAATATCATTATAATGTTACGAGTTGTACAGCACAGCTCAATGTTTATATCTACGCACGGCTCACCTTTGTCTTTTTTGAGCAATTGCAGAAATACTCCGCCAGGAGTACGTCTAGTGTCCCCTCGCTGTAAGACCAAACACACTTTTATAAACAGTCCCAATAAAATGAGAACTTTGAAACACAATTGAGGTGCATAAACATTTTGTAGCAAAAATAAGGAGTTGTGTTCTCAGAAAAGAAGGAAGACAACTGCTAAAGAAAAAAAACGATGCACAATAGACAAAAACTTACGATTGTCTTCATACCCCCAGCAGCCTCCACGTCCATTGTGGCATTAAACAGTTCCAGAGCTTTCTCTCTGCCAGCATAGCGTGTGACTCTCTCAATAAGTACCACTTTGGGCTCGTTGAGGTGCCTAGCAATGTAACGGGCTATGACCCTCTCGTCGTCTGCTGGGCACACTTCTTCTGGAGGCTGATAGAAAACCACAGTTATGTAAGTAGTAGTATCAGTAGTAGTAGTAATAGTACTAGCGGTAGTAGTAGCATCAGTAGAAGCAGTAGTAGCGGCAACAGCAGCAGTTATAGCAACAGTAGAAGTAACATCAGTAGTAGTACTTACTAATACTAGCAGTGATAAGAGTATAAGTAGCAGTAGTAGTGGTGGCAGCAGCAGTAGTAGTAGTGGTAGCAGCAGTAGTAGTAGTGGTAGCAGCAGAAGTAGTAGTGGCAGCAGCAGTAGTAGTAGTAGAAGTAGTAGTGACAGCAGTAGTAGTAGAAATAGTAGTGGTAGCAGCAGTAGTGGTAGCAGTAGCAGTAGAAACAGTAGTAGTAGTAGTAGTAGTAGTAGTAGTAGTAGTAGTAGTAGTAGTAGTAGTAGTAGTAGTAGTAGTAGTAGTAGTAGTAGTAGTAGTATGGATAATGCATTGTGTATTTCATTGTTAGAAGATCTTCATTAGTCAAAATTTTGAACGATTTTCGAACAACGCTTTGTTAAAACCTTCAAAATTGTGATTTGGACAAATTTTCAAAAGATCACACAGACTTCTGCACATCAAAGGGAGGACAACTATGCGTAAGGCTTTGATTATGTTGGCACTGACTTGTCATCTATCACATCCTTGAATCGTCGGAGAAAGTCATAAGCAGTTTCTATCAAGTAATACCAAAAATAAATGAGAAAAATACTTGTCACCAGATTGTTTATATTTCAAAGCAAATCTAGAATCTGTCACTAACCCAGCGGGTCACTAACCCAGCGGGTCACTAACCCAGCGGGTCACTAACTCAGCGGGATGTTTTTAATACGACTTATTAGCCAGCTTATGCAGGATTTTTATAGCAAACTGAACCTTATAAGTAGCAGCTAGGAGTCAAATACTGATTTAAATAATAATTATTATTATTACAGCGACTTCGATTATTTTCATCATTCAATATCATTATTATTGGGGGGAACTTGTACTTTATCAGGTCGACTTTCATTGAAAACACACAAGTTTAACATGAATAATAACTTATTTCTAATGATTATCGCAATTATAATAATAAAAATTGTTATTTATTTGTTATAACCAAAACTACAAAGTTTTCAACTCACACTATTCTACCAAAAGTTTGTAGTTTTAAACTTTTGGAGAGTTCAAAGTATTAAAAATTTTGAATTTTGCATTGACTTTCACAGTGCTTAGAATCAAATAATTAAAAATTCCTAAGATTTTGGCCAATGGAAATTTACCGTGGGTCTACAGTAATACTTACATAGTCAGCATAGTTATCAAATCCATTATCAGCATAGTCCAAGTCTGCAAATACATACATTCCTTTTGACATAACAAATATATAAATAAACGTATGTCTATGACATTAATAACATTACACATTATTCTAAAACATAAATAATATATACGCATGTCTATGATATAAATTATATACAAGTCAAATTTTTGTCTATGGTGTCACTCACCAAGTCTGCTCTTCACTCTATGCTTTTTCTTCTTTTTACCAATTCTCTTGTGCACTGTATTCATAGACTCGCCATCTTCTGTTACATCCCACAATTCCCCTGCCACAGGCGCCAGCTCTCTCTCGAACTCCTCTACCGCTACGGTCCTGCTCTCCCCCGAAGGTTTATATGACTCTACGCCCCTTTCCACAGCTGCAAATATACAAGTATACAAATACACAAGTACAGTGAGATACATGTGTAAATAAGCTACACCATTGAACTCTGCATATATCGACACCTGAGAAATCAATAAACTAGTTTATTCAATGTCATGGTCAAGGTGCTGACATTCATTCACACATTAAAAAATGGCCTTACAAAATTCGATACTGTCATATGTAGTTCGATCAATAAAGTTTTAATTTTTTTTTTATGTCTAGTTTTTACGCAAGATCCGTGGAAAGCTTTAGATAAAGAATGGTGTTTGCAAACGGAGGTTGTTCTATTGCATTGAATAGCAAAAGATTTGTCAACCATTGATCACATGCTATTAAAATCAAATAATCAAGGAGTTATCTTCTCTTGTGATTGACAAAACTTATTTCAATGCACTCACTACAATGCCTGTGCAACTTCAGCAAACAAGTTTCTGATTACTGAAATGTATACAACCTTGGAATGTAACAAAGACCCAAGGCTATCTATCAACCATAAACCATAACAAATCAATGCTATCTAAACGCGTTAGTTCAGCTAGATAACAAAAATGCAGCTGATATCGGTGAATGGGTAATTATTGTTCGTATTTTTCTGAATAAATTTCGCCAGTAATTGAGAAAAAAATAAACCAATTGACAATGATTTTAAAAAATAAACAAAGCGAACTTACCTTTTGTTCCTATTAAAATTATTTTGATTAGCATCAAAATAATAATAATAAATTATTGAAATGATAGTTATTATAACTAAATAATAATGGTAGTTCCAGCAGCCATTATTATTAAAACTTATTCAGTGTTAGTCAAGTGAAATAAATGTCTGGAAGTATCCATATTAATCATAATATTATTATATTATTAGTTACAATACCATTTATTATTATTATATTTATAGTCTCCTAAGGTATATTCGGGCCCTTCAATATCATCCCTACTTAGATGGTTTTTCTGGCCTTTTAACATAGATTTACGCAGGTTTCACTCTATACTATAAAACCAGTTAGTCACACATACTAATTATCTCGTCTGAGGTGATTCCTCCACCAGACAACATCTTGGATGAGACATTCTGTTCCAGAAGCACATCAGACCAGACATTTCTCTTCCTGGCAGCAGAAGCTGTCAACCAACAATAAATAACTTATTAAATAAACGCTGCCTTGAGGTATGCAAAAACAAATATTGTGTATATTTACATAGAAGACCATTTCTTGAGCAAGACGTAGCACGTATTTCCAAGAGCGAATAGATTGAATAAAAAATAATCCTGGTTGAAAAAGCAAACATGCTAGGTAAAACATGCAACTGTTTCGGGTAAAAATTAAACAATAACATTTTGGTGTTGACCTTTTGAGACAAGTATTTGAACCGCTGTTCTGATATTTTACCAAACTGGCTCAAAAAAGTACTATAACTTTTCAAAATAATCCTTGAGAAGACCTTTTTTATACATGAACATATTTAAGGGTACTAGTGCACTACATGAGCTGTTTAGAGACTAATAGATTTCTGAGAACGACAATCTCAGCGCACGTTAAAAATACAGTTATATTCAACAACCAATCAAAACCCACCAGACTGAATGCAACGCTATGATTAGCCTTGCCTTGAATGCACAAATGAACACTTTCAACAATTATCAATGTAAGTAAAGAGGACAACTCCAAACATAACCACTTGGATATCTTTTACTAATAAAAAATTTTCCTCTACGTTAATTATTAATAAATTTAACAATCACCAGAGAGACAACTATAAATAACAATAATGGACTGCTAAACTTATTCTACAAAATAAATAATTAGCATTTGCAACTTAAAATCAAACGTGAAATAATGAGGGTAAAAATAAACGCAGCCCGAAGACTACCTTGAGAGCTGACAAGTGGCTGTAGTTTCTGCCTTTTCCCAGTCACCTCGTCATCGCTGACATAAGAGTCAGCATCAGAGTCATTGGCAGCGAGTCCTGCAGAACTCTCCCTAAACACCTGGGCTGGTGGTCGACCAAGTGCATCTACAATGGAACAAGCGCGATGAATGAGAGATAAACCAAATATTACAAGACAAAAGGTCTTCTCTGTTAACAAAAACTTTCCACAACTAACTCTTTACTCGCTCACAGGTGAATGCATATTAATAAAACAAAACAAGAAATTTTCTATGACCAGTCTGGTTGATTTTATAAAACATTTCATACTGTGGACAAAAACCGAGAGCTTACCCTGGGGTGCTCGGTAGCTCATGGCAGGGTTAGTAGGACGAGGAAGCAGAGAATATTCATTGGATGAAGTAGCCACATCTGCAGCCGGTGATTTGGTATTGATCTCTGCAGTTTCTTCATCAGAATTACTGATCTCTCCCTCCTCCAAATCTTCTTGGTCCATTATACGGCCTTAGATAGATCTACCATAAGATCATTTCACATGTACACACCTACTGGAAGAATCACATGTATACACCTACTGGAAGAATCACATGTATGCACCTACTGGAAGAATCACATGTATACACCTACTGGAAGAATCACATGTATACACCTACTGGAAGAATCACATGTATACACTTACTGGAAGAATATGTATTTTCACAACTATAGAAACAATAGTTATATCATTATTTAATTACTGGCTTGAAATATTCCTATTCCATTTAAATAATTATTATTGTCTGGCTATCTTTTCAATAAATTATTTTTCAGAAAAGGCAACTATATAACCTTGTCATTGATTTTTAATTGAACTCAACGTAAATAATTTTTTGTTTTGAGAATTTTTTTGCAAAAAACAACTTGTTTCGGAGTTGTGCTCTCATTATGCTGACTACATATTCTTTGGATACGCAAAATCAATAAGGGCTCATAAAGCAGAGCTTGTCGGTGTAGAAGGAGGGCATTCCAAGAATAGTCATTGCGCAGAGGGTTTCCAAGAATGTAAAAAATAGGTTTGCAATTGTCATCAGATGTTCTGGAGGTGTTTTATTTGACTAACCATTTTAATTTACATGAATCTGCTATTATGTATACACAGGTATCCTTGTTACCAAGCAAATATAGTAAAAAACTAAAACAAGTTTATAGCTGAAAAAGACACTTCCAAATCAAATACTACCAAAAAATTGAAACTATCCAATATGACGATATAAAAATATCAAATTTGTGTTTCAACAATGAGTTTCAAATCTGATTTTCAATTCATTTTACTGGAAAAAAACGAGTAACATTTTCAAATACAACAGAAATTAAATCAACTTTTTTAAGTCTCACTCTCACTCCAAATCACCTAGATAATATTCTTCTCAATTTTATTCAACCATTATTTATCAATAAAGAGTTTTCAACTTTGTATCTATCGCCATAGTTAAACAAAAAAGACCATACAAACACCAAACAATAAAAGGGATTCCAGTATTAACAAGTTTAAAGTAATTCTTGCTAACTTGTATCAACTGCATCACGTCTATTATTTGTTACATTGATTGGTAATATCGCATATCTTGATTAAATATAAAAATAGACTAGTCGAACAAACTTGTACAAAATGATACATGTCTGTCTTGCACTGTAACACTTCAAAATGGAAAACCTTTATGTAAAAAAGCCGATGCTAGACTTGTCGAAAAATCTGCCGCAGTAATAGAGACTAATTTTAACAACCGAAACAAATTAAAAAAACTCTATTTTTTTCTCATAGGGGATGTAGAAATGATCAAATTTTGACAAACCTTAAATAAACGTAAAACCTGCCAAAATAAATGTTATAAATGCCAAATACATAATAAAAAAAATGTTCATTGATATTTGTTGAAAGAAACTTTGCCATTCCTTCCTGGCAACACAGCGATCATCATTTTGATGTTTGTTACTAAAAAATCTTGACTACAATTTTTTTTTATGAAAGCAATCAACCACTGGAACGAATGTCAAAATTAGATATTACGTATCCGGTAACAAATGCCATCATCTCCTTGAACAAAAACTGAAATACTATCCTCTAACAAATAGTAAACATTACTACCCGTCGACGTTCATTACTATATACAATCACTTCGCCATCCCTCCGATATCCAGAATTGGTGCATCATAATACTAAAGCACAAAAACTTGAAAAATGGAATGGGGCACCGTAACACAGATGACGTTAGATGTAACCGTTCAATGCCACAAATGTTATTATATAAGAAAGACAGTATTAAAAAACCATTAATAATTAATATTGCGTCTTATCAGAAAACAATCTAAAGGTACCAAAGATCAATATAAAACACATGCCCTCTACAAATCTGGATATATTTTTTAACAAAAAAAACCTTAAATATTTTTGGTACTACAGCTTCTACGACAAATGTTCAATTCTCACCTAAGCTAATAGTCAATAAAACTTCGATGAAAACTGACCAACAGCTATCCTCCTAGTCTATATTCATGTGTTCCAAGTTTTCCAGCTTCATTGCAAGTTTTTCAAATCTTAGAACTTCATCGCGAGATAGTAAATTTAACTGAATTATTAAATTTTTTTGGGAAATAATATTTTAGGTACTTGGTTCACTGATAATGACTCTGTGACAATGAGGTCCCGACAGTTTTATAGGTGGTACTAGTAATAAAAATACCGAAGGCCCGTTTACCACGACTCATACTATTAAAACGAAAGTTAACTCATTTTAACAACAAAATCAAACTTTTTTACATTCAAGGCAGTAGATAAGTACGGGGTGTATAATAATGACGATGTGACGTTAACAACAATCATAACAGTACATCGCCACTGTAAAAGTAAGCCACAGTAATTCATCAAGGTCGCACATTCACTAGTTTACATTGGCAAGCTCAAGAAAACCCGGTATATGAAACTCATGAGCATAATATATAATTCATTTTTTTCAAGTGAATGAACCAAAATCTTTCCAAAAAAAAACTAGCAAATGCCATAGTGATCCCTTGCTCTTCCTCAACAACATCTTTTTTTGTCATATAAACTACTTAAAATGTCACAAATCTGGATAATAGTGAAGCAAGTCATAATTTCTAATGATAGTTCAATTATAGACCATGCTACTTCCAATTGCATCGCTAAACAAAAACTACTCTGTCAGGACACCATTAGAAAAGACAAACCAATTGTTTTTTTCCAAATGTGGGCAGCGGAACAAGTACAAATAGCTCATGGATGAAAAGAGATATTGCCTTCAGCTACTACTTAAAAATTTGTTGTACTAGAATTTAATTTGTTGTGTTTGAGCTATACTTTCTGTGTTTTGAGTCAAGCTAGCTAGTAAGAAAAACAGAGTTTGCTGTCGATAAATAATTTTAATAACTAGCAAATATGTTTTTTAACAATTCAATTATTCATTTATCTTTATTTGTACATTTTACCATTACATTCTTGTCCTTTTTCCGCAAACACATATCAAACAACCCCGGGGGAAAAGAAAAGCTAGCTTCTTTCATTCTTTCTCCGGCTTAGTATACTTGAGAAACTTGAGTGTAGGATGAAGTATTGGCTAATAGTAGTTGACATTTCTTTGTGCACAGCATTATTATTTGTACATTAGGCTGTTGCCGTAAAAGTTACAACAGACCAAGCCAGACAGAAAATTCCCTACACGCTTGGTTGAAATCCTTTTATGACTGGCGTTCAGGTTGGGGAGTATCTTGAAACACAGCTAAGAGCGCATTTTACAAAAATCTTTCAAAATCGAAAAATATTAGTGGTGGTAAAAAACCTTGGCATCATAATCATTATCAAAGTTAGCACAAACAATCCTATTATTTGATTGGTACGACTTCCAAAGATTTTTGGGCATTGTTAGACTCTCGGGCAAGCTGAATAAATATAATATTTTAATTAATGCTGTTGTATCTCTTATTTTTTCATCTTTTGACTAATACTACAACAGCTACACTAAAAGGACCAGAAAATAACAATGATTAATAATAATAGCTAACAATCATATTATTTATTAATAACTGTTATTAATAACTCATGTGGTAATAGTTTTTAATAATAAAACAAATTCATCATCACCCTAATAATAGTTATACTGTTTATTATTATTTAATAAAAAATACTAAAATGCTGTATCCTTAATTTATATAGACTCACACTATTATTATAAATAACGTCAATGAATATAATTAATTAGATAACAATAATAATGATATGAACGATTCTTCGTTGTCATCATCATCTATCTAACTACTACTACTTGTGCTTACTTACTACTACTTGTACTTACTGCTACAACATGCGCTTACTTATTGCTATGTAACATTGAGTACTGATTAAAAATTACCATCATTGCTACTAACTACTACTAATAATAACTTGTACTCACTGACTATTGCTACTATTAACTTTTTCAACTTACTCACTGCTACCTCTTGCACTTCCACTGCACAGCTACTTCTTGCACTTCTACTACTACCTACTTACTACATACAACTAATCTATCTATTTACTACCATACTGATACTGTGAACTAAACTACTACTACCATAATAATAATTTATTAATTATTATTATTATCAACCATCATCATATCCACAGGTGGCTCCAATCTATCTACTGCTGGTGGGTGGGCGAATTTGAGGGTATCTCATACTCTTTTTAACTATCCTCCCCACCGTCAGGCCAGTAGATTGGAGCCACCAGTGATCATCATATCATCTATCTACTAAACTAATAACTATCATCCAAAGAAGAAGAAGAAATAAAACCAATGACAAACAACAAAGAAAGCGATTAAATTTAATAATAATAAATAATTTATTATTATTTATTTATGTCAAAAGAAAGTAAGTAATAATAATAATAATAATAAATTATTATTGACCAATGATAATGATGTGACCATTTTTTCAGCTCACTTTTCATACACTCATCTCACAATTACATATATGTGTCCAGCCCCCACTTTTATGTTTTAAAAATTATTGTGAACTGAAATACAGACCATTTATTATTTTATAATAATAATTTATTTAATTAATTTAATTAAATAAATTATTATTATAAAATAATAAATGGTCTGTATTTCAGTTCACAATAATTTTTAAAACATAAAAGTGGGGGCTGGACGCATATATGTAATTGTGAGATGAGTGTATGAAAAGTGAGCTGAAAAAATGGTCACATCATTATCATTGGTCAATAATAATTTATTATTATTATTATTACTTACTTTCTTTTGACATAAATAAATAATAATAAATTAATAATTATTATTAAATTTAATCGCTTTCTTTGTTGTTTGTCATTGGTTTTATTTCTTCTTCTTCTTTGGATGATAGTTATTTATTAGTTTAGTAGATAGATGATTTTATTATTATTATTTATAAAATAATAAATAATGGTCTGTATTTCAGTTCACAATAATTTTTAAAACATAAAAGTGGGGACTGGACGCATATATGTAATTGTGAGATGAGTGTATGAAAAGTGAGCTGAAAAATGGTCACATTGGTCAATAATTTATTATTGCTTCGACAAGCAGTCAACACAACACACAGCAGTACCAAAACAAAACTGAAGTAACCGCCGGCTCTCTACACAAAAGAGATTGAAAAGTGGATATTACCGGAAACAAGCCACCCGAAATCCTATTGATTGAAAACTCTCGTAAGTTTGATATATCTCAATGACAAAAACCTCGTACTCCAGCTATTTTTTGTTAGGATTTGTGGTTACTTCTCCTCTTCCTGCGTTTTGACATCGATTAAAATTTATTTTTCGTATTTGTGGATAATCATAATTATAATGGTATGTACTGCTTACTTATGTACTTACTTCCTTATTGATGCTAAGTCATAGTTAAATAAACTGTTGTGATTTTCTCTTAAATTACCTTTCATTAAGTCATTTATTATTATAATTATCATTTTTATTATATAAATAATTAATATTATTTATTAAAAATAATTACAACATTATCATTGACGTCCGAAAATCCCGAACACCCTAATAATAAATATATATTATATAATTATTATTATTATATATTATTATTATAATTTATTACAATTATTATATACATATAATATTTGTTAATAATTCATTAATTAATTTTATTAAATTATTAAAAAAATAGTAGCAGTAGCAGTAGTAATAAAAAAAATATGTAATAATATTATTAATTTCATAAATTGAAAATAATATTATTATTATATTATTTATAATAATAATAATTAATAATAATTTATTATTAGTTATTATATTGTGACGGACGGCGGCCATATTTAACCAGTATGACACTCTATGCATGCACTCAATGACTATTCACTCTACTATGCACACTATATATTTATTTTACTCATTTACCTTGCATGCAATTTTATATGTGACACATGTGCATGCACCCAGCCGTAGCTGCAAGGCCAGCCCTATCTTTTATATACTTATTCTTATTTGTCTAGCCTTTCTTAACAGGCGTGTCTTACAACTTTCTTTTGTCCTTGTTTGTTTACATATTTACTGGTTATGTAACTCCTTTTATAAATAGCCGTGTTAAGGCAACAATAAATCAGAGTCAGCTTGCCCCACTCTCAGAAGTTTCTTTGTTCTCTAACAATAATAACTTCACAGCGCTAGTACATGCTCGTACACCGAATGCTCTATTACTCGAGTAGTAATATATAAGCAGATCAGCCTGAACCTCTGCTGGCCGAACCTAGCTCTGACTAGTTCGCCTTCAAAGTTCGGTCACTGAACTGCACTCTGCAGAATAGTGCGAACCTCTGCTGGCCGAACCTAGCTCTGACTAGTTCGCCTTCAAAGTTCGACCTCTGCCTTGCACATTGAAACAAGCTAACGCAGCCGGCAGCTAGACTAGTAAAATAGGAATGGTTACACACCATTCCCAAGGATACTAGTCAACCTGTGGGAGGGTTGTATTGCTCAGCGATAGACACAGTTGCCAACTCAGTTCGGGAAGTTGTGCAGGTAGGCCGAGCTACCAACTCACACAGTGAAATCCTGCACAATATTATTATTTGTAATAATAAATAACAATAGTTTTTTTGTTGAGGAGATAGTAGTAGTAGTAGTAGTAGTATTATATATAATATAATTGTTATTATAGTAGGATAGCAGTAGTAGTAGAAGTAGTAATGAATTCCCTTTTCCTACTTTTTTGATTTATTAATTCTGTTTGTATTATTCTTTTATGTATTGGCCCCTAGACCTCAAATAAAAAAGGAAGCCGTCACACATATATTATTATTACAATACTAACTACGACTAAAAATAATAATCAGAACCTACTACTACTTTTTTATTCTCAGCTCATAATAATAATAAAAGCTGCATGTCATATAATGGGCCTTGCATAAAACTACTACTGTAACAACAATAAATATTTATTATTACTTGTTCTTTTGGCGCTAAATTTGCAATACTTTTATTACATTACAAGCAACAATGTCAATGCTCTAGGGATCCAATATGTTGAAAAAATATTCCACCAATGCCAGGTGGTTTTTTTAAGGGTTTTCGTTGCAAGTCATGTTGTTTTTTTCTGCCTAATTTTCTGCTTATCTAAAATTAAAATTTTTAGTATCAAATTTCACCACTATAACTGCATATTCCTTTTAGGTGTAGTAAGATCTGTTAGATTTGTGCTGCACTATTTCAGTTTTAGCAGCATCTTGTTTCAGAAGTAGGGTGACCTATTCTAAAAAAGGTCAACATAAGGTCTTATATGCAACAAGTTTAACCTAATACATACAAGATGCTTGTTCAAAAACACTAAAACTCAATGAGCCCTACTCACAATATTATGTATGTGTTTAGTTCGTTTCTAATCAACACTTAATTCGATTCTTACCTCTGACATTATACTTAGATTATTTACATCCCATTGTCCTCTTGAAATTTTCCACAAAGATAACATCTGGAGGCATCGATGGCACTGTGACATAGTCCTGTTAAGCTGCGTTCCCACTATTCCATTCTCAGCAATGCAATTATTGGGAGGAATTGGGAGTTGCTCTCTTGATTATTTCCAAGAGCTAACACTTGCGATTTTTTTGTGCCCGATATCGTATTGCCTTAAAAGTCGTCAAGACACCACATTTCATTGATAAATACATAACATTGAATCATTATTAATAATATTATTCTATAGCTCATATTACCAGAGGTTTCAATAAATTGTAGCATTTCATCACTCATCAATAATAAGAAATAAATTACAAATAATAATAAACAATTGTAAGTATATTCAATTATAATAATAAGTAAATGGTAATAACATTTTCAATACAATTATTTATTATAATCACAGAGCATGTATTGGTTTTTATAATATTGATAATATTTTATATTTCACTTATAAACAAGGTTTGCAATTGATCAGGGAAATATTGAAAAATTTTCTAAAAATTGTTAAATAATAATTATCAAGCAGCTGCAAGGTTATTGAAAAGTATTGAATTGAAAAGCTGTGATGTGGATGCTGATTGGCTAGGCCGGCTGATAATCGCACAGTGCTCATCACCGCCCAATGAAAAAAATCTGCCACCGATTGTAAATTCATTAAGATTTCATTGTTCACATTTGCGAGCCGATTTTAGGCTCCGCCCACTCGTGTAAGAATCACATAGTGTGAACGTAGCTTTAGGTGATTAAATCTTAATTTATTATTATTTCAATTTTTTTCAATGTTATTTTCAGGTATCATACATACCATTAGTAGTAGTACAAACAACGGACTATCAATAGTACTTTGTAAAAAAAATTATTGTTGGCATTATTAGATGTACGATTGCTAGTAAAATCTTTAACACCATAAATTGCACTATCTGTTGATTGCAACTTATTCTGTGAACTTTTAATAAGTTACACAATCAGTTTAAACTCAGCAAACTTTCTACCATTGTAATGCTGAGACTCATTTAATCTTTTCATCATAAAATTTAAACAGGTTGTACCTGTATGTAAAACTTTTTCACTTTATACAATACATTGCAAACTAACAAAAAAATTATCCACCAAATTTGTTTAATTTTCTTGGAGTTTCGTATTATAGGGATACATAATGTCAACAAACAATAAACTAGAAACTATTTTTAAAACTTTTACTTCAATGGCCAGGACATAAAGCAGCCACCATTTATTGTGAAATCATTTGTCTGGACAAGTAATAATTTTCTGTTATACAGCAAGTTTGCATTCAAGTTATTTTCATGTGACATTATTTGGAGTACTACCCTCAATCTGCAATTGTTATGCAAAAATTAAATTTTGCAATGTCTTCAGTGACAGACTAAATTAATGGTTTTGGAGGGATTGGGAGGTCTGATACTGGGAGATTGCCCAAAATGAAAAAGGAAACAAGGCAATGAAGAAGGAAACAAGGCAATGAAGAAGGAAACAAGGCAATGAAGAAAGGAATAAAAGAAATCATTTTCTCTGCAGGGCCACCAACTCATCTCCAAAATTGTCTTAAATCCTTTGAGATCAACTTAGAGTATTATATCAAATTAGCAACTGTGATTGCCGATTTACAAAAAAAAATATTGTAGGATAGTCAAGTGTACTGAACTATAGCACTCCATGGCGCTTATAGAGAAAACAACTCTAAAGTCTCAGCTGTTCAGTAAATCAAAGGCGCTCCATTTTTAAAACATCTGGTCCCATCTGTGTAATACAATTAAGAGTCATACTTGGTGAATTGCCTCTGCAACCAACAACAACAGCCAGTATAAATCATTAAACCGCATGAAATAATCTGTCAAGATTAATGATTGATAGTTATTATATGGAAATGGCCAGTATTGTGCAATAGTTATATTGATCACCAATAATGATTTGTTTATTGTTGTATAAATAGTTTAGTTAATGACTAATAATTGTTATTGTTGTTGATAGAAATAGTTAGTCCTGTGGTCAGCAATTTGTTGGTGTATTCTATGCTATTGTTATTGTTGCACGTGATAAATTTTGTATGCTGATTGATTGAATTGTCTAACGATAGTGAAATTTATAATAATAGATAAATGACATGATAACTGTCTCATCTTTTTTTTGAGGCTAACTATGTCGGTCGGCGAATGATCAATATAAATTATACAGCTAATTATATTGACTCAAACAATAGTAAGAATGCTTTAAATGCTCACATTGCAGATTCGATTCATACTGATCCAAAATCGGGCAGGAAAGACCCGACTAGCCAAATGGTACATGCACTTTGATGATGAGGAGAAGCAGAAACTCATAGAGGAGGTCCACTCAGTTGTGACTGTCAGAGACGCCAAACATACCAACTTTGTGGAAGTAGGCTATCTTCTCTATGTCCCACAACTTAAATAGCCCAACAAAAATGTCTCCCAGTCTATTTATGTCTGATTTTGAAACTAGTTCAAATATTAGTATGCATTAGAATCATTAAGAGTATTCGCGACCTGTTCATTGAGAAAATACCAAAAAATAATAGGTGTTTGTAATTCAATACGTAGCGTATGCAACGGAACATTAGTTTAGCACAGCATGAATATTCAATGAAACGTTATAGTTTACCGAACAAATCATAAAGAAGATAACTCCCAATTTTCAAAATAGTCCAAAAAATAAATATAAAATTTGAACTGCTATAATCTGGGATAGTTTGTAAAGCTGCTCTCCAATTTATTAAATTTTGAATGCTTGCAATTATTTAGAATTACTTTTCAAGGATATAAAACCGGTCTATGAAAATGAAAAAAATCAACTCGTTCATTATTATTTATTCAGTGTTCAGTTTCATTCCCGACCTACGAACAATATAAATAAATACTCGTTGATTATTTTTTTTATTCAGTGAGCTACTTTTTGTTGACCCATGAGTTCTGAACACAATGATTATTTATTGATTAAATTTATTGCCGTCTGATTATTTTTATTGCAATGTGTTCGGTGAACAAAGGTCGCGAATACTCTTTTGTATTTCAATATCCAAAAAAAATAATTAAATTTTCGACTATCATATTAGTGTAGGTATGAGGCGGTTTTGTTGAAAGTCGACAAGAAGTATTAAGCTTGCAGAGAATGATATCTCCGGTGTTATTAGAAGTGCTAGGGGTTATAAACTACGGCAAGTTTCTCTTGCACTTGTGTTGTTTTAACAAACGATTTTTAGATAGATAGGCTGTAGGCGTTTGTAAGTGTAGCCCTGCTCATACAAAAAATTATTATTTATTTGCTGCCATTTCCCTTCCAAAAAATTTCAAGCTGATGAGACGACGAATTCACACAAATCTTGTGTAAAATGGAAAACTTTCATTTTTTAAATAAAATTGATGGTTTGCTTGCAAAGCAGCCAGAAAGAAATGACAATCTACCTTATTTTGATTTGCAGGTTCCAATTGTTTCATTATTGAAAAATAAATACACAACTCCTTGTACAAATAATTACCTGAATTCTTTTACATAGATAGTTAACGGCGTCATAAGGTTTTTCGATCAGTTATGATTGCCTACAGGTCTGTATAGTTATAACTGAATGGCTCTGGTACTCTAGTTGTTTCTGCAGCAAAAGCAGGTTTTTGAATTCAGCTGAAATTCTGCCAATTATTTCACTCAGCTGTTATAGATTATTGAAATTGACTTACTAATGACCTGAACCGTCTATAAAAAAGTTTATGAAGTATTCTAATATCGAATTCAACTTTTTGCTAATAATTTAATTATTAACAGAAGTTGAAACTGCATGAATTCTTTTGGAAGGACAACTCCCATTATAAGATTTATGTTATGTATTTGTGCAGTTCAGAAACTTCAAGATTGTGTACAGACGATATGCTGGCCTGTTCTTCTGCGTGTGTGTGGACACAACAGATAACAGTTTGGCTTACCTAGAAGCCATCCACAACTTTGTGGAGGTCCTCAACGAGTACTTTCACAATGTGTGCGAACTTGACCTAGTTTTCAACTTCTACAAGGTGCGTCTGGCTTTGGAAAGTTGAAATTAACTCGTACTAGTTTATTTTTATGGTATTCTAGCAGTGTTACTGGTCATTTTCAATTACATCCACTCGTTCTTTTCCTGCCCCGCTCTACGTCCCCTTCACCATTCCACTTACCCACCATTGTCTTGCTCTACCCTCGCCCGGTTTCATCCCCGCACTACTCTACCCTCTCCATCTCTCTTCCACACTCAAATTCATAAGAAGACAGTATGGAGGCCTGTCACAGTCACTGCTGAGACAACTAAAACCTGATCTCCATACAAGTCATAGAAGTTTGGAGTTGCCCACTCTTGGTAATCGCAGAAGATCGTAGCAAAGTCCAACATTCTGTATATGCGACCATAAACAGCTTCTAATTACGACCACGGTCACAGAACGTAAATTGATCGTATGTCTCTTTTAAAAAAGTTTGGAAAATAATAGTAACTTTTCATCTCTTTTCGTAAAAAAACTTGACTGGATTGTCAGAGGTAACAGCTAACAAATAAGTCAAGTTCCGGCGTGACGTGCATCATTATTGTCACTAGTTTTTTAATAAATTTATATGCTTTATAAAACAAATGTGAAAATTGCTCAAAAGTTTAACATGGTTTAGCTTTTCTTTAACATAGCGCTATATCCAAAATTTCCAAGATCTATCATCTCCATAAATATTGAGCGTCGTAGAAAGTTGTACGACATTTTACGATACTGTCGACCCTTTGACATGTATGGAGTTCCACGCTAACTTGCAAAATATGTATGCCAGAGCGTTGCAATCTATTCCTACTGGAAGAAATTAATACGAGTCAAATCAACACAGTATTACAGATTTGACATTTGAACCATCTAATATTAGCATGATGAAATTTTTTTGTGATTTTGTGATTCATCTCCCCATATATTATTTGAAACAAAATTTAAAAAGAAAAACACAAAAATTTTTGATCTGAGAACAAATGGCCCATGCAAACCGTGGAAATATATGTAATAGACCGTTTTCACTACAATTCTTGACGCATTAGAGTTAGGCATAGATACTTAATGCTTCATGTACATATAGCGATCGTGCTAGCGATTTTGCTTAGCGATTGGGGAAGTCACTCCCCCAAATTGCGCAACTTTTCACTACTGTCGGTCAAACTCTCTGTTACAAAGCATAGCCTTCAATCTATCACAGGATCGTTGATAGATCGGAGCGCTGAATATGACAAGACACTATTGCAAACAAGGATAAAGTTTTTTTACGTTGTGATCGGCTGATCAAAGAATCCGCTAGCGATTTTTGATCTCGATCAAAACCTGACGATAACCTCAAATCAAATGCTTGAGATTGCTTAGCGATTTTGTAGGAAACAGAAGTTGCAAAATCACGCAATCGCTAATGAAATCACTTAGTAATCGCTATATGTACATGGGGTTTTAGGCATGCAGACACATCCAGGTGTTTTTCACGTTTAGATTATACATTGTTATATCATTCGTCTATTACGTATTGCAATAGAATTTCAGCATTATTTTTTTATTCTCCCGAGTATTTTTATTTTGCCACAAATCTTTTCAGCCGCTTGTAATCTGTTTTTGTGGTGATAGATTTATTGGCCGGCAATTCTTGGTGGCACGGGTGGTGTTTAGCAAACAGTAAATATTCAGTATTGCATTCAATTTTGGGCTTCAGCCAGTCCGTTTTCCATTGTTGTTGCATGCGCCATCTGTGTAAGCCATGTTGACCCATTTCACAATTACATTTACATGTTATGTACATTATTTGTGTTGAGAAAGTCGTTAATACCCATGGAATCTGTTGAAATGAATGCATGAATGTACTTTAACAGGAAATACTGGTAGAGCGTTTGAATTTTATTTTGTGTAACAGCTGCACTGCTGATAATGGTAAAACAATTACTATTGCGTCTTTTGATCAACATGCTAGCCGAATATCAATTATATAGAAAGCTATCGTGTGAGTTTCGCTGAAATTGTTTCCACAATATACCTCAATTGAGAAGATAACTCCATAAAGTTAGTGATGTTTGATGCTACAGGTGTACAGTGTGGTAGACGAGATGTTTCTAGCGGGAGAGATCAGGGAGACGAGTCAAACTAAAGTCCTAAAACAATTGTTGATGCTTGGCTCATTAGAATGATAGACTCGGCCCCAAGAATAGAACTAGGGCTATTCCTTTTTTGAGACTGCAATGGCCCTGTTTACATGGCAATATTAATACTGCTAACAAGCTGTGTATATATTCCAGGAATTAGTTTGTGATAGTTTTTCTATGTTATACAATTAAATCTTGTTCAAAATATTGAAGAGATCATTGTCCGATATCGCGTTACACCATCTTTATTTTTTTATTGTTGTTTTAGAGAAATTGCTTGAATACAGTCGGATGAAAGATAAATCTTCTTGTAGTTCGTCTTACTGTCGTAGGATTTGTGATTATACCACGAATCGTGAGTTATTTTAGACATTTTGTGGTTAGCAAAGAGCTATTAGCTTGGCTTTGTGATTCTATAGCTTGACAGGTTGTGACGATTGTCTAGAAGTCATTGCTAGTCGGCAATCGTCAGTGGAGAGGTTGAAGTTGCTCCAGTCGACGAGCTAGTCCTTGAGCGTACGACGCCTGCACCGGAGAAGATAATATCATACATTACCGAGTTATTCATACACTCTAGATAGCATTGTGTAATCCAAGTGTTTGGCATAAATTTGAATATTATACTCTTTTTGCCAAAATTGCGATATTCCGTTCTCTTGCAACAAAACTCTGAATGAGTTGAATATTAGGAATTCTGTCACAAGTGGCTTGTCGGAATTAATCATCATTCAGTTTTGGCAGTTTGAAAGTTATGTTTGGCATGAAAGTTGGGTTATGGGTTATTCTAAAGGATTGTCATATCCTGGAATGTTGAACAGTCCTTTGTGTCACTTTTCTGATTCTCGCGTCATCTTTTCTTTAACTCTATTGTGCCTCGCCCCCTCTTTGGGCCCTGCATTTTCTGTATTATGTCATGACCCATTCGCTCACGCATCACAATATAATACCAAACAGTTTTAGAATCAGATCTGACCGTTAAAACACAGATTAGGTTCATTAGTAAAGACGAACTTAATGACCAAAGCTTTAATTTTTTATAGCAAAAAATATATATTGTCATTAAAATGCACTCAACTGTTAGCGGGTCATTGGAAGATGCCTTTTTTGCTTCAACTAGTTTGATTGGATTTTCTCATTACCTGCTCAGAAAAGCACAGCGCAACGTTTAGCGAAAATTAATTATGTTGTGTTGGCTGTTTTCACATCACCCTCTGTCTATTACGGACACGACGTGGGTGTAAACTTCCAGCTCGTTGGATTCTATAAAAACATCCTGAAGGTGCGTCTGCTATGCTATATTCGTCTGCACACCTACAACGTTTGATCGCATTGAACTTGAATTGTTTTCGAAAAGTCCGTCTTTGATTCCAATAAAATATTTGTGTCATTTTTTAGTAGGCTAGCGGAAGTGATGTCACTGATTGATTTAATGGCCGACTGAAGTACAAAACACCGATTATAATCTAGTACTTGTTCCACCTTTGAATGTTGTCAACGATCTCTTCCCCTAAAAGTTCAGTAAGTATTTGGATCTCTTTACTGTATTCACCACAGTATACTACAGGAAGTTCCCTCCTGCGCCTACTAGAACTCGGTTTCTGTCCAAATACTGGGTCAAACGGAGGTCAAAATATGTTTTTTGAGATGCCATGAATATATTATAGAAAGGTGAATTGCATCAACGTTTTGGGAGAAGACCGATCGTCCATCTAGTTTATTGAAACATCAGATAACAGATGGAGTTCCTGCTCATGAGTAAGTAGCTACAGATATATCTATATTTAGTAGGTCTATATATAGACTGTCTCTAGATGTGTCAGATATGATTAACGCTGTGATAACGCTTCTTTTAGCACCTGGTTCCTTTTGTCCTGAACTTCTAGATCTATTTATAGATTTATTCCACTGATTCAGCTTGGTTTGTCTGCTGGAAGCTTCATGTGTGGTCAAAGAGAACACCGCATGGTGGATGGCAACCGAAAACGTAGTGTAATATGGATAGAGTCTTCTGAATGCATAACTCTATTGATGAACAAATGCTATGAGTTTAGAATCATAGAGTTAACTTTCTTGTACACATTTTGGTTTATGCTTTCCATTTTCCAGTTTTATTACAAATGCTATATCCGTTCTGTCCTTATTTTTCAAGGGATGAGACAAGACAAGACTGCTATTTGTACTGCAAGCGCTAATCTCCATATTTCCAGGTAACTCAGCTTATTTTTATGGCTCCCAATTTTTTTACGTTTGTTGGGTGATTCATACTTTATAAAGTTTTGTGCAAGAGAGCGTTTTGTATCTCTCAATTTTTTTGTGAAATTTATGTACCTTGGAAAATCCAAGTTTTGAAAATTTTTTGTGTCGACTCATAAAAAAAAACTTTCAGGGTGGCTAAGGTTTGTAACAATTTAGGCCAAGTCTCTCCTCGTTTAGTTTTTAGGTTCCTCGTCTTAACTACTTTTATTAATTTCAAAAATGTTTATTATATCTTCTAGTTTTGGTTTGAAAGATACAAATTTAAATAGCATTTCAGTTGGTGGATGACGAAAAATGGAGAAATATCTGCCAGAGTGAGCCAGAATCTGTGCTGGGCCGGATTAAACTCCACTGACACTTGGTCAACTAATTATTTCCCTGTGGTTTGGTAGATTATTTCTTTTCGCCTTATCGGGGCTTATTCCATTTCATTATAAATTTAAATAATAATATCTACTAAGGAGGATTTTTATAATTTTTCTCACGATTATTTTTTGACACATACGCTAAGAGGTAATTGCCTTGACACCTGTTATCGTTATATAAACGATCGATTACGGAAATGATCGACCAATCTAGTTATTCAGCAACTCCGTTATGATGACGTATAATATATAATTCTTTCCTCCACCATTAATGAGCGATTGGTAATAATGAATTTGCGCAATATCTCAATCATTCTTAGATAAGCTTTTGTTGCATGACACGCTTTTCTGTCGCAGCAATGATTGGACACTTTCCGCACCAGGAAAATATCCTTATAGATAAAACTTGTGATTAGTGATGCGTAAAATGAATCGATAACCCAAAATAACTTCTAACGGATTTTTAGTCACAGTTTTTAGCTAAATTTATTAGTCTAAACAACTCAACTGCGAAACATTTTGAAAATGTCTGGCGTTTGAAGTTGTTGGCTGTTTACGTAGTCTACTTAAACATTTACATTAAATTTGTTTTTAGTGATTTTTTTGTTAGTTATATACATTCACGGTTGAGGAATTTAAGCGTTTGGTAACGGGTCATCGAGTTTCACTCATCCCTAGGCGTGTATGTCTCCCACTCGTGTGTTTTTTTTTGCTAAAATGACCACTTCTTGAGTTTCCATTCAAAAAACACTCATTCCGACATACTAGTCAATAGTAAACTAGCCACTTAAATAATCTTTTTTGTTGTATTAATTAAATATGTACCTTCTGGAAATACGTTTTAACCATTCAGGGGATGTCTTTTTATCAACAATACAAATTGTCTACTCCAAAATCGTTTTCATTTTTTTTTACTTTGATCATTTTTATTTACATCGCTATCAGCCTTTTTCTGGCACGCTCGACATAAAGCTCACCTCAACCATGTGTTACACGCGTTGACTAACTCCACTGCACCACCTGGCACAGGGAGACCTGTAACTGTTGAAGAAGCTAGAACGTTTCACAACTTGCCAATCACTCTATATATAGTCATAAAGTCGTTTGAAGGCGCTGGATGGTATTTTATTGACTGGCTGTGGTCGATGGAGAAAGCATACTTCTTAGCATTTTTTACCTATAATAATATCCGACTAACGTCAAATAATTATCTAGAGCCTTCCGTCGAACCTCTCAATGTACATTTGTTTGTCGAAAAAGCTTACGTCTTCTTTCTGTCCTACTTTTGCCTCCAAACGTCTTTGATGTTTGGTCATTACTAACCCGCACACAACTACTAGCACACTCAAAAAGTGCTTCGTCAAAAGGAACTTGGTTTTTTGGCGAATTTTAGCAAGTCACTTGTAGCTTATTCACCTATTTTAAGTCCTTTTTTATTTTCTTCCACTAGCATAGACGTTATTTTCGGCTTCGCCAATCTGCACTCGTACCTTGGATACATTTCAAGGGATTTAGAGCTTATCCTTTTATTAATTGCTGATGTTTTGTTTTAGCTATTTAGATACAAGATGATGTGGTGCCTGTTATAATTGATGCCAATATCAGGAGTGGATACAGCATTTACAACCAGGGGAAAATGCAAACACACAAAAGTGTGGTGACAAATTTGTTTTTTGTTTTCAGTCCGGGCATTATGAGATGTGGGAGGCTTTCTGTTGGTGTTATGAATGGTGTGTAGAAACCAGATTCTTATGAAACTAAAGGTGGTTGGATCCACTCCTGGACACTTTAGGTATGATTAGCGTACTGTATCTCCGTGACATGTGATTAAGATCTTGAAATGTGTGAGAAGTATTGGATGCTGACAGCAATCCTTTGTTGATGCGCCTGAGTAAGCTAGCGTGAGTCTGGCGTGTCAGCACTTTTAAACCTCACGTTAATTTATATCACAGTTGCACTAATGAGCAAAGATTAGCTGCCATAAGACTAGAGGTATCGTCTCCGACTTGTTGTCGTATCAACAACACAACTGTTTCCCATAAGCCCCCCACTTGCTTGAGAAAAATGCACTTTTTTTACGTTTTTATATCTTATAGCCGCTTTTCATTTGTCAGGAAAATGTATGTTTCTTGTCTCTGCTCCACTACGTTTAAGGAGAATAAAGTATTACTAGAAAATAATGAATAATTCTTATCTTTTTCCAAATAATACCTGGTTTTTTTCGAATGAAAATTGTACTAGTGATAATTTTTTTATAACGTAAGTTCCTCACATTGTAATTTTTTCTATTCATTTAGTGTTGAATAACGATATTTTTTGTTTAAACTTCAAAATATTTTCTACCCAATGAAACATCGATTGGTTATTCTATGTAAAGAAAGTATGATGCAATTTCCAAGCATAATGCGATAAAATGCCAAACGCTGTCACTATACAAATGATAACTAATATTACCTGTCGACAGCGTTCATTGATTGGTCTGTCGGAACAGATTTTGTTGAACGATATGTAACACTTCCTGCTGTTAAACGAGCCTACCTCTGATATCACTGCATACAATGTGGAATTTCCAAGTTATGATAAGAACAGGC
This sequence comes from Cryptosula pallasiana, assembly GCA_945261195.1. Taxonomy (NCBI): domain Eukaryota; kingdom Metazoa; phylum Bryozoa; class Gymnolaemata; order Cheilostomatida; family Cryptosulidae; genus Cryptosula; species Cryptosula pallasiana. Next base: position 41,117,382 of record OX183131.1, on the reverse strand, counting down.
TCAAACTCAAGAGTTCGGAGAATTTAGTAAATCCCTTTATTTTCTTTTTACCATTCTTTTCTCAGAATAGAAATGACGACTGATAAGTTTAATGCTTGATTCTATTTTTACGCTACGAAACTGTATGCATTCATCGAGACGATTGCCAAGTTTATGAGCATATAAAATGCAAATTTTAAAAGTTGATTTTGTGAATGGCAAGGGGCCAATGTGAATATTAATAAATACAAAATCTGAAAGATATTGAAACAGTTCGTGCTGGGACCCTGACAAATTTTTTTTTTGTAAAATTTGATATTTATATATGTAATTTCAATAAATAAAAAAAAAATTAACATCAATTTACTAGTTAAAAAAAATGTTGATTTTTTTTGGCAACAGTTTTTTGTTTCTAGAAAGAATCGCTTATGTAATCAATCTATGAGCCCATTTTTATCATAATCTCAATCAGCCAATTCAACGTAAGGAAATGATTTGATTCACTCAGACATCATTGGCTGTTCGAGGATTTATCAATTGTGTGTCATACCCTCCCACAGTTAACGCCTCTCCCCCAAAGATATGATAACGGAGCTCAAAGTTCACAGGCTTGTTTTTAGACTGTTTACTTCTGAGAAGACAACTCCTTAAACAATCAGAAAATATCAAAGTTTACTCTGTGAACCGAAGATAATTGTCATCTATTTTTGACCGAGTTGCGCTAAATTCAAGCCTGGATGTGAAGCGTTTTTTGCGCCGACGTACGAGAGGCAGCGAGTTGGTGCCAAGTGAGAGACGCTTCTCTCCAGTCGACTTCATCTGATTATGTGAATGCCTCATCAATCAATCATTCCTGTGTTTAAATACAAAATCAATTTGTTAGCAAATTTAATTAACTTTCATCATATTTCCTACCGTATTGTTTACATATTTTGTATTGTTTGACCCTCGGTTGGCAAACCCTTTTGTGTAAATTCCGTTTTTTTACAAAAATAGTTAAACGGATTATGCTTAATTTTGTATCCCATTGTATTTATGCAAAAATATGCACTGCAGGTAGTACACTGGAAGAAATAAGTGGTGTACTTTTTTCTGTGCCTATTGATCGGCTGTTTTATTGAAACAGTTGGTTTTTTTTCCAGTAAACTGTTAATCCTGGTTTAATTGATGGAAGGCTGTTAATTTATAATTGAAATCTCTTCCATTCTTTGGTGGAAAGATTCTTAAAAAATAAGCTTAGTTACCTAGTAAATAACTGTGAGTGTTAAGTTGTTATTGTTACATATAGCCCGTGTCCCTTCACATTCCTTTGGATGTATTGCCATTGATAGTCCAGTGGTCAAACGCTTTCTTGGGGGTTTAATCTCTTTGCGCGCCATGATGCTTTTTTTTAGCAAAAAAACTCTACCCTACATATTCTACCCTGTAGAGGAATCACGAAAAACTTGCTAAACCAAGACACCTTGCCGCAGTTACAGAGCTTAATGTTTTTTTTCTCAAAAGTCAAAAGAGACTCACTCACAACCAGCTATGCGAAGCGGCAATTTGTGACTTTCAAAACAAAGATTAAAAGTTGATCGGTGAAACAAACGACGCTAATTCTGCCATCTGTTGTTTGCCATGATGTAACGATATGCCAATATTTCACAGTAATTGGAAAATGTATTAAGTTGGCTAGTAATAAAAAGTAAGAATGATTCCTCTATGGAAATATTGTGGTGGATGATGAAGCTAGAGATAGTTGAGCCTCGACTATTATGTGGTCTGGCAATAGTGTTGTTGACTCTATCGCTCCAGTCGCAGGCAATTACCTGCATTCCACCTCCCCATTTCATTATCTCTCCTAACTACACCATTTACTTCCCCACAAATATCATTATTTTTAATATTATTAACTTTAATGTGGTTAATAAGCCTGACATGGTGATATATGTGTGGAAGATGGCTGGAAGTAGCCTCCATTAACAAAGACCTCACCACCACCTCTGGAAGAAAAAGCGATAAGTACCATTTGTTTCAGATATTCATTAAACGAGTCGCAAGTTTTTAACAAAATGAAAAAAACAATATTGCGCGAGTAATATGCTGGAAGTGGATGCTGTATTGGTATGGTTGCTTGAAGCTAGCGACGACCAGACCTTGGTTTGTTTCTGATCAGTATAACTGTCAATCAAAATGTTTTTGTTAACTTTTTACCCACGCGTGTCTTAAGTGTGGCTTTTTGATATGGCCAGTGTACGACAATTAGTCTTTGTGTCCATCGTGTGAATGTGTATGTTTGTAGTTAAAGAGTCACTTACTGATGTTCAGATAAAACTCAGGATGGGGTGCGATTCAAATCTCAAGAGTTTTAGCCTTATGTTCTCTTTGGTTTGCTTTGTTGTAGAGGTAGGCACACGTCCTTTTATGAAATGTTTGGCTACAAGTGTTTATGGCTATTTGTGAGGATTGAGATTACAGCTAGATTCCCAGCATTGTCTTTGGAGTAATGCTTTGGAATTCACCTGTTGTTAGGCTATTTCCAAAACCATCTGCTCCTTATTCACATGCGTACTATTGGCTGCTTTATTTGCAGCAGTTTATTTGATTGGTCGATGTTATTTAGTCATTCTAATATCTCTAACTCGTTGCGCTCAGGGCTTTTGCCTTTCTGTATTTGTTTGATTTGTTTACACCGCTGTTTTCACACTTGTTTTGAATCCCTCTGACATCCTATCTTCATCGTCTGCTTTTTAAAATTTTTACTCAATCCAAGCCTTGAGACTGTTTTAATACTCCCCGCAGTCGTTTATGGCCGCTTTGCCATGATCGTTGTGCCGTCAGATGCGACAAGCAGATGAATATATGTCATTTACTTTTATAAATACTCACCACATCAGAGATTAAATTTTCTCAAAGATTTTTCGCAATACAACTAAATACGCTATTGTTTAGCAATGATTTGCAGAATTTCTCTCTAAGCTGATTCCCTTCTCAGATGGTTTAATATTCATACTAATCATCGATATCAATTGAAACTGGAGTTCACACAGGAGTGTGTGTTAGACCACTTTGGGTAATTTGAGTGAGGAATACAATGTCATTTCTTTGTAATCTCTATACAGTTTCTATGGTGTGTGATGAACAGAAATCACATAACAATGGTGGCAAAGGAACTTGCACTCTCCTGTCATCAGTTTATTCATCTTTCCATCATTTTAATCCGATAAACAGCGACTATCTTATGTCAGCCTAATAATAGTTTTGCCAGAGGATAGCGCTGTTTTGTTCTCTCCCACCGGCGCTTCTACTCCTCTCAATTTTATAGCCTCTAGTGTTGTTGTTGCTATCATGTTTTGCTTTTAACGTAAAATTCATAAGCACACAAATATGGCTCACAAATAGGTTTTAAATCGTTGCAAAAGAATGTGATACACTGTGACAGGATGTGGAAAAAGCCTAATACCTTGTCACATTATTAACGATTCCAATTATTGTGCAATTTTATAAGCGTGATATGGCAGTTGTGCAAGTGTTTGTCGAAAGTGTCTTATAGATAGCCACCAGGGTCAAAGAAATCAGTTCATTACCAGTAACGAAGAAGTAAACATTCTCTAGTCCAAAATTATCTTGTGGTTGGGAATAGGGGTCTTGACCCACAGTCTACAATAGTTAGCGGGTCTTGACCCACAGTCTACAATAGTTAGCGAAGCAGCTGGCTTGAAATATGAGCAAGCACACGCCTATTGACTAGTTTAGCGTACTACAGCAGTTTTACCCGCCAAAATATAAAGCCCTAGAGAGGCAGGCAAAGATATTCGGGGACAGCAAAGTCTCTCATTGTCTAGTCAACCAGTTTCATACTGTTCAGTTTGCTCACTCAAAGCTTGAATATTTTTTACTCTAAAGAAAGAACTGAAAGGAAGGGATTTAATTGGAAATTGATATCTCTTATTTCAACAAAGACACTTGGCTCTGTCGTCTTTTTTATGTAAGACTGCCTAATCCGATCATATCACTTGTTGGGCTGTTGGAATTTTAAAGTTCTTTGTTACAGCAGCGATTTTGTCGTTGATACCAAAATTTCGGTTTCAAAAAGAACAGACAAGCTGCAACTGTCTCCAAGAGCTTCTAAATTTTAAAATGCTTTGCGAACATGCTGCATTGCCGATTCTACTATCGATTATTTGTTTGTTGTAAATAGCGATACTATGTGACCAAGTCACGTTTGATCTCCCCTTGTTACCTCCAGAAATGTCAAACTTTGGCCCTTCTTTAGAAATGCGTGCGGTAGTCTTTCAACTTTCTTTAACAATATGCTTTTGAGGTGGTTTTTGACACAGTGCTCTGTGGCTGGTCACCTCTTGTCTATGTATGCAAATGCTAAGCCACCTTTTATCTCATTTGAATACTGTCATGGCAATATCCCCAACCAACGACTGAGGTTTGCCAACAATTGTCAAGGATTTATGCTTCTGCCTATGCCCATTATATTCGTGCTATTTCATCATGTCAAACGTTTACAATAACAAAAGCCTTCGAGCATTTGGCAGGGTTTGGTTTGGCGCATACGCCTGTAGGCCTCGCACAACATCAATGGCTTTTGAGTTCTTGGTCTATCAATCAATCAGATAGCTTTGATAGATGATTCAATGCTGCAATGATATATTTTATAATTAGTGAAGCTAAGCTACCCAAGAATAGCTGAAATATTAACAGCTTTAAAAAGTTGAGACAAGCTGGTTGGTCGGGTGGCAGGTCTGAAGTACCACAAATAATGTTGCCCTTTGGGTCACTTTTGCACACACGTGTTCATTTTTCTTGTTTAGAGAAATATTGTAAACATGTCAGACATAGGCCTGTGGATATTACCCCCTTATGATTAATTGCGAACTAGGGTGTGAACCCCAGAAAACAAAAGCTGCTCTAACAATATTGAATCACTTGCTCAAAACTTGGTTGATTGCTCTTAATATTACATCTAAGGACTCTGAAAATTGGAAATTCCTGTTTAGAAACAGACATTTTTAGCCAAACTCTCGCGATTGGTCAATCAGAGAATGCTGTTAGCTTATTAAAACAGCCATTTTTATCAGATAAGGAATGTTCCAAATACTTCCTTCTAAAGGAAGTAAATGTATTTCTCGAGGGTGAATATGAATTGGTTGTGTCAGCAGATATCACAGTGAGCTACTTCCTGCACTGAGGCAGCAACACTAATACAAGGAATTGTTATTTTTTCCCATATAACAAATTAGTTTCACACGCTTGTACTAGGAAGTTACCTGTAGAATTGAGTTTCCTGAAAGTTTATTGGTTTGGGAAGACTAGGGACAGCGCTGATCTTTTAATGAAAGGGCAATATGTAATACTTATTGAGTCACCCGACGTTGACATTGAAATGTTAGCAGGCGCAAATCCTTGAAAGCCAATTTCCAAAATTATTCAATTCCCTGAAGCGCCACAGGATGTCCATCTGCCGTTGCTAACCTGCCTTATCATAAGTTTTATTATGGGAGAGTTGATGTTTTTTGTTGGTCAAGTATTTTTTTATGAACTAGCTTATAACTTTTACAAGGTGGTCTGAATCAAATGCATGATTTATCTTAATCGTTATTGCAAAGCAGCTTGTGGTTTAGTCAACCTTTTTCTTATCGAAAGTGTCGAAGTCGAATATAATTATTTATAATTCGTTTTTTTTTTATTTCAGCATATTTGTGGATAATAAACAATCAAGCAATACAGATGTTAATACTTGGTCGTGATATGCAAGATGTCAAGGTAGACATGCGCAATGTTTGTTTGGCAACATCAGCGTATTACAACAGAGGCTTCATAAACTGTTGAGTATTTTGTGACTTTGCACTCATCGGGTGAATGTTTATTATGCTCCCATTAAAAACATTTCAAAATAATAAATTACTTTCCTATTTCTATTTCTTCCTCTTCATGTTGCGTCGCTTCTGCCTCAAAGCAAGATCTGCTTTCTTTTCTGGCAGTTAGCTCTTGTCTGTGTCAGCGTTATTGGGGACCATCCAAGGCCCATAACTAAAAAGAACCGGCCAAATGGTAATCATGTGGTGTTTTCTTTAATAATTGGTGTTAACCTAAATTTGAATTTAACACATTGTTTGAATGTTTGTTGCAGACTTGACATCTCTTATACAACAAAACCCAAACCCCCAACTTCAAATATCGACCGCAGCTAACCAACTTCAATCTATTTTTGGCTCTGGGTATTTTTTCATGCATAATAACAAGGGTGTGAGATAGCGTTGTCACTACCAATAGATTACATTGTTTTAACGATGGATTATTCATCGAAATACTGATGACGAAATATGCTATTCTGCGAACCACTTTTCAGCTGTTAAATTTGTTGTCAAGCATTATCAAAGTTTTGTCCTTCAGTCTCACTGACTATAAACTGTTTCCTCCCCCTCTCTTTCTCTCTCCCTCCCCCAACCCCTTTATCCCCATCAAACACTTCAAACAAGAACAATAACCCCTACTACTGTCCCTAGCTTTTATTATTATGATATAAAATATTCACTTCGACAATGGAGTTCACATCCTGTATCAATCGCTGATTAAACACATGAGCAACGCTAGTCTTCTTATGCATTTAAAAACTTCCCCCCCAGCTGATGGTTGACTGATCATTGCCCATAGCGTTGATATTGCCACATCAAGTAAATATTTGTGATGGTAGCGATATAGCACATCCGGGTTGAATATGAATCAGCCCATGGCCTGTAGTTTTCAACAATAGAAAGATATCAGAGCGCTGGCATTCCTGCGTAACATAACAGAATAAACTTTATTATGGCTAATCTATCCCTGAAAAAAGAAATTAGATTCAGGTGCTTTCTAGAAAACGTTGAAAGAAAAAATGATTGTTGCTTGTTGACGAGATGATGCAACGATCTAGTATGTTAAAAAAAGCCCACACCATGCTTTGATTATTTATTACGCTGACTTGAATTAATATTGCTCTAAAAACTTCTCTAGCTATCTGTATTTTTATGCGAACGAAAAGTCGAAAATTACAATCGGAACGTTGACGATGCTTGAAACTTTATCGCTGCGATGGTTTGGCTATTTATCTATCAGAATGGTTAGTGTTTTTTGTTCAGCAAAAAATTAGCCTGGCAATATGAGAACTGTCACCTAATATAAAATTCCTCTGGTGTAGCCCATGCCGTGCTCACCAGAGTTTGAACTTCAAATGAACAGACAGTCTGAATCAGAGATGATCTGCCATAAGCTATCTATTAAATATTACAATGTCAACTGCATGTCAGATCACTTTATCACTAGCTCCTTACTAGCCAGCTGACCTGTGTACTCCCACATTAAAGGAAATTTCCATGACTTTATATACATGTAGTAAGCTTGGCAGCTTGCTTAAATATCTAGACAATGCGTCACTAAAAAATATTCACCTTATGTTGTTGCTCTCCTTTTTTGTTTTTCAACTTTTAAGACTCTGACTATCAAAAGTAAGTTATAAGACTCTGAACTATCAAAAGTAACTCATAAGACTATCAAAAGTAAGTCATAAGACTATCAAAAGTAAGTCATAAGACCATCAAAAGTAAGTCATAAATATAAATTCATAAACTCTTTAGGATGTTCTAAAAGTGTTAGCCAATTGCTTGACAAGAAGAGAACCTTTTGGAAGCCAAAGCATTTTTTTATGACTTGATAAATATAAAACTTTTTTTTGCCATATTGAGCAACTGCTCTATGGAATTATTTGGTACGTACTAAATAATTATTGGCATTACTTGAAAATCGATGAAGTTAATCATGAAAAGTTTGGTGAGTGCATGCCAGAAGAATAAAATAAAAAATATGCCCCGAGTGAGGATCGAACTCACGACCTTCAGATTATGAGACTGACGCGCTGCCTACTGCGCTATCGAGGCACATGGATGATTGGGCACTAGTAGTGAAAATGTACATTACTTATGCAACAGAAAATGCACTCGGGCAACGCTGGCTTGGTGTTGATACGCTATTAGCTAGAAAAAAGGAATTCTTCTGTGTACAAAAGGAGACAAATCTCATTGATGAACTAGACATGTAAATGATTGCTGTTTTTACACCGAAGTTACACGTTACTACTCATTTGCTGTGATATTTGAAAACCATTAAAAACATTTTTGCCAGCACATACAAGTAATTGGTTCAAAAGTCTGTAAAACTTCCAATAGCAACATAATTTCCATTGCTACTTGCTTTTTATGCTGCCACCACATCCCGCCATTTTTTTTGTGGAAAATTATTTTATTCTATCTGCAGTGGTACCACTTCAAATCATCTACAACTGTTTGTAACCTTTTCAATAAAGCAATTAGAACGCTTCAGCAGTTATTGCTTCATTTGTTTACACTGGAACTGATGGCTATTACCCAACCATGCTTAGCAATGTTTGATTTTAGTTTGGTAACGTTAAACCATATTTACATAGATTTACATAACCAGTGTGCAAGCCTGCATAATGTCATTTACCATGACACTTTGCTATTATCATAGACAATGGCTTGACAAGCTGTGACAGGTACCCTTTTCAGCTAGCAATCATCTCACTAACTGCTAGTTATGCGTGCCAACCCAATATAGTTTCTGGTGATTTATTAGAATTCGGTCTATGCTCATCTTTTGTAGCAGACAGAAAAATTTGGTTATAGTGTGCGTGAAAGGTTATGTAACATTTCAGCTTTTACTGCATCTTATATTATATTAAAACTAGAAATAAAACAATTTTGTCTAAAGATCTCGTGGTCAAAATAGTCATACCTCTAGGCTTATGGGAAACCGATTCCACCAACTTTCAAGTCATACGTTATAAATAGAAAGAATCTTGAAATGATATTAAATGAAAAATCTGCTATTGATCAAAGACGCAAAAATCCAGATGGTTTAATAGTTAGTAAACTAATTCAAAGCACGATTTACCAGTTTACAAAACTTTAATTGATTGTTACTAAAAATAAATAAACATAAAAAGTTACTTAGGTTTCAGCCGCTAGAAATCTAACATTAAAATTATATTGATAGTATGTATGACTAACGTCTGACAAGTCCATAGGGATACTTTGCTTTTGATTGTGAACATCTTATACGTTCTTATATAATTTGACTCCGTGTGACCAGGAAACACCTAGTCAGGTTGCCTTGACAGTTTTCAATGTTTATTTCGTCAAAGAATGTTGACTGATCGTGATATTGTATCATTGTAGCTGTATATAGCGTCATGTCTTTATTGCTTCTCCAAACACAGTGTGTTAACACTAGGCATCCCATTAAAGGTTAACCAATAGTCGTAAGTTTGAGAAAAAAAACTAATTGTCGAAGCCCAATCAACGCCTTCCGTCTTTCGGTATGAAATAGACTAAGCCACACTTGCGCTTTTTACAAAACAAACAAATAAATAGGAAAGATTAACAAATAGTAAACCATCACAGTATTTATACAAGGTTGACACTAGTTTATTTTTATAACTGAGTAAGGCTTGCAATCCCTCATTCAATTGAAACAAAAATAATAAAGTTTCCATTGTGAGCCTTTCCGTTCTGTCATTTGAATCACCCATTACAAAGTCAAGTGGTGTTACAATTAGAATAAATTGTTAGCGATGTAGCGAATTAAATAATTTAGAGTTGGAATCACTTTAAATTCAAAAAAACAAAAAACTTGAGTTATCGCAGCGTGAGGTACGGAAATCAACACGAAGCTCAAGACTTGATTAACCTTTTTCACTTGAATTGATTGGAAAGTGATTAGGTTTCGCTGCCTTTAGGTCTGACAATTGAAGGCTTTTATTATTAAGTCAGCGGGTTATAGACACGTACCCCCAACTGTCAACTGGTGCTAAGGCAATGTTACAAGCTATGATATAATAGCTTAAGATTGTTATCTAAAACAGTAGTATACACCGAAAGTGTCACCCGCTCTATCTAGTCAAGATCGTATCGCCACTGTAAACAGCTTTTGACTGCTTTTAGATTGAACTAGTCAGCAATTACGTGTGTCGCCTAGACCGGGTAGAACCGTCCTCACTCATTTTCAATTCATAATAATATATTCAACACTGTACCAGCCCTGTTAATACATCCTCATTTCTTGCATAAATCAAAATATTATTTCACACAATGGCCCCAGCTAGCCACCCTGTGATTGATGTAATGTACGCTTATATATTCTATGAATTATTAATATATCTTTCAATGTCTCTGATGCCAGATGACACTTGAAAATAGGGGTGTAGCTAGAAAAACTCTTTCATTCCCCCCGCAACCCTGTTTTTCACCAACTGCTTTTCGCTTGACAAGAAAATAGCAAACTAGAAAAATTGCTACAGATTGCTTCTAAAGTTTTGAGATGCGCTGTTGTTTATAGAGGTTATATTGCTTTGCTATTTCCAATCATTCGGCATTTTTTATACCCAGAATATAATAGCTTTGATTGTAACTCAAAGAAACTTCTAGAGTTGAAAGAATACTCAATCACCAAAAAAGTTAATATTTATTGGTGGATTTTAATTTTCGAGAAGTTGTTTAGTTCCGGAAAGCAAACAAGGCGTGTGCTGAGTTGTGACAATGTGCAAAGATTGATACCTCAACTGTCTTATAAGGCTGTTTTTTTAACTTTTAAATATTGACCAAAAGTAAATTCGCTGATGAAAGATTGCTTTGTTCTCGGTAACTTAAACAAATTTGAAAAGACAATTAGTTTGGCTTCTGTACATAGAATTATCATCTGTAGATGTTTTTCTCACGAGTTTAAAACAATAGATTGCGGTGACGTCTTGCAATATTAATAAAAAGATTCGTATGAGTAAATGTAGTTGAAGTTGTTATCAACTTGAGGCGCACTCAACGCTATCATCACAGTCAATATTTGACAACCCATCACTGCTGTTCAGCATAGATATAGCTAATAATTGCCACTCTCAACCCTGCCAAGGATGGGTCCGCATCCCCAATATGAGTGGAGATAACCCACTCTGTTTGTTTATACAATGATATTAAAAATCTTCTCCATGTGTTGTTGGTGAGAACTAACGTAGACTGGTAGCTATATTGCTACTGCTAATGCTACTGATCATCAGCTTCTAATGTCGCTAAAAACAGGAACCAAGGCTTTTTATGATGAGCCAAAAAATCTGTCTGTTTAACTGAATATTGCTAATTGTTAAAAGCTTGTTTGGTTGAACTAGATAAATTTAACACGTAGGTGCAGTGTCCATTCTTTTGTCCTTGATATTGTAAATTATTGCAGAGATAATGTAAATAATAATTTTTCTCAGCCAAATCGAACTTCACAAGTGGTCATTTATTGTCCGTGTAATTGCTAGTCACGAGTACAGTAGACAACCGTTTTCCTGTTATAAATGAAGCTAAGAACATGCAATAAAGACCTGAGTGTTATGTAACGCTGTTATCTATGGTTATATACAATACATGTCATATGAAACCAGTTCAAAAGTGCCTTCTCATGTGTTTACTTTATTCTTACACTGAATTAGCCAAATAAAAACGTGATCAAATTTATCCATATAAAAAACTATTTTCGATATAAATTATTTTAGCCAAGTGTGCACTTTTGCTGTTAAATCATGAGTAATGGGTACCTGTCAAGCACCTGCTAGAGATGCCATCTGATACCTAGCAATCAAAGATGTCAGAAATAGATGAAAAGACTGCGTTCAATCAGTAAGACATTTAGTGTGTAATTTTAGCTGATCAACATCAGCTATCTTCGTTTTAGTTACTTAAACAGAGAAAGTTGATACTAGCATTCCTTCAGTAGCTTCACTGCAAACACAGCTTGAACCTCAAGTGGCCAGACAAGTACTAACTTAATGTCAATTGCACGTAAATTGTTTCAAATTTTAACGCCGTTACAAGCTGCGTGTTTGCCTACACTTAATATGAAATCCTGTTGAGTAAAGCTTTTTACAACTAAATTAATACATCTGACACTGCTTTCTAAATCGCTTCAGGTCAAATCTATCTACAATTGAAGTTTGGTTACCTTTCCAAATTTCTTCTCACACTAAAATCATCGGTATGACCACCATCGTGTGAGATTTAATGGCTTATTATTCACAGTTCACGGAATTTTATATTATTTTTACTGTGGTTTGATTGTTTCATTGGGAAAAATATCATTTGCATAACCTCTACATTAATTAACAAACCACCAAAGATGATTTGATTTTTTTTTACAAAAAAATGAAGCTTTTTTGCTTTAGATTCTCGTAGACAAAAGTAATAGTTCATTCATAAGTTGTAGGTCGGTTTAAAGATGGATGCTGAGATATTCAAACTGTTTGACTTTTATCTTTAGGATTTTAATTGCAGCCTTATTTAAACCAGTAAGCAGTTTGTCTTGAGAGCCTTTGAGTCCATGAAGTTATAATTATATGCCCTCCAGATATACAAAGTTATTAGCTATTAAATCTGAGTACCCATCTTTAAATTTACAACAGCCTTTAGTGCTGAAAACTTCTGTGCAATTTACTCTCAAATATACGGCCAGATCATACTCAATCTACCCGGGACATCATTCTTTTGTCTATGAAAATTTAAATATTCTTTGGAATGTTACAGTTATGTTTATGAGTAGTCTAGAGCTCCCATAGGATAAGCATTGTAAGAGCGGTAGTTTTGTTTGACGCTAGCGATTCCCGGGGATAACCCACTATGTAAACAAATGCACTTCAGTTGCCAGCGTTTATCTCCTCTCGGCCAATGTCAAAACTGTTCTTCAGCGACTTGGGCAGACTACCGTCATCGCGAGGATTATCTGACAACGTTATCTCATTTTTGATAATAATTCTTCTTTGCAAAGTTGTCATGTCAATTTGTATCAGGGAGATCTGTCTCTACCTGAGTCATTCATTAAAAAAAAGTTTTGTTGGGTGTCTTGTTCACCAAATTGGGGCGGCCATTTGTTTGTTTAACATAATGGTCAGAAGCGTTATTGTAAAACGTTTAAAGAGCTGTAGAAAACGATTTTTATCTGTATAAATATAAGAATCATCGATGGACAAATAAGCACGCTCTGATGCAATCCTGCACCCAAAAACACTCGTTAGATAGATAAATGAAATCGGAAACGACGTTCAGAGATTCAAAATTTTGGCTCACTTCGTGTTGTTACTCATGGCAAAAGTTAAAAAAAAAACATCCATGTCTATTTTCCATTCCTCTAAGGATTACACACGTGTGTAGCTTTTATTACCCATTTGTATCTGTGAATCACGGGTGTAAAGGTTCTTAATGAACTTAAAAATGAAATAGTAGAACATTAGAGTTCTTACACCTTTGAAGTCTTGTTTTTTCAAAAAAATCACTGGGTTTTAAGCAGCTTATTTTAAAAAAAAATCAAAACACTTGGCAATGCTCCAAAATTTTTTATAGGAGCATTCGTGAAGTAATAATTGAAGAACTAAATAGAGTATTTTTTACTTTTTTGATAATTTGCACAGTTGTTGAATTGAGCATTAAATAAACATAGACATTATTGTCATATTCAGTGTATATATTTACAATATCGTGCCGTATCTATTAAAGCTAACAAACTCAAGTGGGCGAGCATCTTATGGCATAACATCAAACAGAAAATGGCGGTAAAGCGAAGAGGCATGGAAGAGCAGAAGGATGATCTTCTAATACAAAACACTTTAGCGGTAACATAAGATACAGAGAGCTGATTGTATTTCAATTAGTATTACATCAAATATTGTGCATTAACAATAAATTGAATTATATCATTTTACATTGTAAGCGGTTGTGTCAACTAAACACAAGTGGAGGGCATTCTTCTGAGGTGAATCTTCGCCCGCTGTCACAACCGTCAGATCAGCAGTTATGGCTCAAATTACATAACTGGATAGCCAGATGATGAGATGAGAGTTCAGGAAGTGTCTAGGCTTAGCTCTCTTTCGTGTGTCCAATAGACGTCACGTCTATATCATGTCTCAGACCTCCAACAGCTTTCTCACGTCTTACACTGCTTTACGATATCGATATCGCTACAGACTTCCCACAGCTTACTCGCCTTTTACACTGCTTCTGGTATTTCAGCAACCGCGGAACAGCTTTCATTCATAGTAATGACAACAGTTGGTAGTTAGAATCTTACAAACTTTCGGATTTTCTTAATTATCCAAATTTCATTTATCGCTTCAACCACAGTTTTATCTTTGAACTGAGATAATTCATCGGTCACGCGGAGAGAGTTAAAAGTTGATAACCAATTTTATTGATCTACCAACATTCAAATCGCTCTTAACACGATACATTTGACTAATTGAGCTCAAATTTTGCGAAGCGAGGAAAGTGGGAAACTTCTGTAGAGCCTAAACTGGTTTAGGTGATACATCGCTGTAGATTTGATTTGCGGCTGATAGTACAATGTTTGAACTAGGTCGCCATTTGCATGCAGATGCTTTACTAGCAATGCCAAAGGTCACACTGAACGTTGCCAAAAAATTGATCAATTCAAGATTTTTACAACTTCACAAATGATTTGAAATTTCTAAATGTTGCAATAGCAGATTTTTCCAGGACGTATCATTGGCCAGTTCTCCCAAATAAAACAAGTAGTAACAGTTGAACACACTTTTGATAGCTCTGTGATTGTGGACATGTATGAGTATGCGCAATATTCAATGCAGGTGGTCTTTGTATGTAACAGGACTTACAATCAATGGTGATTCAATAATTATAGCATCTGTCAATGACCCCAAGTTTACCTGTCAGCAAGCATCAGCTGACCATTTTGACAGCCTGTTTTGAGCGAGTGATATACAGCAGCAAGTGCTCACAAGGTCTGACAGTCAACAGTTAAAGGCGTGGTTGATAGAACTTGTTATGTTTTTTTGGTGCATTTATTATGCATTGTTACATCATTGGCTGTTCAAGAAAGCGATACAAAGTTTCCTTCTAGTAGTTGCTAAAGTTTAGCATCTCATTGCCGCGATTGCTGCTAGTGTGGTCTGAACAATACTTTTCCTTGGACTTGTGTGGTATCCCTCAAGTATAAGCAGATTCAACACTGGTGGCCAAAATCAGCTTGGGTGGTCCTACCCATGACAACATCACGCAAAATCAAAAGTACTGCATATGATGGTAGAGGAGCTCTGTGAAAAGTGTTTTAGGAGGGGTGATAATCAGGATGTGGTGTGTGATCTAAAGTTTAGCCATGTTTCGTCATTCACCACACGCTCTCTCTCGGTATTTAGTAATCATTCTGTTTACACGGAATTATGTGAAGTGTGGATGAGCTCAGAGAACATAGTATTTACCGCACAAGTGGTGCAATCCAATGTATCTACTTCCAGAAATAGCTTCAGTTTCTTTTTAGGTCATGACCTACTTTATCAAACTATCATCAATCTACTTACTGCCAAAATCAGCACCGATAGTGTCCATTATAGACATTAGCCTGTGATGAAACAGTTGCTGGTGTGGTTAGGGACGATTTGTGATAACCCCTGTTCTACACACAATTTTTATCTCTTAATTAACATAAAAACCTGAATATGTTAACAGTTGTAAACATTTCATACCTGATTAGTCGGTAAATGAGAACTTGATGTGAACCTACAGCTATGCTAGAAAATAAAATACTTCAGGGTACGTACTTCAACTGCCCTCTCAAAATCTAAAGCTAGGGAGCAGAGTGCTAAGGCTACTTTGATTGGAGACAGATAGAGGGATGATTCAGTGTCATTCGCCGACCCTGGATAAACTCTAAGCTATAATAGCCTTGTAACTAACTAATAGTGTAGCCCATCAATGTCGGTGGGTTTGCAACGCCTATCCGCAGTTATAGAAACATAGTGGAAAATGAAGGCTACCTTGCTCATTAGCCAGAAAAAGCTAACTAAAACAATACTGGTCGCTGGTGTTCACATTTCCCTTCTTCATCTGGATAGCTGATGATTCAGTATGCGAGAAATTAATCCCTGGAATTGTGTCCAATGATGACTACCCATGACATTTCACACAAAACAACTGGCAGACCGTGTAATGAGCCCCTGAAGTGCCAAACCACCGCATGAAAGATGGATTTTTATTTCTATTTCATTGTACGAGTGAATCAGGCCTGAGATAATAGGACTGTTGCAGTGATTTGCTGGTAAAGTCGTTTGGATTGTTGACTTCTTATTGATATTACTCAGTGATTCAATCCAGCTTTGTTCTTCCAGGGTTGTACTCCTATTAGAGATTGTAATATAGCTCCTGCTAGACAAAATTGCTGATACTTTCAACCGTAAAGTAACTATACAAAATAATTGGCAGCGAGGCTTTCCTAACGTACGTAAATAGTGATCATTATTGCAATGGAATGTCGCTTTTATTTTATATAATCTTGGCTCATTCACATCTGCCGCATACAAAACCAGGATGTTGAGCTGGCTCGAAACACACGCTTTCAGGATGTTTGATACACGATAGAAATGTACTCAGTTAAATGAATGCATTGCCATGGATACGCCTGCATATATATAGATGGTTAGTCACAACAGCCCATGATTTAAGGGAAAGAAACACTTTAAAGCCCCCATTAACAGACAGGACATTTCAAATTGTTTAGGCTTATGTTTGCTATTACATCACCCTGTCCAGCGGATTACCACCCCCACTGTCACATGGCATGATCAGCCTGTTTACATCTGCGCAAAATGTACTAACTGAGGCCTACCCTTTCCAGAGCAGCAAACTAGGGCAAATAAGATCCAATCTTCTGAATTCCCTTGCTGAGCAATATTCTCGAATTAATGACGCCACCGTTTCCTTGCTGAGATCATTCATCTCCAAACTGGCTGGTGTAACATAACAGCGTTTGATGAAACGCACTCGGCTGAACGTTTTCCCGCCGTAAGAAACTGACCAGAAGAACAAACAAGTTAACGCCGTTAGTGCGTCAACCAGAACATTCCTCTACCCAAATTCATATTTCATTGACTACTCTATTGAAAAACAATATGGGTTTATGACATAACTCTGCAAAACTCATTATCGCTGATGAAACTGTGGGATAGATTGGCAGCGCTATAACGACTAGGTGCAACAGCTTGGTAGAGATGCAATAGTACTTGATTTCGCGTAAGTACTGCACTGGTACAACTAGCACAGTTTGACTTACTGCAAGTGGAATTTGCACTTTCCATTTCATCCTCCTTTTGCCTATTAAGAATTGGAAGAAAATCGATTGCAGCAACTTGGCAATACATCCTTGCAGATTAAAAGTAACGAAATAATCGTGACTGATTGCCGTTAGATGATAAACAGTAAATGTACACAGAACTTAAATAGCGCTGCTGAATCTTTGTAAATGGACACAAGACATCTTTGTTTTGGCAGCAATGCTTTTTGGTCTGAACATTCCTCGGATATTTAGACTGTGGTGCTTATGATTAAAACGAGTTTGTAAGGGGGTCATCAGAAGTTCTGGTCTTCTAAGAATAAACAATGGCGCTATTCTGCTTTCATTTACTGTTAGGAGTAATTAGATTAGCTAGAGTTATTGATGTAAGGTGACAGAACGAAGGTTGAATAAAACGGAATGTCTGGCAATGTACACGCCCACTGCAGGCATCACCGCACCGGTCGGCAAAATAGTAAACAGTCAATTTTGTAGTTATAAACGTTAAAATTCAAAAAATGGAAGGTACAAAACTCCACTGCTCCAATAATTTGAGGGCAAACTGTTGCAATACTAGCATTGAAAGGCCATCAATGTTCGTCAGCATTTGACGGATTCAAGGAACTCTACTTTAATCACATCAACAAAAACTGCAGTCTGAATAAAAAACAACTTTTGTCAGTTTAATTGGTTTCAAATTGTAAAAACGCTTCATAGATGGCGATACAGAAAAGTGGTGAAATGATTTTTATCAACAAGCTGGAGAAACAATAACGACGTATTCGCTTAATTCCGTTGCTGTTCTTTGCGAGAAAGAAAATTTTGTACTTAGTGTTTGTGATTAGCAAATCATTGCTGCCAATTATTTCCAGTGCTCTGCGCTGTCGGAGAATTGGCATACTCACAGAATTAGTCACCGGCTAGTTACAATATTCTGCAGCAAGCGGTACAAAAATTTGGTGAGTCATATCTTGGCAGCTTTGGTGACATAATCAATCAATCTATCAACAAATATTTATTTCCACTGATGCAATTCTTTTCAGAGCTTTCCATCACTGTAAATTTTTCACTGTGGAAGTATCCCCTAGGTTGAATTACTTACCCGGAAAATGTTTCCTTAACAGATTAAAGACATTTCCCAACAGTTGTGGCTACGCAATGACACCTACACAGGAAAAAAAAATGCCAGAATTTCATTTTGTGAACAGTTGTTTGTCTGTAGGATAGGATTTATATATACGTGAAATGAGGGAATATATGGATAAATCTAAAGCTTTATAGCTGTTAGATGGTCAGAAAAGGTCGAGCGGCAGCAGAGTTTTGCTGTCTAAAAATACTTGAAAGCAGATAATTCGTGCGTGTGGTATCTAACCTGAGTGCTGAAATGAACTAAGGCTACGCATTGTGAGTTAATGAAAAACAGTTTACACGGTAGACGAAAGCTATGTTTGGCAGCTACTCCGGTACAAAGTATACGTTTATATATAACTCGCAGTAACAGAGTTTGATGTAATGTTTCTAAATACAGAAAAAATATATTTAAAGAAAAACAAGGGAGCAACAATAGTTGAAAGCTCGTAGGCTATTGACCGGTTTCTATATATAAAAGGTCATTCATTGGGACAACTTATTCATGATGTTTAGAAAAACTCTATCAATATTTGATTTCAGATAAGTAAATAAATAACCTTGATCTGTCAACCTTTAGTTTGGTCCAACTAGAAGTCAGCGCTGACTCAACCGAGTGTCAGTATCACCAACTACAACATATTCACATCGCTTCACCGGCCATGGCGGTCTCAAAAACATTATGATTTGTATTTTGTTTGCTGAATTGTTGAGCAATGCACGCGATCATAATAGATACAATTTCTAACAATCTTTCCTCATGCAATACACGACCATTGATCTGAGATGACAGCGGACTAAGTGTTGGACAATCACTTATTTTACGAAACGCTCTCAATGCCTCCGCAACTCTCTTATACTAGAAGTCGATGCTAGTTTTGCTCATAGAATAGCAAGAGTGTTGATCGGTTAGATCTATTGTGAGCGAGAATAGAGCTGCTTTTGTGGATGAAGGAGTTGAGGTGTAATTGGCCGTGTAATAAACCTTTGCATCCTTACTTCTATCATGCGATATTTTATGTGTAGTTTGCCGAACAGTGTTAATGAGAAATTTGTGGTGATGAAATGTATTTTTTGGTGAATAGCAAATCATTCTTTTATATGGGTCAGTCAGCGCATGATAAAACCAACTTCCTTGTTGGGTGTTGCCAAGCTTTTAGTATTGTGAAACAATATTACATCACCATTAGTTATAACCCTGGAATTACCGACTTGATGATAAGCTCTCGCAACAGTTTTTAGTCTGGTTTGTAGGCATTAAAAAAAGCCAAAGCTGGAAATTCTCTTGTAAATTTGACCTGAAAAATTATTGGTCAAAATCGCTGTTAAGAGTTTTATTTCCTACTTCCCCCCCAACCGGGTTTACCGCAAGATTTTAAAAACTATTTTCTGGCTATGATAGTTCTGCCTAAATTATTTAAAAATAAATTTGTCTTAAGAATTGTTATGCTTAAGCTGAAGTATTATCCCGTCTCCAAGGTGCTGATCACTCAGTGTTATATAACCATCGTTGGTCTGGCTGTGCTGTAAGCCGTTGGACAGGGAGTCCAGCTGGTTTCATAAACTAATTATTAATCCTTTCCAAGCCAGGAGATTCAGCTCTAGTGACTATTGTTTGTAAGCTTATTTCATCTAGTCTCCTGTCACATCAACAAAATACTTTTTCTCACAGCATCCTTGATTTTTTGCAAAAAAACCAGATCGCGCTTATTTTTTGTATGCTCATTACCGGAAGTGCAAGATTTGAATTACGAATAATTAGTTATTAATATTTTATTATTATTTCCAATAGCATTAAAAACATTGTTGGGGCAAGAACTCTGATGTATCTTAGAACTCATTAAGTTTAAACCAATAAACACTCTTTCAAGTAAAAAGGGAAATAGTTGAGCTTTTGACCAATGACATCACGTCAGCTGATATTTGACTATTGACCTATTCGTCTGCTAACTGGGAGTTCATGATAAACAACATAAAGCTATGTCATAGTTGCTAATTTGTTCCGGATTATTCTTGAGTTTTTTCCTATTTGAATAGGTTGTTTTTGTTTTGTCAAGGCACTGTTTGCGCTATGAGAGATGAAAACACTGCCTGACTGTGAGCTAGTTGGAAATAACAAAGTATTGCAACAGACTGATAAATATTGTATGCCGCTAAATAGGCTGACGTCATTTTATTCACGATAACTAGCACATGTGCCTTCAACCAAGCGTATCGCATCTAGCTATATTTAGTTCATGACAATATCCAAAGGTACGGTCAATTTTCATTTGCTAAGACTTGATCTCAATTATTGCCATCTTTATCAATTTTGAAGATGAAATATTTTTTTCTCATGGTTTGATGTGGATCATCTAGCAGATTAGGGATGGCTTGCTGGTTATTCATCACGCATTATTCGATTATTGAAGCATGATTGTGTAGCCACCCGGCGCTTGATTGGCGCGCTTAGGCTACGAGTTAGGTTGATGAGGCTAATCACTATGTTGTTGTTATTGCATTACTAACGTATATGCACATGGCGGGAATGTAGATAGAAGGCGGAGCTTAGCAATCAGCGCGTATAAATTGATGAGTAGTAGATTCTACTAGTCACTTACAACATTGGATAGCAACTACTCCTTGCTGCACTAATTGTCTCATAGGCACCTTCTATAACATGAAAACTTTCAGAAACAACAATTTTGGAAACGATATGCACGAAATAGCTGCTCTCTACCTTCAACAACAGGTAAGAATTAACACCACTCGGCTGTTAAATGCTTCCATTAGTGTTAGTAAAATGTTTGGTGTCAACTGTTACATTTATTAGCCTGTGTTACAATTATTTTTTATAATTTATAGGCTCAAGAACTTTTGCAACAGAGCCAAAGCAAGATTCTAGCTGCCCAGATGCAGCTCACCCGATCTCAATCCATACACAATCCAACTACTATAACTAAGCAACCAGCTCAACGATCTCTAAGTGACATATCACCTTACTATCATACATCCAACCAACTAGAAAGTGTACCAAGTCGATCACCACCGGGACTCACTTCTCCACTGATGCAAAAACCTCTAGCTCAAACCCAGCTCATCCTTGCTCAACTGCCCCAAGCACCTTGTGTGGCTCTGCAACGCCGAGATAGTGTAAAGTCCGACAGTGGAGTTCAAACGCTTGACACAGCAACTAGATACAAAACTGAGATGTGCCGACCTTTTGAAGAGACAGGACATTGCCGATATGGCTCAAAATGCCAATTTGCTCATGGATTTAGTGAGCTCAGAGGTCTCAACAGACACCCGAGATACAAGACCGAGTTTTGCCGTACATTTCATACTACAGGCTTTTGCTCTTACGGACAGAGATGCAACTTTATTCACAACGAAGATGAACGCAGAAGCCCACCAGCTACTGCTGTCACTTCTCCAAGACCCCAGGCTCTTCCACTGAACAAACACATGCCACTTACTGTTACCAACTCTAGCGGTTCTAGCCCGGCTAGCTCCGTTTACGGCGATATATCACCGCATTCACCTAATTATCTCACTGAAGACCCATTTACCTCAAGCACCATCAGTCGACTCTCTCCCGCTCCTAGCCTTAGCAGCTTCACTAGTGACATTAGCAGCGGTAGCATGAGTTTCCCTTCTCCACCAGGCACTCCCCGGGAGGATTTAACATGCGACTCTAAAATACTGTCCTCACCTCACGACTTTGGATTGAGCCTGTACCTAAACAATCTCAACCTTAGGCAGTAAATTTTTAGTCAAACAGTCAGTCTATCCGAGTGCAATGTTGTGGCCACGCTAGTGCAATATCTAATTCCTAACACTTCTATTATTCTACTATGCATGTGCAATCACCAGACAACCACTGAGCCGAGTCTTCCATAAGCCTTAGTTCCTTTCTTTCTAAATATTGGTTCTAACGGTCAACTATGTACAAAAAAGTTTCTCATATTTATTTTTATATTTTATCTATTTTATATTTTTACTATTCGGTTTGTATAGTTTTAGCACTTATTTTGTGAAGTTGTCTCCCCGTCAGCTCTCACACAAAGCTACATAGCGTGTGTGCTGTTTTTGTTTAGCGTGTGCAGCTAGTGATAGTGTTTTCTCTTTTTCTCTTCTAGCGTATCCATTTCACTGACAGTCAAGTCTCATTTCTTCGCTTCATCGCTTTTTTATCAAGTTTTCTATTTATTTTGTACACATCTATATATTATTACTTTTTATTATTATTTCACTGCTTCAAAGCCAAAGTATTTTCTAAGGATTTCATATAAATCTTAATCCAATACATGAGTTCTCCTGTGTATTTATTTCCTATTTTGAATACAATAAAATTGTATTTGTGTGTGCTAAAAGACATCTGTTTCATTGATTTTCTCCAAATAATATTGTAACAACCAAAAATAGCAGACAACTCCAAATTAGTTTGATAGCTCACATGGCAAACAGCTTAATATACTTGTCAGTCAACCGCAGCTGATGTTTCACTTAGTGCAACACAACTAAAATCATTTTCAATGCTGGGAAAGTTTAGCCATTACACACTGTATCAACAGCTGGGTGACCCTCATTGTATACGCTGACCTGCCCTATCAAAGGCAACTACATTGCTGCCTTACATTATGGCGCATCAAAACTGTTGCAGCTATGCGTGCCTCGTGATACTGCCTACACAAAAGCGGCCAGCAACAATGACAAATAAAGAAAAAACGCTATAGCAATTGCCAACTGTTTTAGCATTTGTTTCTAGCTTTTCATTTATCAGATGTCATTGACTTGGCAGGACAAAACGGGTGCTACAAAGTGTCATAGCTGTTCAGTAGGGTTGGACAGCTGGATCCTTGGATCCTTGCCAACTACTCACTGCAATGCTAGTATTGACTTATTACTCATAAGCCAGACTGGATGCTAGATGGCTCTTATGGTTAATTGTCTGTCCTCAATCACTGGAGGAACGCTAAGGCTCAGGTTCAAGTCCACCTCATGGAGACTTTTTCTCTTCAAAATGATGGTAACTCAGTCATTCACTCAGTTTTCTAGTAGTAGTAAATCCAACAAAACTCATCAAAAAAACTAAGAAAATTGAAAACGAAAAAGGGAAAAGAAAGATTATGTTGAAAGGAAGTTGAGGAAAATTAATCCAATCTAGACTGTTGCTTTCTATGCCGGTTGAAGGCGAACTGCTTGGAGTTTCACAAAAGAACTGACTTGAAGAGTAAAACTGAGAGAGATAAAGAGTTTTTTTTCAAGAGTTGACTGGATTGTAGAGCCTGCAGCTGCAATCATCACTTCAACAACAATGCACTGTTGAGAGTTCCCATTATGGTTAGAGTTTGAGGTAACTATTACGATACTTATGACTTCAAAAAACTTGGCCGACACCATTTGATTGAAGACAGTGTACTTCTGTGAAATAATTCTATGAGTGCATAGTTGCAGGCTTCATAGAACTAAGCATCTTGCCTTTTTTGATTAATTGCTGATGTTTCTGTAGATAAATTAATATTTAAAACGTTTGTATAATTATTTTATCGAAGCATCTTGTCTCCGTGTCTAGGAGAACGTAGCAATGAGCTTGTTTACAGCCAGTCAAGTGCCGTTTTATACCATACTAGAGGTAAACAACAGCTTTACCGCACTGTAAACAGCCGACGGTCACTGGCAAATAAAACCTTCACCACAACATTCAATACGCACCATAGGCTAATCTCTGATGATAGCGCAGTAGGCTGGGGTGGTGGTATTAAGCCGTAAGATAGTGTTGGATCTATTGGCTATGGTATATAATTAGTGGGGCTCCTATAGCCAGCTTCTCCTTTGCATATGCGACTATTATTTTAGCTGACAATAGCGAAAAGAAGCCACAAAAATAATTTACATTGATCTAAAATAACACAAGGCTTCTCAACAAGGGCTCATAGACAAACTTCACAAACAACATGTTTGACTTTTCGATCAAGGACAGTCAAAGAGATACAAAAACACCCGCGATAGCAAAATTACAAAAATTAAGCCCAAAAAATTAATTACTCCCGCTGATTACTAGCGGATATCAGTGGTTGAGAGTTTCTGATTGTTATTGTACGATCTGGCGAGGTTTTGTAAGTAATTTATGCATAAACTTTGGCTGTGAAATATTACATTGGGTAGAGGGCGTGTTGCTTATTGCGTAGAATGGTGAAATAATGAGGTAGAATGCATAAGTGGCTTGGGAGAGTTGAGAGATTGAGTAATGGTTGAATTTCCTTCACTGTCACGCTGACTAAATGCTTCTTTTGATGTCAATCCACTTGATTTGTTGTTATTGGTTGGAAAATAGTTTGTATGGTAGCCTATATATGTCACCTCCAAGAATCTATTGGGAAGACAACTTCCAGAAATCAGCATGACATCCCAAGACAAGTGATGAGATGATTGACAGTAGCTGTAAAAGCACCCAGCCGTAGATGGCTGTGCAACATCCAATAGTTGTAGAGGATATTTACATAGATGACATGTCAGAGGGGTGCAAGTGGAAGCGGTGTGTATGCTAACAGCTGTTACATTCTCTGTCCAGCCTGCTTCTGCGTACTGTCAAACATACGGCTGCACTAAAAACCTCTCTCCTCCACACATCGCTCTTTGTTATTGCTTTAATAATGTAGAATGTGTTACTTCCAATGCACCACTCTTGCTATAGCTTGAGAGGACGGGCAGAATTGATTAGCAGATTACAGGCTAATGTGTGAGCTCAACACAAAAGTGTAGATTTTTTACCCCGACTATTCATACACATTACGCATCCGAATCCTGAATTAAACTGCCGAAACCATTTTCCAATATTCATCAAATTTTTCTAGAGAAAAAACGCAAATTATGTAAATGTAAGAACGTACAGTTTCGCTCTGCCAGCTTATTTTTTCAGATTTTTATTCATCCGTTGCTGATGATATATTTTTGGGTGTGTGTGATGAGTTTTTATTAACTTCAGTTGTTGATTATGACAATTATATAATCTGTTTATTTAGGCCAGAAAATATTTTAAGATTTTAGACATCGGGTAGGAGGGTGTTGAACCATCAACCTCTCGCTCAGCAAGGCAACCACACTCCCCACATGGCCATTAAGCAACTTCTGCCCAACATTACCCAACTTTATGAACAATAACTGACACAAACAATCTAGATTATTTCCCCTTCTGAATCACTTCTGGTGCCTGGTTTAGCAGATGTAATGACCAATTGTGTACCGAGCCACAATTTCATCAATATTATGAGTCATACACTTAACTACAAAGTACTGCTACTTGCAGAACAAGCACTTACAACTCTAGTACAACACCATTTATCACAGGCTTTCAAAACACAAATAAAAAATAATTGCTGTTAAGGGGCGTATGGGGAAGCTCTCGACTTCAACCTCTCGGTGATGTAGATCCAAGGTAGAATCATCAATATCACTCATTTGACAATCAGACAGCTGTTTGCAGTGTACAAGGAGAGAGGATTGTTTTAGTATATTATTATATTCAGTGTATTATGTGTTCGCCTCGTATTATTTAGCAATCAGCTCCCCTTGAACATGCCGCCAACAATGGTGGTACATTTATGGGTGACATCTCTGTGTGGTGCAGGCCTCTGAATTGGGAGGGAATTATAGAATTGTTAGCCGTTGAACCGTTAAAAAGGTTCAAGAAATAATGCAGTTGATTTTAGTGTACCAACTATACGACATCATTTACAGGTTTTGGGACTTTTTTATTTCTTTTATTAATTTTTTATTTTATGGCAAAAGTTCTTTAAGCAATTATTCTTGCAAAATGACAAAGCAAGATGGCACCTGGAAAATAATATTTTGACATTCAAAACACCCATATAAAGTTTTGTCGTAGGAATGTTTACCAATGCTTTAGATGGAATAAGCAGTACCAGGTTTTGTGGAAATTTTACCAATGAGGTTTGGTGAGCTGAGTACAACAATCACCTCCTCGTGCATGTCAGAGAGAGCACCTGCCAGCTATGACATCTGAGCACCTGTGCTGAGTACATTGGGAAAAGTAAAGCCAGTCGAATGGAAATGTGTTTTGGTATAAACCCATCCATCCAATTCGCTTTTCTACGCCTCCGGTTTTTTTTGCACTCATTGACACAGAATTTTTGTAATTCCCTCAATTTATTTGTCTTTGTTAACAAGCTTCCTTCAACCAGAAATATATCAATACTAGCCAACAGGAAGAAATACATTTTGGCTAACTTTTACTATCAACTGAACAATTTCCAACATAAATTTGTTTGAAATACAACCTAATAGGATAACAGAAAGCAATTATAGAAATCGTTTTTATTTCTTTTAATTCAGTTTATCAAGCAACAGTTCATCTTACATTGCAACATTTCTTTCTGTAGGTTTATTGGGCTCATTTCCACGTTGACCAGACTGTAAAGAGCTTCTGGTGCAGTTAGTTGGTGGAAAGGGTGAGTTTGTACTTTGAGTCCGTAGGAAACCTTTAGGTCAGTGTCAGGGTGAACTGTTGGTCTAAAGTGTGCGCATTGAATTATCTATAAATAGAACAAACTAACCAGTAAGGTCATGGAGTACAAAGTACTACTCCTTTACTACTATATCTCTGTTTATTTAGGTGTAACTGCTGTGTATGTGACTTTAACTCGCTGCGGACAGAAAAATAAAGTTAAAAAGCAAAAAATAAATTTTTACAGCAAAAACAATGTTTAAAAATAGGAGTCAGTGACATCACAGCAAACACAGCATTAATTCTAAAGCAATATTTACCTATTACATATACCACAGATGTGTCTCTTTTAAAGTTTGAAATTTGAAAACAAAAACATGCAAGAAACAATACGAAAATAATTAGAAAATAAAAACAATAAAATGAGTATAAAAAAATACCATTACGATAATAGTTATCAAATAAAAAATCACAATCAAATAAGTATATGGATCCTTAAATATAAATAATGATAATATTGAGATGCTTGCATAAATCGAAGTAACACAAGTGAATATAAATTATTATTTAAACAAATATTAACAGAAACAATCAAACTAAAAATAAGCAAGTAACTGTGGGACGTTCATTAAATAATTGATGATGATGAAAAACAATCTACACTTTTATATTTTGTTACATAATTTCGCTGGCTTTTGCTAAAATTAAAACAAAAATAGTATTGACCAAATGAAATATTAAATCCACTCAATCATTACATCAGCTAATTCATAACCTGCTCTACTATATGTTTTACACAATGTTCTTACATCACCTACACATTACATAATGCTCTTACATCACCTACACACAACACAAATATTTGCTGTGCTGACTGACATTTACTTTTGGGGTCTAATCACGCTGCCCTGGTCAGCGGTGCAGTTATTATATTCATCTCAAGTTGTATACTACATTCGCTGACCCAAACTTTTGTTTTCTTTGATCTCCTAATTAGCTTCCTATTAATTACAGAGATGTATCAGTTCTCAGGCTACAAGGTATCAAGGCATCTGTTATAGCTTAGCCTTAGGTCTTTTAGTGCTTAGGTGGTTAGAGGGGTCAGCAATCCCTCCCTAGATAAGAGCAGTGCTGTTGCATTCCACACTTAATACACCTTGTATACTCACTGTTTGACCCAGTGAATGCACTTGTTGTCTATAGTACTCCCATTGGCTGTTGTAGCTGAAGGCAGCGTTTCATAGTTTGCTGCCGCAAGTTTTGTACATGAGAGATGAGATTGTAGCTCATGTGGTAACAACAAATAAAGCCATCAAACATGAGAAATATTTGTAAAATATGAATAAACTTCCATGAAGATAAAATATGAGTAGAGAGTATCACATGTTGTATATAATCCGTATCCGTATATAATATATAGTTAGCTGGTTGGAGTAGCTGCACAAGAACTTCATTAGCTGAGGAATTATGGGTAATCTATAAAATATCAGCCATAATATGCCGCGTAGAGAGTGCAGTAACAACTGCTCACTTTACACTGTGTGTTAAAACTTACAGCCACAAATTGTCTCAAAGATCAGAAATGTTCAATAAAATGAGTTTAAATATCCAACATTAATGTTTACTAAGTAGTATGGTACCAGCGCTGAGATAACCCTGTTTGTTGTTATTAATTATCAAACCAGTGATTGATGTCTTTTATTGATGAATAACATAGCAAGTGTTTTCTTCCTTACAAATACTGTTGTGGTCGCTGCCAAACTTGACTCACTAAAATATCACAATGACATCACTATGTTTGATTCCCGTTTATTCGTGGAAACACAAAATAGTTGTAAATCAATACATACAACGACGGCTGGTAATTAGGAAGCAAGTGCAATGTGTTATGGTTACGGCTTTTTAAAGACTTTTTACATCTATGAGTCATCTTCAAAACAAATCGATTAGCCAAGTTTTCCGGTCAGAAAGAGCAGTTTAATTAGTAACTATGGCAACAGATGCACTAAATTGTTGTATAACTGCATCGTCAGGAAAGGCAGTGAGAGATTTTTTAAGACTCACCATACATCAGTGATGCAGGGCTTTACTGCAGACTTTCTCTACCGCTCACTAACAAACAGAACTTGGTTGTTTCTCTGTCCCATTAACCAGCTAAAAGAGCACAATTAGTTATTAATGTTGTAATAACTAGAGTGGGAGGTCATTGGTTGTTCCAGTATCGCTTCTAGAAGCTTCTAGGGCACAATAATAGGCAGCAGCAAATGATGTAGATGTTCCATTTTGACTTTATGTAAATCAGCACATATATATTGGTTTGGCAAGCAACATGGATTGTGGATAAAACGACAGTCACAAACTTTCAAGAAGTTATGTGTCTATTGTGAAGACAACTCCTAGTTCTCAACTATTTTTCCAGAAATATTTAATGTCAACTTCCACTTGCAAGCATTTCTTTGCTTGATCAGTGTTAATGTAGGCATTTCATTGTGCTATCCATTTTGCAGTGCATCCTATCAACTTAGTTTCTCTACTACTCAGTAGATGTTGTTATATATTGGTTTTATTCTGAATTGTAGGATGTATTGAGCCGTGTGTTATTACATAACCTTTACCTGCGTATTTATCTCCATTACAAGAGAAGCTTTGACAAAAGAGAAAACAAAGATTTGGTAGGAGTGCCCTGTTACTCTTATAACATCAGGTGAGCAAGCTTGATATTAGATTTTTACTCTTGTTATAAAAAAGTTCGTGTAAATAAATACTGTCTCGGTGTGTTCTCTATGTTGTATTGTTTGTATCTCTAATAAAGCTCACTAGGGAGACATGTAAACGATACAGATGTATTTTATATCTAGTTTAGTATGTAAATAACTATTGACTGTTATGGCCAACATGTGACTAACATTACAGATATTAGTATATAACATAGATGTTACCTGGCTCACACCAAGAATGCCTTCTGTAGTTAACCACACAGGTAAAATTGTGTTTACCTGGGTACGTATGTGTAAAGGTAATGTAATTACAGGAAGCTGTGTGTGCAGATAATTTGTAGGTGATATCAAATGGATAGCTGCACCTCTATAACCTTGCGATCACCATTGCCTGAATGAACAGTGGACTGATCATCAAACACTGGAATGTCAACTACCTGGATGGCAGAAAAGTTGCATCAGCTGGTGACAAAACAAGCTCACCTAAATGTTGGTGAAGTGTTTGTAGAAAGCTATTGGCTTGTTAGTACTTTCTGATTTCTTCTCCGCAATAGAGGACAACTCCCACTTTTCAGGCTTACTTTTAAATAAGCTTACATTGTAAGGTGATTGTGTTTGAGCATATTATAGCATGTAGTGTAAATTGTACATTCATCTCCCATTCAAACTCCCATATAATACTGTTGACGCTCAAGAATTGTCTTCCATAAAGGTTTTACTTTTGTATGAGCTTACATTAAGAGAGAACTCGTTGTGAAAACTAAAAAACCGAAATAAACTGTTTGTATATATAAATCCACCAAAACGATGCTATTTTCAAATTGAGATTAATTTTGCATAGAATAATCTCATGAAACAATTTTAATCCTAGAGTAATCGGTTTGTAATCTTTAATTCATTAGATTAAAAGATGGAACTTAGTATAATAAAATTATTATTTTTAGATAGTAAATGTTGTTGTATAAATATGGCCATGGATGTAATGGATGCAAAAGGAGAGAAACTCACATTGGTAAATGTTTTCTCCCAATAGGGCAGACAACTCTAAATCTTACGCTTGAAATCAAAAATAAATAAGGCAAAATAAGTTTCATTGCTCGCAAAAAAGTAATAAAGATATCACAGAGTCCTCTACCAATGATTTAAATTTCTTAGCAATACTTTCAATGATTTATTTCTCTTTGTTCTAAACATATTTTATTTGCTGAAAAGAAACTAAAACATAAATTGACAAGTACGCAGTGCAATCTATGCTTTGTCGACTTTGAATCTAAGCTAGCGTCAATCTGGTTAAAGCTGTGGACAAGTAATCCTACATTGTAACCAACCAGGTTGGCGCCACTTCGGCATTCGATAATCAGTTCAGTAACCGCCTGAACCGCTGCAGCTCTAGAGATCGTTGTCAAACTTTTCCTTTGGCAGAATGTTGCTAGTAAGATTGCACTGGGTAGCACATACATAACCATTATCTTGGAAGTTGGTTAGAGCAAAGCACTCATTTATACAGCATTTTAGTTCTATCAGTGTAGGCATATCACTACAGTTCTACTCTATCAGTGTAGGTGTCTCACTACAGTTCTACCCTATTAGTGTAGGGTGTCACTGCAGTTCTACTCTATCAGTGTAGGCGTGTCACTACCGTTCTACTTTATCAGTGTAGGCGTGTCACTACAGTTCTACTCTATCAGTGTAGGCATGTCACTACAGTTCTACTCTATCAGTGTAGGCGTGTCACTAGAGTTCTACTCTATCAGTGTAGGTGTCTCATCTCACTACAGTTCTACCCTATTAGTGTAGGGTGTCACTATAGTTCTACCCTATCAGTGTAGGCGTGTCACTACCGTTCTACTTTATCAGTGTAGGCGTGTCACTACAGTTCTACTCTATCAGTGTACGCATGTCACTACAGTTCTACTCTATCAGTGTAGGCGTGTCACTAGAGTTCTACTCTATCAGTGTAGGTGTCTCACTACAGTTCTACCCTATTAGTGTAGGGTGTCACTATAGTTCTACTCTATCAGTGTACGCATGTCACTACAGTTCTACTCTATCAGTGTAGGCGTGTCACTAGAGTTCTACTCTATCAGTGTAAGCGTGTCACTACCGTTCTACTTTATCAGTGTAGGCGTGTCACTACAGTTCTACTCTATCAGTGTACGCATGTCACTACAGTTCTACTCTATCAGTGTAGGCGTGTCACTAGAGTTCTACTCTATCAGTGTAGGTGTCTCACTACAGTTCTACCCTATTAGTGTAGGGTGTCACTATAGTTCTACTCTATCAGTGTAGGCGTGTCACTACCGTTCTACTTTATCAGTGTAGGCGTGTCACTACAGTTCTACTCTATCAGTGTACGCATGACACTACAGTTCTACTCTATCAGTGTAGGCGTGTCACTAGAGTTCTACTCTATCAGTGTAGGTGTCTCACTACAGTTCTACCCTATTAGTGTAGGGTGTCACTATCGTTCTACTCTATCAGTGTACGCATGTCACTACAGTTCTACTCTATCAGTGTAGGCGTGTCACTAGAGTTCTACTCTATCAGTGTAAGCGTGTCACTACCGTTCTACTTTATCAGTGTAGGCGTGTCACTACAGTTCTACTCTATCAGTGTAGGCGTGTCACTACAGTTCTACTCTATCAGTGTAGGTGTGTCACTATAGTTCTACTCTATCAGTGTAGGCATGTCACTACAGTTCTACTCTATCAAGGTAGGCGTGTCACTACAGTTCTACTCTATCAGTGTAGGCATGTCACTATAGTTCTACTCTACCAGTGTAGGTGTGTCACTACAGTTCTACTCTATCAGTGTAGGCATGTCACTACAGTTTTACTCTATCAGTGTAGGCATGTCACTACAGTTCTACTCTACCAGTGTAGGCATGTCACTATAGTTCTACTCTATCAGTGTAGGCATGTCACTACAGTTTTACTCCATCAGTGTAGGCATGTCACTACAGTTTTACTCTACCAGTGTAGGCGTGTCACTACAGTTCTACTCTATCAGTGTAGGCATGTCACTACAGTTCTACTCTATCAGTGTAGGCATGTCACTACAGTTCTACTCTACCAGTGTAGGCATGTCACTATAGTTCTACTCTATCAGTGTAGGCATGTCACTACAGTTTTACTCCATCAGTGTAGGCATGTCACTACAGTTCTACTCTACCAGTGTAGGCGTGTCACTATAGTTCTACTCTATCAGTGTAGGCGTGTCACTACCGTTCTACTTTATCAGTGTAAGCGTGTCACTACAGTTCTACTCTATCAGTGTACGCATGTCACTACAGTTCTACTCTATCAGTGTAGGCGTGTCACTAGAGTTCTACTCTATCAGTGTAGGTGTCTCACTACAGTTCTACCCTATTAGTGTAGGGTGTCACTATAGTTCTACTCTATCAGTGTAGGCATGTCACTACCGTTCTACTTTATCAGTGTAGGCGTGTCACTACAGTTCTACTCTATCAGTGTACGCATGTCACTACAGTTCTACTCTATCATTGTAGGCGTGTCACTAGAGTTCTACTCTATCAGTGTAGGTGTCTCACTACAGTTCTACCCTATTAGTGTAGGGTGTCACTATAGTTCTACTCTATCAGTGTACGCATGTCACTACAGTTCTACTCTATCAGTGTAGGCGTGTCACTAGAGTTCTATTCTATCAGTGTAAGCGTGTCACTACCGTTCTACTTTATCAGTGTAGGCGTGTCACTACAGTTCTAGTCTATCAGTGTAGGCATGTCACTACAGTTCTACTCTATCAGTGTAGGCATGTTGCTACAGTTCTACTCTATCAGTGTAGGCGTGTCACTACAGTTCTACTCTATCAGTGTAGGCGTGTCACTATAGTTTTACTCTATCAGTGTAGGCGTGTCACTACAGTTCTACTCTATCAGTGTAGGCATGTCACTACAGTTCTACTCTATCAGTGTAGGCATGTCACTAGAGTTCTACTCTACCAGTGTAGGCATGTCACTACAGTTTTACTCTACCAGTGCAGGCATGCCACTACAGTTCTACTCTATCAGTGTAGGCATGTCACTACAGTTCTACTCTATCAGTATAGACATGTCACTCCAGTTCTACTCTATCAGTGTAGGCATGTCACTATAGTTCTACTCTATCAGTGTAGGCATGTCACTACAGTTCTACTCTATCAGTGTAGGTGTGTCACTACAGTTATACTCTATCAGTGTAGGCGTGTCACTACAGTTCTGCTTTATCAGTATTGGCGTGTCACTAGAGATCCCACAATGACACCAGCTGTTGCTTATGAATCTGAGTGAGTGTACAAACTCTGCTTCAGCTGAGCGAGCCGATGTGGCTGGTGTGAATCCTGTAACTGGAGAGGAAAAAGAGGACGAAGTAAATCAACCACCACAATGTCCGACTGAATAAAACTGATATGCTTTCACAGATGGCTGAGAAGCCATTGTCAGAATGTCGCTGTGTAAGTGAGAATATTGATTGCAGCCACAATTAGACAAAATCAATGAGTTTACATAAAATGGCTACCGGATATGGAAGGAATGATAGGACGATCACTTGTCAATTCAATAGAGTTATCCACCCCACATTATTATTGTTATTGGGTATGAGCTGGTCGTACTTTGAAGATTAACTGTCACTAAAGTAGCTCTGGTAAATATCGACTACATTTCTCCTCTAACAAAGCTGAAGTATAACACAATAGTGTCAGTGACTTGTGCTTTGTGTACAAACAAGTGTCACTTATGTTGGGAATGAAACCATGAGCTGTCAACCAATCAGTTAGTGCAACGTGTCAGTTTATGACATTCTATTTCCAGTCAAAGAAATAATTTTGAATGGACAGAGAAGACAACTTCCATTTCTGCATACATATCTCCTTGTGACAACTGAAGCATACAGATGAACAGTTGGTTAAGGTTTATAGCATGTGGTTATTGCATTGTTGTGTTCAGCTAGTTTTTTGTGCTATTTGGTCGATTTGGTAGTCTGTGTACATTTTCATTAAAGACTTTGACTGGGACAGTGAAACTACTTTGATACAGACAATATGCATATACGACTGTAACAGTTGCTTCTGCTTTGGTCTTTGTGATACGGTTGTCGAAAAAGGACAAAAATTAACCGGTGTTTGTAATAGAATAAGCCATCTATGGTATAATACGTAATTTTTGAGAAGTTGATACAATTCTATAACTTTTTTTAGATTTTCGATTAACCACAGAAAAAATAACTCCCAAACACGTAAACGTAACCTCGATGGATAGACTTTTTTTGACATAATTTACTTCAACCGAGTTTAAAACTGCTGTGATCAGCAACAGCATATTTGGGTCCCAAAACTCTATAATTATTTTTCCAACAAATTTTTCTAATTGCGTTTAGATTGAACTTTGTTTCTTTTTTGTTCTTTTAGAACTTAGCATTGCAGTAATAAAAAAAGAACCCACCACAAAGCATCATTGATACAGAGTCAGCAACAGCAGCATTATACTAAAGAAGTAAAGTGCTCACGCCTGTACAAAAACTTCTTACAAAAGCAGCATTGATCTTATCGCTTACTCAACGCTCGCATAAATCCACCTCTATCATGTTTGTTGCTGCAGAAAACCTTCTGGAGCAACAGCAATTTTGGAACCTGTTTTAAGGCAATTTGTATATCAAAGGTTTTGCTGCCACAGGAGGAATAATTCTCAATATACAACGTGCTTCAGACAAAATAAGAAATTAGAGCTCAACAGTTGAAAGTGACAAACAACGCGGGTAGAGTGATTGTCTCCGAATTCTCTATAGGTTCCAGGGTTATCTGTAACTCTCGGTCAATAAATCTCGGCATTTGAAAACAGCACGGTCCAGGTTATAGCCCTCTGCAGCCCTCAGGCTAGTCATGAAAAGCTCTTTGTACAGCTCAATAGATACATTATGTAACATGTAGCTGTAGATAATCATATGAAACATTTGTTGTATGCTTGTAGCTTTATGTACAACATTACTAGTCTGCATTCATCAGAGGGCACTTGATATACTGTATGACATCACTGATATATTGTATGACATCACTGGTATATTGTATGACATCACTGATATACTGTATGACATCACTGATATACCGTATGACATCACTGACATACTGTATGACTTCACTGGTGTATTGTATGACATCACTGATATATTGTATGACATCACTGATATACTGTATGACATCACTGATATACTGTATGACATCACTGATATATTGTATGACATCACTGATATATTGTATGACATCACTTATATACTGTATGACATCACTGGTATACTGTATGACATCACTGATATACTGTATGACATCACTTATATACTGTATGACTTCACTGGTGTATTGTATGACATCACTGATATATTGTATGACATCACTGATATACTGTATGACATCACTGATATACTGTATGACATCACTGATATACTGTATGACATCACTGATATACTGTATGACATCACTGATATACTGTATGACATCACTGATATACTGTATGACATCACTGATATACTGTATGACATCACTGATATATTGTATGACATCACTGACATACTGTATGACATCACTGATATACTGTATGACATCACTGACATACTGTATGACATCACTGATATACTGTATGACATCACTGATTTACTGTATGACATCACTGACATACTGTATGACATCACTGATATACTGTATGACATCACTGACATACTGTATGACATCACTGGTGTATTGTGTGACATCACTGATATATTGTATGACATCACTGATATACTGTATGACATCACTGATATACTGTATGACATCACTGATGTACTGTATGACATCACTGATGTACTGTATGACATCACTGGTATACTGTATGACATCACTGATATGCTGTATGACATCACTGGTGTATTGTGTGACATCACTGATATATTGTATGACATCACTGATATATTGTATGACATCACTGATATATTGTATGACATCACTGATATACTGTATGACATCACTGATATACTGTATGACATCACTGATATACTGTATGACATCACTGATATACTGTATGACATCACTGATATACTGTATGACATCACTGATGTACTGTATGACATTACTGATATACTGTATGACATCACTGATATATTGTATGACATCACTGATATATTGTATGACATCACTGATATACTGTATGACATCACTGATATACCGTATGACATCACTGATATATTGTATGACATCACTGTTATACTGTATGACATCACTGATATATTGTATGACATCACCGATATACTGTATGACATCACTGATATACTGTATGACATCACTGATGTATTGTATGACATCACTGATATACTGTATGACATCACTGATATACTGTATGACATCACTGATATACTGTATGACATCACTGATATACTGTATGACATCACCGATATATTGTATGACATCACCGATATACTGTATGACATCACTGATATACTGTATGACATCGCTGATATACTGTATGACATCACTGATGTATTGTATGAGATCACTGATATACTGTATGACATCACTGATATACTGTATGACATCACCGATATATTGTATGACATCACCGATATACTGTATGACATCACCGATATACTGTATGACATCACTGATATACTGTATGACATCACTGATATACTGTATGACATCACTGATGTATTGTATGAGATCACTGATATACTGTATGACATCACCGATATACTGTATGACATCACCGATATACTGTATGACATCACCGATATACTGTATGACATCACTGATATACTGTATGACATCACTGATATACTGTATGACATCACTGATGTATTGTATGACATCACTGATATACTGTATGACATCACTGATATACTGTATGACATCACCGATATATTGTATGACATCACTGATATACTGTATGACATCACTGATATACTGTATGACATCACTGATATACTGTATGACATCACTGATATACTGTATGACATCACTGATATACTGTATGACATCACTAATGTATTGTATGACATCACCGATATATTGTATGACATCACTGATATACTTTATGACATCACTGATGTACTGTATGACATCACTGATATACTGTATGACATCACTGATGTACTGTATGACATCATTGATATACTGTATGACATCACTGATATACTGTATGACATCACTGATATACCGTATGACATCACTGATATATTGTATGACATCACTGGTATACTGTATGACATCACTGATATATTGTATGACATCACTGATATACTGTATTACATCACTGATGTATTGTATGACATCACTGATATACTGTATGACATCACTGATATACTGTATGACATCACTGATATATTGTATGACATCACTGATATACTTTATGACATCACTGAAGTACTGTATGACATCACTGATATATTGTATGACATCACTGATATACTGTATGACATCACTGATATACTGTATGACATCGCTGATATACTGTATGACATCACTGATATACTGTATGACTTCACTGATATACTGTATGACATCACTGATGTATTGTATGACATCACTGTTATACTTTATGACATCACTGATATACTGTATGACATCACTGATATATTGTATGACATCACTGTTATACTGTATGACATCACTGATATACTGTATGACATCACTGTTATACTGTATGACATCACTGATATACTTTATGACATCACTGATATACTGTATGACATCACTGATATATTGTATGACATCACTGATATACTGTATGACATCACTAATATACTGTATGACATCACTGATATACTGTATGACATCACCGATATACTATATGACATCACTGATATACTGTATGACATCACTGATATACTGTATGACATCACTAATATACTGTATGGCATCACTAATATACTGTATGACATCACTGATATACTGTATGACATCACTGATATATTGTATGACATCACTGATGTACTGTATGACATCACTGATGTCTTGTATGAGATCACTTGTTAATGAGCCATTTTAATGTTTTAATCATTACGATATCACCAATCAAACAAAGAGCATCCTGTTTGTCTTACTGCCTCAGAGACCATACCAGAGCTGAACATTTTAAATGACAGTCGGGAAAACCGAAAGATGTTAGAAAAGGTACCAGACTACGTAGCCCATAAATGGGTGAGAGGGGTTACAACGTACAGAGGTAAGTATGGAGTTTTTCCAAAATTTTCTGACTTCTGTCAATTTATAGCTCAAGAAGCTGATGTAGCCTGCAGTCCACTAATGAACAAAGAGATTATTAATGCAAAATCTGATAACAAAAGAGCTGAAAAGCACTCATATGCCACCGTCACGGACGGTGACTCGCTTGAAAGTTCTGATAGACAGAAAGGTGCCACAGAGCCAAGAAGGCAGTGGCGCCACTGTTCATATTGCAATATGAGCAATCACTCGCTAGCAGCATGTAACGCATTTCCCAGGCTAACCTTCACAGCTCAAAGAGAGTTTATGAAGAACAGTTATCTGTGCTTTGCCTGCCTAAAACCTGATCATAGCTATAAAGAATGCTGGAAGCCAGAAATTTGCAGTAAGTGCAAGGGAGAACATCCCATATCTTTACATGCGTTACGTACAGTAACAAAAGAACAACGAACAGAACTTACACAATTACCATCTAATAAACGCATAGGTAACCAAGGCTCTAAAAATTCAAGCTTGGCAAAAGAGGAAACAGAAACAGACGCTAAAAGTGCAATCTCAAACAAAACAAACGCAATGAATAGGTCTAACAAGTCTGACATGTCATGGGTAGTTCCTGTTTGGGTATCCTCCAAAAGTAATCCTGCTAAAGAAATGTTGGTATACGCTCTCATTGACTCTATGTCTGACACATCATATATTACTACAAACACAATGAATTGTATTCAGCCAGAATATAAGGACGCACATTTATCCATAACAACAATGACATCAGAAAACAAGAAGGTCGATTGTTATGTAGTAAAAAGCCTCACTGTAAGGGCATATAACAAGACCGATCTGCATGAATTGCCTCCCACATATTCACAAAGTAACCTGCCTATAAACAGAAAACACATACCAACTAGCGAATCATTACAAGGCTGGCCGCACCTATTGAAGGTAGCCGAAGAACTTCCCATTAGCTATGAGCAGATACCAGTAGGGCTGTTGATAGGCTATGACTTTAAGCTAGCCTTCCGCCCTCAAGAGGTAGTAGACTCAAACAATGAGGAAGAACCATTTGCAATAAGAACAGCTCTTGGATGGTCTATCATGGGAAATGCCGGATCAGAAACCACTAAGACCACATTGACCACAGCTGTGGTTAATTGCCCCTATACTAGAGACGTAACAACGTTCAAATGTGTAAATAACACCTCTAAGGAAATTCAAAATCTGTTAGCCTTGTTCGGCAAGGACTTCACAGATATTAACGATGGCTCAAAAGGTCTCTCACATGAAGATCGCCAGTTTCTTACACTCATAGAGAAAAACACAACCTTTGATAAGGATGGTCATGTAGAAATGCCATTACCCCTTAGAGCCACACCACCGACGATAGATACTAAAACTGCAGCCATGAATCGCTTCATACAGCTAGAAAAGAAGTTCAGGAAAGATGACAAGTATAAGAGCCAATACAAAGAATTCATGGAAAACATCATCGACAAGGGTGAAGCGGTCAAAGTGGATGAGTCAGAGATACCGGAACATTCCTGGTACATACCTCACTTTGGCATATTTCACAGTAAAAAGCCCGACAAGATCCGAGTGGTATTTGACTGTGCAGCCAAGGTGGGAGGAGTAAGTTTAAATGACTGCCTCCTTCAGGGCCCTGAACACATCAATGATCTCCAGGGAATCTTGATGCGATTCAGGAAAGAGAGGTTCGCAATCATGGGAGACATAGAAAAGATGTTTTACCAATTTAAGGTGCAACCAAAACACCAAAATTATCTTAGATTTTTATGGTATGACTCCGATGGACGCATAGCAACCTTCAAGATGACTGTACATCTGTTTGGCGCTCGGTCATCTCCTGCATGTGCCACCTATGGGTTAAGATATTTAGCCATGAAACAGGAAAACAGTAAAACCAAGGCATATGAGTTTATCAACAGAAACTTTTACGTGGATGACGGGCTTACTAGTGTTGACAGTGAAGCACAAGCAATTAAATTGCTGGAAGATACAAGAGATGTCTGCTCTTCGGGAAACCTCAGACTTCACAAACTGGTCTCCAACAGCAGGGAAGTCATGAAAGCCTTTCCGCCGAGTGAACATGCCAGCTCTTTGCGCAAATTGGACTTAAACACAGACGATCTCCCTCATGAAAGATCTCTGGGTGTGGTGTGGAACACAGAACTAGATTGTTTCACCTTTCAATCTGCCCCACAAGAGAAACCAATGACTAGACGAGGAATTCTTTCCACTATAGCTACAATGTTTGACCCACTGGGGTTAATATCACCATTTACTCTCACAGGTAAAATGATACTTCAGGAAGCTTGTAAATCAAAACTTGATTGGGACCAGCAACTGGAAGAAACCACACTCCTAAAATGGAAACAATGGCAAAATTTGCTCACGCAGTTACATATACAGGTTCCTAGATGTATTAAGCCCTCCAACTTTGGCGAGGTGACAAGGACTGAACTTCACACCTTTAGCGATGCCAGTAATTCTGGATATGGCCAGTGCACTTACTTAAGGATGGTAAACAAAGCAAAACGAGTGCATGTTTCTTTGATTGCTAGCAAAGCTCAAGTGGCTCCCCTCAAACCTGTTACAATACCTTGGTTGGAACTGCAGGCAGCATGTGGCACTGCTAAATTGGCCCAGAAAATAGAGTCAGAGCTTGAGATAAAGGAAATACAACAACATTACTACACAGACTCAACAGTGGTGTTAGGATACATTAACAACGAACTAATAAGATTCCACACCTATGTAGCAAACCGCGTGGAAGATATCAGAAGTCTTACCTGTCCGAAGCAATGGAAATATATTCCCAGCGCTGTGAACCCAGCTGACATGGCCTCACGAGGAGCTAGCATAAAAGAGATCAAAAACTCAGAATGGTTTACCGGTCCAAAATTTCTCTGGTCTCCAGAAATCACAATGCCACTGCAACCACATATATCAACTGATCCAAGTGATCCTGAGATTCGTAAATCAACAAGCTTGGCAGCAAATCAGACAACAACACTTGCTAGTCTTGATCAGAAGCTACAGCGCTATTCTGACTGGGATCGAGCCACTAAACACATTGCTATAGTGCAGCAAAAATTATATGGCGAGGATCAAATTGACATCAAGAAGGCAGAAAGAGCTATTATTAGAGCAGTCCAACAAGAACACTTCAAGCTTGAAGTAGGCTTGCTAAAGTCTCAAAGGGAAATCTTCAAAGCAAGTTCAATTCAAAAACTAAACCCTATCCTGAACAGAAATGACCTACTGAGAGTAGGCGGTAGGCTCAACCACAGCCAACTCCTCAGTTTTGAAGAAAAGCATCCTATAATTCTTCCAAAGAACAGTCACACAACTAGACTGCTAGTCAAACATGACCACCAGAAAATGGCCCACCAGGGCAGAGAGACAGCTTTAGCAGCAATTAGAGCTTCGGGATACTGGATAGTCAATGCGAGGTCAGTGGTTTACACGCTCATAGAAGAATGTATAACTTGCAAACGGATTAGAGGGCGACCACAAACACCTCAAATGGCCAGCCTGCCAGGAGATCGAGTAAACGCAACACCTCCATTCACACATTGTGGACTCGACTGCTTTGGGCCATTCATGGTCAAAGATAGAAGAACGGAAAGGAAAGTTTATGGACTGATCATAACATGCATGGCCTCAAGGGCAGTTCACATAGAGTTGCTAAATGACATGTCTAGTGACAGTTTTATGAACGCTGTGAGAAATGTTATAGCTATCAGGGGGCCAATAAAGAGTATACGCTGTAATCAGGGCACCAACTTTGTCGGAGCCTTTAACCAGCTAGCAGAAAGTTTAGAAAACAAATTAGATAAGTTGAAACTAAACTTCCAGTTTAATCCCCCTCATGCCAGCAACATGGGAGGAGTTTGGGAGCGATTAATCCGTTCAATTAGGAGCATCCTAAGAGGTATGGCAACCAAATATGTGAGCAGACTTGGCACTTCTCAATTACGAACTCTCTTTTATGAGATTATGGCCATAATCAACTGTCGACCTCTAGGGTGCGTCACAGCAGAGCAGTTGCCACTACACCCAAACATGCTGCTGACAATGAAATCCGAGGTTGTTCTGCCTCCCCCGGGAGAACTCTGTGATGCTGATGTGTATTCACGCAAACGCTGGCGAGTTGTGCAACAGTTAGCAAATGAGTTTTGGGGTAGGTGGCGAAGTGAATACCTGCAGACCTTACAGTGCAGACAGAAATGGGTGAACAAGGTTTCTGAAATAGAGGTAGATGACATAGTAATGCTTAGGGAAAAGTGTCTCCAAAATGACTGGCCATTGGCTCGGGTAGTGGAGTGTTTCAGGTCTCACGATGACGTGGTCAGGTCGATCAGGTTGTTAGTTGGCTCCAAAACTTACCCTGCGGGCAGGCGCCAGTATCTCGTGCGGCCGGTGAGCAAGGTTGTCATTCTAATCAAAGCTATAGCCTTTTAAAATTTTGTTTGCAAATTTTAGGTGGGAGTGTTAATGAGCCATTTTAATGTTTTAATCATTACGATATCACCAATCAAACAAAGAGCATCCTGTTTGTCTTACTGATGTCAGCATACCGCAGCATTCTATATGTAGGTCACAAGAATGTTTGTTTTTTGCATCCGATCAGGCAGTATTGTCCAAGCCACCACACTAGCAGGAGCCATATTATGCTCTGCTCTTACGCAGCCTTATTTTATACTAGTCTGCAGTCACAGTCACAATACATATATTAACAGTCATACTACTATTGTCAGGATACGGAAATGGCAGCAATGATACATATATATAACTCATGTTTGTGAAATACCAACAACAAGTCAAAATATGCAGGCAAACAAAAGTATACAATTCATGGCAGACATTAGCCCTGGTAGAAGCCCAACAACAATGATTAATGCATTTAGCCAATACGTTAGTGAAACAACAACACAGGTATCAAATCATGACTCATGATAGAAGGACTGAAAATGTCACGAGGCTCAGAAGGGTGGAAAAATAAATCATGAATTGATGAACATTGAAAAAAAAAAGGTTGTCTGGTTCCTGTGTTAAATCTTCTAAATTTGACCCATCCGCACTTGAGTACAATGACCATGTGTTGAATATGTTTCTAATCATTGATGTATTCTATTGCAGACGATAGGTAAGAATCATTGTGAATGTCTCAGTGTCAACCCACCCTTGGTACAAAATATTTCACCCAATCATAAATGAACATTCCATGCCGATACACTCTGTTAAAAGCTTGAATGAATGCTATTAACTGCTCACGCTTTGAACATCAGTCTTTAACCATTGAGATGTTTTGTGATGTGTCTGTTTTATTGATCTATTGTTTTGTATTCCAATCTATACAACAACAAAAAAATTGATGACAGCTGGGGATGCAAACCCGACGCAAAGATTTTGTAGTTGCTGACAGAACTGAATGTATATACTGACCAGAGTCTGCATAGTTAATAATACAAGTGTTACATACCAGGGAGACCATAGTAATACAAATATCAAAGGCGGCAGATCATAAGTTTTGATATACGAAATTCTATTGAGATGAATGAACTATAACATCAAACAGACCGGCGGCAAACCGTAAATTTTGATATATGAAATTCTATTGGGATGAGTGAACTATAACTCCAGACAGACCGGTGGGAAACCATAGATTTTGATAAACGAGAATTCTATTGGGATGAATGAACTATAACTCCAGACAGACTGTCTGTGTGAAAATTTCATGACTTGAGGCGTGGCCGAAGGGGTTGCAAAGTATAAAATTTTGCGAATGATACGATAAATAGTGATTGGCTGTGAGACTGGAGCTTGCCCACTGATTAGTGAATTGTAAATGTGCAGGCAAAAAGAAAATGAAAAGTTTTTGTCTGACAGTACTGATATAGATTTCATAGAGAGAAGACGCGGGCCCGCAGTCTCACACAATTCAGTATTCAAGCTAAATTTTCAAAATTTTGTGGCAACATTTTTTTTATATAGTTTTCTGTGGCATCAATTATTTCTCACCGTCAGTATTTATCACGGTTAGAGCACTCAACCTAGGACTTCGGGTTGCTGTGATTTACATACAGTTCTGTCAGCTATCAACTTCAATATTCCAGATTCTACTCGCTATCTGTGGTTGTAGATAAACAGTTTTGACTTTCTGC
Source organism: Cryptosula pallasiana (assembly GCA_945261195.1). NCBI lineage: Eukaryota > Metazoa > Bryozoa > Gymnolaemata > Cheilostomatida > Cryptosulidae > Cryptosula > Cryptosula pallasiana. Next base: position 41,072,593 of record OX183131.1, on the reverse strand, counting down.
AACAGACAGACATCCATACATATTAACCTATCCCAATCTTGGACGAAATCATCCCAACATTGGAAGAACAAATTACTACAAGCTGACCAAACACTCACAGAAGGTTCGTAAGCCCACAACGACAACAAGTTCGCAGACGTCAATTCCCACAGAAGACTTAAGCCCACAGCTAAACACCAAAATCAACAAACAAATTTCCCGCGGAAGGTATTGCAACAAACATTATCCTACACAAACATTATATCAACAACTTTATCGCCCTCGACAGCAACAGGACCCCATTCCATCAGCACCCCGCCAGTCACCTGAGCCCTTGGACTTGATCACTCTCTCGACTCTAATCTCTGGAGCTTTTGGACTATATTATTCTGTAAGACTGTTCTTTATTACCATAACTAACTTGCTGTATAATATTTAGCAGAAATTTTGTGTCACGTAAAAATATTGCTGGTTTCAAATTTTTATTACAATTCTGAATTTTAACAATTTCTAACTTTTACAACTATTCTAAATTTTCAACGATTTCAAATTCATCAACAATTCAAAACTTTAAATCTCTCAATTAGAAAATTTTATATCTTGTAAATCTGAATATTTACTAATTCCAAAAAAAGATCTCAACCAACATCTTGTGAAAAGACTTTATAATAATTTTGAACTTTGTAATGATAATAACATTTCTGTAATTGACCTTCCATAAAATAATTTCAATTTTTTTTGTAAAAGTTTTCTGTGGAGTTATCCTTCATACATCAGACAACTCCAACTTTTGATAACATCCAGAATTCAGTTGTTTCCAGATTTTCTGCATTTGTGTTATAATTGTTTATATAAATATTATATTTTAATCTGCTCTGAATAGCATTGTCTTATCTAAGCTTTGTCCCTGCTTTGTCACCTACTAACCACTTTGTGTTTTATAAATAGATTATACCCATTTTTATTCAAGATCCATGAATAGTGAATGTTTATAATCACCAACCTCCATTTCTCAACATTCCATTCTAAATAGAAGTAAATTGTTATCTTACCACGGCAGGGAGAACCATAAGTCAGCAACAGTTTTCTCCTTGCAGTCCAGAGTGCTAACCAAATTACACCATTACACATCGATCTATAAATAGAACCAAATACTTAAGTAGAACCAAAGAGAGTAGATAATTCTAAATTCTATTGCAACCTGCTACCACAGCATTGCATCAAACATTTCTATTGCTTATCAACCAAATCATTAATTACACAACACTACACATACATATATCATAACTATCTGGAATAGAAGTAACAAAAGACCAAAAGAACGAATATACAAAAATTTCTGTTGCTGACAAAGAAAAATTACAAAATTTCTGTTGCTGACACTATACCACATAAGGCTGGTTCCCATAGAGTCGTAACAGTCGTAGAAAAGACGGCGACTGGTCGTAAGATCGCAGCAACAAGTCTATGTGAACCACAATCGTAATCAGCTTACGATTCACTACGATGTGTTACAACAATCGTAAGGTCGTAAGATCAAATCGGGAAAGTTTGAACAAGCCAAACTTTTACGACTAGTTTACGACCTTACGACTACGATAGTTATGCAACAAGTCTATGTGAACCAGTCGTGCGATTGCATCAGATCATCAGATAGTGTAACCACAATGCACTTGCTCGTTCCGCTTTATTTCCAGTCGTACTATGGACAGTCATACATACTTTTAATAATCACACTACTACAGTTATACTGTTTTACTGTGCAACCTAGAGGAGCCAGCAAGGTATGAATTATATTCTTACTCCATCATTACTCATAGACACTTATTGTTATTACTATTATTACATAACCTGCCATGCCTTTATACAAATATGTCATCAGCAATACATTGTCACGCTTGCTTCAGTAGTGCTCATATGTTATATCACACTTTTCAATCATAGCATTAATTAATTTTATATTACAGTTTTCACGGTGTTAGTGGTGCAAATAAATATTATAAAACATCACAACATCAGTTGACTACCCTCAAATCTGGGCTGCATGGTACATCACTGATATACTGTATGACATCACTGATATACTGTATGACATCACTGATATATTGTATGACATCACTGATATATTGTATGACATCACTGATATACTGTATGACATCACTGATGTATTGTATGACATCACTGATATACGTATGACATCACTGATATACTGTATGACATCACTGATATACTGTATGACATCACTGATGTCTTGCATCACATCACTGATATACTGTATGACATCACTGATGTATTGTATGACATCACTGATATATTGTATGACATCACTGATATACTGTATGACATCACTGATATATTGTATGACATCACTGATATACTGTATGACATCACTGATGTATTGTATGAGATCACTGATATACTGTATGACATCACTGATATACTGTATGACATCACTGATATACTGTATGACATCACTGATATACTGTATGACATCACCGATATACTGTATGACAACACTGTTATATTGTATGACGTCACTGATATACTGTATGACATCACTGATATATTGTATGACATCACTGGTATACTGTATGACATCACTGATATATTGTACGACATCACTGATATACTGTATGACATCACTGATATATTATATGACATCACTGATACATTATATGACATCACTGATATACTGTATGACATCGCTGATATATTGTATGACATCACTGATGTTCCGCATGACATCACTACGTCACATATAAAGTACATCAGTTGATTCACTTTTACATATATGGAAAATATAGTAAATTCATACATCAGTGCAGTCTTGTGACAGTGTGGTCATATGACAGTGTTTTGGTGCAATTAGTCAAGGAATGCATTACAATCTACCACATGCATGTACAATTCTTAATACTTAATAAAGAATCGACTACATCTAACAGCTGATTGGCTCTTATCGTAAGAAGCAAACATTTGATAGATAATTTGTTTTTGTAAATCAAGTTTCCCCTCCTACATAAGTGACAATAATCTACCCGAGTGGTTTACCCTTCTAACATAAACATAGTAAATATTATTGATGGAAGTAGATGTATATCTACAGTTTCATGGCTGATGTCTATAAAACTGGCAAACAATTGCAGCCTGCAATCGTAGAGTACCAACTCCTGAAATATGTCATATACTAGAGCAGATGTCATTGAATACAACGAGTTTTTGATTTTGATTGCGGCCATGTTTTGTTTGCATTTAGTTATATGTGGATGATTGCTTTTTGCCCCGTATATAGCTTTCATCATCTCCAATGATTTGATGTAATATTCCATTGCTGATGAGTACTCACCACAGTTGTAATATACAATAGCAATGTTATTGTAACTGCCAGCTATATCAGGGTGGTTAGTGTCTGCACCATATATAGCTTTCATCATCTTCATTGATTTGATGTAATATTCCATTGCTGATGAGTACTCACCACGGTTGTTATATACATTAGCAATGTTATTGTAACTGGCAGCTATATCAGGGTGGTTAGTGTCTGCACCAAATATAGCTTTACTCATCTCCAATGATTTGATGGAATATTCCATTGCTGATGAGTACTCAACACGTTTTTTATGTACTATAGCAATGTTATTGTAACTGGTAGCTATATCAGTGTGGTTTGTGTTTTCACCATAAATAGCTTTCCTCATCTCCAGTGAGTTGATGTAATATTCCATTGCTGATGAGTGCTCACCACGGCTGTCATACACACCAGCAATGTTATTGTAACTGGCAGCTATCTCAGGGTGGTTAGTGTCTGCACCATATATAGCTTTCCTCATCTCCAATGATTTGATGTAATATTCCATAGCTGATGAGTGCTCGTTATATACACTAGCAATGTTATTGTAACTGGTAGCTATAGCAGGGTGGTTAGTGTCTGCACCACATATAGCTTTACTCATCTCCATTGATTTGATGTAATACTCTAAAGCAGGTGTGTACTCACCAAGTCCATGGTAGGCACAACCAATACCATGGTAATCAGCAGCTATATCAGGATGTACAGTTTCACCAAACATGGCTATATCCATCTCTAGTGCCAGTTTGTGATATTTCTTAGCCTCCTCATATTCATCCATATCATGATAGACATACCCAATGTCTCTGTAGCTAACTGAGATATCTCTATGGATGGTATCTGCTGCATACAAGGAGTGCTTTGAGCTGTTCATGTATGAACCACTGGATTGTTCTAGAAGCTTCTTTGCCTACAATACACATTGCTGGAGACAATAAGTATACAATATCATTGCATGCAATAAATGAGATTTTATCTATTAGACAAGATGAATAGGATTGTGAATGACAGAAATTGCTGTTTTAGTATCTGAGTAGAACCATCCAGTACTAGCCTCAGTCCCTGATAGAAAGATTGTAGTAAATACAATTAGCTTCAGCTCACTCAATATCAATTAAGTTCACTGCCGCGTAAAGGGATGTGCTTGTTCCCAATAATGATTAATAGGGAACCCCGGCTTTGTGTATGGAAAGTCTCTCCCATGTTAATACAAGAAGTAATAAGATAGGTATGGGGAGACAACTCTACACAGCACCCACACCAAATGCTAACAGAACAAATAAAATATCCAGCTGTATTGTCAGCCATAATACACTTTATTACTAGGATTACTTCAACAATATAACTGGTTTATACCAACAGCAGGTAAAAGTGCACAGTCAAAACTAGATACAAATACATCAACGAAACACAAGGTCAAGAACACAACCACTAGACAACCAACTACTCTCCAGTTAATACAAATGTGTAACTGTCACTTGCTAGTAGGGATAGGACAATAAAACTATCAGATAAAACATCAGGTCAAGGACACAACCAATAGACAACCAACTACTCCACAGCTAATACAAATATATAATTGTCACTTGCTAGCAGGGATAGTACAGTAATACTACCAGATAAAACACAAGGTCAAGGACACAACCACTAGACAACCAACTACTCTCCAGTTAATACAAATATATAACTCTCACTTGCTAGCAGGGATAGGACAATGAAGCTATCAATTAAAACTCAAATACCCAGATTTACATTTCATGACTTTCCGACAAAAATTAAACTTTTATGGCTGCCTGCCTATATTCCAAATCAAACAAAAAATAAGACCATCTACTGGTAGTTGTTAACATTTAACTTTAAATTACAAGCCAAATACTCGATTTTTCTCACTTTAAAATTCAAAGGGCTTAGGACACCAAACTTTGAGGCTGAAATATGTTAAAGAAATTAATCTGGAGTTGCCCTATCAACAGTGAGGCGACTCCTATAGACATAATCAGTGGTGACCTAAATTCAGTATTTTCGCTAGAGCTAGAGCTATAAAGCTGTTTTTCAGAGTTTGGGTGTGTCTGTACAGGAGAAGGGCTCCCCAAATACTGGCAGTGAGCATACAGCATACCAAAATCTTGCTTACTTGGACCTGTTTTTTTCAAGTCGTCAAGTTTTTACATTTTTGGTAAAGTTGCTATTATGCACAGACACGCTTTCAAGCAAAAATGTTTCATGATCATAATCAAAAATATTAATGAATAATTTTTGTCAATCCAATAAATATTAGGTTAAACTTAAACCGTTTATGGTTGACTATATTTAAACTCAAACAAAAGTCAAATCCATGTACTGGTAGTTGTTAACTTTCAGATTGAAATTACAAGTTGAATATACCCAGCAAATTTCTAAGTTTGATAATTAAAGGGGTTTGGCAGACCCAATTTTAGAGGATGGGACTCGATTTAAAAATTTGGATGTTAAACTGTGCTCAAAAAGTTTTTCTGGAGTTACCCTCTCGCCAGCAAGACGATTCCTACTGGTACAATTAGTGCTGAGCTAAACGCAGTGTCTTCCTGAAGATACAAGTACTACAGAGCTATAAAGCTATTCCTCAAAGTTTTTGCTTGTTTGTATAGAAGTATTGGCATTGTGCGGAAAGTCATGAGATTGCACAAGAATGAGATTTGGTTAAAACTTCTTTAAACAATACCATCAGTTAAAGATACGAGGTGAAAAAACACATTGCCGCAAGTATATTTCCATCTTTGTTTCATCCCTGCATCCATTATGTAATACTCGCTGCCTTCCCGACAAAAAAGTTGAGAAACAGCAAATGATAATAATGAACATTTTTACAAGTTATAGTGAAAGCCCAACAAAACTGGTACAATTTAATCACTTGTTCAAATGTATTATATAATATTATGATGAAACTGCCACTTTCAGTGAGCCTCTTTTGTCAACCATACAGTCATTGAATTCCATAGACCTCAATAGATATATCACATTTGTGTTGGTACAAGTTATCTTTCTCAGTTTTACAATGCTCAAGAGAGAACAACTCTATACACAGAAAACGTCTCATAAAGCCTGAGCCCTTTGATTAGAGAGTCAAAAACCTCAGGTATGAAATAATAGCAGGTAAAGATCAAACAGTAGTTTATTACATTTCTGCCTCTCCCTGTATCTCTATATACTAGCTTTATATAGTAGGTAGTGGTACAACTGTAAACTTGTAAACAACAAAGTCCACCCAGAATATATCATACATGCACTCAATACTACATACAGTCAGTACTATATACAGTCAGTACTACACGCAGTCAGTACTACTTTCAAAATCCGTGCCTGGCGGTTTGTAAACTTTTGACGTGTGATACAACAGGCAGCTTTTGCCAGGGAACCTAATTTTAAATACTTCTCCGTTAGAAAACTTTACATTGTCTAGTTTGCTTAAGAAACCTGATTAAAAATCTCTGATTACTGAATTCACAAAGTTTTATAGCATCAGTTTTTGCTATCAGCTTTTGTAAATAATCTCAAAATCATTTTCGCCAGAAGCTACCGTACTATTTCATTGTTTAGTTTACATAATTGGTTAAGTCACTATTCTAGAGTTACAGACGGTAACTGGTGTCAGTGACTTGGTTGTGAAAATATGATTGCGAGCACAATTGGGTAAACTATCTAAAAATAAACTATTGGTGGCATGAAAATGGACTATAGTAAATACAGATTAATCAACGAAAAATCTTTGATTAATCTGAATGGTGACGCTTGGTCTCAATTCTGGTTCTAAGCACAATTTATGTAGCTCTCATATAGTTGTGAATGCCTGTAAGCCCATTAGCACAGACCTCTACAGTATCCACAACAGTAGTAATATATGAGCAGATCTCCCTACCAAGTGTTTTTTGTGGGGTTAAAATCTGGGGTTGTGCAATGGGTTACGGCGTTGGATGGATTCGCCGAGTTTATATTGTATTTTATTTGAGGGGCATTTGAGTGGCATTTAAGTGGCATTTGAGTTTTGATTATTTTTTTACTTAATTTGAACTTATATGACGTATAGATTTTGAATGTATGGCATTTAAGTTTTTGATAATTTTTTACATAACTCGAACTCATATAGCATTTTGAGAGAGAGGAGAGAGGAGTTATATCTAGCTTGAATAAATACATTGATTAAAAATGAATCAATATATAATTATATACATTTATTACATAATAAGCAGGGGTAAACCTTCCCATATAATATAGCTAGTGTCAGTAAAGACTAAGTAATACAAAGCACTAGCTTTTGTAATGATAATCAATGCAAAGTCTTTTTCTTTACATCGCATCTTAAAAAATCCTCAAATTAGCTTCTATATGGTTAAAATTCACAGTATTTGGGAAATAATTGTAATAGAAAACATTATATCTATTAAAATTTACTGTAAATTTTATGTAGTACGAAGTACTATAACCTTCATTTATTCACTTGAGACTACATATCATCAGCATTTTGAGATCAAGTCTATATATATATACGATGAATGATTTCTTGTATTATATATATATATAGTTATAGTAACCATTCTAAAAAGAAGACTATTATGAAGGTTTTTATTTAAGCCAAAGTAGGTTCGGTAGATACTCCATCAGAACACACTGGTCTTTCAGCATAAAAATATGTGGGTCCTCGCTTTATTTGCTTGTATGTCAACATTTTTTATCCTTTACTACAAATCCTCGATTTTTACCTATAAACGACTTTTTTGTGTTCAATACATTTAGATAACTGTCTTTGTTCAATTGATTAATTCGTTTGTTCAAACCTTTTGAGCTAAACTTGTTTCCTTTTTCTCCCCAGCAATAAAAGGATTTAGAGTTAAGAGCAACAATTCCATCTCCGGTAAATTTCTCTTTAAACAATCCAGGTATTCTTTTTCCATGTTTTAGTACTTTTTCACAACATTCTTGCATGCTCCGTTCTAAACCCATTGTTTTGATTCTTAAAAATTCATCCCTATGTTTGTCACAGTATGGTCGTGGAAACCAATCACCATATTCATTGTAAAACTCTTTTTTCATACTTGGTTTTACCAGTGTTTCTAATGTTCCGCTCAACGCCATGTATGCGCTATCTGTATCCATTTCAACATATTGGAAATCACTTCTGTCAATATATCTATAAATAAAAAGATTGTTTCGATTATTGGGAAGTTTTACTTACTTATACATGATAATAGTAGGGAATTAGGTGTTACTTACTTCTCCATAAAGTCGTAGTAAAACTGTAGCATTCTCAGTTTAGCATGCTGTAGCACGGAGAAGCCCAAGTGTACTGGAACATTCATAGTTAGCTGAAATGATGGTGATACTGATTAGCAAAGTAAACTTGTGGAATATAAATTTTGAATTGCAAAATAATTGTTTTAAAACTTACTAGTTGTTTACAGGTTACGATTTCATGAAAATCATACGCTATCTCTTCCATGGAGATAAATTTGTTTCCTCTGATACGAAATGAAGCTTTTCTGGCGCCTTCGATGAACTTGATGGTGGTATGTTTTTCTTTATCAGTGATTGTTTTTCCATAAGCAGCATTTCCTACCAACTTGCTAGTAGTAGCGAGTAATTCTTGACTAGGGTCTGCATCTCCCATTCTCCTAGCGTCCGAAACCGATGTTCCAAAAGCTTCAAAAGCTTTTCTAGGAATATAATCTATTAGCTGATAAACTTTGGTGACTTTCAATCCTTGTTTCAAGTACCATTTCAACAAAGGACTCATTAGCAATATCTTATCTCCGTACATACTTCCAACTAATGAGCGTTGAGGAGTCTTTAAAAAACCTTCGGCTTCAGCAAAGATTTTCATTTCATCGCTCAAGTGTTCTCTGGTTAACATCGTATTTTTAAGAATCGGAGGCATTTCGGAGAACTTTTCTTCCTCTTCCTCAGGAACTTTGATGTCACATTCAACAAATCCGAAGAATTCCTCTGATTGAACTCTCTCCAACATTTCTTCTTGATTCAGCTTTTTTTCAAGTATTTTAGGGTAGAAAGAATTGTAAAACGTGTTGACAAATTTTTGTAAATTTGTATGAGTTTTTACACGCTTCATCCAGTCACACTCCCAAATCGAGATTACAGCGTAACCTAATGCTCGAAGATATTCTTCATTTTCCATCGTAGTTTTAAACAGATTTGCTTTTGATTTTCTTCCACTAGTTTGAAGCTCTTGCTCTTTAGCGTTGTTATAAGAGCAGTCGTGTCCATGCCAAAAACATCCGTGGAATTGAAAGACATGACGATTTTCAACACAGAATCCATCAACTGGTAATCCACGCTGTCCGAGAGTAACTTCTCCTCCATTGAGCTGATGTCTGATATTGATTTTTTTTGAGAACATTTGGAACTGTAACCAGCTATGAGCTATCTTGCTAAATTTTACTGGTTCAGCGACAAAGGAATTTTCGATTTTTCTTCTTCGAGGATAGCCAGTAGGCATTGATTGCATCATACACCATAAATAGAGCGCATTTGCATCAACTCCATAGATTCTATCACAAACCTTTGCTTCTTTTCCCAACCAATGTTCTCTAATTTTAGTGATACCTTTTTCGTGATATCTATGCATCACTAGACTTGGCCCACCAACTATGTTTTTCTTTATTAGAGGATAAAGTTCTGCATTGCAGTTGTCAATCAGACAAATTGGGAGAGTCTGACGAAACGAGTTACCAAGTTCATGGAAATCCAAGTATGTAGAGAGGTATGGAGGGGGTGGTTGAGGAGCTTTGTTAAACATCCATCGAATCGCTAATCCTGGTAAAGATATACCATATTTTAACATATCAATCCCATGCTCTCTGTAGATCGATCTTTGTCTTTCCAACGCTTGAACAATTGGTTTTACATCCAAGTTGTTGTACCATTTTAAAAAATCCCTCATTGTCTTCATGTCGTTATCTTTCCATGCTTCTTGACAAATTATGTACTCTTCTTCACTGATGTTCTTTTGTTTTAAAGAACTGTAAAAAGCTTCTCTTGGAGGTAGATGTTCTTGATTAAGTTGTTCCAAGTCTTTCATCCATTCATAAGGAAAAAATCCTTTTCCGGCTTCACATTTGTATGCTTTGAGATACATTTCATAGCTATATCCAGGAGAGATGAAGTTTGTACAATCTAAAAACAAAAAAGATCCTATTCCGATAACAGGCATCTTGGTTCCTTTTTTTATAACAAAATCAAAATCTGTGTCGGAGACATCTTTCAATTTTTGAAGCAGTTTTCCTTTCATCACATTGACATCATAAGTCTGTGAATTGAAACCTAGAATAGGGAGTTTTTTCATGTAGCTGTACAAATCATCCAGAACTTTTTCAGCTCCTGTTCTCCGTCTGAAACGATTTTTTTCAAAATCACTACGAAACTTTTCTTCAGCTTCTTCCAGTCGTTGTAATTCACCTTCTATCTGTTTTATGATTTGCGAAAATTGTTTTTCCAATCGGCTGTATGATTGATTCTTCACTAATATCTTCCAAGTATTCAATGAACTTTCCAACGCATTCATCATCATCCCCTTTATTGACAATACAACATGGGTTGTTGAAGCCTGGTACGTTTGAACAAATTGAAATACTTAAAAGTTTATGCTCATTCGTGTAAATGGTTGTGTCTGTATCTCGATCTTTTTCGCAATTAGGTAACAAACACTCTATGTCGAATGTTGCAAAAAATGGATAGTATCTCAAGGAATCATCTGACCCGATATCTATCCCGAATTGAACCTTCAGTTTGTCGAATATTGTAGCAGTAGGACTGTATTGTCCTCCAGAAAACTGCATAGTTGTTGCCTCTGAGATTGAACATCTGTGTCTTTTCAGATTCCCCAATCTGTCATAACAAGTAGAACAGGTTGGACATCTGTAGGCTCTGACATATCCTTCCAAGTTTTTAATAAGACTGAAGTGATTGATATAAAGATCCAAATATAGATTCTCCTTATAACTGGAGTTTGAATTCCAAATAACTGTTGAAGTCATATCATCATTTAAAGAAAACACTGTTATCTTCAGTTGAAATGCTCGCTCCAAAAGCAATAAATCAGCTTCTGTTACTCCTTTCCCATCACAACTTTTAGCACTATCACCATAGATGAAACTATGATATTGTTGTTGGTACTCCTTCACCTCCTTAATTATCGGATATTTTGCAATTCCACCGTTTTTTTTGTAGTTCTTTGTGTAATGCTAGACATCTAAAAAAACAAAGATTGTCGGTAATTCGTATTCCTTTTGTGTTTTTTGACATGGTTTGTATGTGTCTGTTGTTAATGAGGTGAGAGGGTAAATGCTCTGGTGGTGATCCAACTTTTCCCATTCCGAGTAGTTTGTAGAAATAAAACGAAATGTTTGTGATTAACACCAATCTCCAAGTCGTATTTGGTCTCCGTCTCAAGCTATTTGTACGATGATCAGTCTCCATAACACCAACAAAAAAGTCATCAAGATCTCCTTCACTTTCAATCAGTTTAGCTTTTGGATATACGGTAGCATTGTTTGATGATGAGTGAAAGTATCGGAGTTCACCATCATTTTTATTTTCTAGTATACAACCTACGCTACAGTTGACTTTTGCTCTCGAGCTCAAATGTCTCCAAACTTTTTTTAGCAATTCTAACACTCTTGAATCATGATAGTCATTTTGGTAGGTATCAGCTTGGTCTCTTGGAATCCCATCCCAAAGTCTTACATTTAAAAGTTCTATGACTTTTCCAGCTCTATGTTTCGTTTTCATAGCTCCCCAATATCTAGCTATCAAATCATCCCATTCTTCATCTTGAAAAGTTGGAGCTGTGCTATCATCAACAATACCTAGGGTTGATACTTGGGTAGGTCTTTCAAAATTTAAATCTTCCATTTCTTCTTCTTCTTCTTCTTGTTCTTCCTCTTGTGCTTCTTCCTCTTCTTCTTCTTCTTCTTCTTCTTCATTTTCTATCATTGGATCATTCTCATTTTCTTCAACTATCTCCTCCACAACCGGCTCTATATCTTGAGCTATTATGCTAGTCTTTGGTGGTGAAGGCTCAGCACCAAATCCTATTTGATTGATTGTTTCATCGGGTAAACAAAAACAAATGAGATTTTCTTCTAACCATTTCCAATTAGGGGAAATATCAGGGTTTTTTTCTTCTACATTCTCCTCCCGATAATTTAAACTTTGTCTACAATAGAAATGTTAACACATAATAGTTGTTCTATAAAACATTCACATACATTTTGTATGAAATGTAACAGAAGAAAAAATGACTTAAACACCATTATCAATTAATTTTTAAAATGGAATTAGGAAAAAAAGGCCCAAACATTATTATTAGTTAGGTTTTTAAAAACTTACTGTGTACTATGAGATGAATTCTCAACTCCCTCTTTTACATTAATTCTCTGATATTCTGAGTCCTGTCTACAATAAAGAGATAACGCATTATTTTTGCTGATTCATAAGATGACTATAAAAAAAAAAACAGCAAAAAAAATTACTCTACTAACATTATTAATTTATGATTTTATAAACTTACTGCTCATCAGAGGCTATTGTATTTTCAGTAGTTGCTGAAATTTGAAAAGTCGAAAGTTTGTCTTGAAAAGCATTTTCAAGTTCCATCTCCATTTCATTTTCATATTCAGCATTGCATTCATCATTCGTGTATTCATTATCAGCGTTTGAAAAACTGATATCATTTTGATTTTTCATGAGCCATTCCCATTCCTTATGTATGTCTACATCCGTATCATCCTCTTCTGTTTCCATAGCACTATAATAACAATAAAATCATTACTTTTTAATAGAAGTGACAATAGCACATAAAAAGGTAAGTTAAATGTCTCAGCTAATAAATTTTACCTTGTGAATAAAACTCCTAGTAGTCAGTTGGTATATTATATAGTAGATGTTGAGGCTTCAGTTACTGTTGTTAGAACGAGTGATTTATTGTGTGAAAGCATTACTTTTTAAGTAGACAAAAAATTAAATGAGATAATTAAGTCAGATAATTAAGTCTTAAGTTCAATGAAAATTTTCAAATTCACACAGAAAAACTTTTAATAGTCAGTGGATGTAGTAGTAGATGTTGCTCCTCCGATCACTGTTGTAGAAGAACTGGATGCTTTCTGTGTGAAAACAGTGGCTCTTAAATAGGTAAAGTTGCACTGATTAATTCCTATGAATCAGCATTTTGTCCACGCGAAAACCAATGCTTTCGCGGGAATAAATAATTTATTTTCACGCGAATGGAAACTGTTGTTTTCGCGGGAATAAATACTTTGTTTCCACGCGAATGGAAACTGTTGTTTTCGCGGGAATAAATACTTTGTTTTCACGCGAATGGAAACCGTTGTTTTCGCGGGAATAAATAATTTATTTTCACGCGAATAGAAACTGTTGCTTTTGCGGGAATACAAATTTTATTTTCACTCAAAGGGAAACCGTTGTTTTCGCGGGAATAAATAATTTATTTTCACGCGAATAGAAACTGTTGCTTTTGCGGGAATACAAATTTTATTTTCACGCGGATACAAACCAATGCTTTCGCGGGAATAAATACTTTATTTTCACGCGAATGGAAACCGTTGCTTTCGCGGGAATAAATAATTTATTTTCACGCGAATAGAAACTGTTGCGTTCGCGGGAATACAAATTTTATTTTCACTCGAAGGGAAACCGTTGTTTTCGCGGGACTAAATAATTTATTTTCATGCGAATAGAAACTGTTGCTTTTTCGGGAATACAAATTTTATTTTCACGCGGATACAAACCAATGCTTTCGCGGGAATAAATAATTTATTTTCACGCGAATGGAAACCGTTGCTTTCGCGGGAACAAACATTATATTTTCACGCGAAAGCATTGGTTTGTATTCGCGTGAAAATAAAATTTGTATTCCCGCGAAAGAAATGGTTTCCATTCGCGTGAAAATAAAATATTTATTCCCGCGAAAGCAATGGTTTCCATTCGCGTGAAAATAAATTATTTATTCCCGCAAAAGCATTGGTTTGTATCCGTGTGAAAATAAAATTTGTATTCCCGCGAAAGAAGCAGTTTCTATTCGCGTGAAAATAAATTATTTATTCCCGCGAAAACAACGGTTTCCCTTCGAGTGAAAATAAAGTTTGTATTCCCGCGAAAGCAACAGTTTCTATTCGCGTGGAAATAAATTATTTATTCCCGCGAAAACAACGGTTTCCATTCGCGTGAAAACAAAGTATTTATTCCCGCGAAAGCATTGGTTTGTTTTCGCGTGAAATTAAATGTTTTATTCCCGCAAAAGCAACGGTTTCCATTCGCGTGAAAATAAATTGTTTATTCCCGCGAAAGCATGGACAAAATTCTGATTCATAGTTATATTATAAAGAAGATTGGTATTCATAGAGTTCAACCAGTGCAACTTTAGCTATTTAAGAGCCACTGTTTTCACACAGAAAGCATCCAGTTCTACAACAGTGAGCGGAGAAGTAACATCTACTACACTTTCCATTGCAACTACTAGAAGCTTTCTCTTTATAAAAAGTAAAATTTAAAAAATTTATTATTCCCTACCTAGCAAAGATCAAAATTAGTTTAGCTATAATGTAAAGTATGAAATAAATAATCTTTTAGTTCCACATGAAAAGCTGAATTATATATTATTTCTTTCTTTTTTAGAATACTATGGAGGATTTTTCTGCTTCTTACATGGATTTAAAACCAATCGAAAACAAACAAAAAACACTCAAAACACCCTCCAAAAGAAAAAACTCTAACTCTGTCACAAAAGAAGCAACAATAAAGAGACGAGCTCTTCCAAAACTGGTTTTACCCACAACATCAAACACTACGGAAAAAAAAGAATTGTTAACTGATGCTGATAGAGCTCTCAAGATGGCCAAATCTCTCAAAAAATGGAAGGCAAGTGATTTGAAAAAGATTGGAGGGTTTCTTACACTAGCATCACTTCCTGTTCCATCAGTTTTGCAAATCGTTTCTATTGAACAGAGTACTGGTGCATACGGAAATTACTACATTCTCACTTATCTTGATAATTCAACTGGAGCGAATTTTCAGAAAGTTGTTTGCCCAAGTAGAGTAATTGAAAGCTTCAATGTTGATAACTACCCATTACCTTTCAACATTTTGTACTTGGGTGAGATGGAAAACTCAAAAAAACCAGAGACTACTTACTACAATGTCAAACGTATCAGCACAAAACGCTTAACCACAATGGAAGCTACTGCTGAAGCTGAAAAACTGAGAAAAATGAGTGAAGAAGAACTCAAACTCGCTTACGACATCGAGTATCTCAGCAATTTCAAAGATTGTTCCATTTTTGCTTACATCGAAGTTGTAGAAAGATTCATTCATTTCCGATTCAATGGAGAAGAATCCATTGTAAATTGCATTCGCTATGTCGCTGAAAAGAATGGAAAAAGAGAGACGAGAACGCTTTTACTACCAATCAGATACAATGAGGAAGCTAAAAGATGTGCACCTGGTGTGATGATTTACAAAGGAAAAAAACAGAGTAAGAATGGAAATCCTATTCCATACCACAATGTTGTCTTCATTTCTTCAACCAACGCTAGTGATTGGGAACAATATTGCACACAAACAAATTCCAATGAGGTGCTAACAAAAACGAATAATGAGGATGAAGTTCTTAAGGAATTCCTAGAAAACGAATTACAAGATTTTGATGAACAGCTTGGTGTTGATGGTATGTAAACTCAATATCAAATGTTGACAACAGGTAGTCTCAAGCGGATAATGAATGTATAAAAAAAGCCTGTGTATTGATTGACATTACAAGTTGTACTGTTTTGTATTACTTACTATTTACTGACTCGAACTATATTATATGGAGAGATTTTCCCTACTTATTATACAATAAGTGTATATAATCATATATTGATTCATAGAAAAGTCTAAAGGTTCTCAAGTGATTAACTCACCAAAAGTTCCGGTTTGCAAAACATTTGAAGATCTTCCTATCCCAAGCATTATACGAGTGACTGTACTTTTTTATCCAGTTGAAATAGCTAAAAACTTCAGCTACTTAGTATTTACTGACTCTAGCTATATTATATGGAGAGATTTTCCCTACTTATTACACAATAAATGTATATATTCACATATTGTTTCATTTTTAATCACTGTATTTATTCAATGTAGATATATCTCCTCTCTCTCCTCTCTCTCAAGATATCATATGAGTCGGAATTACAAAAAATTATCAAACCTTAAATGCCTTACATTCAAAATCTAGATACCCTATGAGTTATAATTATGTATACAATTATGTAAAAAATCATCATAACTTAAATGCCATACATTCAAAATCTATATACCATATAAGTTCAAATTAAGTAAAAAAATAATCAAAACTCAAAATGCCACTTAACTGCCACTCAAATGCCACTCAAATGCCCCTCAAATAAAATACAATATAAACTCAGCGAATCCATCCAACGCCGTAACCCATTGCATCACCCCAGATTATGACCCCACAAAAAACACTTGGTAGGGAGAGCTGCTCATATATTACTACTCACAACTGACTATTATACAAGACTCTTACCTCATTCAGGAGTTGTCTTGTAGCCTTGTAGTCACCAATCTTCTTCTTACAACAGGCAGAGAGAAGATACCAGAAGCCAATGTTACCATGTCCATTGTCTATAAGCCAGCTGAAGTAGTCTGCCGCAGCTCTGTGAGAGTCGGTGTGGTACAGAATGTAGCAGTAGAGCTCCATGTACTTTTTTACTTGTTCGGAATTGTCAGTCCTTTTCTTAATCATATCTACAACCTGGGAGGGGGCTGTTGTTGTTATTGGAGCTTCAATGGCTTTTTCTAGTTCTTTCCTAGCCTGTTGGTATTGCCCAGCGAAGTAACAGATTTCAGCTTTGGTCATGTGATCAGTTTTATTAAAGTCAATGTTCTGCATCACTGAATGCATTGCATTAGCCAAAGAGGAGTTGTCTGTACATGATAATGCACCATCAACGAAATCCTTCACTGAGCGCTTGAGAGGCACGAGCAGACAACCCAAGATCACAAACAAAAAACTCGGTATTTGGTACATCTCCTTTAGAGATCCTTTCTGTTGTGGAGTGAGCGAAACGTATTCTGTTTGAGACCCTTGATGGAGGTAGGCTCTAGTTCTCATGTATAT
The DNA here is from genome assembly GCA_945261195.1 of Cryptosula pallasiana. Lineage (NCBI taxonomy): Eukaryota > Metazoa > Bryozoa > Gymnolaemata > Cheilostomatida > Cryptosulidae > Cryptosula > Cryptosula pallasiana. The sequence continues at coordinate 41,055,080 of OX183131.1, read as the reverse complement.
TGACAGAGCCAATACAATGTTTATGTATTGGAAGGTTTCTTTAGACATCTTTCCTTTGGAGTGCATCATGAAAAATACCTCCCAAGGAAAGCGCAGGTTCCAAGCCATAAACATTTTGATGTTGTTGGCTAACAAAGTAGGATATCTGAAGATGTCATCCTTCACCTTAATGTTCGTGTTCTGAGGTGGTTGGCACTTTACGAACGGGGGAGGAAATGTAAACTTTTCGACATCTGTTTTAAATGATTGAAGCCTTTTTTCCTTGACAGCAGCGCTGCTTTGGGCTACATTTAGCTCGTAAGACATCCTCCTTTCAATGAACTCTTTGTGCAGCTGTGACTTCTTCCCTTCATTGGTGTAGATAACAACCGTAGAAGATAACATGTCTGATTTATCTCCCGCCATTCCTGTGAACGGAGACTCTGCCTCCTGTGCATACAACTTCATCAAACCATCGACACTGAATGTTAGTGGTTGTCCTTCCTTAAGGCCATTGCCTGTTGGAATGTTGCCAGCACTTTTGCTGATGCCATCAATTCTGAAACCAACAGTTTTGAGGTCAGCAATAACTGGTGGAGAACCTTCTTCTACTTTCAGCTCTTTGATGTTGAAACACTTAAGAGGTGACTCTCCTAGATTGCCTATTCTAAAGTAGTTATCCATGGCTAGCATCTCAAAGTAGTTTTTGTCTTCTCTCTTTGTGATGAACGCGTATTCTACATCAGAATATGGAGTTGCCTCCCCTTTGGCAACAGATCCTAATCCAATGACAGCAAAGGCACAAGGCGGAGACTGTTTGATACGACTCAGTAAGTCAACGCTAGACTTGATGATGCTTCTGGTGACACTCACAAACTCATCACTGCATGTTCTACTCAAAGCAAACAGTTTATCACAAAACTTGTTAGCATTAGTCATGTTTTGATCGCTGTACATGTCTTCTGCATCCAGTTTCAACCCAAGGTCATCCAAAGGTTTAAACGATCGTTTGACATTTGCTCTGTATTGTGTGAGCAGCTGCTTGTGTTGATTGGTTAGCTGCTGATGATCTTCATAGCTGATTGGATGGTTACCTTTATACCAGCTGACTTCTATGTCATACACCAATCTACATCTCTCTGGTGTAGAGTCTACTACTACACAGTAATTAGCTAGTCCGTGTGCCTGTAACATCAGATATGTAAACTAGCTCATAGTAGATAGATGGCAAGTCTGTAGATATCACAATAAGTATTAAATGACTGGCAAATCTGTACAAGATTCAGGCCAGGGCAAAGTGCAAGCCTATATTGTTGTGAAATTAGTTGGTTGCACTTGGTAGTTGTCTTTCCTTACATAGAGGAGACAACTAACAACTAATCAACTGGCATGCCACAAATGAATACAAAACCAGGCAGGGACTTCTCAACACACACAGATAGAATACTTGGGCCCACTTCATATTCTAAAGGAGATGCCCTAGAAGCCTACTAGTATCAAGTGTGCCAATGACTGCACCCTCTAATGGTACAATGAACAACTCATACGGTACAAAGAGAGACTCCTGTCCACATACGAGAGACTCAATAACTATTACTAGTATTTTAGAGAATCTAAAATACTGCTGTTCTTTTATTTTTTTTCCTTCTCTTATGACGAACCTTACAAAACTCTAGCCACTTTTTCTCAAAAAATCGTAATAGGTAGAGCTACAGCTACTCCGAATCGCATGTGACTGTCTTTCAGAAAATCAACATTTCAAATCAAATCTTTGATAAAAGAGTCAAAGCCCAACTGGAATTATCATGTGAATCAAATAGTTGTTTTTTGCTGTTTTTGCAGCAAAAAAACTTTTGTCCTTGAAAGTGTCATACAAAATAGCATTCAGGTGGCATATCGAACAAATCTGAAAAAAAGTTTTAAAAAAATGTAGCAATATTTTGCGACGTCGGAGTACCTAAATAATCTTTTGTATGCAGGCCAAAGAGTATTTCTTTTTATCAATATTTATTTAAACATAGATGTCAAAACTGCTTCATGGCATGGCTTACTGACTGACTAACATTGTGACCAACTGTTCACAGAATCCTGGTATGAGTCCCAGTGCTGCAAATTTTGTTCACATAAAAATTCTTTGAAAAACTATCTTTGTTGATAAGCTTTATGATACGCGACATCGAGGGTATTTTCAGTGCAGTACTTCAGGGAGTGTGTGGTGGTGTAGTTAGTGTCGTGTGTGGTGGTGTAGTTAGTGTAGTGTGTGGTGGTGTAGTTAGTGTAGTGTGTGGTGGTGTAGTTAGTGTAGTGTGTGGTGGTGTAGTTAGTGGAGTGTGTGGTGGTGTAGTTAGTGTCGTGTGTGGTGGTGTAGTTAGTGTAGTGTGTGGTGGTGTAGTTGGTGGAGTGTGTGGTGGTATAGTTAGTGTAGTGTGTGGTGGTGTAGTTAGTGTAGTGTGTGGTGGTGTGGTTAGTGTAGTGTGTGGTGGTGTAGTTAGTGGAGTGTGTGGTGGTGTAGTTAGTGGAGTGTGTGGTGGTGTAGTTAATGTAGTGTGTGGTGGTGTAGTTAGTGGAGTGTCTGGTGGTGTAGTTAGTGTAGTTTGTGGTGGTGTAGTTAGTGGGGTGTGTGGTGGTGTAGTTAGTGTAGTGTGTGGTGCTGTAGTTAGTGTAGTGTGTGGTGGTGTAGTTAGTGTAGTGTGTGGTGGTGTAGTTAGTGGAGCGTGTGGTGGTGTGGTTAGTGTAGTGTGTGGTGGTGTAGTTAGTGTAGTGTGTGGTGGTGTAGTTAGTGGAGTGTCTGGTGGTGTAGTTAGTGTAGTTTGTGGTGGTGTAGTTAGTGGGGTGTGTGGTGGTGTAGTTAGTGTAGTGTGTGGTGCTGTAGTTAGTGTAGTGTGTGGTGGTGTAGTTAGTGTAGTGTGTGGTGGTGTAGTTAGTGTAGTGTGTGGTGGTGTAGTTAGTGGAGTGTGTGGTGGTGTAGTTAGTGGAGTGTGTGGTGGTGTAGTTAGTGGAGTGTGTGGTGGTGTAGTTAGTGTAGTGTGTGGTGGTGTAGTTAGTGTAGTGTGTGGTGGTGTAGTTAGTGTAGTGTGTGGTGGTGTAGTTAGTGTAGTGGGTAGTGGTGTAGTTAGTGTAGTGTGTGGTGGTGTAGTTAGTGTAGTGTGTGGTGGTGTAGTTAGTGGAGTGTGTGGTGGTGTAGTTAGTGTAGTGTGTGGTGGTGTAGTTAGTGTAGTGTGTGGTGGTGTAGTTAGTGGAGTGTGTGGTGGTGTAGTTAGTGTAGTGTGTGGTGGTGTAGTTAGTGTAGTGTGTGGTGGTGTAGTTAATGTAGTGTCTGGTGGTGTAGTTACTGGAGTGTGTGGTGGTGTAGTTAGTGTAGTGTGTGGTGGTGTAGTTAGTGTCGTGTGTGGTGGTGTAGTTAGTGGAGTGTGTGGTGGTGTAGTTAGTGGAGTGTGTGGTGGGTGGTGTAGTTAGTGTAGTGTGTGGTGGTGTAGTTAGTGGAGCGTGTGGTGGTGTAGTTAGTGGAGTGTGTGGTGGTGTAGTTAGTGTAGTGGGTAGTGGTGTAGTTAGTGTAGTGTGTGGTGGTGTAGTTAGTGTAGTGTGTGGTGGTGTAGTTAGTGGAGTGTGTGGTGGTGTAGTTAGTGTAGTGTGTGGTGGTGTAGTTAGTGTAGTGTGTGGTGGTGTAGTTACTGGAGTGTGTGGTGGTGTAGTTAGTGTAGTGTGTGGTGGTGTAGTTAGTGGAGTGTCTGGTGGTGTAGTTAGTGTAGTGTGTGGTGGTGTAGTTGGTGGAGTGCGTGGTGGTATAGTTAGTGGAGTAGGTGGCTAATCCAACTAGATTCCTAAGTTCTAAGCTCACTGGTATGATTTCTTTTCTAACTATTTTCTAAACTGCTTTTGCCTTCACTTCACTAGTTGCCAGCTACTAGTAGTTTTTGATTTGTGTATGCTCAACTCTTTTATTTTTGTCTTTTTGTGTCCGTAACAATAAACTGTGGAGACTTTATTTTACTTTCATTACCTGACAACACTTCAAGCTGCGTTATTTTATTATTCGTTCAATTTCAAGCTGAAAGTTTAAAAACTTTAACTGTGGAACTCAGAGTTTGACCCCCAAATACCCTCTATTACTTGTTCTACATACAAATGTGTACATACTCGTGTATAACTATACAACAAGACTTGTTCTAGTAAGATATAAAAGCCAGTCCGTTTCCAGCCAAGACAATTTCTTTCAAACCATTTCCACTTGGAGCTGGTGAACTTGGAGTTAAAATGAATAAGAACTTGACATGATTCAAGTATGTAATTGTCTTGATCCAAGTACAGCCATATATGGTTTGTATAAAATCATCTAACTGTTTTGACGATGAGCGCGTACGGAACTTACCTTGAGGTAATCTTTCCAGTCTCTAGAATGTTCTCCATCAGCCAAGTATTTACGAGCTAGTTCTTCTGCGTAGTCAGCCATGTTTGTATAAACACTACACCCCTCGACTGCGTAGTCAAGGGGTGAAGTGAACTTTATACCTGTAAGTATGTAAGTAGTAATATATGAGCAGATCTCCCTACCAAGTGTTTTTTTGTGGATTAGATCTGGGGGTTGAGGCAATGGGTTACGATGTTGGATGAATTCGCCGAGTTTATATTGTATTTTACTTGAGGGGCATTTGAGTGGCATTTGAGTGGCATTTAAGTGGCATTTGAGTTTTGATTATTTTTTTACTTATTTTGAACTTATATGGCATATAGATTTTGAATGTATGGCATTTGATTTTTTTTGATAGTTTTAACATTGTATATAAATGAAAACGTAATAAGATTGTATGGTTATTGGAAGTTAAGATGTCGACAGAGGATGATGTTGAGATGAGACCGATGAATGAAGTTGATACTATTGATGGTACTGAACGTGATATGATAGATGTTTTACCGAGTATGAAGCGTAAAGCGTTGATAATTATGATAATTTTGGTATTTGTCGTAGGGCTTTCCACTTTTGGAGGTGTTACTGAGTTTAGTATGTATGAAGAAGCTATGGAAAAAATACAAAAAGCGAGAAACTCTCCTGTTGGAACCATAAATGAAACTACTGTTGATTGAAGAACATCTTTTTATGATGAATGGGAAACCTGAAGATTATGACCCGAGGATGCGATCTCCTTTTACAGCAATGATTGCAGGACCAACTGGATCGGGAAAGACGCAAGCGATTTTTCGAATGATTGAAGCTAGTCAGACTATAGCACACCCTCCACCAACAGAGATTCACTACTGTTATGGAGCCTACCAAAAAGCCTTTGATGATGTATCAGGAGTGATTTTTCATGAAGGCATGATAGATATAACAGTGAGTTTTCCCAGAGATGGTAAAAATCGATGGCTGATAATTGATGATCTCATGGATGAAGTTTCTGGTAAAGCCGATGCTAATGCTTTGTATACAAAACATAGTCATCATTTGAACATAAGTGTGTTTTTTATTGTTCAGAATCTGTTTTTAAAAGGAAATCGTACAATTTCCTTGAATAGTCATTATTTTTTTCTTTTTAAAAACCCTAGAGATGCTTCTTCTATTTCCTATTTGGCTCGACAATGTTTTCCATCAAAAGTAAAATATGTACAAGAGGCTTTTGAAGATGCGACAAAGAAACCATACTCTTATTTACGAATAGATACGACTCAACAAACGAATGATCAACATAGACTATTGGGAAATTTTACATCAGTTCTCCCTATGATATTATATGTACCCAAGTAAAAGGATATAAATACAATTACTATTCGCTTCACCTCAATCATATTTTGTTATTCAACGACGCAACACGAAAGCGTTATAATGTCTAAAGCTTTGGAGAAAAAATTAACAAGAAATGCAGCTGTGTTGTTATCGCTCAACAATGCAACCTTTGCTATTCAAAAGTCTGTTATAGCCAAAGCCAAAAAGGAGTTTATTATGACTCTAATGGAATGCGCTAAAGCTATTATAAATGGAACGATACCATTGACATCATCTCAGTATAATGAGTTGCAGCGAAACGTGAAGGATATTAGCGCTTTAGTAAGAAAATCAACGTTAGATGATAAGAAAGCTGTATTGCAAAAAGGAGGATTTTTAGGCGCTCTACTAGGACCTATCATCAGCAATATAGTTCCTGGGTTACTTAAAAGTGTGCTAGGTGGAGGGAGAAGATAAAGATGAAACTCTCAACACGAATGATGCGAAATAGAATGGCGATTTTAGCTCTGGATGATCTGAGTAAGAAAGGAAAAATCGCTATAGTCGAAAAGGCCAACTCAGATTTGTTTCAATCATTGATAGAAAGTGTTAAAAATATTATATTAGGTAATGTTCCTCTTGATTCTGAGCAGTTTATTGAGTTGCAGCGTTACAAGAAGGAACTACATAAACTTAGTGGTAGAGGGACAGTTGATGATAAGCGTAAAATTTTGATTCAGAGTGGTAGAGGGAATCTTTTGGATGCTATTATAAAACCTATTGTATCTGTTTTATCATCAATAAAAAGATGAATCGTCAGCCTTTAACATTCTCCAGACGTAATTTTATACTCACTGAAGATGAATACTATAGATTAACGGAAAGAAAGGATAATAAAACAGTGGTAAAGGAAGAGAAAACCAGACCTCCATTGTATTATAATCCTATGGAAGCTATAACAGTAAGAAATATGAAGCGAAAGCGAAATGATCTACTGGAAGCGGCTTATGATTCTGACTTATCCTCATACGAAAAGTTAGATGAAAATGTTGAAAACCTACGTAGGTATTTGTCTGATGTCAAAAAGATTAAAAACAACCAAAACCAGACACAAAAGGATAGTTGGAATCTCATTAAGAAAAAAAGGATAGAGTCTACTTTTCCTTTGGCCAATAGCACAGTTATTGATAATAAACTTAATGTCTTTTCACCAAATGTTGATAAAGACAATGAGTTAGAATCAGTGAAAGTGGTTGATGATGATGATGATATTGGGACGGAATTAATAAAAGGAAGGTTGTTTGATACTGAAGACACAACCTTACTAGGAAGTACATTTATTACTGATGGAGAAGATGAGCACGATAGTGAAAGCGAAAATTTAAAAGAGTTTGAAAAAAAAGCAGCTGATTTAACAACAAAAAAGAGTGATCAAACGATCGCTGTCAGAATGTTGAATAATCTGAGTAAAATTGGTAGATTCGACTCGGAGAAGAACAGACTGAAAATTGGAGAACGTTGGTTGAATCCTAAGACTTCCAAAACTTTACTACGAGACGTTCTAACCGAAGGAGGTAAAATAGAATCGGGAAATACCAATTACAGTAGATTTAAAAGCCTGCTAACCGATGAAGGAATCACAACTGTCAGAAAATCTCCGCGTCAAACACGTAAGACTCAGAAGAAAAAGTTGGTCGTTCCCGGTACTAATTCATGGACATCGATACGCTAAAAGAGTTGTATTACAATCCTGCATTACATACATCTCTACGAGGAGCTAGAGCTTTACTGAAAGCTCGTAGAAAACGAGAGGGAGAAAAAAGAATCCGTGAATGGTTGAGTGGTGAGGATGCCTACACGTTACATAAAAAAGTTGTAACCAAGTTTAAGCGACGCCCTACAATTGTAGCTGGAATAGGGGAACAGCTACAGGTAGATTTGATGGATGTTCGATCTCGAAGAGATGAAAATAATAATACAGCATTTTTACTGACTGCTGTTGATTCTTTATCTAGAAAAGGTTGGGCTGTGCCGCTCATCAACAAATCAGGACCGGTAGTAGCAAGAGGATTGAGAAGAATACTAGAAGGGAAAAATTATAAAGCTTTACAATCTGATAAAGGTAAAGAGTTTGACAACGTCAATGTCAAGACTCTGCTGGCGGAAAAAAAAATCAAGCGTTTTACAACCGAAAATGAAACGATAAAGGCATCAATGGTGGAGCGTTTTAACAGAACTTTAAAAGAGAAGATATATAGATATTTGACATATAAAGATGATGATAGATACATTGATGTTTTACCAGAAATGGTTAATGCATACAACAACACAATTCATGGTGCTATAGGTATGAGACCAAATGATGTGAATTTTCAAAATCAAGAACTTGTATGGAATCGTGTGTATGAAGGAGGTGAACATAGTTTAACTCAAGAAGCAAAACTAAAGATTGGGGATTATGTGAGAATAAGTAAGGCAAGAGGAGTGTTTGAAAGAGGATACACCCCGAATTGGACGATTGAGATTTTTATAATCACTGATGTACTTATTGATGAAAAACCTGTTGTATATAGGGTGAAAGATTTAGCTGAGGAGATGATTGATGGTACCTTTTACGAAAAAGAGTTGCAAAAAGTAAAAAAACCCACGATTTTCAGAATTGAAAAGATACTGGGAAGAAGAATGAGAAGAGGTAAAAGACAGATTCTGGTTAAGTGGTTAGGTTATGGAGAAAAGTTCAATGAGTGGGTAGATGAATAGTTTATAAGGAAACAACACTTGATATAATCATCATACATTGGGAAAATGTCGATGCTGATAACTTTACCCTCAAACTCTAGTGGTGAAGAGTTTCCTGATAATAACAATTCCGAATTTACAGTGAGACTGTATAAATATTTGGTTATCAATGGCGGTAAATGGGAGGTAGCTCTGCTAGATATGACTTATTCTAATAATTGGAAAAATGTCACCGAAGGGAAAATATATCTAGAAAAGACTAATGTCTCTGGTAAAAGCGAAAAGTCCTTCATCCTAATCGGTAATGGAAGATATGATAGTATAGAGGAGTTGGAGGAGATTATACGAAAGAGAATGAATGAAATGGATTTAGACAAGAAATTCGCCATCTCCTACAACAAGATCACCAACACCGCTTTACTAACTAACAGTGATCCTGATACTGCCATAAGCTTTTCCAAAGATATAGCATATATTTTTGGATTTGAATCAAAAACTACATACCCTCGTGGTAGATACAATAATATCACACCCCCTGATATAAATTCCGGTTTAACATCCCTGTATGTTTATTCCAACATTGTTGATAATAGAATGGTAGGAGATACGAATGTACCTTTATTGAGAGTAGTTCCAGTTCAAGGAAAGAAGAATAGTGTTGTGTATCAAGAATTTAAAAATCCTCACTACGTTGACGCTTCATCACTAAATAGTGATATGATTCAAGTACTTATAACGAGTGACGACGGTCAACGAATACCATTTGATGGTGGAAAGGTTGTGTTGACGGTTCACTTTAGAGAGAAAACATTATAATGAGTTTGGTACGATACACCCCTGAGGATTCAAAAGATTTTTTTGATGAGTACTACAAGATGCAAGCTGGAAATGGAATTGGAGTGTATAGTGGACGACGAGTGATGCCTAATATGAGAGGAAATGGACTTGGTAGTATTTTTTCAAGTTTACTTAAATCTGCAGCACCAATGCTGAAAAGAGGAGCAATTAGTTTGGGGAAAAGAGCACTGACTGTAGGTGGAAATGTAGCGCGTGATGTCATCGATGGACAAAGTTTTGCAGCGTCAGCAAAGAAGTGGGGGATGGCAGAGTTGAATGATCTGGGGGGAGATGTGCTCAATGCAATCCGTCCAGATAGTATGAAAAGGAGAAAAACAAGAGGTGGAAAGAAGAGGAGAGGTGTTGGTAAACGTGGTATATTTTAATAGCGGTAGAATCCGGTATAAAGACAGCTGAGCTTGATATCTATAGTCATTAAGTGGTAACGCTTCAAGCATTCATCACTCGCAAAAGATGGCTAGCCTAAATGGAACAACAGGTAATAAGTTGGAAGGTTCTTCCTACAACATAAATCCAACGTTGGATGTATTTGCTACGGAACCAACAAACATATCAGTAGAAAGATCGGAATATGTTGTCATCAGACCTGATAGGTTAGATCCTTATGGTAGTATTGAGTTAACCTTGTCAGGGAGCACTGAACATTACACAGATCTCTACAACTCATTTCTGCAAGTTGAAGCCACGGTTGTTAAAGATGATGGAACCGATATTGACGGTAATGATGATGATGCAGCTGTGTGGATGGGGGATTCAATGCATACATTATTTAGCGAGTTGAAAATGTCGATAGAAGGAACCACTGTTGAATACGCTAACAACTACGGTTTACGCTCCTACTTTTCACAACTACTCGAAAACAGTGCAGAAAGAAAGAAATATCAAGGTAAGATGGAAGGATGGTTGTATGATGATTCAACTAGCAAAGACGCTGCTGATCACAAAACCGCTGATAAGAAAAAGAGGAGAGCTCTAATCATAGGTGGAAAGACAATAGAATTAACTGGAAAACCTCATCTCACATTATTTCAGCAGAAAAAACTAATAATACCAGGTCCTACTATGCAGCTGGAGTTTGAACGTGCCTCTGCCAAACTAGCTTTGTTTGCTGCGGATGAGGCACCTGCAGGAGGGGCAAAGATTAGAATTGATAAATTTGAACTTCATCTTTGTAAAGTTAAGGTGAATCCTACAATACAAAACTCCCAACTCAGTTTGGCGTTGGAAGGTCACAACTACATTTATCCTGTTGATCGAAAACGGATAAAACTATATGGAATTCGTGCTGGTGTTGCGCAGATCGACATCACTTTGGAAGAAAACAAACAAAAACCTAAACAAATTTATTTAGGTTTAGTTGATCACAACGCAATGAACGGATGTTTCGCCTTAAATCCATATAGAATGCAGCATGCTAGTGTTGATAGTATTGTATTGAGAGTTGGTGATTGTCCAATTGGAAGGAGATTTGAACCAAATTATGCTAGAGGAATTTTTGGAAGAGAATATCATCAGTTTCTACACGCTACCGGAACTTTGCTTGAAGGTGATAGTCTTGGTATTACGAAAGAACAATACCTTGATGGTACTACACTTTATGGTTTTGATTTGACTGGCGATTTTCTTAAAGAAGGTTTTCACTCTATGAAAAATGTCACAACAAGTGTGGAAATTCGTTTTAGCGCTAACACGACTGATGGATTATCCCTGGTAGCATACTTTGTAAAAGACGGTGTGTTGGAGATGGATAGCATTCTTCAATTAACTATCGGAGGAGACGCAGTGCTTTAAACAGAAAGTTAGAGATGAATACCATACAAATTCGCTCGATCTTATCTTCAGACGTTTTATGTCAAAGCGTAGGGATTCATGTTGGAGCTAGAGAACAGTTTTGGAAGCAAATTTACAATTTTCCAACAGGATGTTTCGTATTCAACACCCATTATTCTCATCAACCCGGGGAGCATTGGTTGGCTGTGTACGCTAATGATTCAGAGGTAGATTTTTTTGACTCGTTTGGACGTTCTGTTTCCTTTTACCCGGATGTAAATGAAATATTAAGTATTCATGGAGGATATGAAACAATACAAAGTAATGAAACACAACTACAAAGTTTTTTGTCAACTGTATGTGGCGATTATTGTGTATACTTTTGTTTACTGAGAAGTAGAGGGTGGAGTATGGATGAAATTGTTAGAAGTTTACGAGATATAGGAGATAGTGAGATGAGAGATCACTCAATACGGAGATTCATCATACAGACATATCCTAACTTCGAGTTCATTCAAGATAATACAGTAGAAGGGATAGATGGAGTACATATACAAGGAACTAATCTACTAAGTAAATTGTTAAAATAGATTATTATACTTGATTTTTATTTGTTATAATAAATAAAATGAATAAAATACAACTTATCTCATTATTTTCGCTAAACACTACAGAACCTATAAAAACTATTATTTTGTAATGTTTCAAGCAAGAAATAAATAAGTTCTTCTCATTTTCTTCCTCAGGATCGCTCTTTAGCTATATCTAAAAGACATAGTAACTAATGACTCTATCATACATACTTATATGAATTAATTTCACAAAAAATACTTCGGAGCTTTTTTTTAAAATAGATATGAAACTTACCATCATAGAAGACGAGTCACATCCTTTGTGTTATCGATTAAGACTTCGATGTACTGTTCTGGACAATTCTCTTTTTCATTTTCATCAAAGTAGGAGAGACAGCTGTGTTGCAGCGAAGTATCAAACATTTCTGAGGTTTGAATGAAAGCTTGAAGAGCCGAGAGTAGAATGATATCATAGGAAATCATGTTGTTCGTATTTTGTCTTAGTCCTTTGAATACGATTACACCACTTTTTTCAGCCACTACAGATGAAGCTATTTGAGCAGGGATGCTAAGATCTCCAATCAATAGCTCTCCATTCACCATGCATCTGTAATTAGCCACTATAATATCTGCAGTCTTGTTCCAACGAGTATCACATTTTCTTGGCATTCCAGGATTCTCATAAGCTATAACACTTCCTGGTGGAAAATCGTGTAGGTGAGCGACAGTGAAATAAGCCTGTATTTGTCTCAAACTCTTGTTGTACAATGAGTTGAATGGATCGTTGATCTTTCGATTACACCCTTGAGATTCAGCAGTACGAAAAATCGCATCTCCTGTCTTTCCTTCTCCCATATAAATTAAAACAATTGGACGTGTTTGCTTAGCTTTATTAACAAGCAGCCCTATTTCGGTTGAAACATCACTCTTCACCCGAGTTCTCTTTTTATCCTTTCGGTAGTTGTAAATGATGACACACTTTGATTCATCACGGAATTCAACAGACAACACCTCCATAACCGTTGGTACTGGTAGTTCGCAGATTTCCACAGGCTCTTCAAGTTTTTCTAGACTATCTGGAGAGAGAGAGTTTATTAACCCGGCGCTCTTGTAGGTGAGAGTGGTTAGTTCATTACTTCCAGCATCTTGAAAGGGTATTCTGACGTGACGAAAAAGCGTTTCGTCTCCAACAGCCGACAAAGCTGGTTTTTTGCACTTCAAACCAGTTTCAATATCATCTTTTGTTAAATCAATGAAAGATCGTTTCCTCATCGATGTTCTTTTTGAAGACAGCTTGTTAGTAGGAGATGTGAATGAAGTAAAATCTTGTTGGGATTCTGGTTCATCAACCACCCATTGACTTTCTGCCATATCAAAGATAGGAGAAGGTGATGGGGAAAGGGTTTGCTGGGATCCTGCTTCTTCATTCATCGGTTGACTTCCTTCGTCTTGAGTATTCATTCTAAAAAAACAAAACATTTTGTTTAATTTTTCGTAATTAATTTTAAAAGATCATAAAGACCATAAACCTTCAGCTAGTAGTGTTAGCTAACAAAAAATAAATATTTTTACTCTTACCTTTATAAAGAAGATGAGCTCCTAGTTGTTGCAATGGAAGGTTTAGTAGATGTTGCTTCTCCGCTAGCCGTTGTAGAACTGGATGCTTTCTGTGTGAAAACAGTGGCTCTTAAATAGGTAAAGTTGCACTGATTAAATCCTATGAATCAACATTTTTTCACGCGAATACATCCCAATGCTTTCGCGGGAATAAATAATTTATTTTCACGCGAATGGAAACCGTTGCTTTCGCGGGAATAAACATTTTTTTTTCAGGCGAATACAAACCAATGTTTTCGCGGGAATAAATAATTTATTTTCACGCGAATGGAAACCGTTGCTTTCGCGGGAATAAACATTTTATTTTCACGCGAATACAAACCAATGTTTTCGCGGGAATAAATAATTTATTTTCACGCGAATGGAAACCGTTGCTTTCGCGGGAATAAACATTTTATTTTCACGCGAATACAAACCAATGTTTTCGCGGGAATAAATAATTTATTTTCACGCGAATGGAAACCGTTGCTTTCGCGGGAATAAACATTTCATTTTCACGCGAATACAAACCAATGTTTTCGCGGGAATAAATAATTTATTTTCACGCGAATACAAGCCAATGTTTTCGCGGGAATAACTAATTTATTTTCACGCGAATGGAAACCGTTGCTTTCGCGGGAATAAAAATTTTATTTTCACGCGAATACAAACCAATGCTTTCGCGGGAATAAATAATTTATTTTCACGCGAATGAAAACCGTTGCTTTCGCGGGAATAAAAATTTTATTTTCACGCGAATACAAACCAATGCTTTCGCGGGAATATATAATTTATTTTCACGCGAATGGAAACCGTTGCTTTCGCGGGAATAAAAATTTTATTTTCACGCGAATACAAACCAATGCTTTCGCGGGAATATATAATTTATTTTCACGCGAATGGAAACCGTTGCTTTCGCGGGAATAAATTTTTTTCACGCGAATAAAACAGGAATATTTCACGCTAATAACACTATTCTGATAGAGTTTTCGCGTGAGTGTTTTTAATGGTTATAAGCTAAATGAGTAGGAGTGGCTTATACTATATAAGAACAGCTCTCTCTGCATAGAAATCATTCTCTCCAGCAATCAAACATCAACTACTACATCTGATCTCATCAACTACTACAACTGATTTCATCAACTACTATAGCTGATTTCTTGGTGATAAGGTAAGAACTAATAGAAAAATTATTTAATAGAAGTTAAAATGTAATTATTTTACAACACTGTTTAATCATCCTATACTAATACTTAACATTTTATTTTAGTTCATTATGAGTTCAAAAAGATGCACAATCAAAGACTACCTTCCAAAGATATATCATAGCTATATTAAAGAAAATGTTGAAGTACAGGAAAAGATTGGATATCGCTTGACATTACAAGCTATATTATTATGCGTGACACAGCATTTGCTAACTGTAGCTTCTTTACATGGAGAAATTTCACCGGTACAATACCGACCATATACTACACATAAATACGTTGACAATCCAGTAGAAGTATTTAAGCATATGACTAAAAACAATTTTCAAACAGTTGTAAAAATGTCAAAAACTGTCAGTATTAATGATTACTTAAAGAAAATTAAAAAAAAAGTGTGGAATAAAGAGCTCACTCAAAAGTTGATTTCAATACAATGGTCCACTGAATTATTATATCGTTTTCAATCAGATATATGTAGATACATACAAACGGATGAAAATCTCTCATCATCCATTTTTTCATTTGAAATGATATTGGAACTATTTCAAGCTCACAATATTTAATATGTTCTCTTTATATAACCCTACTTAATATACAATAAATGTATATATATTCACACATTGTTTCATTTTTAATCAATGTATTTATTCAATGTAGATATATCTCCTCTCTCCTCTCTCTCCTCTTTTCCTCTCTCCTCTCTCAAGATGCCATATAAACTCGAATTATGTCTAGAATTATCAAAACTTAAATGCCATACATTCAAAATCTATATGCCATATAAGTTCAAAATAAGTAAAAAAATAATCAAAACTCAAATGCCACTTAAATGCCACTCAAATGCCACTCAAATGCCTCTCAAGTAAAATACAATATAAACTCGGCGAATTCATCCAACATCGTAACCCATTGCCTCAACCCCCAGATCTAATCCACAAAAAAACACTTGGTAGGGAGATCTGCTCATATATTACTACTTATGTAGTTTGTTATTACATAAGATATAACTAGATATTTGACTCATTACTCTATGAATATTAATTATTATAGATAGAGCTGTTAATTATATGAATTGCGATAACATGTGTTTTATGAGGTGAAAATGATTTATTTTATAAAATGGCATTTCCAACTTTACCCTTTGCCAAGTTTGTTCATAAACAATAAGGACCTATAATAATAATTATTTATAAACTTAAACACTAGTAATGTGTTGAAGGAGCTTTTGAAAATACTCTCTACAACACCAGCTGGTTGGTTGTTGACAAATGAAGTAATAATAGTAATAACAATATAGTCTTATGTTTTAGAGACTTTCATGAATTTTGTATTCAAAACACAAAATTTGAAATGATCACTTGTGAGTCACCTGGCATTGAGTTTGCTAAAGTTTGTTTTTTTAGTAAAACAAAGCTTGGCTGTTATGTGTTATGTTTGTTTTCAGACGGCACATTTTTAACTGACAATCATAAAATATTTCAGTAATATATTTTATATGGACGCACTTACCTGTAGGTATATAACACCGTAGAGATGTAAGTACTAGTTGTAAGTACAAGTTATAGTGATATAGTCTAGTTAAGTACTATAAACTGAGAGAACTAGCAGAGTCAGTTAATAAAGTAGTTACAAGTCAGATACAGAAACTGATATGGTTATAGCTGGCAGTGTGTGTGGGCATTATCTAATGACTATACTGTATATAGCCCCTATCTATGTCTTGAGCTCTAAGGCTATGCAATGAAATGATAAACACAATAAACTAAGTTCCAAAAAAGTTGTAACATATTGGTGTATGGTCATGTAACCTGAGTACCAAGCTAACATAGTAGAGTATCCACCACCTCTAAAGGATGGGGGGGCTGAATAACCTGACTACATAATTCTATGCTAGGTTACTTATCTCTGTCACATTTCACACACTCCTGCATTACTTGCCTGTTATATTCCATTACTTATCACTCCTAAAGCACTCAGTAGAGATAAGACCACCCAAGTATGCTAGACCCTATGATAAGGTATTGTTTGTCATACCTGTTACCTCCCACAGAGCTTGTATGTAGGTCTAACACTTACATAACATAACATACAGGTGTGTAACTGTACATACGTGTAAGTACATGCACGTACATGTAAGTACCTCATCAAGCGCAAACCTGTATATAGTTTATATTATACTTTTTGTACCCTAAAGATTTGATAACTAGCTATGGAAGTTGTCTGCCCACACCATGGATAAAGTATAAGAAGATCTGCAGCTGCGGCAGCTTAATATAATTTTAATCAATTACGTTCCTTACTACAATGTTTATCACAGTTCTATTGCAGCCATTTTGTAAGAGTGGCAATGAATTCTGCTCTTGACTTGCAATGCATGTTTTTTTGGCAATCATGATGTATTTTACCCACTGCTCAAACAAACAACACAAAAATTTTGGACAACAGCCAACTTCTCCATATTATATTACTTCACATCCTCAGCCAATCATATTGTAGCACAACAAATACATGCTACATCTGATCATTTGGTCTGAAAAAACAAAAACTGGGAATATTTAGTATAAATAAATAACAAGCACCTTGCATTCACTAAAGGTTATGTAACAAGTTATCCATTGATGTCTTATTACAATTTCCCTCATGATATTTATTAGTCAGTTTTTATCCAACAGGTTAAATAGAGGTCAATGCATATATTTGCACACATGAAAATTTCCGCTGCATTGAGACAATATTCAACTTATCTCCATGGTAACTCTACCAACAATGAGCAATGAGACACACAGACAGACACCAGGTAGAGACTACACATCAAAAGTTGACCATGTAACATTACAATAATAACCATTCTCTATCCACCTGCTGACTTGATGCCACTAGCTAGCATGTGCTCAGGAGAAAACTGCTTCAACCAATGACAACTCAGAGACGCTTTAGTACTACATTATTCGAGAAAACACAGAGGTATAGTTAGAGGTCAAGTATAAATGGTGTTTCTGGTTTGTTGGGTGAGTGGAACTATATTTAAGGCTCATAATAAAAGTTTACAGAAAACCGGAAATCGCAGATATCTACAACAAGCCCCTCCCATCTCAGTCTAAAATGAATGAGAAAAAATCGATGGAAAAAGAAATGAAAATAATATTATTCTTCAAATGTTTGATTGTTGTCATTAATAGCTAAAGAGATTTTGCTGTTTATAAATTTTGGCTGCCAATATTTTTGCGATTGTTTTGAAAGCAGTTGTTAGTTTATGAAAATAACTATTTTGAACATCCAAGTTATCCTATCATTGTGACACAAACGGAAGCCCGGCAGTGATCTCTATCTGTACCTAGTTTCAAGGTAGTTGATTTTATCGGCTGAAAATAAAAATAGGCTGAGGTCTGCTGTAGGTTCTCAAGTAGCACGCCCTAAACAAATACTATCGATTTAAGTGCAAAGGATACCAGCTCCGAGCCCATCGGTGACTTTTATTTCTAAGATTACAGAGAGGGTAGTTTACAATAAACTACCGTCTTTGGCATTTACTTAACAATTGTGGATAACTTTCAAAGTCAATGATCGCAGTATCTAAGGATCTTTGTGTTTCCATTTTTTAAAAACACAAAAGTTGTCACTTTTTATTAGTTCTAATTGTTATTTTAAACCTTTGACAGGTCATTTTTTTAATTTTCACTAATAAAATAATATGTTTTCTCTTTTCTGAATGCATTTTAAAACAGATAAGAAATGATATAGGAACAAATTAAATAACAAATCTAAACCATACACTTGTATATAATTCCATCTGGCAATAAACTGTTTCCGGTAATTAAACCGATTGAGAAAGTCAGCCACTATCTCCATTGAGCAGGTAAATATAGCAAGAAAGTGAGGGATGGATAAGGTAGAGTGAGGAAGCAGAGCAACAGGGCGGGGTCGAGGGTGAGAAGCAGAGCGGGGTGGGCCAAGGGGGGGGGGGAGAGTAGGGCAAGAACCGAGCGGGGTATAATGCTATTTGAATATGACGAGTAATATTGCTAGTATATTGTGGTCGATTTTAGTGCACACTAGTAGTAAACAGGTCGTTTACGCTAGGAACCTTGCGAGACAATGCGCTAGGCTTTTACCCACAGCGTTTGGCTAATAGCTGTTGGGTAGAAAGTCCTACTGTGCCGGTGGCATAGTAAGCAGGGCCGGTATTGACCCCTGCAGGGTCGGTAGTGACCTCTACCGACCCGGTACAGCTATACTGGGCCGGCACAAGATGGCCGCCTTAGAGGAGGATCCTCAAACATGTCTAAGAACTTAGTCAAGGTCGAGAAGAGGAAGTAAACTACCAACTCCATGGACCCAACTCTACGTACAGCCTGGGAGCCCTGTAGGATCACTCATTGGACAATCAGGAGAAAGGACTCCGCCCTTAGCCACTCGGCACCTCCCTTTATTATTCACATTGCATTGTTGATTGGTTTATTATTTATATAGTTAATGTAATTGGTTAATCTACTTCCTGTGCATTGACTGCTATATGTTTTGTGCTTGTTAGCTCTCCTATAAAAGGAGAGCACACACTGTTAATCTTTGCATTCGTTACAATGTTGCCGTGGCATATACTCTTATATTGCTAAACCCTAGAGGAATAATTACCCTCAGGACAGCTTAGAGAATAAAGCCATTATAACAGACACTACTCGGTACTGTTTGTCTGAGCCATGGGCTCTTGCCTTACCGGGTAATTCGGTTGCCCTATACAGTTGTCACTGTCGGTCAGTACAGTGTCCCCTCTGGAGAGAGGTAGAATACTCGAGATTAGTGGATGTCCGTGGTAACAGACCGGAATCCATTACAATATTATACGCTGAGTTCATTACTTGGATATTGCCAAGTGTTTTGTCTGTAGACAGTGACTGGTGCATGTGGCTGTTATAGCTGACAGTGACTGTACGCAATATCTAATGATTATACTGTATGTGACCCCTATCAATGGCTTGAGTCCTCAGGCTATGTAATGGAGTAATAAGCGCAATTGACCAAGTTCTTTGTAAAAATTTTGGTGTATGGTCATGTAACCAGAGTATCAAGCTAACATAGTAGAGTATCCAACACCTCTAAAGGATGGGGGGGGGCATATAACCTGACTACATAATTCTAGGCTAGTTTACTTATCTCTGTCACATTTCACACACTCCTGCATTACTTGCCTGTTATATTCCATTACTTATCACTCCTAAAGCACTCAGTAGAGATAAGACCACCCAAGTGTACTAGACCCTATGATAAGGTATAGTTTATAACCGGCTTGTTTGTCACAGCTGTTACCTCCCAAAGAGCTTGCACTTAATTCTAGTACATTCATAATACACTTGCAGATTTACTTATACAAATGGAATCTAGGCTAAACCAAAAGGATGACAAGCGCTCCTAATAAAAGGAACTTGCATCATGGTATTTCCTTTTATGGAAAGATAACTCCTAGTTTCTAGTTTTAGCGGAGTTGTCTCCTTATGCTATGACAATTTTACCAAGAAACATTTAGATGGTATTTAGAAAAGCTCTCTCAATCGGTGGCGAGTGGATTTTGGAAAATGTGTGTACTCAACCCCCCCCCACCTCCTTTCTATAGAGCCACCCGGGCTATTATACTATCACAATCAGATCACAGGCTTTCAGGTAAAGTTTGCATTCAAGCTGGAGCTTTTGAAGGTCATCAATTTATGGTTTATAATCAAAACACAAGTTACTTTTGCTGTTTGCTCGATCAAGAATACAAAAGAACGCTGATGCCATGTTTGACACAAAAAACCAAAAACAAACAACGTGTAAGTTTTAACTGTGGGGTAGTCATCGGCCAGTAAAACTTGTGATAAACAAGTCTGGCACGGCAACGGAGACCAAAAGATAAGATAGTAGTGTGTACATATTATTGATTAAAATAGCCCTAAGCCTTAGATTTTGAGTAGGTCTTTACTTTGTGTCTAAGCAACCCCTCAACCTTCATGTTGGTTTTCAACTAATGCGTTTCATTTTGGTAGAATGACAGTGAAGGCTTACTAGAGGTGGTAGCTGGCAGGAGTAGCCGAGTACCATGGCCCCATATGGTTAGCGCTGCGGGTCGCATGAGCTGCCACCCTTCCTTTATCTGTTAAAAGTGATTTAACTTTTTGTGGGAAAGATACAACAATCTGGGAAAGTCTGAAAGATGTGTAAATGCTTATTCACAAGAATGATTTTTGTGTTAAAAATAGGTTTATTTGTAGAAAAATAATAGATGAACAAAAACGGCAAATATTAAAACTGAATACAAAAATATACAAAACTCAGAGTTAACAATCAGAGCTGATAACCACATGAACAGTGGAAAGTCATTTGACGATGAAAGGTCATTTGAATGTCAAACTTTTAGTTGTTTACAGACTTTAACATATCGCCGTGGTAAACGAGTCAGCTACAGGACATACAGACAGATACCGGCAAGAGCTACAAATATAAAATGGATTATATGATAACAGATGTGACAGATAATCTAATAGTACCATCTTGTACAGAGAAGTATCCACTACAAAATAGATGAAAGATAACAGGATTGCCGAGGGTGTCAAAATTTTGCGATTTCAACTTGCAATGTACGTATTAGATAAATGGGACACTACTACTGCTACATGCGATTTCCACAACAATTACAATAATAATAGTCTGGAACAAAATCGTAAACGTAGAGCATGCTGGGTAAGCCATATCAATGAAAAGAGAGGAAAATACGGAGCATACCATTCAACAATGGCTCAACTAAAAGTCAGCCAAAGTAAGGAGTGGAAAAACTATGAGGATGGATAAACATTTATTTACTGCTCTACTCCAAGCTTTTGACAACACCATCAACAGCAGAGCAGTGGAGAACTGTCAGCCAGCAATATGAAGCGCTGTGGAGCTTTCCACATTGTTTGGGTTCCCTTGATGGAAAACACGTTGTTCTACGAAAACCTTAGCATGCTGAATCTGTGTATCACAATTATAAGGGTACAGAATCTATTGCGCTGATGGCACTTGTAGATGCAAATTACAGGTATGTTTTGTTAAAATTATTTTTTTATTATTTTCATTTTAATGTTTTTTTGTTGTTTATGCAAAAAAGATAAGTTTCATATTGTTGTTGACAGGTTCATGTATGTTCACATTGGCTGCAATGGTAGAATTTCCGATGGAGGTGGTTTAAAAGCACAGGTTTCTACAAGACTCTAGAAGAAGGAACTTTGAACATTCCAGAACCCAAACCTCTGCCAAACAGCCTGGATACATCAGCCATACCATATGTCACTGTCGCTGATGATGCATTTGCTTTAGCAAAACATATCATGAAGCCTAGGTAAAAAAATAGCTTATATTGGTGCCATTATATTGTTGAATCTTTTTTAATCAATCATCACTACTTATGGTTTTCTATTATAGACAAGGAGCGTAAAATCTACAACTATCGGCTATCACGCGCTAGAAGGATAGTGTATGATCTACAACTATCGGCTGTCACGCGCTAGAAGGATAGTGGAAGATCTACAACTATCGGCTGTCACGCGCTAGAAGGATAGTGTAAGATCTACAACTATCGGCTGCCACGCGCTAAAAGGATAGTGTAAGATCTACAACTATCGGCTGTCACGCGCTAGAAGGATAGTGTAAGATCTACAACTATCAGCTGTCACGAGCTAGAAGGATAGTAGGAAATGCGTTTGGAATTATGGCAGCCACATTCAGAGTAAGTGAAACTTTCTAAGTTTGAGAAATATTCAAATTTGCATCAACTCTTATTTCTTGCTTCTGACATAATTTATTGATATGTTTTGCTACAGATATTTGAGAAAGCAATTCCTCTCGAGTCGGAAAAGGCAGAAATAGAACTATGGCTGCATGTACATTGCACAACTTTATTCCGACGAATAAAGCCACTGATTTGACGGCAGATTCACAAACCGCTGATGATGGCTCGTGGATAACTATTTGCTCCTCTGGTTTAGGTGACTTCCAAGCCAACTCAGCCGGAAACAATTATTCACAGGGTGCTGACATTCGAAACAAATGTTGTACCTATTTCAATGGGCCAGGTGCAGTGGAGTGGCAGGAGCGCAAGGTCCAGTAATGTCCAATTGATTAATAGTTCATATTTTGCTTACACTTTTCTCCAGTGACAATCTAATTGTGCGCATTTTTTGGATTAATTTGTATGTCATGGCAGTAGCAACAACATTTCTTTCAGCTACAATAACAATTTATTTACTCAACGATAACATAACAATTTGTTGATTAAAAATAACTTTCACAATAACCAGCACCAAACTCACAAGAAGTCAAGAGAATTGAAAAAATTGTTTGTTCTATTTACAAGTTTGTGTAATCAAATTGACGAGTTTGTGCAGGTGGTGGAAACATGGTTTTCACAACCATAGACCGGATGTCATGCATTAGATATTTCCTTGTTTGTAAGTCAATGGTTGATAAGTCAGCACCTAGTGATATCAAAAAGCCTCTGATGTCCTCAGGAACAGCAGTGTCTGGCTGTCTAGCCATGATGGCTGACAAGGCATTACTTGCAGCCAGCATGTTTTCCACAATCTCCTTCTGTGCTGGTGGGGTGGGTGGTGGCACTGGGTGGTTGATTTTCTCTTTCTTTTGTTTATAAACTTTTCCTTGTTTTATTGGTCTCTTACTATATCTAATAAATAAATGTATCATGAATAATACTCATAGTTTACTGATAAAATATTGGCTGGTTCATAGGATAGTATTATTGTTGCAAACTTACCACTGCTGGCACTTGAAGAAGAGGATGATGGAGGGTGAGCTGCACCTGAACTCGAACCAATCCCTTCTCTTACTACCAGCGTTGGCACTAAAAGCCTCAAATCTTCATAGAATTCCCAAGTCGATTTGTACACATCATCTGTAGCCATTCCCGATCTTTTGCTTATTTCTACAGCATTCCATTCCTACACAAGAATAAAAAAAGTGTATCACACAATATATATCTATGGAGGCTCATAATGTTGGATGGTTTCGTTTTCAAAGCGTATGAACGGATTTGAAATAGTCCAGACGGTTTGCAAAGCGTCTTTTACATTGAAAATAATTGGGCAATTGTAGTAAAATAGGCCAAGAAACTAAGTTTAAAAACGGGCTTGTTGGTTATAATAAATTAATCCTCGGCCTCAGCAGTCGTGGGATTCATACTATAAAACTGTATTTCCTGTCTAACAATCGTAAATTCTGCAAACCGTATAGTTGTCTGGCAAATAATTCAGACAGCTTAGAAATGATTCAGATAATTTAGAAAATTACAATTCGTATGGACACTTTAGAAAGAGTATGAACTATTTACAAACCGTATGAACTATTTTGAAAGATTCTGAACTGCCTTAAAACAGTCTGAACTATTTTGAAATAGTTGGAAAAGTTTGCAAAGCACATGGCTTTCGAAACAAAATCGATAGTCATCATTTTATTTATAGCCTCTATAAAACTTTATCGACATAGATGTAGATCAAAGACAGAGAACAAACTAACTGTATAAACCTGTTGATCAATACAATCTCTAAAATTATTTCTTATATTTATAATTGGGTTGTATTTATTATTTAAAATAATTTAAATCAAATAATATTTAATAAATGAGCACATTTGTTTAAAGAATATTCAGCTGTCCAGTATTTGGGAAAACCATTATCAATCATAAATGGACTGTGGATCTATGATCAATAGAGCGAACCAGCAAATCGGCTTGGATTTTCAAAGCCCACGAACGATTTTACAAAGCGTTCAAAAGTTTTGCAAAAGTTCAGACTATTTAAAATTCGTTCAAACGGTTTGGAAAGCGTTCAGACGTTATAAAACGCAAAACACAAAATGCTCTAAGCCACCATATATAAATCAAATGCACCTCTGCTTACCAGGAGTGTGTGTGTTAGATATAGTGGTGTCATAGCATACTAAGCAAGCAGGACAGTTGTTATTGTCTAGACAGATAAGAATGGCACACATGATGATTCTTCCAGGTTTACGTTGTTCTACAAGTATAGTAGGATTGGTATACTGATAAATAATATCGCATATTTAATTTATTGTTACTGTGATTATTATTATTATTCTCATTCGTTCATAAATAGCTATAAATATTGTACGGGAAAAATCACGAACAATCTTGTCGATCTACAACGAGGAGCATTATATTAACATTTCCACTTATTACATTTATTTACTACACCACGTTGCATGCATCGCTCAATATTTATAATCTCGATGTCAACACTAAGTCACATGTTCTTATTATTATTTGTCACATGTTTTTATTATTATTTCTATTTTTGAGGCTACATTTTGGCACCGCCTCTTGTGTATAAATACAAACGCAGAGCTCCTCACAAGTCAGTGTACTGAGGAGACTCACTGGTTTATTCTGATAAGAATATAAGCAGCTCACACTCAATCAAGCTTATTACTTGAACTCTTACGCCAACCAGCTCTGAGGACCTTCTAGGTATAATAGCAACTAGTGTTGTCCAACGACAGTAGACAGACGACAGGCCTGCCTGGCAGACAATAGCCTAACAGTGCTCTCCCCCCCCCCCCCAGCAGACATGCTGACTGGCAGACACCAGTAGGCCATTCTGAACAGCAGACTGTCGGGACGGACAGACAGCTCTCTTGCCTAGAGGTGGTGTAGGTGGCTACCGGTATAACTAGCAACAGTTATAACAAATTCCTGCACAATATTTACTGTATTATTATTATCATTGTGACAACTATTAATTGATAAATAATTATTGTATAACAAGAATAATAATAATAATAAACAACTGAGTAATAGTATTACACAATTGTTTATTATAATAATAATTATTATAAATACTTATTATAATTGTTATTATTATTCCTATTATTATTATTGTAAAGGATTTTAATGTGACGTAATGGCTCAACACCTTTACCGGACCGCTGTATACTTCAGCCTTCCTAAGCTATTGAGCACTAGGGCAAATGGTAGCGAGCCGTACTAGTGTCAAGGCACAAACCCGTGATACAGCGTCTACCAACCGGTGGTATAGCTCTGCCGTATACGGTATTTAATCAATTAATTACACTGTCTCAATACGGGAGATTTCTCTACACAATACGGGGATCTGTTACGCAACACGGCCAGATCCGTTGCCACTATCAATTCTGCTTAGTCAGCCCGTGTATAGATTTCAGCAATTGATAGACTTTCAACAACATTAACTTCAGCAATCGAGTTAGGCAGACTTGCAAAATTACGAAGAGTGTAGTTAATCTCAAAGTGTTTAATTATTTAGCAAGTGAATTCTGCTTCGCAAGTTGTACAGTACAAGGAGAGTTGTAGTTTAAATAATAATATATTCTTCACACAAGATACAAAACTTACAGCCAGAGGTGTTTCCAAGTGTTTTAATAATCCTGGCACATTTGACAAAACGACTACTTCCAGCAAATGATTACGAGGAGTAGCAACGCTACCCTATGCTTACAGTGATTCTACTCTTACACAACTACTCCAAGAACTCTGGAGGCTTGGGCGATCTGCCTAATACTTATAAAATATAATATGTAAATGTGCAGTTGAAGTCCACAACATACAATTGGTTAAAAATACTATAATATAATTGGTAGATAATAACTAGTGCAAAGCATTCAAGCAATACAGCGCCATAGACATATACAATTGCTCAAGCAGACGCATTACAAATTGCCCACAAATAACAACAATATTTAAATAATAGGGTCCAGATGGCCGCCGGAACGATTCCTAGTAAGAGGTGCTTTACTTGTACTGTTAAATACGTCTTTAGGATCCGTTGGCTCTCACGGTTACTAGGCATTCAGCTAACATCTTCTTTTAATCAAGGTAAGGCAACTCCTGGTGTAACTGCTCCCACACGATCGCTCACCGAAATCCACCACATTATTATTGCTGTTATTAGTACTGTGATATAACCTCAAATATGCTTTTAGTTTGTTACTCTATTTTATATTTGCTTACGGCTTGGAGGTTACCCAGCGCGGGCCTTCGTTTCCGGTTAGAAAACACAAATGTGCTAAACATGGAACCCATACATTTAATCTGAATGTACATGCATTAGAACACATGGTGGCAGCGGTTTTGTAGTTGATAAATATGGGGGACGAAGAGGAGAATGGGCAACCAGCGGCAGCAAACATTGTTAGGCCTATGCAAGTACATTTTCCTATGCCTAGAGTAAACCCCCCAACTGAGTTGTTATTAGACAATAATAAGGAGACCAATTTTAGATATTTTAAAGCAAAGTGGCGGTCATATTATGTTTTGCTAAGGTTGAATGGAGAGGAATTGGAGCACCAAAGGGAGCTATTATTGTATACGGCTGGTACTGAAGCTGCCAGGATTGTAGAATCTTCTGCTAGATACACCGATGCTACTGATGAGGGGAAAACCTGTGACTTAATTTTGGAAATATTGGAACAATTTTGCATAGGTGAACGAAACATAATACCTGAGAGGTTTAAGTTTCATACTCGATCGCAGCTCTCAGGAGAGTTGTTTGATTCATTCTATTTTGATTTGAGGACGCTAGCAGGCAGATGTCAATTTAACCACCGTGCTGCAGCTGGTGCCGTAGATGTCGATAGTCCAATGGATGAAATGCTGACAGGGTGGTGCTAGGTGTAAGAGAAGATGGGCTACGAAAGAAACTCATTTCACAAGGTAACAATTTAACTCTTGCAATAGCTATGCGGTTATGTAGGTCACATGAGGTCACTTCTATCACTATTTAATCGATGACTGGAGGGTCAAGTGTACCAACAGTGAATGCTGTTAGTACAAAGAGAGGTTCTGAGTATCCTAAGCTGAGTATTAAAGAAAAACCCCAGGCCAGCAGTCGATCTCAGAAGTGTGGGAGGTGTGGAAAGTTTCCTAGTCACGCCAATGAACATTGCCCAGCCGAGGACACGGACTGTTACAAATGTGGTAAAAGGGGACATTACTCCCGCATATGTAGATCTGAACAAGTTGAAGAAGTGACGGAAGAGAGCGACGGGGATGACTTCCTGTTTACTGGAGAGCTAGTCATTGGAGAGGTGGACTGTTGGCAGGCAAACATAGATGTCAATGGATTTCCTACGCTTTTCAAGCTTGACACCGGAGCAGATGGCACAGTCGTCAGTTACCATGAACCATGGGTGGGTCAGATTGAATTATTCCCACCTGATATCATATTACATGGTCGTGGGGGTAAGGAGTTAGAGGTAGTCAGAATATTTGAGGCTCAAATGTCTTACAAAGGGTTAAAGCATAATGAAAAAGCCTATGTAATTAAAAACCAAAAAACATCGCTTTTGAGTAGAAAAGCGTGTGCTGCATTAAAGTTAGTTACTTGTAATGTAGATGAGACTTGTAAGCTCAGTAATGACATGTGCTCAGAATTCCCAAAAATCTTCAAAAGACTAGGACTTCTAAGAGGTTACACTTACAAGATAGCCTTGAGAGAGGATGCAACTCCCACCTCCATTTACACACCACGGAAGATACCCCACCCGCTACGTGAGTTACAGTCACAGGAGATGGTCACATCAGGGTTGATATCACCAGTAACTGAAGCAACAGAATTGTGCAGTGGATTAGTCACTATTCCAAAATCTTCAGGCTCAGTGCACCTATGTGTTGACTTGACTGGTCTACAACGGAGATCCATCCTATGGCGACTGTGGAGGAGAGTTTGTCTAAGTTGGGGGAAAGCTCAGTGCTCAGCAAGCTAGATGCCAACAGTGGTTTTTGGCAGATAAATCTTGACGAGGAGTCTAGGAGGCTAACGACATTCTTATCTCCTTTCGGACGATTTTGTTTCCAATGCACCAGAGATCTTCCATAGAGCAACGTTCAGATTGTTGGAGGGCATTGCTGGTGTTATTTGCGATATGGACGATATCCTCGTTCATGGTAAGGATCAACAAACTCATGACGAGAGATTACGGGAAGTGCTCGGAGTTCTCCAGAACTCTGGTTTGACGCTAAACTCCCAGAAGTGTGAGTTCAAAAAAAGCTCGTTGACATTCCTGGGACATACCATCAATCAGGATGGGGTAAATCCAGACTCTGCAAGAGTAGCAGCCATCCAGGACTTTCCTCCTCCTACTTGCAAGACGGAGCTAAGGTGCATCAATGGGATGCTACACCAAATGGCAAAGTTTATTCCAAATTTGGCTAGTCTCAAGGCTCCTATGAAAGAGTTGCTAAAAGAGAAAAGAGAGTGGGTTTGGGGACAGCCTCAAGAGGAGGCATTTTCAAAGATCAAAAGAGTTCTTACATCTGCAAAGACAATGGCTCATTATAATCCCAATTTAGCTACTATCGTTAGCAGTGATGCCACCAATGTTGGGCTGGGCGCTACTCTATTACAACAGCAGTTGGATGGGGTCGAAGACCGGTTCTGTATGCCTCACGCTCACCGACTGGAATGGAAAGGAGGAGAAGGAGAGAAGCCACTATTGAGAGAGAGAGTGAGAGAGCCACTATTGAGAAAGAGGCTTTAGGGACAGTTTGGGCATACAAGTAGTTTGATCAGTTTGTCAGAGGCATGAAGTTCACGATGGAGACTGATCATAAGCCATTAGTGCTATTGATGACCTTTAAAGAATTTGATCAGGTGCCATCAAGGATTCTCCGCATGGGATTAAGAATGATGCGGTATGCTCCTGAGTTCAAAGATGTACAGGGGAGGGACCATCACCTAGCTGATTTATTGTCTAGAGCTCCAGTTGGCAAACCAAGTCCTGAAGACCAGGCGTTAATTGAGGAAGTTGAGGAGTACAGCCAAAGTATGTTCCCACCAAATTTAGCTGTGAGTAAGCTTAGAGAAGCTCAGCTAAAGGACGAAGTTTGTCGCAATGTTATGAGGTGCTGTCAGGAAGGATGGCCTGCCTACAAGTCCGACGCATTTATGAGTATTCATCCATACTGGGAGGTACAGCAACATCTAACAGTGACAGATGGTTTGCTTTTGTATGATAATCCTATTGTCGTTCATTTGAATGAGAGGTTAGGGATACTGGAGAAAATCCACCAAGCCCATCAAGAGGTAGTCAAGTGTCGACTTCGGGCTACACAATCTGTCTGGTGGCCACGGATGTCTACACAGATTAAGGAAATGATT
The DNA here is from genome assembly GCA_945261195.1 of Cryptosula pallasiana. Lineage (NCBI taxonomy): Eukaryota > Metazoa > Bryozoa > Gymnolaemata > Cheilostomatida > Cryptosulidae > Cryptosula > Cryptosula pallasiana. The sequence continues at coordinate 41,025,487 of OX183131.1, read as the reverse complement.
TAAAACTGTCGCATATGCAAAGTGAACTCAAGGACCACAACAGAACCACTTTTTCCGTCAACAATGCCAGAAAGAGCATGGCAGCGTCTAGGGGCTGAGCTATTTGAGTTTCAGAAAGTCCACTATTTCTGCTGGTGGACTACTATAGCAGGTGGATTGAATCCGGACATTGAGTTCTCTAAATTCCAGGGACACCATTGCGGCCATGAAATCTATCTTCTCGGTGCATGGGATCTGTGAGATGGTCATCTCCGACAACGGCCCACAGTTGGCTTCAGAGGAGTTCCTCAGATTTACTGAGGAGTATGGTTTCACCCATGTAATTAGTTCACCACGTTACCCAAGAGCAAACGGTGAGGCGGAAAGAGCGGTGGGGACTGTGAAGTATATGGAGAACCAACCCACAGGATCCACATTTTAGTTTATTCATTTACAGAGCTACACCACTAAACAATGGATATACACCTGCCGAGCTACTGATGGGCCGGCTAATTCAGACAACCCTCCCTGTTTTCCAGGCCAACCTAATACCTCGGGGCACAGATAAGAACCAGATTGCTGAGCGGAAAGAGGCCAGAAAACAGGCGACAAAGAAGCAGCATGACCAGCATTTCAGAGCCAAGGAGCTACCTGGGTTGGAGCGAAATAACAAGGTGTATATACGATACAATCAGAAAGATGGGGTTGTGGTACAAAAGGTAGCACCCAGGTCTTACAACATTCAGACGGACACCGGAGTTATTCGGCGTAACAGGAGTGCTCTGGTAGACATGGACGATTCAATGACCAAGACAGAAGAGGAGCTATATCAGACTAATTCTCCTGGCTCCTGACGAGAGAGCCCACAAGCCAGTCCAGGTGGATGTCAGGTGCCTGATCCAAGTGTCGCAGAGGGCAGGGCGATACGAGAGAGCCCACAGGACAGGCAGTTTGGTTCAGACTAAGGGTTTAGTAGATCGCAGAGGTTGAAGAAGATGCCTACGTACTTGAAGGACTATGAGCTATACTAATCCAGTTGCTAATCAATCCAAAGGACCCTGAACAATTCTAGTCATAGCAATCGGACAATCAATATTACTTTTACTATACTCACTGTTTAATAACTACCATATGGTTTCAGTTTTGTTTGTTTCAAGCTACGTTCACACTATACGATTTTCGGCCATGCGATTATCGGGAGTAATCGGAAGTTGCTCTCCCCATTATTTGCAAGAGTTCACACTTGCAATTTTTTGTGCCCGATATTGCATGGCCTTGAGATGTTGTCAAGACACCGCATTTAATTGATAATTACAGAGCATCAAATTATTCTTAATAATAATGTTTAAAAAATTGTCGGAGATTTTGAGCATGGCTCAAATGGAATTTTCACCGGCCGATTGACCTCGCCATCGGCGGAAATTGCATTCACACTAGGCCGTTTTGTAATTGCCCCGATTTCTGCCACCAAATCATGCTAGTGTGTACACAGCTTTACAGTGACGGTGACACTTTAGTAAGTGGCGGTGACACTTTAGTAAGTGGCGGTGACACTTTAGTAAGTGACGGTGACACTTTAGTAAGTGACGGTGACACTTTAGTAAGTGACGGCGACACTTTAGTAAGTGACGGTGACACTTGAGTAAGTGACGGTGACACTTTAGTAAGTGACGGTGACACTTGAGTAAGTGACGGTGACACTTTAGTAAGTAGCGGTGACACTTTAGTAAGTGGTGGTGACACTTTAGTAAGTGGCGGTGACACTTTAGTAAGTGGCGGTGACACTTTAGTAAATGACAGTGACACTTCAGTAAGTGACGGTGACACTTGAGTAAGTGGCGGTGACACTTGAGTAAGTGACGGTGACACTTGAGTAAGTGACAGTGACACTTTAGTAAGTTCCGACGTCCGCCAGACACTACAAGTTTAAAAGGTTGCTGCTGTCAATGTAAACTGGAAAACTTTGTGTTCGTTTTTACTCCCCTTGATTGTTGTCTTTCTGCATGAAACGAACTGATTGTTGGTTTAACGATTTGCAACGTACGTAGATTTGCAATGTACTTGCCAAATACTTGTCAAGGCTATTGACCTTGTAGGGGTCACTAATCAAGGCTATTGACCTTTAGGAGTCACTATTCAAGGCGACTCACATAAATAACTACATTTTCAATATGATAAAAGTTATATTACGCGGCGGAGCAACTGGCAATCCTGTTACAAGTCATGTGTGCAATATACCATGTGTTACACCTACAGTATATACTACACCTACAGTATATACTACACCTACAGTATATACTACACCTACACTATATACCACACCTACACTATATACTACACTACACTATACACTATATACTATACCTATCACCAAGTTGCTAATGGTTACCATAGCCGCTGTAGTAACAGAGCCGATGTAATGGCCCTACATCCCCCCACACTACGTTCAAGTACCAGTTTGTGAAGTGGTACAACACAACAATCAGACATGGTGATAACTCCTTTGTGTGATTGTGCTGCTAATGTAGCCCTAATCAAGGTGCAGGGAGACTGTAAAGAGTATCAACCTACCATCAGTTATGTACCTCCTTATTCCGGTGACTGTTTTCCTTCACCAAAAACATCTCACACTAGCTCATTCTTATCACCTGCAAGTAGCAATAATCAACTAGTAGATACAAAAAGGAAGAGACAAGCCATACAGAGGTTTATCTTGTAAGCCACACTAAATCCTGATACGAAATGGTTGCAGTAAATTTACTCAAACAATACCAATTAATATACCCAGAGCTTAGTTTTGAATTAGAATATTATTCAACCCTTCTCATCTTATGCCTCGCATGGAAGTGGTAAGAAGTTGGCAAATTATCAAACTGTTTTCTGCTTCATTAGATTTGATTATGTGGGTATTTCGAACTTTCAATTATTCGTCGTCGTAGAAACTTTTTTGAAACATTATTATTTTATTGGGAGTAATGGTGCTTTTGAACAATCCCATGGGGATGGATTCCTGTCGCAATTCACTCATTTTTAGAGTTGTCTTTTCTTAGCGCCCAACAGCTCTAAATAGTGCCAATAAAACAAACAAAAATAATCACAAACTATTCCATGGTTATTGCATAACAACGCTGAAAATGCAAATCTGCCGTTCTTTTTTTTGACAGATGAATTCCAATTTATTATAAATTGAATCTTGCAGTTTAAATCGCTTTAAAAACATTACCATATACAAGACTGTGATTTAATCGAGTTAATTTTTCGATTAACGCAAACAATTTCTACAAAATATTGAGGCAATTAAAAGCCATGTTTTAATTAATCACCAATAGTAGTGACTTCTTAGTTTTGTTTTTTTAAACTTGGCGATCGAACTTTTTTTGACTGATGGGATTTTTATTACTAATATTGTTTGTAATGTTTCAAGTTTACCATTTCTATGATTGAGAGTGACTTCCGATCCACCCTGATGCAATTCCTTGCTTATAATTTTCAATCAGAACAGCAAAATCTGAATTACATATTGGAGAATTCGAACTAATTATTAGGAGATTGATTTTGCAATTAATCAAGATCAATACTTGATTAAATTGTTCAACCATATCAAAGCCTTAACCATATATCATATGTGGACACCAGTGTGTGCGCACGTTATAGTCAACGATTATAAAAACTTATTGTTATTATGGTTGGTAGCGTGAAAGGTAAGGTGGGCCACAAGTGAGTACTAGAATGCATTTTTCACCTTTATAATAAATCAGGCCAAGAATGTTCTCATTGCGTTAGCCTACTTTATCTGCGCAGTTTCGGTTGATTAATTATTTATCTTTTTCTATTTTTGATTAAAATATCTTAGCATTACATTTCAATATGAACATCTCTCAATTTCCAGATACTGCTAAAAAGTTCTTTGTCAGCTATTAGCAGGTACATATACAGAGTTTTAGGTTAGCTACAAACAATCGTGGCCATGATGCGTGTATAGCTGGGATATGTTGGTTTACGAACACAGTAAACAGTGTACAACTTACTTTTACATATAAACACAATGAAAATGAGCAAGCATATCATAAATAAGGTCTAATAAACATTAATAAGTAATTGAATAGTTATTCATTATTACATTCAGCACCTAAATAATACATGAGTTTATTGAGGTTATATAGAGAGGTGCACCAATGGCTACAGTATTATCTACTTCCTACATGGTACAGTTTAGTAGACAGTCAATTGGGTACCAGACGAACAAAGTGTGGCAACAAGTAAACTCCCGCCATATGGTGTGTGTTGGCAAGTCCTGACACCCAGAGAGCAGTGGGTCAATATTTTGCACCATTAAAGGGATAAGCAACTTCTAAACTGACTTAGGGTAAGTCGACTGTTTGTGATATAAAAGAACTACTGAGTCGGAAAATATATTGCTTAAGGCAGCAGTTAAGTGTAGATCTCAGTCCATAAGTTACCGATATCCGGTTTGCCTGGACGACTTGGACTTACTTGGACTTATCCTCATATCGTCTATTCAGACATCGAGATTGCCTCATGAGCCAACCCTACGCACTATTTGCCTCCAGTACACCCTATCGGTGGCTGAATCTAGAGCCACGGGTCCATGACAATTATTTGGGCAACGGATGTGCGGTACGCATGCGTTCGAATAAGTGCATTGAAACTTAGTCTACATTGAGAACGTGGGTGGTTCGCAATTCCCCTATTACCGCTTGAGGTTTTTGGGTTATTAATGGCCTAGTGAAGGTCACTATAGTATTGTTGGTTTGACGAAAAAGACTGGTTCTTCTAACATAAACCGTCTCGAAATCATCATCATGGTTATGTGTTTTGTTGCTGGTTGTAATAATAGTCAAAACCGCACTGCTCCAAACAAATTATACTGTAGAATACCGCGACTCAATGCAGGATTGTTTTTTGATGTGGCCAGAAGAGCAGGCATTGGTGGGTGGTGTTGTATTATGTTGTTGTATCGTCATGTATTACTATTATTATTATTATGTAGTAGTAGCATTATTATTATTATACTACTACTACTATTACTACTACTCCTACATACACGACTACATATACTAAGTATAATAATAATAATAATTATATTATTATTATATGTATTATGTATGAATGATGATGACGATCCATCCATTGGATTATTATTATTAATTATATTAATTATTACGATTTATTTATGTTTTCCTATTATTATTATAATTATTTATTTTCTAATAATACTTATGTTATTCTCTATTATTTATTACTATCAGGGATATATATATAATATTATATTTATTTTTATTATTATTTTTAATTGTTATATATTCAATAATAATTAAGTAATAATAATAATAAATTATTAAATAGTGTTATTATACATTATTATTGCTACTGTAACTATTATTATTGTATTATTAAATAATTAACACAACAGTTTATTAAACAAACGACGACAACTTGAAAAAAAATGTTACTACTACAACAAGTTCAACAACGATGGTACACGATAAATAAAAAACAAAAACAGCATAGCAACATCATTGCTAAAATAATCCACTAATAAATTAAAATGAAAAAAATCATACTAATAATTTGATGGTGGTTCTTGTTCTAAAACAAAATAACAATTTTTAATCACAAACAATAACCAACTAATAATAATTTGTTATTATTATTTATTCATCTATTCTTCTCCAATAATACTACCTACTGCTAACACTTTTTTATTACTATTTCATTACTGTTATTTTTTCTGTATTATTATATTTTATTACCATGACGATTAGAACTTGTTAATTTAATATTCATACATGATACTTGCTACATCATCTCTTTCCATGACTACGACTATATATAATATTTAACCATAATAACAGTAGCGATATTAGTAGTTGTTGGTGATCGTCAAATAATAACCAATAATGATGATGTACGCATTGTTATATTCTGTTACCGTTATTATATATTGTACAGGAATTTATGGTGTAGTGGTAGCTATCACCTGTACAGCGGCCCACAGTAGTAAGCGTCTACAAGCAGTGCAGTGTACGCCCTTACTTTGCCCAAGGTCAGCAATCTAAATCGTAGAATGGGATTTGCAGTGTTGTATGCTCGCAAGCGATACACAGTGAGGAGTTGTCCAACTCTCTCACTTTCCACTGATTTCCTACTCGGTGGAATAGATGCGTCGGGTCGAACTAGCGATTCAAATAATCGTTCCAGTATCACTCGGTAGAGTGCAGTGTAAGTCGAATCGACTGACCACTTTCTACTGACTATTATTCTAGCTACTAGTCGACTGGTCCAAGAGCTTATTGAATTGTCCGAATTTATGGTGCAAGTGTGTGAACTAGCCTGTTCACTTGTCAGCGCAATCTGTGTATCTGTATGTGTGCTTACTTGTATATTTCTGCTTAGCCACTGGTGCAATTGCATAAGTGCTTTATGCAATAAGATCAACAAGTAAGTGAGAGTAAGTGCCAGGTTAACTCTGATTTTATTATTACGATGCACGCATATTTATACAAAACAAGTTATGTAATAATAAGTGACAGCACATAGAACAAAAGCAGGCCACGCCTGTACCTCTAATTGGTTATGTAAAAGCCAATAGCACAGCATAGAACAAAAAGGGGGCAGTCTCCATCGCATGGATGATTGCCCAAGCACATGTACAAAATAGATAGAAATAGACAAGTAAATAATTATGTGAATATAAAGTAAATTGTTCGACCTGGAATAAATACAGTGATAAGTTCGGCTTGGATATATAATATAGGTTTGACTGGTAACTAGTCTGGGCGCATTCCCCTACAATATGTACGTGTTTGTAATACATTATTATATTATTCATAATAAATGATAACGATTATTTTACTGCTTTTGATTATAAACCTTATTTATTTATTACTTACTGTTGTTGCATTGGTACTTCTTTGAACAAAGTTCAACAATAATTACCAATAGTGATTTATTATCACCTGGACAAGCTTGGTCGTAGCGTTTATGTAACAGAACACTGTGTCTTATTACTACTCTGGTTTGTTCCACAATTGGTATTTTTTTGCATGATCTATGTCTTATTACTGCTCTGGTTTGTTCCGCAATTGGTATTTTGTTGCATGATCTATAACATGCTACTCTGGTTTGTTCCACAATTGGTATTTTGTTGCATGACTTATTACTACCCTGGTTTGTATGGTGGCTCAGAACGTTTTGCCCTTTGTGTTTTAAAACGTCTAAATGCTTTCCAAATCGTTTGAACGAATTTGAAATAGTCTGAACTTTTGCAAAAACTTCTGAACGCTTTGTGAAATCGTTCGTGAGCTTTGAAAATACGAGCGGATTTGCTGGTTCGCTCTATTGATCATAGATCTACAGTTCATTTATGATGGATAATGTTTCTCCTAAACACTGAACAGTTGAATTTTCTTTAAATAAATGAATGTTTTTTATTTATTAAATATTATTTGCTATAAATTTTTTTAAAAAGTAAATACAATTTTTACAAATCTGGTTTCTTTTGTAATGAATGTTTTTTTTTATGAATGGGAAACCATTGACATGAATGTATTTTAACTGTTCTAGTCTGAGAAACCGGTACTTCAGTGGTGCCAGCATCTCACAAATCACATTTGGTGGGCAGTTGAGAACTGTGATCGAGACCCCGACAGACTTGTGGAAATAGTCTCTAGCATGAAATACCATGTTGCCAACAACCACACCGATTTCTATGGACATCAAAAATTCAAGCGATGTCAACACAACGAGATCACCAAGTAATAACAGTGATAAGCATATTGACTTGTTTTAGTTGCTTCTGTTTGATGGATTCTGCAAAGTAATCTCTCATCTTCATATCCTGAGCTTTTACCATATTTATTGTTTTTTTCCACAGCGATGTTGAGAGAGACATTACATGGTTATCGGCTGGTAGCCCTTCTCATCAAGTGCTGGTGAACCATTTATCCAGCAAAAATTTCATTTCTCAGCTGAGACAAGCTGCCCACGGCACCCACACAAGTTTTTTGGAGAGCCTGCATTCGTTAATACTTGCATATGCCAGCAAACGTACAGACTTTGATCCTGCT